>CM031604.1:26778823-26781323 GCA_018398815.1 Conus ventricosus
ACCATCCTGATTTACAGCGCAACACGCTCGAAACAAATTTGTAGATAGTTTTAAGATTCTCTCTCCCCCCCCTCTCCCCCCTCCCCTCCCCAGCGCAACACGCTCGAAACAAATTTGTAGATAGTTTTAAGATTCTCTCCCCCCCCCCATCTCCCCTCTCCCAACGCAACACGCTCGAAACAAATTTGTAGATAGTTTTAAGATTCTCTCTCTCCCCCCCCCTCCCCCCTCTCCCCCTCTCCCAGCGCAACACGCTCGAAACAAATTTGTAGATAGTTTTAAGATTTCTCTCTCTCCCCCCTCTCCCCCTCCTCGCCCCTCTCCCAGCGCAACACGCTCGAAACAATTGTAGATAGTTTTAAGATTCTCTCTCTCCCCCCCCTCTCCCCTCCCCAGCGCAACACGCTCGAAACAAATTTGTAGATAGTTTTAGATTCTCCCTCTCCCCCCCCTCTCCCCCCCTCTCCCCCCCCCCCCTCCCCCTCTCCAGCGCAACACGCTCGAAAAATTTGTAGATAGTTTTAAGATTCTCCCTCCCCCCCCTCCCCCCCCCCCCCTCCACCCCCCCTCCCCCTCTCCCAGGCGCAACACGCTCGGAACAAATTTGTAGATAGTTTTAAGATTCTCCCTCTCCCCCCTCTCCCCCCCCCTCTCCCCCCCCCCCCCCCCCCCCCCGCCCCCGGGTCTCCCTCTCCCCCCTCCCCCCCCCCCCCCCCCCCCCCCCCCCCCCCCTCTCCCACGCACACGCCCCGGAACAATTTGTAGATAGTTTTAAGCCCCTCTCCCCCCTCCCCCCCCCCCTCCCCCCCCCTCTCCCCACGCTCCGCTCGCCTCCCTTCCCCTCTCCCCCCTCTCCCCCCCTCCCCCTCTCCCGCGCAACACGCTCGAAACAAATTTGTAGATAGTTTTAAGATTCTCCCTCTCCCCCCCCCCTCTCCCCCCCTCTCCCCCCCCTCCCCCTCTCCCAGCGCAACACGCTCGGAACAAATTTGTAGATAGTTTTAAGATTTTTCCCTCTCCCCCCCCCCCCCCCCACCCCTCTCCCCCCCCCTCCCCTTTCCCCCCCCTCCCCCTCTCCCAGCGCAACACGCTCGGAACAAATTGTAGATAGTTTTAGATTCTTTCCCCCTCCCCCCTCACTCCCCCCCCTCTCCCCCCCCCCCTCCCCCTCTCCCAGCGCAACACGCTCGGAACAAATTTGTAGATAGTTTTTAAGACTCCTCTCCCCCCCTCTCCCCCCCCTCTCCCCCCCCCCTCTCCCTCTCCCAGCGCAACACGCTCGAAACAAATTTGTAGATAGTTTTAAGATTCTCCCTCTCCCCCCCTCTCCCCTCCTCTCCCCCCCCCCTCCTCCCCTCTCCCAGCGCAACACGCTCGGAAACAAATTTGTAGATAGTTTTTAAGATTCTCCCTCTCCCCCCCCTCTCCCCCCCTCTCCCCCCCTCCCCCTCTCCCAGCGCAACACGCTCGAAACAAATTTGTAGATAGTTTTAAGATTCTCCCCCCTCCTCCCCCCCACTCCCCCCCCCCCCTCTCCCAGCGCAACACCTCGAAACAAATTTGTAGATAGTTTTAGATTCTCCCTCTCCCCCCTCTCCCCCCTCTCTCCCAGCGCAACACGCTCGAAACAAATTTGTAGATAGTTTTAAGATTCTCCCTCTCCCCCCCTCTCCCCCCTCTCCCCCCCCTCCCCCCTCTCCCAGCGCAACACGCTCGAAACAAATTTGTAGATAGTTTCAAGATTCCCCCTCTCCCCTCTCCCCCCCTCTCCCCCCCCTCCCCCTCTCCCAGCGCAACACGCTCGAAACAAATTTGTAGATAGTTTTAAGATTCTCCCCCCCCTCTCCCCCCCTCTCCCCCCCTCCCCCTCCCCCCCTCCCAGCGCAACACGCTCGAAACAAATTTGTAGATAGTTTTAAGATTCTCCCTCTCCCCCCCCCTCTCCCCCCCCCTCCCCTCTCTCCCCCCTTCCCCCCCCTCCCCCCCCCCCCAGCGCAACACGCTCGAAACAAATTTGTAGATAGTTTAAGATTTTCCCCCTTCCCCCCCCCCCCCCCCCCCCCCCCAGCCCCAACACGCTCGAAACAAATTTGTAGATAGTTTTAAGATTCCCCCCTTCCCCCCCCCCCCCCCCCCCTCCCCCCCCCCCCCCCAGCGCAACACGCTCGAAACAAATTTGTAGATTTTTGATCTTCTTCTCTCTCTCTCTCCCTCCTCTCCCACTCTCCTGCCTCTCCCTGCAACCGCTGAACAAAATGTAGTGTTTAAGATCTCCCTCCCCCTCCCCCCACACCCACACCACCCACACACCTCCACACACACACACTACACTTCCCCACTCTTCCCCACCCTCCCCATCATTAACCCCCCCACACACACACAATAACTAAAATACAAATTTGTAGATATTTTAAGATTATATATCCTCTATATTACCCCACCCAGCGCAACACGTTAAAAAAATCTTGGTGGAATTCTTTAGGACCTGCCCCTGTCTATC
>CM031604.1:26788823-26798823 GCA_018398815.1 Conus ventricosus
GAAAACAAATCGATGGACACACGCACACAAAACGGGTGCAACATGAGTGAACGGCAGTTCATGACGATGTTTGTCTGTGGTCAGGTTATCCACAATCATGACTTCAGAGGACAAGAAGAGATCGTCAGACACAATTCTCCCCCCTTTTCTTCTGTATACCTAGCGACATAAGGAACTGTTCAGACAGAGCCATTGTCGCTGTTCCCCGCTGCAGGCAAGCCATACCGTGTGATCAGCGGCTGAAGACTTTCTGAGGACAATGGAATATACTTGGAGACTTCCGTGACGGACGGCAATCTGAAAGTTTTTAGTGTTCGATTTCCCCAACGTGTTCAATTTGAAAGTTTAGAATTTTTTTCATACAGAAGTTTAGAGAAATACAACGAAACAATGTGAACATTGTCATCTGCAAGCTTGATAGCGAACGGCTCCCTTTTCATTTCATTTCATTTCCAGTTTGCTTTTTGTTTCTACGTTTGTTTGGGTTTTTGTTAAAGGGAGTGGGGTTTGCGAGGGTGAGAGAGATGGGTTTGTTTTAGCGAGAGTATGGAAAGTGGAAAGGTTAGGATGGTGGAGGGGGGGGGGGGGGGGGCGTAAAAAACAGAGGACTGATCGGATGACAAGGAACCATGAAGATTGGACCCAGTGGATCACCCACTCACCTAAGGACTGCAGGGTCCATGGTTTAAATCTCGGAAAGGTTTTTTTCTCCCCCTTTTCGCTAGACCATGTGGAAAGTTCGCTTTGACTGGTGGACAAAAGTATGCACAGAAGCGGAGAAAACGAGACAATACGGCACTGTGCAATAGCAACGTGTTTCCCTGTAGAGAGCAGTCTGAATTTCACACACACACACACACACACACACACACACACACACACACACACACACACACACACACACACACACACACAAAGTGGGTGAGGAGGAGTCCTTTCAACATGTAGTACCAGGAATGCCATGGAATCGCTAAGTGCGAAACAAGCGTGAAGTCTAAATAAATCTCGTTCCACACAGCACAGACAGGTTGGTGGCTATCTACAGAACCAGCGTCTTCCAGTTTTGGGAGGGGGGGGGGGGGGGGGGGGGGGGAGAGAACACCTTCCACGTCCTGGACATTGAACACCGATGGTTTGAGCGTGGCGTCACTGGGGCCATTCTCTTGATATGACCTAACATCTGAAAGGACAACAATCAACAACCCATGAAAAATCTTACAATGCAGTAATCTCCACCGGATAAAAAGCACTAATCTCCATAGGGAAAAATAACGCTGCAACGATTTCCATGAAAAACGTGACAATGCAGCTTGTCCACTTCGGGGAAAAAAAGGTAACCAAACAGCAGTCTGGACGAAAAAAACAACAAATGTGACAATTCCAACAGATTGCTGTGTTGTGACACGTTGTGTCAGTCCATACCCCAGCGCCCACAGACCCACCCTGGTCACGCGATCCAAGGGCGTCCTCAACCTGCCTGTTGCCTGTACAACAATGAGTCACTCACGTGACCCAGAGGTCCCTCACGATCTTGTGCACCGAGTCAGCCCCACCGGAGACAGAAACGCTGAAACAGACACAAGCACGTCCCAAACTACACAGAAAGCACCGTCTTTAAAGCACACAGAGCTGTTCTATCCCTCACCACCCAGCCGTTTAAAGCGAAATGTGCCAAACGTCCATATCATTTTGCTACAGAGTGCGAGATAAGCTGGTGGCACTATTCTAAATATCGAATTTCAGGACGGGAGGGAGGAGAGGAAAGGGGGGGGGGGGGGGGGGGGAGGGTGATGGTGGTCTCGACTCTCTTCTCTCCCCTTGCCAGGGCACAATCTGATCTGTGGGCCCGTCAGTCCAACGACTCATCAGCCAGACCGCAGACTATCGATGGGCAATCCTGAAGGAAAATCGGTCTCTCTCAAAGGGAGAGAGAAAGGAGGAATGGGGAGCAGGACGGAGGAGGGTGGGGGCTGGGAGAAGGAGGAGGGGGGGGACAAAGGGAAAGGAGTGGTGAAGGAGAGAGGGTGGACGGGAGAGGAGAAAAGGGGGAAATAATCGTATGGGTCTTCCCGGGCGAGATGCGACCTATTGATGAGCCAAACGGAACGTCAATAGAAAGACAGGAAGCCAACCAGCCAGCCAGAGACAGAGAAAGAGAGGGGGGGGGGGGGGGGGGGGGGGGGGGGCAGAGACAGAGATAGAGATAAGAGATATACAGAGAGAGAGAGAGACATACAGAGAGAGAGAGAGAGAGACATACAGAGAGAGAGAGAGAGACATACAGAGAGAGAGAGAGAGAGAGAGAGAGAGAGAGAGAGAGAGAGAGAGACAGACAGACAGACAGAGGGAGAGACAGAGAGAGAAAGAGACAGAGACTGAGACAGACATACAGACAATGGAAGAGAGAGAAAACAGAGACAAACAGACACAGACAAACAGACAGACAGATGGTTTCAATATTTGTGTGAATGCCACAGCTTCGGATCAATGACCTGCAGTAAATCTGCTTACTGACGCCTTCAGTGCACAGCTCCACACGTTTACCACAACAACACGGACAATCCCGGCGGCACAGACGTCGTTTCTTTCCTTTCGGCATCCCCCACCCCCACCCTCAACCCCCCCCTGATCTCCTGCCCACCTCTTCCTCCCCCCTTTCGCCACCTCCTCCTCCAACCCCCCCCCCCCCCCCCCCCCCCCCCCCCCCCCCCCCCCCCCCCCCCCCCCCCCCTCGACCAGTCGAGTCTCCCTCATCTGCTCTGTGATGATTAGAAAACGAAATCCATTTTCTCATGAAATGCCTGGAGTAGAATCAGCTGCAAGAAATAAATATGTGATCTACAAACACAATAAAAGCAGCAACATCCAACCTCCCCGCCTTTTACAGCAAAACGAGCATCACGCACTGACAAGAGACGTTGCTCTGTTTATTTCTCACGCTTCCAGTTCCAGTGAAGGACCGATCTAACATTTATGTTTTGATGTCACAGGCTACATAATGGAGGAACTCTATCTGGTTTGCAAATCATGGTTATTTACCTGCACTGCCCTTATACTTCAATTGGAGTTCGTCAGGGTCTGCCGCTTCCCTCCCTCACTTTTCAACATATTCCTGGAATGAGGGGCATCATGACTGATGCAAAATGAAGAGCGTGTCAGGCACAGTCAGCATCGGAAGGAAAGCTATCTTAACTCGCAGATGATACTGACGGCCTGGCGAGCAGTAGCAGGCAAGGACTCGCCAAGCTTGCTGAACGATGGGGTGAAACATCAAGACATAGCGTGAAAATCAGCGCCATGTTGATGGCAGCGACAACACCATCATCAGTCCGCGGTCAGAAAAGCTAAGGTCTGTTCCACTGTTCACCTGGAATCCATCATTAGCAGTACGGGATCTAAATCAGAAACCCTCTGGAGGGCAGCGCAGGATTGACAGATGGAAACCTGTATGGAAGGACAACAGTCTCGCCAGGAAACACACGATCAGGATCCAGCATGCACTGGTGTATTTCCGCTTCCTGTGCGCATGCGAAACATGGACCCTCCCTTACAGGGATTTGAAGAGAAGAATCCAAGCCACGGAAATGAAATGTTATCACAAGATACATACCCTCCGATACACCGATCACGCCACCACCACCACCACCACCACCACCACCACGCAGACAGGTTGCTGAATGTCATCTCTCTCTCTCTCCTCTCTCTCTCTCTCTTCTCTCTCTCTCTCTCTCCTCTCTCTCTCTCTCTCTCTCTCTCTCTCTCTCTCTCTCTCTCTCTCTCCTCTCTCAAGGAACAGGAAGCGAACTCCTCACACAGGAATCAAACCTTTTTTCATCGCATGTAGACGCCATGATTTGTCTTTCGTACATGCATACACGAGCCACTCTCGTTGTCATACCCAACCGACAACTCGAGGCCACATAGATAGAAAAAAACATGTTCTTAAAAGAAACAAAATCCACCAATTAGCCTATTATAATCCGTTGAAATCCTTAACCCATTAAGGGCTGAACTCGTTTTTTCTTTTTCTCTCTGTGTTTCTTTTTAGTCCTCTACCTGTTTTTTTTTTTAAGTTCTGTTTTTCCGCTAACTTAACTATTGTCTACGCGTGGAAACGAAGAGCATAGGAGGATACAATTTTTGGTTCTTTCTCCAATATGAATAAACGAATCTAATTTGTGCACAGAAAGGTCTGGAATCTCTTCATTGTACCAACCTTTGATGTGACTTAACATGGTTCAACGTCTTGCCAAGTTCAGTCAACAGAAAAAAAAGATGTGTCAATACAAATGCACAAGTTTATGAAAAGTCGTTGTCAGTAGTCGAAACAACTGGTTGCTTTCATTTTCGAATTTTCATATTTTCCGCACAAAAATCTAGACTCTACACACGCAATGAACCATTTTACACTTACATGGTCGTGACATCTTGCCATTGCCCAGAAAAAAGAAGCTCAATGAAACACGCGCGCACGCGCTCTTGTGTGTGTGTGTGTGTGTGTGTGTGTGTGTGTGTGTGTGGTGTGTGTGTGTGTGTGTGTGTGTGTGTGTGTGTGTGTGTGTGTGTGTGTGTGTGTAAGTGTGTGTGTGTGTGTGTGTGTGTGTGTGTGTGTGTGTGTGTGTGTGTGTGTGTGTGTGTGTGTTTGTGTGTGTGTAAGTGTGTGTGTGTGTGTGTGTGTGTGTGTGCACGGGTGTGTGTGTGTGTGTGTGTGTGTGTGTGTGTGTGTGTGTGTGTGTGTGTGTGTGTGTGTGTGTGTGTGTGTGTGTGTAAGTGTGTGTGTGTGTAAGTGTGTGTGTGTGGGAGGGGGGGGGGGGGAGCACTAGCAAGAGTGCATGTGCTAACATAGGTGTGTATGTATGCACCACACATTCGTGCCTAATTGGGTAGAATACTCCAAACAAAAATTTCAAACACCAATCTTATATTCCATTACATACAACTTTTAAAAAAGTTTTAACCTCCACCGACAAAGAAAAATTTGACCTCACTTTGATACATTGTCGATGCAAACACAAACGCACGCACGCACGCACACGAAACGCACCGCGCACGCACCACCACACACACACACACACACCACACACACACACACACACACACACACACACACTTAAAAAAAAAACTTTTACCATTTTTCGCAAACTCTCGGGCCATTGTCTGCATATAAACGAAATCACCCCAGATTTCCGTACAAAAGTTATCTTTTTTTTCCTGCAAATAAAACGCTGGACATTCTTTCGATCTTTATGCCCTCCCCCCCCCCCCCTCTCTCTCTTTCCCTTTTCCCTCTCTTCCCTCTCCTCTTCCTCTTCCCCATCCACCCCCGCACCCCCACCCTCTACCCCAGCAAATTACAAATATACATTGAAAATTGTAGACGCTTGACTGAAGATTCGGCCCACGTTGCAGAACATCACCTCGGCGGCTTGCAATTAGTCCTTCATGGAATAACCGAACCTAAACCTGAAACCGGTCCATCTTCCTTTGCACCCCCCCCCCCCCCCCCCCTTTCCCCCTTGGCCCGTCCCCTGTGCTTTCGCAGACCCTAAGTTCATCCTCGTTCCGTGTTTATTTCTGTCGGAAGATGATTTCAAAACCGTTTTCCTTCTCCGTCCTTCCTCTCTTTCCCCTTCTGTCTCTGTAGTCGCCGCACGTGAAGTGTTGATTTGCATCTCTCCTTCCCTGTTGTGCTTGTACCGCTAAACCCTTTTCCTTTCTCTTGTCAGTCATAATTTTCTGTCTGTCTGTCCGTACGTTGCCCGTCCGTCTGTCGTCCGCCTCTCTCTCTCCCTTTTTCTCCTCTCTTTCCCCCTTTTCCTCTCTCTCTTTTTCCCGCCCCCCTCTCCCCTCTCCCCTCTCTTCTCTCCTCCCTCCTCCCCCCACCCCCGCCCAGTCTTTTTCTTCACCTGATCTTTTGCGCACTATGTCTGGATTATTTTCCTCACCTTTCCAGTCTACGTTCCCCCAGTTCTCCCCTCCCCTCCCCTCCCCAATCCTCCCCCCCCGCTCATGTCTCCTTTTCTTCTCTCTCTTCTCTCTCTCTCTCCTCCTTTTCTCTCCTCTCTCTTCTTCTCCCTCCCCTCCCTTCCCCACCCCCCTCCCCTCCTCTTCCCCCTCCCCGCTCCTTTTCTCTCTTTCCGGTAAACGACAGAGAGAGAAGAGAGGAGAGGAGGGGGAGGGAAGGTAAAAGAGAGGAGGGAGAGCGAGGGAAAGGAGGGAGAGAGGGGGAAGGAGGGAGAGAAAGAACAGAATGGAGAGAGGGAGGAAGAAGAGAGAGAGAGAGAGAGAGAGAGAGAGAGAAGAGAGAGAGAGGAGAGAGAGGAGAGGAGAAGAGGGGAAAAGAGAGCAGGGATGACCAAAAAAGGAGGGGAGGGAGAGCAAAATGTAAACCGTGTATGAGAATTCTGTTTTATTTCATCAAAGAAAAAAAAAGAAAAGAAAAAGAAAAGATAAATAGAAATGACAGATTCACAACCTAGACAACCACATACCTCCCACTTGCATATTACAGTACCCCCACAGTTCATGTGGTTCTTCGCACTTGAGATGCTACTCGCGTATGCAAAGGACACACGTGACCTCTTGTTCAAAACGTTATAGAGCGGGGCTTCTTTTAATAACAAGGCGCATTAAATTAGGACGAAGTTCTCTGTCTGTGAGGCCCAGACGACGGGAACACATGAATAGTGATCACCCGCACCGTGACGAGTGAGCTTCTTGCCCTAACGCATCAATATTCACCCCGAGGTGCTAAAAACAATTAAGGGTCATTAATAATCCATCACTCTCTCCTCTCTCTCCATAAACCGTGCCGCGAAGCATGTTTCTCTTGATGTTCACTTCGTAAACTGGCCGTTTAACAATAATTATTGCCTCACTCACACTTAGCGGCGAATAAATGGTACCCGGCTAATTTGCATGATGATGAGGCCTCCACGTGGCGACACAGACCTGGGCGACTGATCATAATACATCATCTGCACGTCTTCTGAACTGTGTCGTCAAAGTGTGGCCCAGCTCACGTGTCGAGTGCGCGCTTAATCACATGGGTGCACCCGTATGTGCGGATGTTCTCATTCACAAACACCACTACGCGAGAAAGAAGCAACCCTATCAAAACAAACAAGCAAAAACAAACAAAAACAAAAACACGCGCAACAGTCTCTGTACAGAGTGGGGGCATGAATGTTATTAGGGATGACCCTCCCCCTGCCCATCCCACAGCAATACATTACAAAACAAGTTTAACTAACTAACCGTTTACTGAACATCAAAGAGATTCTAGAGGACCATCTTTCACAATCATGAGTTCAAAAGTACTCAGTTTTGTTTCCAAACATGGGCAGAACAAAGATATATCGTATGCGGTGGACCCGACAGACAAAAAATTAGGTGGTTTGAACATTTTGCAAAAACTGGGAATGCACGTCAGTCGTATCCACTATCATAAATGTGTCAACGCAGTGTGTGTGTGTGTGTGTGTGTGTGTGTGTGTGTGTGTGTGTGTGTGTGTGTGTGTGTGTGTTGGTGTGTGTGTGTCAGACAGACAGAGAGACAGACGAACAGACAGATAAGGGGGTGAGGGAGATGAAGAGAGAGAGAGAGAGAGAGAGAGAGAGAGAGAGAGAGAGAGAGAGAGAGAGAGAGGAGGAGACAGACACGGGACAGACACAGACAGACAGACAGACAGACAGACAAGGCAGCAGGCAGGCAGGCAGCCCGACAGACAGACGTACAGACAGAGAGAGAGAGAGACAGACAGACAGACTGACAGACAGACGGGCAGGCAGGCAAGCAGACGGGAAAGCAGAGAATCAGACACAGTGCAGATAGTATCACTAATTCCTCCTTTTTTAAGTTTGTCTTTCATCTTCCTCCCCGGGGAACTCAGCAGCACCACCACAAGTTGAAGCAGCAGCAGCCCTGGCAAAAATCAATAGTACGTGAGAAGCCACAGTAGCAGCCACGACAGCGAGCTAAAAGAAAAATTATATGGAAGAAAAACCAAAAGCAAACGAAAGAAAAACGTATGGTCAACATGATAATGATAATAATAATAATGACAGTAATAATGATAATAATGACAGTAATAATGGTAATAATGATAATAATGACAGTAATAATGGTAATAATGATAACAATGACAGTAATAATGGTAATAATGATAACAATGACGATGATGACAATGATAAAAGCAATAATAATAGTCATGATGATGATAATAATAGTAATAATGATGATGATGATGATATTTGAGCAAAGACACTTTCCGACTCCGGGTTGTTCATATTTCTGTGTCTTCTGAGGGAATTTTTTTTATTAGACTCTTGAGTCGGAACACACAGAAACATGATGATAGGATAATGACAATGATTGTGTAAGCACCTGTTTTACTAATGTTAAAGCTGAACCACAATTCCATGCAAATCGAACAAATGATTGCGAGCTGTTGCTACAATGAACACTACTGCCAGCAGTTTACAAATGATTGCGAGTGTTACAATGAACACTACTGCCAGCAGTTTACAAATGATTGCGAGTTGGTGTTACAATGAACACTACTGCCAGCAGTTTACAAATCATTGCGAGGTGTTGTTACAATGAACACTACAAATGACTGCGAGGTGTTGTTACAATGAACACTACTGCCAGCAGTTTACAAATCATTGCGAGTTGGTGTTACAATGAACACTACAAATCATTGCGAGGTGTTGTTACAATGAACATACTGCCAGCAGTTTACAAATGATTGCGAGGTGGTGTTATAATGAACACTTCAAATCATTGCGAGGTGTTGTTACAATGAACACTACATACCAGCAGTTTACAAATTATTGCGAGGTGTTGCTACAATGAACACTACTGCCAGCAGTTTACAAATGATTGCGAGTTGGTGTTACAATGAACACTACTGCCAGCAGTTTACAAATGATTGCGAGGTGTTGTTACAATGAACACTACTGCCAGCAGTTTACAAATGATTGCGAGGTGTTGCTACAATGAACACTGCAAATCACTGCGAGGTGTTGTTACAATGAACACTACAAATCATTGCGAGGTGTTGTTACAATGAACACTACAAATCATTGCGAGGTGTTACAATGAACACAACTGCCAGCAGTTTACAAATCACTGCGAGGTGTTGTTACAATGAACACTACAAATGACTGCGAGGTGGTGTTACAATGAACACCACTGCCAGCAGTTTACAAATCATTGCGAGGTGGTGTCACAATGAACACTACAAATCATTGCGAGGTGTTGTTGCAATGAACACTACAGATGATTGCGAGGTGGTGTTACAATGAACACCACTGCCAGCAGTTTACAAATCATTGCGAGATGTTGTTACAATGAACACTACAAATCATTGCGAGGTGTTGTTACAATGAACACTACAAATCATTGCGAGGTGTTGTTACAATGAACACTACAAATCATTGCGAGGTGTTGTTATAATGAACACTACAAATCATTGCGAGGTGTTGTTACAATGAACACTACAAATCATTGCGAGGTGTTGTTACAATGAACACTACAAATCATTGCGAGGTGTTATTACAATGAACACTACAAATCATTGCGAGGTGTTACAATGAACACTAAAAATGATTGCGAGGTGTTGTCACAATGAACACTACAAATGATTGCGAGGTGGTGTTACAAGGAAAACTACAGATCATTGCGAGGTGGTGTTACAATGAACACTACAAATCATTGCGAGGTGTTGTTACAATGAACACTACAAATCATTGCGAGGTGGTGTTACAATGAACACTAACAATCATTGCGAGGTGTTGTTACAATGATCACTACAAATCATTGCGAGGTGGTGTTACAATGAACACTACTGCCAGCAGTTTGCCAGAAGGGAGGTGTTACAATGAACACTACTGCCAGCAGTTTGCCAGAAGGGTGGTGTTACAATGAACACTACTGCCGGCAGGTTGCCAGAAGGGAGGTGTTACAATGAACACCACTGCCAGCAGTTTGCCAGAAG
>CM031604.1:26803823-26806323 GCA_018398815.1 Conus ventricosus
GACTGCAACTGCACGGATGTGAACTTCTAGCGGAAACATCTCTTCCAGCCTGCTTATCTCGAGTGGGAATCGAATCCCCGGATTTCGGAACAAGATCCTAACGCCCTACCCACTTGACCAATTGGGACACCGTGTTTTAAACTGAAGAAAAACAATGTTACAACATTGAGACACTGAAAGACTAACAAGACACATAAAAACACAGTAAAGAAAGAGTGACAAAACATAAAGACATAGTAAAGAAAGAGTGACAAAACATAAAGACACAGTGAAGAAAGAATGACAAAACATAAAAACATAGTAAAGAAAGAGTGACAAACATAAAGACATAGTAAAGAAAGAGTGACAAAACATAAAGACACAGTGAAGAAAGAGTGACAAAACATAAAGACATAGTAAAGAAAGAGTGACAAAACATAAAGACACAGTGACGAAAGAGTGACAAAACATAAAGACACAGTGAAGAAAGAGTGACAAAACATAAAGACACAGTGAAGAAAGAGTGACAAAACATAAAGACACAGTGAAGAAAGAGTGACAAAACAAAGACACAGTGAAGAAAGAGTGACAAAACATAAAGACACAGTGACGAAAGAGTGACAAAACAAAGACACAGTGAAGAAAGAGTGACAAAACATAAAGACACAATGAAGAAAGAGTGACAAAACATAAAGACATAGTAAAGAAAGAGTGACAAAACATAAAGACACAGTGAAGAAAGAGTGACAAAACATAAAGACATAGTAAAGAAAGAGTGACAAAACATAAAGACACAGTGACGAAAGAGTGACAAAACAAGACACAGTAAAGAAAGAGTGACAAAACATAAAGACATAGTAAAGAAAGAGTGACAAAACATAAAGACACAGTGAAGAAAGAGTGACAAAACATAAAGACATAGTAAGGAAAGAGTGACAAAACATAAAGACACAGTGACGAAAGAGTGACAAAACAAAGACACAGTAAAGAAAGAGTGACAAAACATAAAGACACAGTAAAGAAAGAGTGACAAAACATAAAGACACAGCAAAGAAAGAATGACAAAACATAAAGACACAGTGAAGAAAGAGTGACAAAACATAAACACACAGTGAAGAAAAAGTGACAAAACATAACGACATAGTAAAGAAAGAGTGACAAAACATAAAGACACTGTGAAGAAAGAGTGACAAAACATAAAGACATAGTAAAGAAAGAGTGACAAAACATAAAGACACAGTGAAGAAAGAGTGACAAAACATAAAGACATAGTAAAGAAAGAGTGACAAAACATAAAGACAGTGACGAAAGAGTGACAAAACAAAGACACAGTAAAGAAAGAGTGACAAAACATAAAGACATAGTAAAGAAAGAGTGACAAAACATAAAGACATAGTAAAGAAAGAGTGACAAAACATAAAGACTCAGCAAAGAAAGAGTGACAAAACATAAAGACACAGTGAAGAAAGAGTGACAAAACATAAAGACACAGTAAAGAAAGAGTGACAAAACATAAAGACACAGTGAAGAAAGAGTGACAAAACATAAAGACACAGTGAAGAAAGACTGACAAAACAAAGACACAGTGAAGAAAGAGTGACAAAACATAAAGACACAGTGAAGAAAGAGTGACAAAACATAAAGACACAGCAAAGAAAGAGTGACAAAACATAAAGACACAGTGAAGAAAAAGTGACAAAACATAAAGACACAGTGAAGAAAGAGTGACAAAACATAAAGACACGGTGAAGAAAGAGTGACAAAACATAAAGACACAGTGAAGAAAGAGTGACAAAACATAAAGACACAGTGAAGAAAGAGTGACAAAACATAAAGACACAGTAAAGAAAGAGTGACAAAATATAAAGACACAGTAAAGAAAGAGTGACAAAACATAAAGACACAGTGAAGAAAGAGTGACAAAATATAAAGACACAGTGAAGAAAGAGTGACAAAATATAAAGACACAGTAAAGAAAGAGTGACAAAATATAAAGACACAGTGAAGAAAGAGTGACAAAACATAAAGACACAGTGAAGAAAGAGTGACAAAATATAAAGACACAGTAAAGAAAGAGTGACAAAACATAAAGACACAACAAAGAAAGAGTGACAAAATATAAAGACACAGCAAAGAAAGAGTGACAAAATATAAAGACATAGTGAAGAAAGAGTGACAAATATAAAGACACAGTAAAGAAAGAGTGACAAAACATAAAGACACAGTGAAGAAAGAGTGACAAAACATAAAGACACAGTAAAGAAAGAGTGACAAAACATAAAGACACAGTGAAGAAAGAGTGACAAAACATAAAGACACAGTGAAGAAAGAGTGACAAAACATAAAGACACAGTAAAGAAAGAGTGACAAAACAAAGACACAGTGAAGAAAGAGTGACAAAACATAAAGACACAGTGAAGAAAAAGTGACAAAACAAAGACAGTAAAGAAAGAGTGACAAAACATAAAGACATAGTAAAGAAAGAGTGACAAAACATAAAGACACAGTGAAGAAAGAGTGA
>CM031604.1:26811323-26813823 GCA_018398815.1 Conus ventricosus
CAAAACTGGGGTAGAAGTTTCTAATTTAGTGTCGTCCCACGACAAAATAAACAAACCCCAGGCCAGGCAATCGGTGAACAAACTTGCTGCAGGAGCAGGACAGGAGGGACGGAATGCAGACGTCTGCGCGTGCATCTTTCAACGTGCATGTCTACATCCCCATTTGTTGAAAAGGCAACGCAGTCGAGACGAAAGAGGAACGAGATCTACATTCACAACGTACGACCGTGTCACGAAGATAGTTCAAGGATGGAGACGCTGATCAAGTTCCCTGGCTAACATGAAGGGTATCCGTGATTCCCGGCACGCTGTCGATAAAAGTCCAGTACAAAAAAGAACCCTCCATCTTGAGAGAGAAGTAGACCCCTCTTCTGAAACCTTTCCCTGTTCATCTGTACATCACTCCCTATCTAGCTGTAAACCCCGCGCACTGTGCTCACGTGGCATCGCAGACGTGGCGTGGAGTGTATGGACTGGTCTGCACTCAGTGACCCTCTCCATGCTGATCTGAAACTGGAATGTAAGTGGAGGTTCACAGGAAGGCGATTCTCAAAGTGCAGGGATGAAAGTAATATCACAGTAAAAAGAGATCCTCCTTCTCCTGCAAGACACATCCCCCAGATAACACCAGGAGTATTCGTGGTTTCCAGCACGCAATCGTTAAAAGTTTAGCACGACAAACGCTCTGCCTTGGGACAGAAAGACCCTCTTCCAAAATCTTTTCTCGTTCATGTCTTCATTCACTTCTTACCTGGCTGCGGGCCCTGACCACTGTGGTCTCGTGGTTTACACATGTGGTGTAGCCTAAATGCAGTCGTGCCTCTTTGATGCAATGAAACTACAAATAGAGCTGGAATTTCACAGAAAGCAGGAAGAAAAGTGGCATTACGCTAAAGAGACTCTTCCTTCTGCTGTAAGGAAAAGAGATCGGAAGCAAAATGAAGTGGCAGAAAAGAAACTTTTCCTTTGAAACAGAAGTGAAATCACAGGAAAGAGAGAGAGGGGGGAAGAGAGAGGAAAAGAGCTCGGAAGAGACCTGAAATTTCAGGGAAGGAAATCTTCCTTGCCTGTAAATAAAAGAACGCACAGAAATTAGACCCTCTCCTGTAAGAAAAAGCAGTGGAAATAGAATGAAATCACGTGACTGAGACTCACTCCTGTAAGGAGAAGTAGTGGAAATAGAATGAAATCACGTGACTGAGACTCACTCCTGTAAGGAGAAGTAGTGGAAATAGAATGAAATCACGTGACTGAGACTCACTCCTGTAAGGAGAAGTAGTGGAAATAGAATGAAATCACGTGACTGAGACCCATTCCTGTAAGGAGAAGTAGTGGGAATGGAATGAAATCACGTGACTGACACTCCCTCCTGTAAGGAGAAGTAGTGGGAATAGAACGAAATCACATGAACGAGACCCAATCCTTTACAGAAAAAATTAAGAGACCAGAAGTGGCGTCATAGAAAAGAGACCCTCTTGCAAAGAAAAGAGGTGGGAACATATGTGAACTCACAGGAAGATGCACTCTCCGTTAAAAAAAAGTTGTGGTTACAGAGTTCAAATCGCAGGACAGTCTCACCTGTTAGAAAAAAATGCTGGGAAAGGAAGATAAATCATAAGAAAGAGATACTCCATTTCCTGAAAAGAACTGTGCTGGATAGCGTTGTGAAGTCGCTGGAAATACTGTGGTCACCTGCCCACTCCGCCGTCTCTCTTCTGCTGAAATGAAAGTACTGGAAAAGGAGATAAAGCTCTCCTTCTCCTTCACAAATGTTTTAAAAGGGCTCGGAGAAGACGTGAAATTCACGAGAACAAAAAACAACAAACTCACATGTCCTCCAAGCTTCCAAAAGAGGCTTAAGAAATTCATTTTCTTGACTCTTTGTTCATTGTGGCTTCTATGAACCCTATAAATCACCATGTAATAAGACAAAAGACATCAGAAAACGGTTAGAGATTATGAGGCTGTGAACGCAGACTGAAAATGCCACTCCCTTGTGTGAAATAAACTTCGACACTTAAAAACAAAAATCTTTTGCCAGCAAGACAGATCGCCAGGCAGTGAAATCTCACTTCCTAGTGCCAAAGACAGTACGAAAGCCAACCTCCAGAATCCTTTGCCTGATGTGTTAGATGCACACTAGATATGCTCTCCAATTATACAGACAGTGCATCTTGTGGACAAAGAGGAATTTATCAGACAAGTGGTCGACAGGTTTACGTAGCGACAAGCACATTGAACTCAGGGCAGTGATCCTCAGCTGCTGCAGCCTGTGTGGTATAAACCAGTCCTTAGTCAACATCTCCTGACGTTCCCAGTGCCATTTCTCATGGGGAAAGTGATCGTTGTGGAGTATAAACAATAACTGTTTATGTACCAGCATTAATGTGCCAGATTCAAGGGCTTAAAGCAGATTCCCCGCGAATGTAAACAGAATGGACGCGTACAGGAAAAACTTTGGGGGTAGGTGAAGCAAGCAGGGAACATCGCTTGTGCATGT
>CM031604.1:26821323-26823823 GCA_018398815.1 Conus ventricosus
GAACCGTTTCCTCTTTACGACCACCAGACGTAGATGGAGGAACTCCTTAAGGTTTGGACGGATCTGAAAGAGTTTGTTATTCGTCTGTGTGTTCCAATCCTCCTGCCAGAGGTCTCTCACATAATCGTTAATTTTGGGTTTCACATCTGAGCAGGGGATATAAATGTTGGACAGTTTTCTCTCTTGTGGCATTCTTGGCTAAACGATCAACCATTTCGTTTCCGCCGATGCCAACATGACCAGGAACCCAAGCCAGAATAATGTTGTAACCATCCGCTTTCAACTTGCTAAAAAGTTCAAAGAAATGTAAAAGTTCTGGATGCTGAAGGTTGCGGCCAGCCATGACCTCCAAAGCTGACAGCGAATCCGACAGAACCAGAAAGTCCCTCTTCGTAGATTGTGAGATTATCTTCAAAGCAAGAACCAGAGCAGTAAGTTCAGCAGAATAGACAGAAGCATCTGAATGTATATGTTCCAACAGTATCTGAGAAGGAGCCCCAGGGCAGTAGGCTGCACAGGCCACTCCATCTTCAAATTCATTATGTAGATGTAGATTATAGATATACATGCATATAAATAAATAAGTGTGTGTGTGTGGTGTGTGTGTGTGTGTGTGTGTGTGTGTGTGTGTGTGTGTGTGTTGTGTGCGCGTGCGTGTGTATGTGTGTGCACTCACGCCGCGCGCGCAATTCATTATGTAGATGTAGATATAGATATACATGTATATAAATAAATAAATGTGTGTGTGTGTGTGTGTGTGTGTGTGTGTGTGTGTGTGTGTGTGCGTGTCGTTGTAAACAGCCATCAACAAACAAATCAAATAACAGCATTTAACACACCGATACGCAACACACTACCAAAGCTATCGGCATTATAACCCACCCACCCATCCGCGCCAAATCACCACAGAGAAAGTCAGTGCGTTAGAACTTGCAACAAAATGATTTTCTTTGAATACGAAAAGCGAACACAAGCGTACGGGCTTCACGGCAGAAACGTAGTGAAGGACTGTCAAATGAAAACAAGAAAAGTAAACAGAAACAGGCCAACTCACACAAAAAAGCAGAGTCACAGAAAGTGACTGAAAAGAAGAAATGTCTTGGCACAATGGGGATGAAGGAGTGAAAGGGGAAAGAGAAACACAGACAAGAGAACGTGGAACAATGGATAACAAAAACGGGTGCAACGCGAGTTGACTTTTTCCGCTACCCGCAGTTCGTGGCGATGTTTGTGTGTGGTCGACAATCCACAGTGAAGACAAACATCAGAGGAAAAACAAGAGATTGCCTGAGACAATTACCTTCCTCCCCAACTTAAACCCCCCCCCCCCCCCCCCCCCCTTTTTTTTTATTTTTAATACCAAGCGACGAAAGAAAGGCGATACATTCAGACCGGTTGTTACTGTACCTCGCTGCAAGCAAGTAATACCGATTTAAATTGCTTCTGAGGTCAATGCAAAGTACACCACGACTTCCATAAAGACGGCAACCAAAACAGTTTTCACGGTTTTTCCTTTTCTAAACGCGCTTAATCTGAAAGTTTACGAGTTTGAAAGTTTTGTTTTGTTTTCTTTTGTTTTTCATACTGAATTTCTGAAATCATACAAACACAACAGTTCAATTTGTCGTCTGGGAGCTCGCTGGTCTGCGTCAACCCAGTTTTGTTTAGCTTTGGATTTCATTTCGTTATTGGTTTTGTTTGATTTTTTGTTGGTTCGTTCGTTTGTTTGTGTGTCGTTTGTTTTTGCTTGTCTGCCTTTTCAAGGGTAGAGAGAGCGCTTGGGAATCGGGAATGGGAGGGATTAAAAAAGAACAGAATGGTCGCGTGGCAGACAGCAAAACTTCAGTGGTGAAGTCCGGTTGTAGGCTCATTAGCTGACACATTCCACGATATTGATGATGATGTTGTTATTTACCCAAGTCGGTGGTGCTTTGTATTAGAGTTGGTCCACTTCACCTCTGAAGTTCAGTGTTGGCCTACATTCTCGTTGACGTTTCACGGCGGTGGTTTACTTCCTGCTTGACGCTTCACTGTCTTGGTTTACTTCCTGTTTGACGTTTCATTGTGTTCGCTTACTTCCTGCTTCACGTGTTTCACTGTGCTAGTTTATTTCCTCTTTGACGTTTCATTGTGTTCATCTACTTCCTGTTTGACGTTTCACTGTGTTCATCTACTTCCTGTTTGACGTTTCACTGTGTTCATCTACTTCCTGTTTGACGTTTCACTGTGTTCGCTTACTTCCTGCTTCACGTGTTTCATTGTGCTGGTTTACTTCCTCTTTGACGTTTCATTGTGTTCATCTACTTCCTGTTTGACGTTTCGCTGTGTTCATCTACTTCCTGTTTGACGTTTCGCTGTGTTCATCTACTTCCTGTTTGACGTTTCGCTGTGTTCATCTACTTCCTCTTTGACGTTTCATTGTGTTCATCTACTTCCTGTTTGACGTTTCATTGTGTTCATCTACTTCCTGTTTGACGTTTCGCTGTGTTGGCTGAACTCG
>CM031604.1:26836323-26881841 GCA_018398815.1 Conus ventricosus
GAGAGAGAGAGAGATAGGCAGGCAGACAGACAGACAGGACGGACAGACAGATGAGAGAGAACAGAGACACACTGCAGATAGTATCACTAATTCATCTTTTTTAAAGTTTGTTTTTCATCTTCTTCCCCTGGTAACCCAGCACTACCACAAGTTGCAGTAGCAGCAGCCCTGGCAAAAATCACTAGTACATCAGCGGCGACACCAACGACTACAGCAACCAAAACCATAATGGCAAAAGAATTTTTTTTTAAACCGTTATCGTCATCGTCATTAAAACTTTAATGATATAATATACTGATAATAACAAGAAAAATATAACAGTAATAATAATAATGATAATAATAATAATGATGATAATAATGATGATAATGATGACTGTAATAAATAAATGAATAAATAAATATAATACAATATTGATGATAACAATTGTGTGAGCATCTGTCCTCACAATGTCGTTATTTCCTGATCGAAAGCTGGATCATATGTTATAAGCGCTTCGCTTGCTAATCGATTAAATTATTGCAAGCTTTCGTGAAAAGAACAGTGCCGCCAAAACTTTACCAGAATAATGGTCGATGAATAGATGCAGCCTTGACACTGCAAATTCAGCATACCAATACTGATCAAATAATCTTCACCTTGTGCAAAACCCGCGAATAACGTAGGCTGTGTAAATCTTTCAGCTTTATGAATTCATACTAGCATATTCACGCGTATTTACTACGCGACTTAATAGCACAGACATCTGCAGATTTGCTTAAGATTCTACGCAAAATGGATGGATGTGCTAGATCTAGTTTCTCAGTGAACGGCTGCGTTTATCAGACAATGGACGCGACCACGACACGTTTAGATTATCAATCACTAATTTATAAATTGACGTAGACTTGAGCGTTGCTTTTGCTGAGCGGGTATTTCCTCTGTTGTTTTGGGTGTGTGGTCTGGTGCTGAATCCAAGGCCCAATGTGGCATGTAGCACGGCCAAACAGAAGCCCTATTCGCGAATGGCGTAAACCCCATCCGGATAAGTTAGAAAATAGCTATCCACAGGCGGGACACTCCGGATCGGCCATCCGGCTGGACAGAATCCGGATAAGTTAATTAATCGGACCTCACGGGGTGGAACAGGCCATCTATCCGTGTGTGGCCTGGGATGGCAGCGCTCCAGCTGCGAGAAAGGCGTCACCTGACAGCAAATGTTTCGCAATACCAGACCACCATTTGAATTATTTGATGATCAAACAGCAATTTCGGAAAGTTTGATGTAGGCGTCTGTATCAGCGTATTCCATGCAGGTCCATCTCCTCCAGCAACGAGCAGACTTCACATGACCTAAACTTTGGTTCCCCCGTACCGAGTTTCTATTCCATTCTTTTACAGCAGATTCAGTGAACAAAACCAAATCTTGATGGAATGATTAGGTCATTTCGTTCATTCAGCCTAAACAACGCAAGTCCTGCGTTAAGCAAAATGACATCAAAATGAATTGATCTATTTTTGTCACCAAAAACAAAATTCGAGGCTTTAAATTCTGATGCCTTTCCAAACACAAAAATGACAGGGAAGAAAGGATACTACCTTGTTCGATTCAAAATGTAGTGTAATGTGCTAGCTGCCATAAAAATCTTGTTTTAAGAGTCAATATTTTCAGTCAGCTGCAACAGACTCTGAATACTGACCATGACACATGCTCGCGCATTTATCCGATTCTAAAACTAACGCGTGCTCTCCGACTTTTCTGGAATAGTTATTGAAGAGAGAATAGCCACTCCTGCATGTGGAATCAGAAAAGACATTCGCAGTTATGTCGCAGATAGTTATTCGGTAATAGCTGCTATTTCCCAATAGCACTTCCGGATATCCCTCCGTGCCATCCCAAAATAAATAAAAGATTTGTTCCTGGAACTGAGATGGTATTTGTATAGCACAAAACGACCCTCACCTTGCTGTGGCTTTAAATAGAATCGAAATGATTTGCGCGTCATTGTGCAAGTTTTAATGTATTTCCGCCTAGCTACTACAGCTGACAATGACACTGAAGTCAGAACATTTTAGAGCAGGTATGTTGACAGCATGCACGGAATGTTGACATTTCTCCTGCAACAAATACACGCCATGACCGTCTTTTCTTTTTCTTGTATTTTTTTTTAAATACCAGTTCTTCATCTAAACTAGTCGCTGACATGATGTAGTGAATTTACCATTATCATTGTTCAAAGTTGTCTTGCAGTTTAGATACTAAACATCGTTTTTAAACGTTTCATTTTATGCCATGAAGTTTATCTTACGCGAATTGCTTCACGTAAAAGATGAATGTAAAAGCTGAAAAATATGTTGATTCGGAGTCAACCTTGTTTCCCTGTTCGATGCCCCCTTGTGTCTATGTTTCCCCTGTTCGATGCCCCCTTGTGTCTATGTTTCCCCTGTCTGATGTCCCCTTGTGTCTATGTTTCCCCTGTTCGATGCCCCCTTGTGTCTATGTTTCCCCTGTCTGATGTCCACTTGTGTCTATGTTTCCCCTGTTCGATGTCCCCTTGTGTCTATGTTTCCCCTGTCTGATGTTCGCTTGTGTCTATGTTTCCCCTGTTCGATGTCCCTTGTGTCTATGTTTCCCCTGTTCGATGTCCCCTTGTGTCTATGTTTCCCTGTTCGATGTCCCCTAGTGTCTATGTTTCCCCTGTTCGATGTCCCCTAGTGTTATGTTTCCCTAGATTCATGCTCCCCGGCTTTATGTTCCCCCGAGTCTATGGGTCCTCCGGGCCAGTGTTCTCTTGTGTCTATGTTCTCCACACTCTGTGTTCCTCCGGCGCTGCGTCCCCCCCCCCTCTCCCGTTCTAAGTCCCCCCCCCCCCCCCCCCTGTATCTATGCAAGCGCGTCTACGTGCTTTCGTGCATATGTGTGTGTGCGCGTGTGCGTGTGTGTGTGTGTGGGGGGGGGGGGGGGGGGGGGTGAGGTGTGTGCGTTTGTGTGCGAGTGTGCGTGCGTACACTCGCACGCACTCCTCCAGTGCCCGCCGTGCGCCACGGTCCATTAGTGTCAAGTGAACCCCTCAAAGGTCACGGTCTCCCCAGTGTCTTCCTGGTCGTCTGCCAAGCTTCCATATCCAGTCGTCTCTGACATGTGACGTTCCATTCTGGAAATTACCCTGGTGTTAGAAACCATGCGTCCTCTCATTATCAGAAAAAGTCCTCCTGCCCCATTGCCCTGGTCATTTTCTTAAACGTTCTACATGCATCTTTCTACGTTCTTCCCGTGGGTTTAAACATCTCCTCACCACAACCTGATTCAGGATATGCATACACACCGTAATTACAAAACTAAATGACTGGATGAATGGTGACTGACTCTAGGAGTGAATGCATGCACGCATTCACCGATGCATCCACATATTCATACATATTGTTTTCATCATATCGGGAGATCATCATATCGTTTTCTGCGACGGTTCAGTGGCGTTTGTCTACAGCAATTCTATGCTGAGCACACAGTACGTCTTTGAATATTTCTGTATTTTGCTTTGAACAGTCGTTGATTCGTCCTTTGTCTTACACAATTGCCCCTGCAGGCTTGGAACAGTCACTCGCTAGATGCCAGTCCTCTGTCTGTCTGTCTGTCTGTCCGTCTGTGTCTGTCTGTCTGTGTCTGTCTGTCTCCCCCCCCCCCTCTCTCTCTCTCTCTCTCTCTCTCTCTCTTCGTCTCTCTGTCTCTCTCCTCCCTCCTGCCTTGATTCCTTTTCTCTGTCTCTTTTTCCCCTTTTCTCTCCCCCCCCCCCCCCTCATCTCCCTCCTTCTCTCCAATTCTGTCTACCCCCCCCCCCCCCCATCTCCCAGTCCTCTCTCTCTCTCTCTCTCTCTCTCTCTCTCTCTCTCTCTCTCTCTCTCCACCCTCCCCTCATTAACCTCTTATAATAACCCCCTCCTCAAACATTCTCCTATTTTTCATCCGTCTCTTTTCCCCCTCTCCTCCGAAAAAAAAAAAAAAAAAAAATACAAATTTTAGTAATTATACAATGCAGCACAACTGAATACACGCCCTCCAGCCTTGTTCATGAGTTCCCCATCTCTCCTCGCCCAGCATGATGTGGCATCCTGGCCCCGTCCTGCCGTCAGTCTCTGTGGAGGCTGCAGAGGCAGTGCAGAGGACATGCCACAGAGTGCTGAAGACAGGAGGACCGTCCACTTGTGCAGGGTGTCGTCACACAACTCTCCGCCTCTATCCCTTCTCATTTATTTCCTCCCCCTCTCCCTCCCTCTTGCCCATCCCCCATTTCCGTAATCCAGTTTTCGCGGTGTTTGTTTTCCATTAAAAACAAAACAAAAAACAAACAAACCAACCTGTAAACCCAAGCTGTCAATGCCAGGAACGCTAATGAAGACAGCATACAAAACTGCGAGCCTCAATCACCTCTCCTCCCTTCTAAATCTCCCCCCCCCCCCCTCCCCCGCTCCCGTAAAACTCACGTACCTCTCTTCCGACACATCTGCCTCCTCTTCCCCCTCTCTTGTCTTGATTGTGATGGAGTATTTCATTCTCATTCACAAAGATTGTTGTTTGTTTTAAACACATACATACCACCATGTCAAAACCTGGGGCACTAACGAAGACATCACACAAACACCTATGCCCCAGAGGCCAAATTAAAGCCGCATTTGTAAGGAACAACAGTGAAGTTTTACTTCCGTGGGGAGGCAGGAGAATAGGGATGGTGGTTGGGGGGAGGGGGGTTTCGGGGGTTATACTGCCAGCCTGTTCTATTCCTTCAGTCCCAGACTGGCCCGCCTGCTCCAGCGCTGCAGATTATGATTTTTTTTTTTGTACTTTCCCTCTCCCTTTCCCCTCCTTCTTCCTCCCCTCTCCCTCCCTTCCTCTCTCCCTCCCCTCTGTGTGTGTGTGTGTGTGGTGTGTGTGTGTGTGTGTGTGTGTGTGTGTGTGTGTGTGTGTGTGTGTTTTGTGTGTGTGTGTGTGTGTGTGTGTGTGTGTGTCGCTCTCTCTCTCTCTCTCTCTCTCTCTCTCTCTCTCTCTCTCTCTCTCTCTCTCTCTCTCTCTCTCTCTCTCTCTCTAAGAATTCCGAAGTTCCGCGCCTGTTTGTTATGTTTGCGACCACATACCAGACATGGATTTAATGCCTCATCCGAAGGACTAGGACAGGACTGGAGCCTGCACAGATGTCACCTTCTGGGGCAAGGTCTCTCCCAGCCTCCCTCCCCACATCTTGGAACAAGGCTCTGACGCCTTACCCAGTTGACCAACCAAGAACCGTTTTCATTTTTTAAGAAGCAAAAACAACAAAAATGTCATGCCATTCATTCATTGAAAGACATACAAAACATAAAGAAACCAGAAGGAAAATAGCCGGCGCAGTTCCAAGGCGACACTCTCTCCCCAGAGGGTGAGCAGTTCGGCGATTTCACCAAATCTGTGTTCATGTTAAAGTGTTAACAAATGATGCACTGCGAAGGTCACTTTCGCTCCCACGGTCGAACACTGGCTTAAACGTCACTCCAAACAATTGAAGCTCGTGATGCCCATTTCTCTTGAACACATGCAGACGAGATTAAGATCAATGACCATGAAATAGAGTTTGTCACCACCGCAGTTCTTCAAATGCAAGAGACTTAACGTGAAGCAATCATGTGTCCTCTTAGAGCTTAAGTACGGAAAAAAAAGACACATTCATCTCGCACGCATGTCGAGAAGATCATCCAATAACAGTCAAATCACATTTTCACAATAAAGCGTAAGCATTTTGTGTGTTTCCGTCGCTGTTCCAACAGACGTAAAGCCAGAGGACTTGAATGTAAATTATTTGTGCTTTCCATCAGAGCCCAGACATAGAAAGGAGTCCATCCAGCCCACACGCAGATAATGAAATCGCGTGTTCATGGTGAAATGTCATCTCGTTTTTTTTCTTCATTCCTATTCCTGCAGACTCTCAAAGTCGAGACTTAAATGCAAACCAGTTCCAACTCATTTCAAAGCATACATATATGTATGAAACCAAAGGAGGCGAGACAACCTTTCCACGTAGTTATCTGACCCTTCGTATTATCATCATCTGGGTCACCGAGTCGCTCTATAGGCAATCTGACAGTCAGTCAACGGCCCTCGCACAAGTCATGAATATCCGTCGTCTCGGCATTCACCACGAGCTTCTTGTCCCAAAGGACAAAGGCAGAAACACGCAATGATAGCAAATGGATCCCGATTGCTAGGATACTGCCCCCCCCCCCCCCCCCCCCTTCACCTTTACTCTCGATTCAACCCAACTCCCTCCTCATACTCCCCTCAACCCCTCCTGTCCTAGTGGCCTGAACACGCCCTGGTGCCTACTGCAGGATGAGGGAGGAAAGGAACAGGGGCGAACAGGAGAGGTGGTGTGGGGGGGGGGGGGGGGAGGAAGCACTGCACAATACATTGGGGGATTTGTGTTTTAGTGTCCTGTCCTCAGCAACACATTGTTCTCAGACAGAGGTCCATGTTAAAAAAAAAGGTTTGAAGTCACACAGACCGAAGGTCGTTGGGGCGGTAAACTGTCACACTAGCACAGAGCATTGTGGATAGCGTGGTTCAAATGTCTTCTTCCCCTCCAGCCTTCCCTGAAGTACACCAGGCACCCCTTTACTGCTGGGTGATCAGCTTTCGTGGCTGTATAATCCGACTTCACGAGGGATTCGACCTAGCGACCATCAACTCTACTGCTGGCCCAAACTACGGAGCCTTCTGTGAACCAGAGTCCTATTCTTCATCAACAATATTGTGCCGGTAGTTTCAGAACGATACTATGCAATGTTTCCCATCATCTTGAGACAAACCCGTGTTTTTTTTTTCTCCGACTGCCAGTCAAGAAGGATTCTGATCCACAGACAGAATGGAGAAACAGCAGGCAGAAACCAACACAGGAAGACCCAGAAAGGGCGGAACTGATACACCTGGGGCAATGAGGAAGATAGGAAGACCCAGAAAGGGCGGAACTGATACACATGGGGCAATGAGGAAGATAGGAAGAACCAGAAAGGGCGGAACTGATACACCTGGGGCAATGAGGAAGATAGGAAGAACCAGAAAGGGCGGAACTGATACACCTGGGGCAATGAGGAAGATAGGAAGAACCAGAAAGGGCGGAACTGATACACCTGGGGCAATGAGGAAGATAGGAAGAACCAGAAAGGGCGGAACTGATACACCTGGGGCAATGAGGAAGATAGGAAGAACCAGAAAGGGCGGAACTGATACACCTGGGGCAATGAGGAAGATAGGAAGAACCAGAAAGGGCGGAACTGATACACCTGGGGCAATGAGGAAGATAGGAAGAACCAGAAAGGGCGGAACTGATACACCTGGGGCAATGAGGAAGATAGGAAGAACCAGAAAGGGCGGAACTGATACACCTGGGGCAGAGAGGAACACAGGAAGAACCAGAAAGGGCGGAACTGATACACCTGGGGCAGAAAGGAACTGATACACCTGGGGCAGAAAGGAACTGATACACCTGGGGCAATGAGGAAGATAGGAAGAATGGAGAAACGGGTAAGGAACACACAGAACAACAATGACAACAGCACCAAGGTAGAGAGCCGCAGAACAACAAGGACAACAAGACCAAGGTAGAGAGCTGCAGAACAACAATGACAACAACACCAAGGTAGAGAGCTGCAGAACAACAATGACAACAGCACCAAGCTAGAGAGCTGCAGAACAACAAGGACAACAGCACCAAGGTAGAGAGCTGCAGAACAACAATGACAACAAGACCAAGGTAGAGAGCTGCAGAACAACAAGGACAACCAGACAAAGGTAGAGAGCTGCAGAACAACAAGGACAACAGCACCAAGGTAGAGAGCTGCAGAACAACAATGACAACAAGACCAAGGTAGAGAGCTGCAGAACAACAATGACAACAAGACCAAGGTAGAGAGCTGCAGAACAACAATGACAACAACACCAAGGTAGAGAGCTGCAGAACAACAATGACAACAAGACCAAGGTAGAGAGCTGCAGAACAACAATGACAACAACACCAAGGTAGAGAGCTGCAGAACAACAATGACAACAACACCAAGGTAGAGAGCTGCAGAACAACAATGACAACAAGACCAAGGTAGAGAGCTGCAGAACAACAATGACAACAACACCAAGGTAGAGAGCTGCAGAACAACAATGACAACAACACCAAGGTAGAGAGCTGCAGAACAACAATGACAACAACACCAAGGTAGAGAGCTGCAGAACAACAATGACAACAACACCAAGGTAGAGAGCTGCAGAACAACAATGACAACAACACCAAGGTAGAGAGCTGCAGAACAACAATGACAACAAGACCAAGGTAGAGAGCTGCAGAACAACAATGACAACAGCACCAAGGTAGAGAGCTGCAGAACAACAATGACAACAAGACCAAGGTAGAGAGCTGCAGAACAACAATGACAACAAGACCAAGGTAGAGGGCTGCAGAACAACAATGACAACAACACCAAGGTAGAGAGCTGCAGAACAACAATGACAACAGCACCAAGGTAGAGAGCTGCAGAACAACAATGACAACAAGACCAAGGTAGAGAGCTGCAGAACAACAAGGAACACAAGACCAAGGTAGAGAGCTGCAGAACAACAATGACAACAACACCAAGGTAGAGAGCTGCAGAACAACAATGACAACAAGACCAAGGTAGAGAGCTGCAGAACAACAAGGACAACAAGACCAAGGTAGAGAGCTGCAGACCAACAATGACAACAAGACCAAGGTAGAGAGCTGCAGAACAACAATGACAACAAGACCAAGGTAGAGAGCTGCAGAACAGCAATGACAACAAGACCAAGGTAGAGAGCTGCAGAACAACAAGGACAACCAGACAAAGGTAGAGAGCTGCAGAACAACAAGGACAACAGCACCAAGGTAGAAAGTTGCAGAACAACAAGGACAACAAGACCAAGGTAGAGAGCTGCAGAACAACAATGACAACAGCACCAAGGTAGAGAGCTGCAGAACAACAAGGACAACAGCACCAAGGTAGAGAGCTGCAGAACAACAAGGACAACAGCACCAAGGTAGAGAGCTGCAGAACAACAATGACAACACCACCAAGGTAGAGAGCTGCAGAACAACAAGGACAACAAGACCAAGGTAGAAAGCTGCAGAACAACAATGACAACAAGACCAAGGTAGAGAGCTGCAGAACAACAAGGACAACAAGACCAAGGTAGAAAGCTGCAGAACAACAATGACAAGAACCCCAAGGTAGAGAGCGGCAGAACAACAAGGACAACAAGACCAAGGTAGAGAACTGCAGAACAACAATGACAACAAGACCAAGGTAGAGAGCTGCAGAACAACAATGACAAGAACACCAAGGTAGAGAGCTGCAGAACAACAAGGACAACAGCACCAAGGTAGAGAGCTGCAGAACAACAATGACAACAGCACCAAGGTAGAAAGCTGCAGAACAACAATGACAAGAACACCAAGGTAGAAAGCGGCAGAACAACAAGGAGAACAAGACCAAGGTAGAGAGCTGCAGAACAACAATGACAACAAGACCAAGGTAGAGAGCTGCAGAACAACAATGACAACAGCACCAAGGTAGAGAGCTGCAGAACAACAATGACAACAGCACCAAGGTAGAGAGCTGCAGAACAACAAGGACAACAGCACCAAGGTAGAAAGCTGCAGAACAACAAGGACAACAGCACCAAGGTAGAGAGCTGCAGAACAACAATGACAACAACACCAAGGTAGAGAGCTGCTGAACAACAAGGACAACAGCACCAAGGTAGAGAGCTGCAGAACAACAAGGACAACAGCACCAAGGTAGAGAGCTGCAGAACAACAAGGACAACAACACCAAGGTAGAAAGTTGCAGAACAACAATGACAACAACACCAAGGTAGAGAGCTGCAGAACAACAAGGACAACAGCACCAAAATAGAGAGCTGCAGAACAACAAGGACAACAACACCAAGTTTAGAGAGCTGCAGAGAACAAGGACAACAACACCAAGGTAGAGAGCTGCAGAACAACAAGGACAACAACACCAAGGTACAGAGCTGCAGAACAACAAGGACAACAACACCAAGGTAGAGAGCTGCAGAACAACAATGACAACAGCACCAAGGTAGAGAGCTGCAGAACAACAATGACAACAGCACCAAGGTAGAGAGCTGCAGAACAACAATGGCAACAGCACCAAGGTAGAGAGCTGCAGAACAACAAGGACAACAGCACCAAGGTAGAGAGGTGCAGAACAACAATGACAACAAGACCAAGGTAGAGAGGTGCAGAACAACAAGGACAACAAGACCAAGGTAAAGAGCTGCAGAACAACAATGACAACAGCACCAAGGTAGAGAGCTGCAGAACAACAAGGACAACAGCACCAAGGTAGAGAGCTGCAGAACAACAATGACAACAGCACCAAGGTAGAGAGCTGCAGAACAACAAGGACAACAGCACCAAGGTAGAGAGCTGCAGAAAAGATAGGGGAAAAAATTACACGAAGCGAAAGAAGTAAAGAAGAAAGAACAACAACAACAACAAATCACATAATATCCTCCCGTATCTGATGTAGACCTCAACACCACATGATGTAGTCCACAGTTCCAGAGTCCCCTCTGATCCATTCCCCTGATGTTTCCCCAGGGAAGCGAACATTTGTCCCAGCCACGATTTACTGTGTACACAGAGATAGATAGAGAGAGAGAGAGAGAGAGAGAGAGAGAGAGAGAGAGAGAGAGAGAGAGAGAGAGGAGAGAGAGAGAGAGAGAGAGAGAGAGAGACGTGTCTTCCTGATGAGTCAGATCCAGCGGACGAAAGGCCTAGGAGCAGGCAATGTGAATGGTCTGTCTTGAGGAAGGATTATGATAGTTCCCATATGCTGCTAGTGAAGGGCTTAACATTTATACTATTATTTCCTGATTTTCTATTTTCTTTTTCTCCCTACAACCCCCCACGCCCCTTTTTTTTCCCCCTTTCATTTAAATCTTTGCCAAGTCATTAATGTAATGGCCTGAACTTGTTCTCCCCCCTCCCTCCTTCTAAATTGTTCAGCATGATAGAGATAGATATACATATGCAGAAGTATACATTCGACTGAGAGGGGAAAAATATGGAGGAGGAGGAGGGGCGAGGAGAGCAGGGGAGAGGAGAGGAGTGGAGAGGAGAGGAGAAACAGACAGAGAGAGACACAGACAGACAGATAGACAGGCAGACACAGGGAGAGAGGAGACAGAAAGAAAGACAGGATGGACAGAGACAGAGGAGAGAGCGAGAGAGAGAGAGAGAGAGAGAGAGAGAGAGAGAGAGAGAGAGAGAGAGAGAGAGAGAGAGAGAGAGAGAGAGAGAGAGAGACAGACAGACAGACAGACAGACAGGACAGAGAGACAGAGACAGACAGACTTTCTCTTTCTCTCTTTCTCCCCTCCCTCCCTCCCTCTCTCTCTCTCTCTCTCTCTCTCTCTCTCTCTCTCTCTCTCTCTCTCGCCCTCCCTCCTCTCTCTCTCTCTCTGAACAGCATACTCAATCAGCTCCCCTTCCACCCCTCGTTCCACACTGTTCAACCTTGACCCCTTCCCTCCCTTGGTTCCCTTCCTCCCTATTCCCCTGGCGAAACGGACGACAATGCAGAGCTCTCTCCACACTCCGCACCCTTCCCCCTCCCTTCCTCGCTTCCTTTTCTTCCCATTCCCCTGGCCAAACGGACGACCATGCAGAGCGGGATAATTCCCTGTCAGCGCCAGAACCATCACGTGACAGACGGCAGGCAGTGGACACCCCCTCCCCCCCCCCCTCCTTATCTGATGTAGACCTCAACACCACCTGATGTAGTCCACAGTTCCACAGTCCCATCTGATCCATTCCCCTGATGTTTCCCTGTGAAGCGAACATTTGTCCCTGCCAGGATTTACTGTGCACATATGTACAGAGATATACAACTCCACTGACAGGAAGACAAACCATGAAAGAAGAGGAGGAGAGGCGAAATGAGTAGGAGAGAGGAGAGGAGAGACAGACAGACAGAGACAGATAGACGGATGGACAAATGGACGGACGGTGAAATGGACTCATAGACAGACAGACCAGCAGACACAGACGCAGTTATAGACAAGAAAATCATGTCTTAATGTTCATAGCCTGGCCAAACACAGACTCCATATCAGGGCTGTACACACACACACACACACACACACACACACACACACACACACACACACACACGCGCGCGCGCGTGCGCGCGCGTGTGCGCGTGTGCGTGTGCGTGTGCGTGTGTGTGTGCTTGTATGCGTGTGTATGTATGTATGTATGTATCTGTGTGTGCGCACAAAATATGTGTATGTGGGCATATATGTGCATGTATGCACGCGCGCGCGCGCGCGCGTGTGTGTGTTTGTGTATGTCTGTCTGTTTGTCGCTGGCTGTGGTTGTGTCAGTGTGTCTTTGTGCCTGTGTTTGAGCGTGTGCCTGATTATGCTCGTGGCTGTCTGCGTGCGTACGTGCGTGCGTGTTTACATAATTATGTCAGAGAGAGAAGAGGAGGAAGAGGAAGAGGAGGAGGAGGACGAGAACGAGCTCGAGGATGGGGAGGACTAGGAGCATGAGAGGAGGAGGAGGGAAAACATCTGTCACAGAAAACCGCAAACAACAAACATAATATTACTGATCACAATATATTACTAATTACTGAGTTAGACAATACCAAAGCTACTGCCATCCCGACCACTCCGTAGCTTGATCACAACAGGAAAGCTGGTGTATCATCAGCTGGAACAAGATTTTCAAAGAAAAACAAAACGGTGTAGAGACTCGCTGGAGCAAAGACAAGTGAACGATCCAGAAACACAGAGGACAACAGTGAAATAACGCACAATAAAATGAAAAGAATGACATAAAACAAAAAAGTACGGTCAGAGATAACTGAAAAGAACAACATTGTGGCACATCATTTTCAGGAGACGGGGGTACCGTGTGAGTGACGAAGCCCCCATTTCCCGCCCTCTCCCCCCCACCTTGCCTCCCCCCCCCCCCCCCCCCCCCCCCCCCCCTCGCCTCATTGTGACGAGGTGAAGGGACGGAAGGAGTGGGTAAAGAGAAGATGAATTGAGAAGGGATCATGGAACAATGGATAATGTAGCGGGTGTAACATGAGCTGGCTTTCTCCTGTGAAACGCAGTTCCAGGTCGTGTGTGTGTGTGCGAGTGTGTGTGTGTGTGTGTGTGCGCGTGTGTGAGCGTGCGCGTGCGTGAGAGAATGTGTGCGTGCGTGCGCGCGCACGCGTGTGTATGCGCGCGCGCGCGCGCGCGCGCGCGCGCGCGCGCGCGCGCGCGGTGTGTGTGTGTGTGTGTGTGTGTGTGTGTGTGTGTGTGTGTGTGTGTGTGTGTGTGTGTGCGTGTGGGCGTGTGTGTGCGTGTGCGCGTGTGTGCGTGTGTGCGTGCGTGCGTATTGTGGTCGACAATACACAATCAAGCGAACGCCAGAGGGGACCAAGAAACCGCTAGAGACAATTGCTGACCCCCCCCCCCCCCCCCATCCATCCCCTACTCGCCACCTCCCCTTCCTTTTTAATATCAAGCGACGAAAGAAAGGCGATACAATCATACCAGTTGTTACTGTACCTCGCTGCAAGCAAGTAATACCGAGTTAAATTGCTTCTGAGGTCAATGCAAAGTACACCCCAACTTCCATAAAGACAGCAACCAAAACAGTTTCACAGTTTTTCCTTTTCTAAACGCACTTAATCTGAAAGTAGATAAAATCAAAAGTTGCGTTTTGTTTTTCATATTGAATTTGTTTTAAATATACAACACAACAGAGTCAAATTTATCATCTGGGGGCTCGCTGGTCAACGTCAACCCATTTTTGTTTCGTTTTGGATTTTATTTTGTTTCGGTTTGTTCGGTTCTTGTTTGTTTAGGATTTGGCTCGTTGGGTTTTTGTGGGGAGGACTGGATGAGGCGAACATTGGGGGGGGGAGGGGGGAGGCTTGGGAATAAGGGGTCGAACGGATTAAAAAGAAAGGAATGAAGGCTCAACTGTGTAAGGCCTTCAGCAGAATGAGGATTATTATATTGGGTATTTATATAGCGCCTATCCTCGGTCACAGACCAAGCTCTAAGCGCTTTACAACAAACAGACTACCTCACTCACTCAACGGCCTGCCTACCCAGGTAGAGCCGGCCGAAGAGCAGCCTACTGGCGCTCATTCAGTCGTTTCCCGTACCATTCAAATATCAGTCACTCATTTTCATTTATCTCATTTATTCCTCCAGTTTCTCAAATAGGATGCATACGATGTTGTTGTTGTTTTTTTTATACGTGCCCTCCATTTCCACCGGTACACGATGGCACACGATAACAGTAAGTGACAATTTTTGTGGCTTAGTAAGAAATACCAGGTGGCTATCTTCAATTTACATCAATTTTGCCAGGGCAGCGGGGAACCCCCTGCTCTTTTCGATTTTCAACTGCCGTGGGTTTTTTAACGTGTGCAGGAAGGCACACGGGTCCGACTCGCTTATAGTCCCCATCCGATGGACTTGACGTTCAGTTCGATTTGTCATTCAAACTGGGAAAGAAAGGGCGAGAAAGGCAGGGCTCGAACCCACGCACTTCTCACACGTTGGATTGGCAGGCGAACGTCTTAACCACTCTGCCACCTTTCTTCCCAGGAGGGGGGGGGGGGGGGGCAGTGGACCGCGTACTCGTCTAGAAAAGAGAGACTGCAGAGTACACGGTTCAAGTCCGGCTCCCATATGGTTTCTCCTCCAACCACCTCCTTCCTCTTCCCCCCCCCCCCCCCCCCCCCTTGACCTACAGAAAATCCGCTTTGAATCGTGGAAGCATATACACAGAAGCAGAAGGAGGAGGAGGAGGAGGAGGAGGAGAAGGAGAAGGAGAAAGAAGAAAGAAGAAAGAAGATATTGTCGATGATGATAATCACAACAACAATAATGATTATAAAAATAATGACAGTCGTCGTCATCATCATCATCATCATCAGCAGCAGCAGCAGCAGCAGCAGCAGCAGCAGAGCTAAATTCTAACCATCAAAGAAAAGGTCACACAAAGAAAGGAAAACATTCTTCGTAATATGTTCACAAAGACGAGTGCTGTGAAATGTGATCATTAAAAAGAAAATAACTGACGGTGACTGAATGTCAATGTGACAAAACCTGAATTGAAACTGAAACATTGTAATGCACTGGCTATTATGTTTCAATGGGGACGGGAACGGGGAGAGGGGGAAGACTTTCTTAGAAAAATGCAGTCAGCAATCTGGCGCCAGGATCCTGCCGCCGTGGACCAGAGGCTAGCGACTGGAGACGGTCGACTGGATGACTGTAGGTTCAAATCCCACAAAATCCATCGTATCGGTGTTCTTTTTTGTTTGTTGTTTTCTTCCAGTCGGGGGTTTCTCTGTTTGCCTTGTACTGTGTGGTCAGATGGGTTTCTCTGTTTGCCTTGTACTGTGTGGTCAGATGGTTTCTCTGTTGCCTGTACTGTGTGGTCAGATGGTTTCTCTGTTTGCCTTGTACTGTGTGGTCAGATGGGTTTCTCTGTTTGCCTTGTACTGTGTGGTCAGATGGGTTTCTCTGTTTGCCTTGTACTGTGTGGTCAGATGGGTTTCTCTGTTTGCCTTGTACTGTGTGGTCAGATGGGTTTCTCTGTTTGCCTTGTACTGTGTGGTCAGATGGGTTTCTCTGTTTGCCTTGTACTGTGTGGTCAGATGGGTTTCTCTGTTTGCCTTGTACTGTGTGGTCAGATGGGTTTCTCTGTTTGCCTTGTACTGTGTGGTCAGATGGGTTTCTCTGTTTGCCTTGTACTGTGTGGTCAGATGGGTTTCTCTGTTTGCCTTGTACTGTGTGGTCAGATGGGTTTCTCTGTTTGCCTTGTACTGTGTGGTCAGATGGGTTTCTCTGTTTGCTTGTACTGTGTGGTCAGATGGGTTTCTCTGTTTGCCTTGTACTGTGTGGTCAGATGGGTTTCTCTGTTTGCCTTGTACTGTGTGGTCAGATGGGTTTCTCTGTTTGCCTTGTACTGTGTGGTCAGATGGGTTTCTCTGTTTGCCTTGTACTGTGTGGTCAGATGGGTTTCTCTGTTTGCCTTGTACTGTGTGGTCAGATGGGTTTCTCTGTTTGCCTTGTACTGTGTGGTCAGATGGGTTTCTCTGTTTGCCTTGTACTGTGTGGTCAGATGGGTTTCTCTGTTTGCCTTGTACTGTGTGGTCAGATGGGTTTCTCTGTTTGCCTTGTACTGTGTGGTCAGATGGGTTTCTCTGTTTGACCTTGTACTGTGTGGTCAGATGGGTTTCTCTGTTTGCCTTGTACTGTGTGGTCAGATGGGTTTCTCTGTTTGCCTTGTACTGTGTGGTCAGATGGGTTTCTCTGTTTGCCTTGTACTGTGTGGTCAGATGGGTTTCTCTGTTTGCCTTGTACTGTGTGGTCAGATGGGTTTCTCTGTTTGCCTTGTACTGTGTGGTCAGATGGGTTTCTCTGTTTGCCTTGTACTGTGTGGTCAGATGGGAAAACAGGGAGAGTACATTCACGTTTCAACCATTTTCCTCACCCGTCTCTGACAAATCGCAAATTTCCTTTTCAACAGTGAAGATGCCCCCCCCCCCCCCCCCCCCACACACACACACACCCCACCTCCCCAAGGGTTGGCGGAGGATAATGGCATGCGATTTCCAATGATCACGTGTATGCCTCCCAGCCAGCACTAGCACTCTGTGTGTGTTTATGAGCCGCCTAAAAAAAAAAAAAAAAAAAAACGAAACTTGATCTAAAGCCCGGAGTTAACTACTACTAATACAACGTAAACTGTGCCCATAAAGCATTCTGGAAAAAAAATTAACACCGCTACAAAAAAGTGCAAAAAGTAGTATATTTTACGTGGAGATCGATGCATTAGTATATTTTACGTGGAGACTGGTGCATTAGTATATTTTACGTGGAGACTGGTGCATTATCACATTTTACGTGGAGATTGGTGCATGATCATATTTTACGTGGAGACTGGCGCGTTATTACATTTTACGTGGAAATTGGTGCATTATTGCATTTTCCGAGGAGGTTGCGAATTGTTACACTGTTCATGGAGATTGTTGCATTACTGCATCTGACGTGAAAAATGCTGCATCGTTACAATTGACATTATATCACACCGCTTGGCAAACGTCAGGAGTGGAAACGACTAACAGTCCTCCCCCCACCCCCCTCCCCCATCAGCGCAATTGCGCTGCACGCCAGAATTACGAGTTTGAGGCACACCTCAAAACTTCGGGGGGGATGGGGGAGGTGGGGGTGGGGGGGGGGGGAGCGGAAACAATCAAGACACATGATTACACAAGAAAGGCATCCTTAAACAACATTCACCTCGCTTCAATCCAAGTTGAAGTGGATCTTAGACATGGAGGAATGCTGAATGAGAATGAAGGTTATTTCTCCTGTAGTTAGGCTACATAGGCCTATGTGAACGCGGTGTGTCGGAATTCGCTATTCGCTGAATTCTGTTTATTAAGTCCACGCGACTGATGCGGTCTGAAAGTGTGTTATACCTGTCGCTAGGCGATGTGTTCAAGGAATAGCCAGTAACACAGCAGCAGCAATTGTGTGTGTGTTGGGGGGGGGGGGGGGGGGGGGGGGGGGGGGGGGTTATAGGTGTTTTTACAGTTCCCAGCTACGAGGGCGCGTTCGTCCAAAGCAAATAAGACGTGACGATTGTTCGGAGTCATGCGCGTTTCGCCTGACATGGGAGGAGATCTGTTGAGCTGGTGGTTAAACTATATCTTCAAACGGTTAGGTAAAATTTACGTTTCGTGAGTTTGATTCCAAATTGACGGGTCATTGTTGGTCTGCTTCCTCTTCGACGTTTCAATGCGATGATCGGCTTTTTCTGTTGACGTTTGACTGGGTGCGTTTATTTCCCCCTTTGACGTTTCACTGTTACTCTTCTTCGTCTCTGACGTACCACTCTGTGTTGGCCTTCTTCCTCTTTGTTTTTTTTTTTCCACTGCATTTCTGCTGCTTCTTGACACTCCTTTGTTTTGATCTACTTCCTGTATGAAATTGTACTATGTTGGTCTGCTTCCTCTTTGACGCTTAACAGGTGCTGGTCTATTCCTCTTTTAAAGTTTCACTGCGTTGTCTACCTCCTCTTTTACGATTCGTTGCGTGGGTCTACTTCCTCTCCGGCGTTCCGCTCTGTTGCTCTACTTCAGTGTTGAAGCTGCTTCGTTCTGCTCGTCTCTTTTCTCTTTGACGCTTCACGGAGCTGCCTTCCTTCGTGTTTGACGTTTCACTGTCTTTGTCTGCTTCCTCTCTGATATTTCACGGTGCTGGCTTCCTTCCTGTTTGACGTTTCACTGTGTTTGTCTGCTTCCTCTCTGATATTTCACGGTGCTGGCTTCCTCCCTGTTTGACGTTTCACTGTGTTTGTCTGCTTCCTCTCTGATATTTCACGGTGCTGGCTTCCTTCCTGTTTGACGTTTCACTGTGTTTGTCTGCTTCCTCTCTGATATTTCACGGTGCTGGCTTCCTTCCTGTCTGACGTTTCATTGTGTTTGTCCGCTTCCTCTCGATATTTCACTGTGCTGGCTTACTTCCTGTTTGACGTTTCACTGTGCTGGCTTCCTGTCTGACGTTTCACTGTCTTTGTCTGCTTCCTCCATGATATTTCACTGTGCTGGCTTCCTTCCTGTCTGACGTTTCACTGTGTTTGTCCGTTTCCTCTCTGGTATTTCACGGTGTTGGCTTCCTTCCTGTTTGACGTTTCACTGTGTTTGTCTGCTTTCTCTCTGACATTTCACTGTGCTGGCTTCCTTCCTGTTTGACGTTTCACTGTGTTTGCTTCCTGTCTGATATTTCACTGTGCTGGCTTCCTTCCTGTTTGACGTTTCACTGTCTTTGTCTGCTTCCTCTGATATTTCACTGTGCTGGCTTCCTTCCTGTCTGACGTTTCACTGTCTTTGTCTGCTTCCTCTCTGATATTTCACGGTGCTGGCTTCCTTCCTGTTTGACGTTTCACTGTGTTTGTCTGCTTCCTCTCTGATATTTCACTGTGCTGCCTTCCTTCCTGTTTGACGTTTCACTGTCTTTGTCTGCTTCCTCTCTGATATTTCACAGTGCTGGCTTCCTTCCTGTTTGACGTTTCACTGTCTTTGTCTGCTTCCTCTCTGATATTTCACTGTGCTGGCTTCCTTCCTGTTTGACGTTTCACTGTGTTAGTCTCTTCCTCTCTGATATTTCACTGTGCTGGCTTCCTTCCTGTTTGACGTTTCACTGTCTTTGTCTGCTTCCTCTCTGATATTTCACTGTGCTGGCTTCCTTCCAGTTTCACGTTTCACTGTGTCTGTCCCTTCCTCTCTGATATTTTACTGTGCTGGCTTCCTTCCTGTTTGACGTTTCACTGTGCAGGCCTCCTTCCCGATTGACGTTTCACTGTGTTTGTCTCCTTCCTCTCTGATATTTCACTGTGCTGGCTTCCTTTCAGTTTGACGTTTCACTGTGTTTGTCTGCTTTCACTCTGATATTTCACGGTGTTGGCTTCCTTCCTGTTTGACGTTTCACTGTGTTTGTCTGTTTCCTCTCTTATATTTCACTGTGCTGGCTTCCTTCCTGTTTGACGTTTCACTGTCTTTGTCTGCTTCCTCTCTGATATTCCACGGTGTTGGCTTCCTTCCTGTTTGACGTTTCACTGTGCTGGCCTCCTTCCCGTTTGACGTTTCACTGTCTTTGTCTGCTTCCTCTCTGATATTTCACGGTGCTGGCTTCCTTCCTGTTTGACGTTTCACTGTCTTTGTCTGCTTCCTCTCTGATATTTCACTGTGCTGGCTTACTTCCTGTTTGACGTTTCACTGTGTTGGCTTCCTTCCTGTTTGACGTTTCACTGTGTTTGTCTGCTTCCTCTGATATTTCACTGTGCTGGCTTACTTCCTGTTTGACGTTTCACTGTGTTGGCTTCCTTCCTGTCTGACGTTTCACTGTGTTTGTCTGCTTCCTCTCTGATATTTCACTGTGTTGCCTTCCTTCCTGTTTGACGTTTCACTGTGTTTGTCTGCTTCCTCTCTGATATTTCACTGTGCTGGCTTCCTTCCTGTCTGACGTTTCACTGTGTTTGTCCGCTTCCTCTCTGATATTTCACTGTGCTGGCTTCCTTCCTGTTTGACGATTCACTGTGTTTGTCTGCTTCCTCTCTGATATTTCACTGTGCTGGCTTACTTCCTGTTTGACGTTTCACTGTGCTGGCTTCCTTCCTGTCTGACGTTTCACTGTCTTTGTCTGCTTCCTCCATGATATTTCACTGTGCTGGCTTCCTTCCTGTCTGACGTTTCACTGTGTTTGTCCGTTTCCTCTCTGGTATTTTACGGCGTTGGCTTCCTTCCTGTTTGACGTTTCACTGTGTTTGTCTGCTTTCTCTCTGACATTTCACTGTGCTGGCTTCCTTCCTGTTTGACGTTTCACTGTGTTTGCTTCCTGTCTGATATTTCACTGTGCTGGCTTCCTTCCTGTTTGACGTTTCACTATCTTTGTCTGCTTCCTCTCTGATATTCCACGGTGTTGGCTTCCTTCCTGTTTGACGTTTCACTGTCTTTGTCTGCTTCCTCTCTGATATTTCACTGTGCTGGCTTCCTTCCTGTCTGACGTTTCACTGTCTTTGTCTGCTTCCTCTCTGATATTTCACAGTGCTGGCTTCCTTCCTGTTTGACGTTTCACTGTCTTTGTCTGCTTCCTCTCTGATATTTCACTGTGCTGGCTTCCTTCCTGTTTGACGTTTCACTGTGTTAGTCTCTTCCTCTCTGATATTTCACTGTGCTGGCTTCCTTCCTGTTTGACGTTTCACTGTCTTTGTCTGCTTCCTCTCTGATATTTCACTGTGCTGGCTTCCTTCCAGTTTCACGTTTCACTGTGTCTGTCCCTTCCTCTCTGATATTTTACTGTGCTGGCTTCCTTCCTGTTTGACGTTTCACTGTGCAGGCCTCCTTCCCGATTGACGTTTCACTGTGTTTGTCTCCTTCCTCTCTGATATTTCACTGTGCTGGCTTCCTTTCAGTTTGACGTTTCACTGTGTTTGTCTGCTTTCACTCTGATATTTCACGGTGTTGGCTTCCTTCCTGTTTGACGTTTCACTGTGTTTGTCCGTTCCTCTCTTATATTTCACTGTGCTGGCTTCCTTCCTGTTTGACGTTTCACTGTCTTTGTCTGCTTCCTCTCTGATATTCCACGGTGTTGGCTTCCTTCCTGTTTGACGTTTCACTGTGCTGGCCTCCTTCCCGTTTGACGTTTCACTGTCTTTGTCTGCTTCCTCTCTGATATTTCACGGTGCTGGCTTCCTTCCTGTTTGACGTTTCACTGTCTTTGTCTGCTTCCTCTCTGATATTTCACTGTGCTGGCTTACTTCCTGTTTGACGTTTCACTGTGTTGGCTTCCTTCCTGTTTGACGTTTCACTGTGTTTGTCTGCTTCCTCTCTGATATTTCACTGTGCTGGCTTACTTCCTGTTTGACGTTTCACTGTGTTGGCTTCCTTCCTGTCTGACGTTTCACTGTGTTTGTCTGCTTCCTCTCTGATATTTCACTGTGTTGCCTTCCTTCCTGTTTGACGTTTCACTGTGTTTGTCTGCTTCCTCTCTGATATTTCACTGTGCTGGCTTCCTTCCTGTCTGACGTTTCACTGTGTTTGTCCGCTTCCTCTCTGATATTTCACTGTGCTGGCTTCTTTCTGTTTGACGTTTCACTGTGTTTGTCTGCTTCCTCTCTGATATTTCACTGTGCTGGCTTACTTCCTGTTTGACGTTTCACTGTGCTGGCTTCCTTCCTGTCTGACGTTTCACTGTCTTTGTCTGCTTCCTCCATGATATTTCACTGTGCTGGCTTCCTTCCTGTCTGACGTTTCACTGTGTTTGTCCGTTTCCTCTCTGGTATTTCACGGCGTTGGCTTCCTTCCTGTTTGACGTTTCACTGTGTTTGTCTGCTTTCTCTCTGACATTTCACTGTGCTGGCTTCCTTCCTGTTTGACGTTTCACTGTGTTTGCTTCCTGTCTGATATTTCACTGTGCTGGCTTCCTTCCTGTTTGACATTTCACTATCTTTGTCTGCTTCCTCTCTGATATTCCACGGTGTTGGCTTCCTTCCTGTTTGACGTTTCACTGTCTTTGTCTGCTTCCTCTCTGATATTTCACTGTGCTGGCTTCCTTCCTGTCTGACGTTTCACTGTCTTTGTCTGCTTCCTCTCTGATATTTCACGGTGCTGGCTTCCTTCCTGTTTGACGTTTCACTGTCTTTGTCTGCTTCCTCTCTGATATTTCACTGTGCTGCCTTCCTTCCTGTTTGACGTTTCACTGTCTTTGTCTGCTTCCTCTCTGATATTTCACGGTGCTGGCTTCCTTCCTGTTTGACGTTTCACTGTGTTTGTCAGCTTCCTCTCCTGATATTTCACCGAGCTGGCTTACTTCCTGTCTGACGTTTCACTGTCTTTGTCTGCTTCCTCTCTGATATTTCACGGTGTTGGCTTCCTTCCTGTTTGACGTTTCACTGTGTTTGTCAGCTTCCTCTCCTGATATTTCACCGAGCTGGCTTACTTCCTGATTGATGTTTCACAGAGGTGGATTACTTCCTGTTTTATGTCAACTTCTTTGTTGTTTCATAACGCTTTCATTATCTTTTATGCTCTCTCTCTCTCTCTCTCTCTCTCTCTCTCTCTCTCTCTCTCTCTCTCTCTCTCTCTCTCTCTGTACGCGTGCCTGCGTATGTGTGCGTTTTGTGTCAAACGCACAGCTTGGGGAGCTCTGAATTGCCATACGGTGGACCAGTAAGAGAGAAAACAGATGGAAGGTAGAAGAAAAAAAAAACAACAACAGAGAGCTACTTGAAGAGGACATGGAGTAATAGGATAGGAAGGAGAGAGAGGTGATGGTAGAAAAGGGGAGGGGCGGGGGTTCGGTTCTTCCCTCTAAACGGCAATTCATAGCCAGGTTCTCCGGGCTCAGGGATCCATTAGGGACAAGAAAGCAAGGGCAATAGAAGGAGATCAAGAACGAGCTTTCCTGCATCGTTTCCCACATCAATCTGCTACACTCTCAAGGAGACAAGATCTGGGGAAGACGCATCGGCCTACCTCTAAGCACAGTTCATCTGGCCTCGGATCTCTCTTCTTCGCGTCCTTGCGAATTTATACATAGTTTGCCGGGACCACCGGGGTCTTAGACGAAGGGAATAGCTTCTGATTGTCCCATGTTCACTCTGTAAGGAAAAGTGGTGGAAACAGCTGTGAAATCCCATCAAAGAGACACTTGTCTGAAGGAAAAAGTGGTGGGAACGGTGGTGAGGTAAGGTGAGGTAATGTTGCTTCTAGCCCAGCCGACCGCAAGGGGCCATATTAGGGCTGTACCGCGTTGAAGTCAACTCACAAGTCATTATTTTAAAAAAAAAGAGACTTATTCACACAACCCTTTAAACACACCTTCTAAAACACACCGGAAATTTTCATCTTTTCTCCATAAAACCTCAGATCAGATGAAAAATGTTAATCTCTTTCAGAAATTCAGAGATCACATCAGGTGGGACATCTCTGAGCAAGGTTTTCATGGAGTCTGCTGTAAAGTGTTCATGTCTCACATAATGCAAGTCCCAACACTGTAAAAAAAATATGTTTCATTGTGTGTGGCACATGACATGGAATGCACCACGGAGCTTCTTCGCCTTTTAAAAAGTAAGAATAGGTGTAAAACGAGTGGCCTGTATGCAAACAGCACACGACTGTTTGTTCTTTACGACCGCCTCGGAAACATGGTAAAAACTTTCAGGTTTGAACGGACTTTAAATAGCTTGTTATCCGTCTGCAATGCATTCGTCTTGCCAGAGGTCTTTGACATAAGCTTGTGTTTTGGGTTTCAGGTCAGTGTGTGGGATAGACAATCTGCTCAACTTTTCCTTTGTGGCACTCTTGGCAAGCTAATCAACCTCCTCGTTTACTCAAATGCCCACATGGCTGGGAACCCAAGCAAAAACTGTGTTGTATCCATCTGATTTCAGAGAAGTGTACAGTTCGAAAACTTTCAGCAGCTGAGGATGCTTGAGATTACGGCCAGCAATGGCCTCCAAAGCAGAAAGGGAGTCTGATAAAATGTAGAAATCTTTAGTTTGGATTTACAAAATCATTTTAAGAGTCAGGACCAAGGCTGTCAGCTCAGCAGTGTAGATGGGCTGAAAAACGTACTTCTTTGTGCGAAAGAATGTCCACAGTTACCCTTCAAAATGTATCGCCAGACACACTGGGTGCAAACCAAATACGTTCTCCCCATACTCACACATTGCATCTCGTGGCCAAAGAGGACTTCAGTAGACATGTAGTCAGTAGTTAACATTGCACAAGCACATAAAACAGGCAGTAATCCCCAGCTGTTGCAGTCCCTGTGCTATAACCAGTTCTTAGACAACATCTCCCGATTTACCTATGCCAGTTTTCATCAGGGAAACTTAACGCTGCTAAAACCTTTTCCTGTATAGGTAACCGAATCCGCATCAGCCGATTCAGTGGCGTGAAACCAGTTTTCCTCTTCGTGTTACAGAACAGACATGCTCCGAAAAAGCTTTGGAGATGGGACAAACAAACTACTCTTAAATGCAAAGGAACACTACTTTTATGTGTGTGTGTGTGTGTGTGTGTGTGTGTGTGTGTGTGTGTGTGTGTGTGTGTGTGTGTGTGTGTGTGTGTGTGTGTGTGTGAGTGGTGTGTGTGTGTGTCTGTGTGCGTCTGTGTGTGTCTATGTGTGTCTGTGTCTATGTGTGTCTATGTGTGTGTGTGTGTGTGTGTGTGTGTGTGTGTGTGTGTGTGTGTGTGTGTGTGTGTGTGTGTGTGTGTGTGTGTGTGCGCGCGCGCGCCTATGTACGTGTGTGTGTGTCTATGCGTGTGTGTGTGTGTGTGTGTGTGTGTGTGTGTGTGTGTGTGTGTGTGTGTGTGTGTGTGTGTGTGTGTGTGTGTGTGTGTCTGTGTCTGCGTCTGTGTCTGTGTCTGTACGTGTGTGCTGCCAGTTGTAAAAGAAGACAATAAAAACATTGCAGCATTTGCTTTGATGGATTACGCAGTTCGCTCAATATCGTGATAGGGGTTTGTCCGTGCCAGCATCACAAACATTTCTCAACGTCGCGCTTTAAGTCACCGGGAAAACCGAACGTTGTTAAGATGTTTTCCTAAGTTCTGAGAGTTGACGTGACATGATTATAGCCCTTAGAGAGATTTAACGGTGGAAGAACATTTTCCCGATAACAGTACTCAAGCCATCAAAGTTAACGGTGTAAAGAGTTTTTCCTGGTGATGTCCCAGAATTAAAGTCATTAGAAAACAAACCTGACCTTTCTAGGAAGCTCCTCGGTGATGTGACAGGATTACAGTCTTCAGAGGGACTTTGCGTCATGTGAAGCAGTTTCCCTGATGTTTAAACAGCCGCAGCAAAGGCAGGGGAGGCAGCAGGATTATTACCGCTTCCAGCCAAAGAGGATACGTTTGCCCAGGACAAATACAGACGTCAGAACTCTTCAGAGTTACGGTCAGCTGGGAGACCATCGATACTAGCAGAATTTGTGGAAGGTTACGTTGAACTGGTGGTTTTGCTATGTCTTCAGGTGCATCTCAGAAGACCTTGCTTCCTTGGTTTAATTCCTCTTTGGTGTTTCTCTGAGCAAGTCCTCCTCGTTGTTATCGTTCCATTGCACTGGTCCGCTACTTCCTCGACTTTTCACTATGTCGACCTTTTTAACTATGTTGTCTTCTTCCTCTCTTGACGTTTCCCCATGTTAGTTTGCCGCCTCCTTAACTTTGAAAGCACGTGCACCTGTGGTGTGGTGTGGTGTGGTGTGGTGTGGTGTGGTGTGGTGGTGTGGTGTGGGGTGGTGTGGTGTGCGTGTGCGTGCATGTGTATGTGTGCGTGTGCTTGTGTGTGCGTGTATGTGCACGTGTGTGTGCGTGCGTGCGTGTGCGTGTGGTGTGTGGTGTGTGGTGTGTGTGTGTGTGTGTGTGTGTGTGTGTGTGTGTGTGTGTGTGTGTGTGTGTGTGTAGGCACAAACAAAACCTCTTCTTCTGCCGCCGTAGACTTCCCTACACTGAATCAAGTACACTTGTCCTGCAGGATGGACACAGATTTACACGCCCAGCCCCGTGAGTGATTCCAACTCAGAACAATCAGCTCTATTGCCAAACGCTCTAGCCAATGACTGCGGACCCCGGACCCCCTATTGTGGAGACCCGAGTAGCACTGGTAGAAAGAAAACTATCTTTTTTTGCTCCTACGACGCAGTAATAATGCACACATTCATCCAAATACGGTTCCCTATGATACCCATGCACACAATGCACGTACGGGGAAGAGGCCACGCAGAACAAACGAGAAAACGACTGTAAGAAGAATTCAAAGGCAGAAAGTAGTCTACGACAAAATGTCTCGCCACAGGACACGGGCATCCAGGAGTCACGGTCTGGAGGCGGCCCGGCCCCCTTAGAGTGTACGGAGCTCAGGACTCAAACACTGGTCTGGTGGAGGTCCTTCCCTGAAGACCCTCTGCTGTCCAGCTCTTCCTGGAGGTTCCCACTGTTGTTCAAAGAAAGCTAACCGATGTGGTGAGTAAACAACGGGTGGTTGGACGACTCTCGGAAAGAGTGAAACGCCAAAGTCCAGTGTATGCCAACAAAGCGACGCTTCTATCTACGGTGGACAGGAGGAAGGAATGACAGCAGAGTATGATCTGTACAGATTTTCATTTTCTTCTCTGTACAAGAAGACACTTAGGTTGTGTGTATCAAAGAATGTAGTAACAGCAAACGGAAATACACTTAATCAGACACTGTATTCGTTAAGAGCACGCTCTCCTCCCTCCCTCCCTCTCTCTCTCTCTCTCTCTCTCTCTCTCTCTCTCTCTCTCTCTCTCTCGCTCTCTCTCGCTCTCTCTCGCTCTCTCTCTCTCTCGCTCTCTCTCTCTCTCTCTCTCTCTCTCTCTCCTCCCTCCCTCCCTCCCTCCCTCCCTGAATGTTGTTCAAAAGATAAAATAGAGACACATGCAGCAGACGAAATAATGAGATCATTATACGCTCAAGTCAAACTGAACAAAGAGATTATGCACGTAAAACAGATTAGATAGATAGTTAAGCGCCTAAATCAGATTTAACAGATCGTAAGCCAAATTAGGTAGAACGATTGATATGCATTTAAATCCTAGTGAATGAAACAGACATGGCACATAAATCAAATCAAAGGATTATGCGCATAAATCAATTCAGATAAAGAGATTACACGCTCAAAACGCTCCTGTTTATGGGATTTATTTTCACCAATCCAAAACTCCAGAGCTCCTCGTTTTCAGAAAAATTAGGCTTCTTTGATCGGACCACCTTCCTTTCCCTCCCCTCCCCAACCCCCCCCCCCCCCCCCCGTGTCCTACCCCCCACCCCCTATCTCCCACCCACCACCCTCATTTCCACCTGCCTCTCCCCCTACCGTCCGCCCACTGCCCCCCATTACCATAGCGTGCTGTCTGAAGGGAAAGAGGAATCGGTAGAAGGTGACACTCCGAAGTCCAGCTCCGAGGGAATAAAACTCGATGTGTGGAATGACAGCGGCGCATGGTGCCACCTGCCGTGGTTTATCGGCCGTCTTCCAGTCTGCCGGATGAGAGGGGGTCCTGTTCGCAGAGCGCAATGTGATCTTTTCGCAGCTACGACAATCAACGACAGGAGGAAAGATGTCTCTGGCAAACGCTTTGTAAGAAAGTCCTCCTGGAGAGATAAGTTCATAAAATTGACGGGCGGTGGGCAGGGGTGGGGGTGGGGGGGAAGGGTGGGGTGGGGTGGGGTTGGGGTGGTGGTTGGGGAATGGAGCGAGAGAGGGAGGGACTACATGGTGGCGCTGTGCTATGGCGACACGTTCGCACTGGGAAGAACAACCCGACGTTCAAACAGTTAAACCTGTTGTGAGGATGAAGTTAAAAGTTAGTGTATGACACGATATAATACGATACGATACGATGCAATACAACACAACACAACACAATACGAAACGACACGACACAATACCATATGATACCACACAATGCAATGCAGTACAATGCAATTCAACTCGACGAAACACAACGGAACGCAGACCGGCCCGATCCGACATGATATAACACAGTACACTGCCAGACACACCTGTCCGTACTGTCCGTTTTTCAGCCACGAACACAGCCCCGGGTGGGCCTCTGACGTCGGTTGGGCTATTGCACAACATGACTACTATCAGGAACTGACGACACACCAGTCAAGCTGTGAAACTGACGACACCTCAACCAAGCTGTCAAACTGATGGACACATCAACCAAGCTGTCAAACTGACGACACATCAACCAAGCTGTCAAACTGATGGACACATCAACCAAGCTGTCAAACTGATGGACACATCAACCAAGCTGTCAAACTGACGAGACATCAACCAAGCTGTCAAACTGATGGACACATCAACCAAGCTGTCAAACTGACGACACACCAGCCAAGCTGTCAAACTGACGACACATCAACCAAGCTGTCAAACTGACGACACATCAACCAAGCTGTCAAACTGACGACACAGTAGCAAAGATGTAAGAATGTGATGGCACAACAGCCATGCTGTCCGAAAGTGACAACACATCACCAACCTGTCAAACTAACACACCAGCTATGCTATCAAACTGACAACACACTGGCCAAGCTGTCAAACTGACGACACACTAGCCAAGCTGTCAAACTGACGACACACTAGCCAAGCTGTCAAACTGACGACACACTAGCCAAGCTGTCAAACTGACGACACACTAGCCAAGCTGTCAAACTGACGACAAGCTGTCAAACTGACGACACACTGGCCAAGCTGTCAAACTGATGACACACCAGCTAAGCTGTCAGAAAGTGACGACACACCAGCCAAGCTGTCAGAAAGTGACGACAGATCAGCCAAGCTATACGAAAGTGACGACACACCAGCCAAGCTGTCAGGAAGTGACGACACATCAGCATAAGAAAGTGACGACACACCAGCGAAGCCGTCAGGAAGTGACGACACACCAGCCAAGCTGTCAGGAAGTGACGACACATTAGCCAAGCTGTCAGGATGTGACGACACACTAGCCAAGCTGTCAGGAAGTGACGACACACCAGCCAAGCTGTCAGGAAGTGACGACACATTAGCCAAGCTGTCAGGAAACGACGACATACTAGCCAAGCTGTCAGGAAGTGACGACACATTAGCCAAGCCATCAGGAAGTGACGACACACTAGCCAAGCTGTCAGGAAGTGACGACACACCAGCCAAGCTGTCAGGAAGTGACGACACATTAACCAAGCTGCCAGGAAGTGACGACACATTAGCCAAGCTGTTAGGAAGTGACGACACACTAGCCAAGCTGTCAGGAAGTGACGACACACCAGCCAAGCTGTCAGGAAGTGACGACACATTAGCCAAGCTTTCAGGAAGCGACGACATACTAGCCAAACTGTCAGGAAGTGACGACACATTAGCCAAGCCATCAGGAAGTGACGACACACTAGCCAAGCTGTCAGGAAGTGAAGACGCACTAGCCAAGCTGTCAGGAAGTAACGACACACCAGCCAAGCTGTCAGGAAGTGACGACATACTAGCCAAGCTGTCAGGAAGTAACGACACACCAGCCAAGCTGTCAGGAAGTGACGACACACTAGCCAAGCTGTCAGGAAGTGACGGCACACCAACTAAGCTGTCAGGAAGTGAAGAAACACCAGCCAAGCTGTAAGATAGTGACGACACAACAGCCAACCCGTAAGAAAGTGACGACACATCAGCAAAGCCATGAGAAAGTGACGACACATCAGCAAAGCCATGAGAAAGTGACGACACACCAGCCAAGCCGTCAGAAAGTGACGACACACCAGCCAGGCTGTCAGGAAGTGACGTCAGGTAAGTCGAGCTCCAGGGTCGTTTGAAGACCGTCCAACAACAGAGGAAGGTCAGGTCAGGTCATCCAATTATCTGGACAGCCCAGTAACGTCACGCTCTTTCTAGCCAAGCCCATCACGTAGGCCAAGACCATCAGGGATGCAAGCAAGTTTAAACATACTTCCTTTTTACATCCAACCCCCTCCATCCGTTATCCTCCATCCCTTCCTCCTCCCACTCCTTCACCACCACCATCACCACCCCTCTTCCCCCCCGACGAGAAATCCAACCGCGAGTTCAGTGACTGAATGATCTGCAAGGAACTAAATCTTAGATCACGTTTCAGTCAGATGAAAATACAGGATGTTCTCTCAACAGAAAATGAAAGAGCACGCCAGGTGGAATAAACATCTCGGCAAAGGGTTTTCAGTGAATCTACAGAACAAGATTTGCCTTGATGTAGTCCTTTACATGGCAACACCCCCAAAGATGATGGTTAATGCTGAGTGGCTTATCACAGGGTTGAACACCACTGCCCTCCCCCACCCTTGAAAGGGCTGGACACATGAGGAAAGGTATTCACCATACAGCTGATAAAAGAAGCATTGAGAGAGAAAGAGAGGGGGGAGAGAGAGGTGGGAGAGAGAGAGGAGGAAGCACGGGGAGGGTGGAATAGAGAGAGATTGGGACAGGGACAGAAAGATATAGAGGGGGAGGGAGGGAGGCAGGGAGAGAGGGAAAGACAGACAGACAAAAGGGAAGGAACGGGACACGGATGGGGAGGGAGAGGGAGAGAGAGAGAGAGAGAGAGAGAGAGAGAGAGAGAGAGAGAGAGACAGAGACAGAGAGAGAGAGGCAGACAGACAGAGAGAGAGAAAGAAAGAGAGAGAAAGAGAAGGGGAGGGAGGAAGACTGAGTAACCAGCTCAATACTTTAAAAATGATTAAAATAAAGCGTGCCTGCAAAATACACAAAATAAACGAACACCACCACCACTACTACTATTTCTCTATTATTGCCATTGCTGCTGCTGCTGCTACTACTACTACTATTACTACTACTACTGCTGCTGCTGCTAGCTATACTTCACGTTGTATTTTACAGCTACATACAATATACAAACACACACCTAATTCTACCCATACAAATAAATTCTCTCCATAACGACTACGAAAATAGGAACAGCAACAATAACTATTGAGGATGAGTGATAATAACATTAATTAAATACCACACTCATCTGTCGTAACGTGGTATCATGCATGCTTTAGAGTCTGCAAGTAACGCAGTTCAGTGGAGAAGCCGAAGACAACAGCCAAAAAAAATGCCCACAGAAGAAATCAAAGTAGACATACACGCGTGAGTGCGCGCGCGCGCACAGGAACGCACGCACGCACGCACGCAAGCACACACACACACACACACACACACACACACACACACACACACACACACACACACACACTTCTTCACTATACATCCGGTCCGTCTCGCAATTTAACACCCATATGGCTCCGAATGATCGGCTGAGCCAGGTTCAACAATACAGTTCAACACATTGATGGCTATCAACCACTCACAGTGAAGCATTAATTATAGTGCTAATAATGATGAGGGCATTTATACCGCTTCACCTACACACAAAAAAAGTTCAGAGTTCTCCAGATAAACATCTTTTAAAACTACAGGCTGAACGGAAAGCAGAATAACGAACAGAAAAACAAGAGAGAGAGAGAGAGAGAGAGAGAGGAGAGAGAGAGAGAGAGAGAGAGAGAAGAGAGAGAGATGAAATGATGACGTGGAAGTATATCATACAATATTTTTCGTACAATCTCCACATTCTTCCGTTCCCTTCCTGCCACCCCAGGTCCGCCCTCCCCACTTCCCCAGGGAAGTCTTCCATGTTGACAGGGGCCATAATTTCAGCTTACGCCCGTGCACTATGTACGATGGAAACAGCAGGGAACTCGATCCCTTCTAAAGATGGATTCTCTCGTCTCGACCCACCAACCCCTTGTCCTAAGTGTCTGAGCCAGTCGGTTGTTCTGGACATTGACCCTTTAACCTAATTTAAATCTCCCCCTCCCTCTCTCTCTTTCTCTGTCTGTCTGTCTCATAATTTCAGCCTAGTAATCTAATGGGATTTCCTGTTCATGCTCGAAAGCGGATGATTTAAATCGACTCGTGATATCTCGGGGCACTTTGTGTTTTGTTGTTTGGCGCTCTCTCTCTCTCTCTCTCTCTCTCTCTCTCTCTCTCTCTCTCTCTCGCGCGCGCGCGCGCGCGCGCGCGCGCGCGCGCTCTGTCTGTCTGTCTCTCTCTCTCTCTCTCTCTCTCTCTCTCTCTCTGATCTGGCTTTTTGTCTGTACCGTACTGTTTGTGTGTGCATGCGTTGTGTGTGTGTGTGCGGGGGGGGGGGGGGGGGGGGGGGGGGGGGAGGGGAGAAGGGGCGCACGCGTGAGCGCGGACACACACACACACACCACACACACACACACACACACGAACGCACGCACTCACTTGTACAACCACTGTGATAACTTTTCATTCACTGTTCACAAAGCCATCCCTTAGTTTAGCATCAGTACGTCCCACGCGATCGGCTAAGCTATGTCTAAAAATAATCTTCAACATGCTGCTGATTATAAAGCAGTCAGAGGGAGTCAGTACTCATAGTAATGATAATAATAACGAGTGTACGTACAATTATGAATCTACAATGAGCCCTACTTATTAGCATTTTTTTCTCACGAGAAAGGGACTATGTGACAGGTAGAACAACAGACATAAAAAAGAAGGAAGATGCACAGAAAGAGGAAGAGAAAGGATCGAAAGAAAGCCCCGAACGACAGATATATTTCATAACGCGTTATTTATTTTTCTGTACATTCCCTCCATTCATCCATCCCCTTCCCCCACCTCAGCCCGCCCCTCCCCCTCCCCCTCCGCCTCCCAGGGAAGTCTTCCGTGTCGACAGGGGCCATAATTTCAGCTTACGTTTGTGGAAAATGGATGGGGGGGGGGGGGGGGGGGGGGGGGGGGGGGGGAAGGGAGGAGGAACTCAACTCCTTCTAATGGGGGACTGAGAGGAATAGGGATGAAAGGTCAAAGGGGCGGGGGAAAGTGCGCGAGTTATGCTCCTCCTCTTTCCCCCCCCCCCCTCCCTCCCACCTTGTTCCTAATAACAAACAGCAATTGTCTTGTCAGATGCATGCAGTCGATTTTATTAACAAAGAAACCAACGAGTTCCTCTCCCCTCAAATGCACGCGTGCACATGCAATCAGTACACACCCCACCATAAAACACACACACACACGCACATGCCACACCACACCCAAACACACCACACACACACACACACGCCACACAGGCACACGCCACAACACACACACACACACACACACACACACACACACACAACACACACACACACACACAAAAACACACACACACACACACACACACACACACACACACACACAAACGCACACACACGCACGCACACGCACACCACGGACACCGAAGCACTCCATCTGCTTCTTCCTCCCTTTTTTCTTTACCATTTGTCTCCATCTGAATCACCCACCCCTCTACCCCCGTAAACCCCCCAACCTCTATCCCTGTAACCTCCCACCCCTCTATCCTGTAACCCCCAACCCTTACCCCCGCAACCTCCACCCCTCTACCCCTGTAACTCTCTCTTACCCCTGCAACTTCCCACCCCTCTATCCCTGTAACCTCCCACCCCTCTATCCCTGTAACCTCCCTCTACCCCTGCAACCTCCCACCCATCTATCCCTGTAACCTCCACCCTCTATCCCTGTAACCTCCCACCCCCCTTCCCCTGTAACCTCCCACCCTCTATCCCTGTAACTCCCAACCCCCCTATCCCTGTAACCCCCACACCCTTATCCCTGCAACCTCCCTCCCTCTACCCCTGTAACCTCTCACCCCTCTACCCTGTAACCTCCCCCCCCCTCTACCAAATGTAACCCCCCTCTATCCCCTGTGACCTCCCCCCCTCTATTCCTGTAACCTCCCACCCCTCTATCCCTGTAAACCCCCCACCCTCTATCCTGTAACCTCCCACCCTCTACCCATGTAACCTCCCACCCCTCTACCCTGTAACCTCCCTCTACCCATGTAACCTCCCACCCTCTATCCCCGTAACCTCCCTCTATCCTGTAAAACCTCCCACCCCTCTATGCCCGTAACCTCCCACCCTCTATCCTGTAACCTCCCACCAAAACTACCCTGTAACCTCCCACCCCTCTATCCCGTAACTCCCACCCTCTATCCCCGTAAAATCCCTCTACCCTGTAACCTCCCACCCTCTATCCCTGACCTCCCACCCCTCTACCTGTAACCTCCCTCTATCCTTTTACTTTTCCAACCCTCTATGCCAGTAACCTCCCCCCCCTCTACCCCTGTAAACTCCCACCCTCTACCCTGTAACCTCCACCCCTCTATCCCCGTAACCCCACCCCCCCCTATCCCCGTAACCCCCCACCCTCTATCCCTGCAACCCCCCTCCCCTCTATCCCTGCAACCCCACACCCTCTACCCCTGTAACCCCAAACCCCTCTATCCCTGCAACCTCCAACCCCTCTATTCCCTGCAACTCCCCCCTCTACCTGCAACTCCCACCCCTCTATCCCTGTAACCTCCACCTCTATCCATGTAACCTCCCCCTACCCCTTCAACCTCCCACCCCTCTATCCCCGTAAACTCAACCCTCTATCCCTGTAACCTCCCACTCTCTACCCCTGTAACCTCCCACCCTCTATCCCTGTAACTCCCCCCCTCAATCCTGTAACATTTCCCCCCCCTCTATCCCTGCAACCTCCCTCCCCCCCCACCCCTGTAACCTCCCATCCCCCTACCCTGTAACCTCCCCCCCTTACCCCTGTTAACCCCCCTCTATCCCGTAACCCCCCACCCCTCTCGTCCCGTAACCTCCCACACCTCTATCCCCGTAACCCCCCACCCCCCTTTTCCCCGTAACCTCCCACCCTCTACCCCTGTAACCTCCCACCCCTCTACATTTGTAACCTACCACTACCAATGTAACCTCCCACCCTCTATTTCCCCGTAAACCCCCCTCTATCCCCGTAACCCCCCACCCCTCTACCTGTAACCTCCCCCCCCTCTATCCCCGTAACCTCCCCCTCTCCCCTGTAAACCTCCCACCCCTCTTCCCTGTAACCTCCCACCCCTCTATCCCTGTAACCTCCCTCTATTCCTGTAACCCCCCACCCTCTATTTCCTGTAACCTCCCCCTAACCCTGTAACCTCCCACCCATCTATCCTTCTGACTCCCCCCCCTCTACCCCTGTAAAACCCCCCTGTGTCCCGGTAACCTCCCACCCCTCTATGCCTGTTTAAAACCCCCCTCTTCCCTGTAACCTCCCACCCTCTACCCCTGTAACCTCCCCTCCCTCTACCTGTAACCCCACCCCTCATCCCCGTAACCTCCACCCTCTATTTCCCCGCAACCTCCCCCCCCTCAATCCTGCAATTCCACCCCTCTACCCTGTAACCCCCCACCCCTCTTTCCCTGTAAACCCCCCCCTCTTCCCTGCAACCTCCCACCCTCTACCCTGCAACCTCCACCTCTACCCTGCAACCCGCCACCCCTCTACCCCTGCAACCTCCCACCCCCTATCCTGCAAACCCCCCACCCATCTCTCCATGCAAATCCCCCCTCTATCCCTGCAACCTCCCCCCCGTCTATCCTGTAACCTCCACCCCTCTAACCCTGTAACCTCCCACCCCTCTATTCCTGTAACCCCCCCACCCCTTATCCTGTAACCTCCCTCTATCCCTGTAACCTCCCACCCTCTATCACTGTAACCTCCCTCTACCCCTGTAACCTCCCCCCCCTCTATCCCCGTAACCCCCTACCTCTACCCCTGTTAACCTCCCTCTATCCCTGTAACCTCCCCCCCCTATGCCTGTAACCCCCCACCCCCCTACCCCTGTAACCTCCCACCCTCTTACCCCGTAACCTCCCACCCCTTTCCCTGTAACCTCCCACCCCTCTATCCCTGTAACCCCCACCCCTCTACCACTGTAACCTCCCTCTTATCCCTGTTTAACCCCCCACCCCTCTACCCCTGTAACTCCCACCCCTCTACCCTGTAACTCCCCCCTCTACCCTGCAACCTCCCACCCTTTTTCGCCTGCAACCCCCCACCCTCTACGCCCGCAACCTCCCACCCCTCTTTCCTTTCAAAACCCCCCCACCCCTCTACCCCTGGGCCCCCTCCCACCCCTTACGCCCGCCCCTCGACCCTTACCTGCAACCTCCACCCTCTACCCTGCAACCTCCCACCCCTTACCCCTGCAACCTCCCCACACCTCTACGCCTGCAACCTCCCACCCCTCTACCCTGCAACCTCCCACCCCTCTACCCCCGCAAACCTCCCCCCCTCTCCCCTGCACATCCCACCCCCCTTTCCCCTGCAACCTCCCCACCTCTACCCCTGTAAAACCCCCCACCCCTTACCCTGTAACCTCCAAACCCCTCTATCCCTGTAACTCCCACCCCTCTATCCCTGTAACCTCCCCCCAGTCTACCCTGTTAAACCCCCCACCCTCTATCCCTGTAACCCTCACCCCTCTATCCCTGCAATCTCCCACCCCTCTATCCTGCAACCTCCACCCCTTACCCCCGCAACCTCCACCCCTACCCCCGCAACCTCCAACCCTTACCCCTGCAAACCCCCCACCCTCTACCCTGCAACCCCCCACCCTCTACCCCTGCAACCTCCCACCCTTACCCCTGCAACCTCCCACCCTCACCCTGCAACCTCCCACCCTCTATCCCTGTAAACCTCCACCCCTCTTACCCCTGCAACCTCCCACCCCTTACCCCTGCAACCTCCCACCCCCCTACCCCTGCCACCTCCCCCCTTACCCTGCAACCCCCCACCCCTCTATCCTTGCAAGTTCCCACCTTTACCCTGCAACTTCCCACCCTCTATCCCTATTAACCCTCACCCCTCTATCCTGTAACCTCCCACCTCTATCCCTGCAACCTCCCACATCTATCCCTGTAACCTCCCCCCCCCCTATCCCCATAACCTCCGCCCCTCTATCCCTGTAAACCCCCGGCCCTCTATCCTGTACCTCCCCCCCCTCTACCCTGTAACTTCCCCGCCCCTCTCCCCCATAACCCCCGCCCCTTACCCTGTAACCTCCCACCGCTTACCTCTGTAAAACCCCCCTCTATCCGGGTTTTAACCTCCCACCCCTCTTTCCCCGTAACCCCCCCACCCTCTATCCCTATAACCTCCCGCCCTCTTATACCTGTACCTCCCGCCCCCCTACCCGGTAAATTCCCGCCCCTCTACCCTGTAACCTCCCAACCCCTCTACCTCTGTAACCTGCCTCTATCCCTGTAACTCCCACCCCTCTATTTCCTGTAACCTCCCACCCTCTATCCTGTAACTCCCACCCGTCTTCCCTGTAACCTCCTCTATCCCCGTAACCTCCCACCCCTCTATCCCCGTAACCTCCCACCCCTCTTCCCTATAACTGCCACCCCTCTATCCCTGTAACCTCCCACCCTCTATCCCTGTAACCTCCCGCCCCTCTACCCCTGTAACTTCCGCCCCTCTACCCTGTAACCTCCCACCCATCTACCCTGTAACCCCCCTCCCCTCTTTCCGTGTAACCTCCCCCACCTCTACCCCTGTAACCTCCCACACCTTACCCCTGTAAACTCCACCCCTCTATCCTGCAACTCCCACCCACTATCCCCGCAACCTTCCTCTATCTGTAACTTCCAACCCCCTACCCTGTAACCTCCTTATCCTGTAACCTGCCACCACTCTATCCTGAAATCTCCCACCCCCTCTATTCCTGAAACCTCCCACCCCTCTACCCCTGCAAGCTCCCACCCTCTACCCCGTAAAACCCCCACCGCTCTATCCCTGTAACCCCCCACCCTCTATTTCCCCGTAACCTCCACCCCTTATCCCTGTAACCCCCCACCCTCTACCACTGTAACCTCCCTCAATCCCTGTAACCTCCCACCCCTTACCCTGTAACCCCAACCTCTACCCTGTAACCTCCCACCTCTTTCCCCTGCAACCCCCCACCCCTTACCTCCCACCCCTCTACGCCTGCCCAACCTCCCACCCTCTACCCCCGCCCCCTCCACCCCTCTACGCCTGCAACCCCCACCCCCCTTTCGCCTGCAACCTCCCACCCCTTTACCCCTGCAACCTCCCACCCTCTACCCTGCAACCCCCCACCCCTCTACCCTGAAACCTCCCACCCTCTACCCAATGCAACCTCCCACCCCTCTTCCACTGCAACCTCCCACCCCTCTACCACTGCAACCTCCACCCTTACCCCTGCAACCCCCCACCCTCTACCCCTGCAACCTCCCACCCCCCTACCCCTGCAAAACCCCCCATCCCTCTATCCTGTAACCTCCCATCCCTCTATCCTGTAACCCCCCACACCTCTATCCCCGTAACCTCCACCCCTTATCCCTGTAACCTCCCACCCCTCTACCCCCGTTTAAATCCCAACCCCTCTTTCCCTGTAAACCTCCCACCCTCTATCCCTGTAACCTCCCACCCGTCAACCCTTTTAACTCCCACCCCTTTATCCCTGTAACCCTTACCCCTCTATCAATGCAACCTCCCACCTCGATCTGCAAACCTCCCCCACCTTACCCCGCAACCTCCCACCCCTCTACCCCTGCAACCTCCACCACTCTACCCCGCAACCTCCCACCCTCTACCCCTGCAACCTCCCACCCTCTACCCTGCAACCTCCACCCTCTACCATTGCAACCTCCACCCTCTTATCCCTGTAACCTCCCCCCCTCTACCCCCGCCCCCTCCCCCCCTCTACCCCTGCAACCTCCCACCCCTCTATCCCTGGAACATCCCACCCCTTCACCCCTGCAACCTCCACACCTCTATCCCTATAACCCTCCCCTCTATCCCTGTAACCTCCCATCCCTCTATCCCTGTAACCTCCCAACCTCTATCCCTGTAACCTCCACCCCTCTATCCCCGTAAACTCCCGCCCCTCTATCCCTGTAAACTCCCGCCCCTCTACCCCTGTAACTTTCCGCCCTTCTACCCCTATGACCACCCGCCCCTCTACCCCTGTAACCTACCGCGCTTACCTCTGTAACTCTTCTATCCCTGTAACCTCCCCCCCCTCTTTCCCTGTAACCTCCCACCCCTCTATCCCTATAACCTCCCGCCCCTCTATTCCCCGTAACCTCCCACCCCTTACCCCTGTAACTCCCGCCCCTCTACCCTGTAACCTCCCGCCCTCTACCCCTGTAACCCCCCACCCCTCTACCTCTGTAACCCGCTCTTTTCCCTGTAACCTCCACCCTCTATCCCTGTAACCTCCCACCCCCCTATCCCTGTAACCTCCCACCCGTCTATCCCTGTAACCTCCATCTATCCCCGTAACCTCCCCCCCCTCTATCCTGTAAATTTCCCCCCCTCTATCCCTATACCTCCCACCCTCTTCCCTGTAACCTCCCACCCTCTATCCCTGTAACCTCCCGCCCTCTATCCCTGTAATCTCCGCCCCTTTTTCCCTGTAAATTCCCCCCCTTACCCCTGTAACCTCCCACCCCCCTACCCCTGTAACCTCCCTCCCTCTATCGCTGTAACCTGCCACCCCTCTACCCTGTAACCTCCCACACCTTACCCCTGAAACCCCCCCCTCTATCCTGCAACCTCCCACCCCTCTATCCCTGCAACCTCCCCCTATCCCTGTAACCTCCAACCCTTCTACCCTGTAACCTCCCTCTATCCTGTAACTTGCCACCCCTCTATCCCTGTAAAATCCCACCCTCTATTCCTGAAACCTCCACCCTCTAACCTCCCACCCCTCTATCCTTGTAAACCTCCCACCCCCCTATCCCTGTAACCTCCTCCCTAAACTGCCCAAACCTCCCACCCCTCTAAAACTGTAACCTCCCACCCCTTTATTCCTGTAACCCCCCCCCCTCTACACTGTAACCTCCCCCCCCTCTACCCTGTAACCTCCCCCCCCTTACCTTGTAACCTCCCACCCTCTATCGCTGTAACCCCCCCCCTCTATCCTGTAACTACCACACTCTTCCCTGTACCTCCCCCCCCTCTACCCTGCAACTCCCACCCCCCTACCCTCCACCCCTCTATCCCTGTAACCTCCCCCCCTTTTCCCTGCAACCTCCCACCCTCTACCCCTTGTAACCCCCACAACTCTACCCTGTAACCCCCCTCTACCCCTGTAACCTCCCCCCCCTCTATCCCTGTAACCTCCCTCTACTCCCGTAACCCTCCCACCCCCCTACCCTCCCACCCTCTACCTTTTAACCTCCCACCCCTCTATCCCCGCAAACCCCACCCCTCTACCTGAACCCCCACCCTCTACCTGAACCTCCCCCCCCTTACCCCCAACCTCCCCCCCCCCTACCCCCGAACCTCCCCCCCCCTATCCTGTAACCTCCCACCCCTTTACCCCCGTAACCTCCCACCCCTCTATCCCCCGAACCTCCCCCCCCTTATCCCTTAACCCCCCCCTTATCCCGAACCTCCACCCCTCTACCTGAACCTCCCCCCTTTCCCTGTAACCCCCCACCCCACCCTGAAAACCCCCCACCCCTCTACCCTGTAACCTCCCCCCCCCCCCTAACCCCCCACCCCTTTCCTTAAAATCCCACCCCCCTCCCTGAACCTCCCACCCCTCTACCCCCGTAAAAACCCCCCCCCCCCCTATCCCTGTAACCTCCACCCCTTACCCTGAAAACCCCCCCCCTCTACCCGAAACCTCCCCCCCCATCCCTGAAATTTCCCCCCCTCTACCCGAACCCCCCACCCCCCTTCCTGAAACCCCCCCCTCATCCTTAACCCCCACCCCTCTACCGCAACCTCCCAACCCCTCACCCCCGCAACCTCCCACCCCTTTCCCCTGCAACCCCCACCCCTCTACCCCCGCCCAAACCCCACCCCCCAAACCCCCGCAACCTTTCCCCAAACCCCTACGCCCGCAATATCCCACCCCTCTCCCCCGCAACTTCCCCCCCAAACCCCCCTTAACCCCCCCAACCCCCCACCCTCTACCCCTGCAACCTCCCACCCCCTCTAACCCCCGCAACCCCCAAACCCCCCTATCCATTTAACCTCGAACCCCTACCCCTTTTAACCTCCCAAACCCCCTTTATTCCCGTAAAACCCCCCACCCCCCTATCCCTGAAAACCCCCCCCCCCTCTATCGTTTTTAACCCCCCACCCCTCTATCGTTGTAAAACCCCCCCAGTCTTTCCCCCGTAACCTCCCCCCCCCTATATCCATGTTTAACCCCCCCACCCCTGCAAAACCCCCCACCCTCTACCCCCGCAAACCCCCCACCCCTCTACCCCCGCAAAAATCCCACCCCCCTCCCCTGCAACCCCCCACCCCCCTACCCCCGGGAACCTCCCCCCCCTCTACCCCCGAAAAACCCCCCACCCCTCCTTTCCCCCGCAACCTCCCCCCCCTCTATCCCTGTAACCTCCCACCCCTTAAACCCCTGCAACCTCCCCCCCCTCTATCCCCGGGAAACCCCCAAACCCCCTTTTCCCCTGCAACCTCCCACCCCCCTTTTCCCCATAAACCCCCACCCCTCTTCCCTTTTTAACCCCCCACCCCCCTATCCCTGTAAATTCCCCTTCTCCTTAAACCCGTAACCTCCCCCCCCCTCTATCCCTGTAACCTCCCACCCCCTTCCCTCCCTGTAACCTACCCTCCCCCCCTCCCTGTAAACCCCCCCCCCTCATCCCCCGTAACCTCCCGCCCCTCTAAAACCCCCGTAAAATTCTCGCCCCCCCTACCCTATTTAAACCCCCACCGCTCTACCTCTGTAACCTCCCTCTACCCTGTAACCTCCCACCCCTCTATCCCTATAACCTCCCCCCCCCCTTTTCCCTGTAACCTCCCGCCCCTTACCCCTGTAAAATTCCCCCCCCCTCTACCCCCGTTAAAACCTTCCCCCCCCCTCTACCCCCGTTAAACTCCCACTCCCCTAAACCCCTTCAACCTCCTCTATCCCTTTAACCCCCACCCCTCTATTTCCCCGTAACCTCCACCCCTCTTCCCGGTAACCCCCCCCGTCTATCCTGTAACCTCCCTCTTCCCTGTTAAACCCCCCACCCCTCTATCCCTGTAACCCCCACCCCCCAAACCCCATAACCTCCCACCCCTCTATCCCCGTTTAAATTTCCCCCCCCTCCTATCCCTGTAAAACCCCCGCCCCTCTATCCCCGTTTCCCCCCCAGCCCCCCTTTTCCCCGTAACCTCCCCCCCTTATCCCCGTAACCTCCCCCCCCCCTCGGCCCCCGTAAATTCCCGGGCCCTCTAAACCCCCGTAAAACCCCACAAACCCCCCTAACCCCCGTAAAACCCCCCTCCCCCCCCTACGCCCGTAACTCCCCCCCCCTCTATCCCTATAAAACCCCCCACCCCCCTAAACCCTGTAAACCCCCCCCCTTAACCCTGTAACCTCCACCCCTCTTTCCCCCGTAAACCCCCGCCCCTCTATCCCTGTAAACCCCCCCCCCCCCTCTATCCCTGTAAAACCCCCCCCCCTCTATCACTGTAAACCCCCCACCCCCCCTAAACCCTGTAACCTTTCCCCCCCCCTATCCCTGTAAAACCCCCCCCCCTCACCCCCGCAAATCCCCCCCCACCCCTTTTTAAACCCCCCCTTCCCCCCTCCCCCCCCCCCCCTAAACCCCGCAACCTCCCACCCCCCTAAAACCCCCGTAACCGCCCACCCCTCTATCCTGTAAAACCCCCCACCCCTTTTTCCCCCGTAACCCCCCAAAAGCTACCCCGTAACCTCCCTCTACCCGTAACCTTCCCCCCCCTACCCTGTAACCTCCCAAACCCCCCCCACCCTTAACCTCCAGCCCCTTAAACCCCTGTAACCTCCCGCCCCCCCTTTCCCGTAACCTCCCGCCCCTCATCCCTGTAACCTCCCCCTCCCCCTGCCCCTGTAACTTCCCGAAACCCCCTTTCCCCCGTAACCTCACAACCCCCCTACACCCCGTAACCCCCCCCCTCTTCGCTGTTAAACCCCCCCCCCCTCTATCCCCATAAAACCCCCACCCCTCTATCCCCGTAACCTCCCCCCCCATCCCCCCTTCCCCGTTTAAACCCCCAGCCCCTCTATCCCCGTAAAAACCCCCAACCCCCTTTTCCGTAACCCCCCCGCCCTCTATCCCTGTAAACCCCCCCCCCCCCCCCTCCCCATCACTGTAACCTCCCCCCCCTCTATCCCTGTAACCTCCCTCCCCCCTATCCTGTAAAACCCCCCACCCCCTCCCCACCCCTGCAACCTCCCCCCCCTCTACCCCTGTAACCTCCCACCCCCCTATCCCTGTAACCTCCCCCCCCTCTACCCCTGTAACCTCCACAAACGTACCCCGGGAACCCCCCCTCTACCCCGGGAACCCTTTTTCCCCTCTACCCGTAAAACCCCCCAACCCCCCTACCCTGGGACCCTCCCCCCCCTCTTTCCCCCGCAAACCCCCCCACCCCTCAAAAGCCTGCAACCTCCCCAAACCCCCTAAGCCTGAACCCTCCCCCCCTCTACCCCCGCAACTCCCCCCCCCTCTACCCTGCAACCTCCCACCCCTCATTCCGCCCCCTCCCACCCCCCTCCCCCCTGCAACCCCCCACCCCCCTACCCCCGCAACCTTTCCCCCCCCCCTCTACCCCCCGCAACCCCCCACCTTTACGTGCAAAACCCCCCACCCCCCCACCCCCCGAACTTCCCACCCCTTTTACCCCTGCAACCTCCCCCACCCCCCTTTCCCCGGCCCAAACCCCCCCCCTCTAAACCCCCGCAACCTCCCACCCCCCATCCAGTAACCTCCCAAACCCCCCTTTCCCTGTAACCTCCAACCCCCCATTTCCTTTTAACCTCCCCCCCCCCTCTTTCCCCCAACCTCCCCCCCCCCCCTATCCCTTGTAACCTCCCCACCCCTCTAAACGTTTTTAACCCCCAGGGAGTCTACCCCCCTTTAAAAACCCCCCCCCTATATCCCGTAACCCTCCCCCCCTGCAAAAACCCCCCCACCCCTTTTAACCCCCGCAACCTCCCACCCCTTTTACCCCCGGGAACCTCCCACCCCCCTACCCCTGCAACCTCCCCCCAAAACCCCCTCCCCCGCCGGGCCCCCCACCCTCCCCCCCCCTGAACCTCCCCCCCCTCTAAACCCCCGCCCAAACCCCCCACCCCTCACCCCCGAACCCCATACCCCTCTATCCCTGTAACATCCCACCCCTCTACCCTGCCACCCCCCCCCCCCCCCCTCTAAAAAAAAGCTTTACATTTCCGTCCTGATTTAGAAAACTTAGTGAAAGGGCAAAAAAAACAAGGCTTTACAAAATTTGTAAACCCAAAAATTTTTTTTGCGTAGTCCCGAGCAGGGCATGTATCAAACTTGTGTACTACTTAACTATGGAAAATTAACTTCCCAGAAAGTGATGACGTCATTTTCCACAATATTGTGTTTGTTGTCATTGTTCTAATATTGCCTGACCACTTGCGTACAAGCTTTCATGCGGCATCTATGTTATCTACAAGAAAATAAACCCAGTCGAGTTCGGTATTAAAAGAATTGTTGGGAATTCGCCAATTCAGTCATCTCAATAGCGCAGATATATCACATTTTTCATGACAATAACTAATTATCAAACCTATAGCCCCATTTGTAATGGCCGCTCAACCATGCCGAACACATTGCTGCCAGACCAGCTATGCACAGATGACATTCAGTTGGCCGAATACAGTGCAGTTAGCAGGCTGGTGGGGAGCGGCCTGCAGAAAACACCCCTTTCCCTCACCTGCATTCACAGCTTGGTCTCTGCAGCTGTAAACTCCCCTGTGACTCAAAACTAAGTAACTTGCTCTGAACAGCCGTGCTACCCCTGCAACCTCCCACCCCTCTATCCCTGGAACCTCCCACCCCTTTACCCCTGCAACCTCCCACCCCTCTATCCCTATAACCCTCACCCCTCTATCCCTGTAACTCCCACCCCTCTATCCCTGTAACTTCCCACCCCTCTATCCCTGTAACCCCCACCCCTCTATCCCTGTAACCTCCCACCTATCCATCCCTGTAACCTCCCGCCCCTCCATCCCTGTAACCTCCCGCCCCTCTATCCCTGTATCCTCCCGCCCCTCTACCCTGTAACTTCCCGCCCCTCACCCTATAACCTCCCACCGCTCTACCTCTGTAACCTCCCTCTATCCCTGTAACCTCCCACCCCTCTTTCCCTGTAACCTCCCACCCCTCTATCCCTGTAACTCCCGCCCCTCTATCCCTGTAACCTCCCGCCCCTCTACCCCTGTAACTTCCCGCCCCTCTACCCCTGTAACCTAACGCCCCTCTACCCCTGTAACCTTCCACCCCTCTACCCCTGTAACCTCCTACCCCTCTACCCTGTAACCTCCCACCCCTCTATCCCTGTAACCTCCCACCCCTCTATCCCTGTAACCTCCACACCCTCTATCCCTGTAACCTCCCACCCCCCTCTATCACTGTAACCTCCCACCCCTCTATCACTGTAACCTCCCTGCCCCTATCCCTGCATTCCC
>CM031604.1:26906941-26909441 GCA_018398815.1 Conus ventricosus
AATATAGGAAAAGATACGAAAATGCAGGAATAAGATAGGGTAATGGGTAATGTTGCTTACAGCCCAGCCGACCGCAAAGAGTCATATCAGGGTTGTCACCACATTGAAGTCAACTCACAAGTCATCAAAAAAAAAAAAAAAAAAAAAAAAAAAACTCACAAAACATTCACACCTCTCTTTAAAATATACCTTCTAAAAACGCACCAGAAACTCGTTAAAAATCTTTCTTTCGTAAAATCCTAGATCAGATGAAAAATGTTAATCTTTTCCAGAAATAGGAATAAGATGGAGAAGGGTGGGAAAGTAAGAACAACATGGAAAAGCTGAGGAACAGGTTGGCAAAGGTGAAAAAAAAAGGTATGAACAGGTACAAAACTAGCAGTGAATGTAGGGAAGACAGGATGCATAGGAACCTGGAGGAACAGTGGTAAAGAAGCATCACCATCTGACCGCACTCACGGAATGCAGGGGAAGACAGAGTGGACACGCGAAGGGCAGACGACCCTATCAGACTGCAGCGAGGACCACCACGTGGCGCTTCTAACTGACCACCCCATGACCAGGAACCACCACGGGTGGTGAGATGAAGTGGTGTGAAACGGGTGCACGCACTTCTGCCCCCTACACTCCATCATTCTTCTGGAAGGGCACGTCTCTTACCTTTTGCCCTCCTCTTTTCTCCGCCACTTTTACCTCTCCGCTGCTCAGCTCCTGTGTCCCCCTCACTCCCCATACACGCTGAACGTGTTGTCTTGTCATCGTAGACTCACCCCTCTGTCCCCCTCACTCCCCATACACGCTGAACGTGTTGTCTTGTCATCGTAGACTCATCTGTCATAGTCAGGTCTCAGTGTAGGTCACGTGCCAGACTCAGCGCATTCTTCTCTAAATTAAAGCAAAAATCTGATTTGATACAACTATGAACATTCAATAAACATGATGTTCTAAACTTTTTGACATTTATCCACCAGTCTGAAGATGCGTTATTTGCTAGGAAACATACAGCGACAGAGAAACGGGTGGATACACGAACAGGGGACGAAGTGGACGGGTGCAGAGAGAGAGAGAGAGAGAGAGGAGAGAGAGGAGAGAGGAGAGAGAGAGAGAGAGAGAGAGAGAGAGAGAGAGAGAGGAGGCAGACAGACAGACAGATAGATAGACAGAGACAGACAGACAGAGCGGTAGGCAGGGAGCAGGCAGACAGACAGACAGATTTGAACTGTTTTGGTGTGACTATAGCTTTTCGCAGCTGACTGTTTTCTGCACATGCAGATAACTTAACTTCACGAAAGTATCTGTATGGTGACCACCACATCCCATGTACTGGCCCTAACTGGGTCAGTGTGTCAGCTGTCACCCGAGCACATGCTCGAGCAAAACCACTTCACTGCATTCCCTCTGACAGTGGACAATAAACCTGGTCCGTGATAGAAATCAGGGGAAGAAAAGAACGCCTGAGTTGCCTTTCCTCGCTTTATGGGTCAAGCGAACAGACGTAGAAAGTGTGAACAGTGCTGGTGATAGGGACTGGCAGCATGACAAGGTACACGGTGTCACACCCCTGTGTTGGCATGTCTCTGTCTTACTCAACTGCTAAGCTGACGGATGGAGCAAACTGCATTGAGCGCGCCCACCAGTGGCGTCTGTCCCATGAGAACGGCGTAGCTCTATCGATGAACGAGAGCTCTGACCCAGATTGCATCACTGGCAGATTTCCGAACACCGTCTTCTGACACTGTGCATTCCGGTGCGCTTCAGAACAGTTCCAATAGCCACAATTCATTGTGCCGGTCGCTTTGCATGCTTTGCATACACAATGAATCTGTGTGATCGAAGTTGTTTTTGTTGTTGTTGAACTGGCGTCAGCGAAAACATGCACCGTTTTTCCTGGGAGTGGGAGGAAAGTAATGGCATGAGATACATGTAGAGAAGAGAACCCACACAGCTGAAACGCTGATTTTTGAATATTGTGCTTTCAATACAGCTCGAAGGTTTAAGAAGTATATCTTGGGTGGCTTGACCCACCAGACATCAAATCCCGCCAGTCAAGCTGGCATACATCCAGACCCTCTAGGCCTAACGGACCGCAGACGATCCCAAGGGTGAGCTTCCTACTCAAGACACAAGCAGCACGTGTGGTCCGAAGCAGCGGTGTGAAAAGGGTCCACTCCTGTCCACACTGCAGCGGTGTGAAAGGGGTCCACTCCTGTCCACACTGCAGCGGTGTGAAAGGGGCCCACTCCTGTCCACACTGCATCGCTCTTCCAACACAGACACTGCCACTCCCTGCACCGACCCTCCCCCTTCCTCTCTAATGCACCGCCGAGCTCTTTTCTCCCCATCACCATCATATTCCTCATGCTTAGTTCTGTGTATAGGTTGCCAATCAGTATCAGTTAACTCTTTGAGCACCTACTTCACCGACACCTAACGCCTTACACAGACCCTGCTGATGTTTCTGACCCATTCTACCGTTAGGCCTATCTATGCTGTCGAATCT
>CM031604.1:26914441-26919441 GCA_018398815.1 Conus ventricosus
CACACACACACACACACACACACACACACACACACACACACACACACACACACACACACACAACACACACACACACACACACACACACACGCACACACGCGAAGATCTTGCCAATATTTATCGTCAGTGCCCGCTACTCTTTCTCCCTCCGCACCCTTCTCCCTCCTCCCCTCCCCCAAAAAAAAGGGGGGGGGGGGGGGGGGGGGAAGGAAAAAGAGAGAAAGGAAAATAAAAGACAAAAAGTGGTGTTTTTGCCCAATAAACACAAAGTGTGTGAAATACGAGTGAAATGAAAAGAAAAGAAAGAGAAAAAAAGAAAAAAAAGAGAGAAAAGAATAATCGCCCCATACACTGCCCAAAACTAAAATAAAGCATAACAACATTTGTCTTCTGTCCTTAGATTTTAAGTACAAAGCCTGTATAGTGTACTGGCAAGCTTATAAAGGCCTGAAAACCAAAAGCAAACCTAAGAAAAACAAGATAATACAACAAGAATTATTGGCTTTCACCGAGTTGTTTTGTTTTTTTTTCAGAGGAGGGGTTGAGTTGGGGTGGGAGGTGAAGGCAGTGAAAAGAATGAGAGTTGAAGGGTGGAGGGGAGAGGGAGGGGAGGAAGCGAAAAGGCGAGTGGGGCGAGGGGGGGCCATAAAGGCTCATCAAAAGGTCTAACGTGTCCATTACAGCCCCAACACAGGTCTCATCCAGCGACAGAAACTGGGACATCGCGTGTCTCCAATGGAAGCCATTACTGTGGAGTAAGAGAGGAAGGGCGAAAGGAACGGTGACCCGGCCCCCCAAAAAGCGCCCCAGATGGACCTCCTAAACATCCACGTGTTGTGTGTCATGCCCCCATTGACCACGGCTCTATGACTACTGCCACTCTGTTAGAACTCTGTCCACCGACTTCTTTGAGGAGGATCTCCAGTCTTCTCCGGACCATTGACACGGTGGGAGGGCCATTGCATCAAACCAGGACAAAGAGCTTGCAACAGAGGAAGAAGTAATGAAGCACCACCTACCGCCCTGTAGACACAAATAAGGCGAATAACGGATGACGTTTCTCCTGCTGCCCTCACGACGACCTGGTACTGATAGTTCTGTTTACATTGGTGGAACTGGGAATGAGAGAGACATGCTTGTGTGTGGGTCACGATAGAAATGAACAGCAATACACCCAAAGACACACAGGCAAAGACGCGTGAACTTGCGCGCGCGCGTACACACCCACACACATACAAACTTGTACACACACATGTACACGCGCACGGCGCACAAACACCACACACACACACACACACACACACACACACACACACACACACACACACACACACACACACACACACCACACACACACCACACACACACACACACACACACTCTAGGTGCATGGGAAAACAAAACACTGGCTGAGCAGAACTCCACCGAGATGTCGATTTGCACCTCTCGTCCTTAAAACAACTAATGAAAGTTTGAAGTTGCCAGTTCATGAAACTTACTCTCAATACGACAGATCAAGCAATGGGATGTTTTTTCTCTGTTGGACAGATCCATATCTACAGTTTCGTCTACCACAATACTCATATATTGAAGTAGACATTTATCTTGCTGGTTCAATAAATAAAGGATCAGTTTTAAACGCCTAAGTATAAACTGAATGTGTACAAATGTTAACATAAGATGTGATTCATCATGTGTTTTTGTAAAAGCCCAGTATCACTCCGAAAGCATGAAAGGTACAATATGAACTTTAAAAGATCGATACAAGAAAGGCTTCTCGTACCGTTCAGACATGGATCTGGGGCAGAGAGGACAGCTCATTTTTCTTATTTATTCCCTAGCTGCAAAATGTGTTGTGAACTGAATTTTCATTTATCTCCCTCTACCTTCCCATCCCCCACCCTAGCCATCTCCCCCATCTCTTTCTCATTACTTATTTCGAGGAGACTATTTTCACATTTGCGAATAGACGTTTAGCAAAAGAAGGTCCCATTTGCGTCGGGGGTCACTGCATTCGTCTGCTGCCGTAACGTCTTGTCCATGAGCCCTTCCTTCCAACTCTGTCCTGATTGTCAATGGACTCACAAATCAATGCATTCATTGAGCTATTGGTCTCTGTGCAGTGTGGCCCCGTGACCCGCCAGACTTGGTGGAGCGTGCACGCTGACCAGTCCGAAGGTAAAGACACCTTCCCGATGAGACGTGAAACTGGGCAAACATTGCACACCCAGCGTGCATACACATACATACACGTCCACACATTAAAACACAGAGAGAGAGAGAGAGGGGAGGAGAGGAGAGAGTGAGAGAGAGGAGAGAGAGAGAGAGAGAAGAGGAGAGGAGAGAGAGAGGAGAGAAGAGGAGAGAGAGAGGAGAGAGAGAGAGAGAGAGAGAGGAGAGGAGGAAGAAAAGAGAGAGAGAGAAGAGGGAGAGAGAGGGAGAGAGAGAGAGAGAGGGGAGAGAGAGAGGAGAGAGAGATGAGAGGAGAGAGGAGAGAGGAGGGAGATGGAGAGAGAGAGAGAGAGAGAGAGAGAGAGCGAGAGCAAACAATATATGTATACATCTTTGGAGAAACGGTACACATCCCTTCATTTCTAAATGAAATTTTTTTTTTCTGAAAGTTTCTTCATCGTTGCGATTTGAGTTCTTCTTCAGACTGTTTTGTCATTAGTTCTTTTGTCCATGGCATCCTGAATATTACTTTCAGGTTTATAAATGAAAGAGAGAGAGAGAGAAGAAAGAGAGAGAGAGAGAGAGAGAGAGAGAGAGAGATAGAGAGAGAGAGAGGGAGGGAGAGAAGAGAGAGAGAGAGAGAGAGAGAGAGAGAGAGAGAGGCAGACAGACAGACAGACAAACAGACAGATTAACAGACAGACAGACAGACAGAGAGACAGAGACTCAGACAGTCAATCAGACAGGCAAGCAGACAGAGAGGTCAACTCGATATTTTATAGCTACCCTTCCATTATAACTTTTTTGTTTGTTCGTTAAGTTGGATACTTCCTTATCTCCCTGTCTGACTCATTTACGTTTGAGGAAATCTAACATCACATTTGTAAACAGACGTCAAGGTTCCATTTAGAAAGGTTCGGCCAACGGGTTAGGTCACTGTGTCGGTCCGGCGTCTGCTATGTCTCGTACGTGAGTCCAGTCTTCCAACTCTTTCCGCATGTTCGTTTTACCTGGCCCTCCATTTTCTTGATGGAATAACCTTTTGACTTCATTTGCTTGTTTAGCTTTCACATTTCAAAGTCATAGCTTTTCTTTCTTTTTGTCTGTCTGTCTTTCTTTTCTGTCCATGAAATCTTCCTGAACCCCCCTTTTTCTATGAACAGAGAACCTTTCTTGCCGATTGGCTGTAAGACATGTCCTCCTCAGAAGTTCACAGAAAGTCCGCCTGTCAGGAGAGATGAGGAAGACAGGAAGGAAAACATTTCGTCTGACCCTCAGATATTAACAGGGATACATCCATTTACAGCGTAAACGTTTCGACCGTTTTTGTTCAACATTTGTAATTTCGTCGAAAGTGCAATGATATCAGACTCTTATTACAAAGTAAGAAATGAGACTAGATCCAAGGAAAAGAAGCGTTGGAGGAGGGGTGCGGGTTGAAGGGGAGGGGAGGGGGGGGGGGCGGACGGAGTAATGTATGTGTTTATGCAGGAGGATGGGATAGTTGGGAGTATTACAAAATCAGAAAAAAGTCCAACCCATCGTATCTATAAGTACTCTCTAATCTCAGAACTGGAAGATCGCATCGCCAAACATACCTCTTTGGGTACATGTGCAAATTATTTCACGTTTCCACCATTAAAAGAGCTTTTAAAACAGGACTCTGGAAAAGATAATGATCACCAGATAGGGAGCCCACATCAACCCACGCTACACATTTCGTTTTCTAAGAATTTGATTACAACTTTGGATTCTCTCTTGAGGGCACATAAGACCGTATGGCGAAAGCTTGGCTGTGTCTGGAGTGGCACTGTCTTCGTCTGTCCGTGGGCAGGGGTGGTTGGGTCTGTGGGGTGTGCTCGGCAGCTGGAGGGTGGTGTTTTTCGCGGTGGGCCCTGCAGTCATGAAATACGGGCTGGTACACCCATGGGGATGCTACTTTAAGGCTGTGATGAGCTGCATCCTGTAGTCTAATTTACCTCTGTTCAGGAGCAGTTATGTCCCTTGATATCTTAATGGAGTGTCCTGTGCGTGCCTGTACCCATCGTCAACACAGCGCAGGCCTCCAGGGGTGGTGCAGGACTGCTCTGGAGGCAGGCGAGGACAGTGCTTCTCTGGGTCCTCCCCAGCACCTTCGGGTGTTTCTTTTTCTTCAGTTTTTGAAATAAAGCTTGGAATTCGTCTTTGGTTGGACAGAATGTCCTATCCGTGTTGGTGGAAGGGACAACACCCCAGTGAGGTTCCTTTCTTCCCATTGGACAGAATGTCACATCCGTGCTGGTGGAAGTGGTAACACCCCAGTGACGTTCCAGTCTTCCCATTGGACAGAGTGGCATATCCGTGCTGGTGGAAAGGATAACACCCCAGTGACGTTCCTGTCTTCCCATTGGACAGAATGTCACATCCGTGCTGGTGGAAGTGGTAACACCCCAGTGACGTTCCAGTCTTCCATTGGACAGAATGTCCTATCCGTGCTGGTGGAAGTGGTAACACCCCAGTGACGTTCCAGTCTTCCCATTGGACAGAATGTCCTATCCGTGCTGGTGGAAGTGGTAACACCCCAGTGACGTTCCAGTCTTCCCATTGGAGCCTCACACTCAGTCTAGATAAGATCCGGCCGAGGCCAACAATTTTTTTCTTTCAACACAATTTGTAGCCATGATGTTCATTTTGTGCGATAGACGAAGCTTCAACACAACACTACTTATGTCATAGTACCTATGGTCACAGTTTCAGGAACGAACTAGAGAGAATGAATGATAAGAGGATAACGTGAAAACTGTCGAAGAATCAAGCTTATTATACGGTTGGCATTGTTTAGTAATGAT
>CM031604.1:26950244-26952744 GCA_018398815.1 Conus ventricosus
TGAAAATATGGAGGCACTAAGCTTGTTGAAACTACGGAGAATGCTTTTCTTTCTGAGAATGCAGGGACGCTTTTTATGTACTGTCGACCGTATTAGTGCATTTTAGCAGTTTCCTTCTCTCTGTCTCTGTCTCTGTTTCTGTCTCTCTCTGTCTCTCTCACTCTGTCTCTTTCTCTGTCTGTCTCTCTGTCTGTCTCTCTCTCTCTCTCTATCTATCTCTTTCTTTCTCTCTCCCTCCCTCCCTCTTCCTCACCCTCTGTCTCTGTCTCTCTTTCTCTCTCGCTGTCTGTCTCTCTCTGTCTCTGTCTCTGTCTCTGTCTCTGTCTCTCTCTCTCTCTCTCTCTCTCTCTCTTAAAACGAGCCGGCGTAATGATGCAAAGTCTTTAAGACGTTTCTCCTTTTACCGCGTTTGACATTAAAGACAAACGGTTATGCAACCTCCTCCTCTAACTTTCACATCGATTGTTTATGACAAATTCCAAAGCGATGAGGTGTTTGATGCCGCAGGAACAGAAAACGAGGCGGTGATGCGACTGCGCCATTTGCTGTGATTGATGTGGATTCCAGCACTGGATCCGGAGATTCTGGCACAATGTGAAATGACCTGTCTTCTTTCGTTTCAATGTATTGGAGAATGACGCCGGTAAGTGAACTTCTTTTAATGTGGCTCAGCATTTCTGACTGTCTGTCCAATCTTCAGTCTGTTTGTCTCTGTCGGTCTGTGTCTGTCTTGTCTGCCTGTCTGTGTCTGTCTGTCTGCCTGTCTGTTGCTGTCTGTCCACCCCCGCTTTCCTCCCACCCTCCGTCCTCTCTCTCTCTGTCTCTCTCTCTCTCTCTCTCTCTCTCTCTCTCTCTCTCTCTCTCTCTCTCTCTCACGCACGCACACGCGCACGCACACACACACACACACACACACACACACACACACACACACACACACACACACACACACATTCGCGCATGTGCGCGAGTTTGTAGAACAGCAGCAACAAGAAGAAGAGCATCAGCCGTGGTAATAGCTGTTGAAGCAGCAGTAGTAACGTGTGGCAGTGCTTGCTGACGAGAACAGCTATAACGTTTATCAGGTCTTCGGTGACGGCTGCGATGGTGGGGATGGACATTGTGGAGGTGATGGCGTGAATGTAGGTAACAAAGCTATAGGAGCGAGGGAGGGGGGGGGGGTGGAGGTTTAATCAAAGGAGGAGGGTTGTACGAGGCCCCCAACTTGCACCCATGTGGCGGTCAGAAAATTACGTTTTGCATCTCACCTCCCAGGACCATTGGCCTCTGTCGTCTTCTCCCTGGGATGAGTGCGGGGGACGGTCCGAAATTCTGCGGGTGAAGCCACAACGTGACCGTAATGGGAGGACGGTTCCATGCCCGGGTCACGGAGGTTTTCTTTTTCTGGTGTGTTTATACTATGGTAAGACAGTAACAAAGGACACGAGAAGGGACAGACTTCTGTTTCCTTGATACGTTCACCATAAACACCCACATCTCGACAGCTGTGCTTTACCATTGCAGCACCCACAGTCCCTATGAAGCTGTCAGTAACGGGTTGGTTTGAAGGCAACCCAGGACAGCGCTCCCTGCATATATCCGGAGTCATTTCGGTAGTGTTTGATGGCGCTTATTGTGATTGACGATATGCAATATTTCACACAGTAAACCTTACCGCTGGCGGCAAGTGTGGTGTTTGGTGGCGCTTATTGTGATTGACGATATGCAATATCCCACACAGTAAACCTTACCGCTGGCGGCAAGTGTGGTGTTTGATGGCGCTTATTGTGATTGACGATATGCAATATCCCACACAGTAAACCTTACTGCTGGCGGCAAGTGTGGTGTTTGATGGCGCTTGTTGTGATTGACGATATGCAATATCCCACACAGTAAACCTTACCGCTGGCGGCAAGTGTGGTGTTTGATGGCGCTTGTTGTGATTGACGATGTGCAATATCCCACACAGTAAACCTTACCGCTGGCGGCAAGTGTGGTGTTTGATGGCGCTTGTTGTGATTGACGATATGCAATATTCCACACAGTAAACCTTACCGCTGGCGGCAAGTGTGGTGTTTGATGGCGCTTGTTGTGATTGACGATATGCAATATCCCACACAGTAAACCTTACTGCTGGCGGCAAGTGTGGTGTTTGATGGCGCTTATTGTGATTGACGATATGCAATATCCCACACAGTAAACCCTACTGCTGGCGGCAAGTGTGGTGTTTGATGGCGCTTGTTGTGATTGACGATATGCAATATCCCACACAGTAAACCTTACCGCTGGCGGCAAGTGTGGTGTTTGATGGCGCTTATTGTGATTGTCGATATGCAATATTTCACACAGTAAACCTTACCGCTGGCGGCAAGTGTGTTGTTTGATGGCGCTTGTTGTGATTGACGATATGCAATATCCCACACAGTAAACCTTACCGCTGGCGGCAAGTGTGGTGTTTGATGGCGCTTATTGTGATTGTCGATATGCAATATCCCACACA
>CM031604.1:26957744-26970244 GCA_018398815.1 Conus ventricosus
CAAGGGAACGAGGCAATAAAGAAACCTACTATGGCCCAGTATGTACTCTCAGTAATTGCGCGCTCTCTCTCTCTCTGTCTCTGCCTCTCTCTCTCTCTCTCTCTCTCTCTCTCTCTCTCTCTCTCTCTCTCTCTCTCTCTCTCTCTCTCTGTCTCTTTGTCTCTGTCTCTGTCTCTGTCTCTTTCTCTCTCTCTGTCTGTCTGTCTCTCTCTCTCTCTCTGTGTCTGTCTGTCTCTCTCTCTCTCTCTCTCTCTCTCTCTCTCTCTCTCTCTCTTCTCTCTCTTGTATGTCTGTCTTTTTGTCTGTCTGCCTCCCTCTCCCTCTTTCTGTCTGTTTGTTCGCCTGTCTGCTCGTCTATGTGTCTGTCTGTCTGTCTGTCTCTCTTTCTCTCTCTCTCTCTCTCTCTCTCTCTCTCTCTCTCTCTCTCTCTCTCTCTCTCTCTCTCTCTCTCTCTCTCTCTCTCTCGCTGTCTCTCGCTCTCGCTCTTGCTCACTCTCTCTCTCTGTCTCTTTCTCTTTCTCTCTCTCTCTCTCTCTCTCTCTCTCTCTCTCTCTCTCTCTCTCTCTCTCTGTCTCTCCCCCTTGTTTCTAACATGATCGACTTTCTTTGTGGATATAATCATCACATACTTGTGAAATGAATGGATGGATGACAAGGGAAACGACTGAATGAAGCGCCAGCTGGCAGCTCTTCAGTCGGCACTACCCAGGTAGGCAGCCCGTTGTGTAAACGAGTGTTGATTGTAAAGCGCTTAGAGCTTGGCCTCTAGCCGAGAATAGGCGCTATATAAGTATTCATTTTTATTATTATTATTAAATGGAAGATGCCGGCAACAGGAGTAGGGTGGGGGATCAGATGACGTGTGCGCATGTTAATACGTGGCGAGTAAATAAGTGTGTCATAGATAGAAGTGTATGTGGGTGCGTGCGTGCGTGCGTGCGTGCGTGCGTGCGTGCGTGTGCGTGTGTGTGTGTGTGTGTGTGTGTGTGTGTGTGTGTGTGTGTGTGTGTGTGTGTGTGTGTGCATCCTATGTGACTGCAACAACCAAAGTCTATGCATGTGATATGCGTTTGTATTATACAATACATATGTTAAAATTATATTGTATGTATCCAGATCTGATCTGATTTTTGAAAAAGAAATGCTGTGTCGATATTAGATTTGTAATGGACATGCCCAATTCGCCCTTTTTATCAAAAGCATGATACCAAAACGGCTTATAGCTGTGCAGTGTCTCAATTGGTGGATTGCGTCATGACGACCTCACATTGACTGTTGCTGGAGTGCAGTGGCAGTCCCCAAGGAACAGTCACTATCAGGCCGGCATAGGGCAACCCACCAGAGCAGACACAGCGCTGGTGCCCGGGTCATGTCGGTAGTGTTCAGTGGTGTTTTCTCTGACCCATCATACATAGGACACCAACTACTAACCCACGTTCTGCTAACAGTTGTTTAGTCGCGGAGCCAGCCTCAGTGAGCGTCTGTTTCCGGAGGGCACCGCCACGTCCATCCAACGACAGTTCCAATGAACTTGGCTGATTAAGACGTCGTTGACAAGAACTCGGTGTGAGAGGAGAGCAATTTGGAGCAGCACGTTTCTGCCAGTTTTTTTTTTTTTTTTTTTTTTTTGTGTGTTACAGCTTGACATTATTTTTGACCAGTGTTTCTCGCCATTGTGGCAAAACTGTTTTTCACTCTAACTCGTTGATTTGAAATTTGAAGACATTTGGTCTACACCTTAATTAAACGAGAAAAATATGGCTGGAATCCTCATATTACGAGAACGTTGTTGACACTTCCACGTACATTTTCAAGAGATTTTATGTTTCTTATCACAATGACAGAACCCAGCAGTTGGGATGTGATGAGAAAGTATTGATTGTGATACTGATTAGGACTTGAAGAATGTTGATTTGAAGAAGAATGTGCTCTTGACTCTAAATTGATCCTTTCTGAAAGGAGACGGGGTTTGAGCGTCTAGTTAGGGCAACTGCTTGAGTGTTTGTAGAAAAGTGGTACAAATCCTCTCACCTCCTTCTCTACTTTTCACTCTCCTCTTCCCCATCCCTAATCCCTACGTTACTTTCCCTTGAACAGAAAAGGGGACAAAGAAGAAGAGAAAGCAGGAAAATACCCACGGGCACTTCCAGTAATTGCCCCTTTTCTCTTCTCCCGAAACCACATTGCCCCTGCTGCCGGCACACGCAAGAGGTGACAGCCCCTGCCCCCAGGTCACGTGGCTGCATCGTCAACAGAATCCCTACATCGTCGGCTGTTAGTCTCGGACTGCCACCAATAATCCCATTTCAGGGGGTTCCCTCTCATACAACATCTTTGCTGTTCCGAAATTATGTCCGCAGGGATGGTGGGTTGGTACCCCGGTGGCATGGTAATACTGGAAACACAATGGGATTGGAATTCTCCTGTCAAAGTGGGACGTTTTCTTGTTGAGAGATGGAAAGAAGAGTTAAGCTGCCACGCTATTTCCCCCCTTTATGTGGCATTTCTACTTACTTCCCTTCCGTACAACCATCCCGGGGTCGATTATAGCAGTCCAGGCACTAGAATATCCATGGGGATATATCAGTATCAGTTCGTTATAGCCATCCCCACCAGAGGACACACTGCAGAGCGCTGCTAATTTAGTGTGACAGAAGGCCAGCCTTTCGCAACACACACATACACACACACACACACGCACACGCACACACACGCGTGCGCGTTCGTCGCGCGCGCGCGCGCACACACATGCACACACCACACCACACCACACCACACCACACCACACCAACCACACCACACCACACCACACCACACCACACCATACCACACCACACCACACCACACAACACAACCCCCCCTCTCTCTCTCTCTCTCTCTCTCTCTCTCTCTCTCTCTCTCTCTCTCTCTCTCTCTCTTTCTTCAGATATATTAAAAGGAGCCCTAGGAGGAAAAAAATCAGTCATCTGTGTGTTTCTACAATTTAAGTTCAAACGTCAAGGTTTATCCCTCTGCTATTGGTGTTAAAAATGAAATGACAGCAATGTAAATGAAAGCATCAATAATAAGAGAGGTCTCAGTGACGATGGTAACGAAGAAGATTTTCATGGCACCGACATCGAAGGCTCGTTGTTTGCTGGAAATCAGCATCCCCTGATGAAGCCGACACTGTAGAGTAGGAAGCCGACCACAGCGCTGCTGGTAAGAAGCCAAGATATTAATAAACTCGCAAAACCACGAGTAAAGTAACTCTCATTTAATACACAGTGTAAAACAAAGTGTACGACGAATGTGTCTTTTTCGTGTATAGCAAATAACAAACAAAAAGGTGCACATAACTCCACTCCTATGATGCTGTCGGCAAAAAGATTGATTTGACCCAACTGCAGCCAGCCATGTGGAAAGTATTGTTTTGTGCTTTTATATAACAAAGTCACGAAAGAATGCTCCTCAGAAACAATAAAGAGTGAACAAAATGCACCCAGATGGCTGTTTGTAAACGAGCAATGTGATATTCCAGCCAGCAGACGTATGAGGAGTATTATTCCATGGATTTATTTGTAATTGTCTGAACAAGACGAACGTGTGGAAAATCTCTTTGTTCCATATTTTGCATAACTCTAAATACGCATTACGTGACAGTTTGTTTCGTGCGTTAATTTGCATTGCAGCTTAAAGCAGACTGTTGCAAGTTGCCTGCCTTGGGGCTGTTCTTGAACCTCTTGGAATCAAGAGGGATAGGATGAAAGGGGAGGAAGGGAATGCCCGTTTCCACCCCAATTCCCCTTTCAGCTCCCTTCCTTGTTCCCAAATTACTTTGCCAAAGAATATTTTTTTTAAAAGACGGGGAAAGATACGGGAAGGGGGAAAAAACAACAACCCGAAGCCCTTGGGTGGATTTGGTAATTGTCCTTTCTCTCCTTTTCTAACCACATTGACCCTGTTCCCGCTGTACGCCAGAGTGGCGGCCCCTGTCCTCGGGCCACGTGACTGAAGAATTGTCAGAGTCATTGGAAAGTCGGCCGTTAGTCCTGGCGAGTCGACAGTAATGACGTTACAGGGACTCCCAATCTCTCCCCCCCCCCCTCCCCACTTTCTCCATCCGTCCTTTGTTTCTGATTATCTGACCACTCTGGCTGACCCACTGCTGGTGGGGTCACAGTCTGGCCAAAGTGGGGGAATTGTTTTATGATTGTGACGACGGGTTTGCTGTTTCATTTTCATGCTGAATACATATTGCTTTATCTGTTTAGAATCTAGGGTCGCTGTTCTATGGAGAATATGAGGTCGTTTTTCTGTAGGAATTTGGAGTCGCTGTTCTGTGGAGAATATGAGGTCGTTTTTCTGTAGGAATTTGGAGTCGCTTTTCTGTGGAGAACATGAGGTCGTTTTTCTGTAGGAGTTTGGGGTCGTTTTTCTGTGGAGAACATGAGGTCGTTTTTCTGTGGGAATTTGGAGTCGCTTTTCTGTGGATAATATGAGGTCGTTTTTCTGTGGGAATTCGGAGTCGTTTTTCTGTGGAGAATATGGTGTCGCTTTTCTGTGGGAAAATGGGGTGGCTTTTCTGCGGAGAATATGGGGTCGCTTTTCTGTGGAGAATCTGGGCCGCTTTTCTGTGGGAATTTGGGGTCGCTTTTCTGTGTAGAGTATGGGGTCGCTTTTCTCTGTAGAGTGTGGGGTCGCTTTTCTCTGTAGAGTGTGGGTCGCATTTCTGTGTAGAGTATGGGGTCGGTTTTCTCTGTAGAGTATGGGTCGCTTATCTGTGTAGAGTATTGGGTCCCTTTTCTCTGTAGAGTATGGGGTGGCTTTTCTGTGGGAATTTGGGGTCGCTTTTCTGTGGAGAATATGGGGTCGCTTTTCTGTGGAGAATATGGGGGCCGCTTTTCTGTGGGAAAATGGGGTCGCTTTTCTTTGGAGAATGTGGGTCGTTTTTCTGTGGAGAATATGGGGTCGCTTTTCTGTGGAGAATATGGGTCGTTTTTTTTGTGGAGAATGTGGGGTCGCTTTTCTGTGGAGAATATGGGTCGCTTTTTTGTGGAGAATATGGGGTCGCTTCTCTGTGGAGAATATGGGGTCGCTTTTCTGTGGAGAATATGGGTCGTTTTTCTGTGGAGAATATGGGGTCGCTTTTCTGTGTCGAATATGGGTCGTTTTTCTGTGTAGAATATGGGTCGTTTTTCTGTGGAGGGTATGGGTCGTTTTTCTGTGGAGAATATGGGGTCGCTTTTCTGTGGAGAATATGGGTCGTTTTTCTGTGGACAATTTGGGTCGTTTTTCTGTGGAGAATATGGGTCGTTTTTCTGTGGAGAATATGGGTCGTTTTTCTGTGGAGAATATGGAGAATATGGGTCGTTTTTCTGTGGAGAATATGGGCCGCTTTTCTGTGGAGACTATGGGGTCGCTTTCCTGTGGAGAATATGGGTCGTTTTTCTGTGGAGAATATGGGTCGTTTTTCTGTGGAGAATATGCGGTCGCTTTTCTGTGTGAGTTACGGATCGCTTTTCTGTGGAGAATATGGGGCCGCTTTTTGTGTAGAGTATGGGGTCGCTTTTCTGTGGGAATTTGGGGTCGCTTTTCTGTGGAGGGTATGGAGTCGCTTATCTGTGGGAATCTGGGGTCACTTTTCTCTGGAGAACATGGGGCCGCTTTTCTGTGGAGAATATGGGGTTGTTTTTCTGTGTAGAGTATGGGGTCGCTTTTTTGTGTAGAGTATGGGGTTGCTTTTCTGTGTAGAGTATGAGGTTGCTTTTTCTGTGGGAATATGGGGTCGCTTTTCTGTGTAGAGTATGTTGTCGCTTGTCTGTGTAGAGTATGGGGTGGCCTTTCAGTGTAGAGATCGGGGTTGCTTTTCGGCGGAGAATATGGGGGTTGCTTTTCTGCGGAGAATATATGGGGGTTGCTTTTCTGCGGAGAATATATGGGGGTTGCTTTTCTGCAGAAAACATGGGGGTTGCTTTTCGGTGAAGATTACGTGGTTGCTTTTCTGTGGAGGATGTGGGATCGCTTTCCCTGTTGAAAATAGGGGGAATGCTATGCTTTCTGTAATGAGAATATGGGGTTGCTTTTCTGTTGAGAATATGCAGTCGGCAATACTGAGATATTTTTCCTGTTGAGAATCTGGAGTCGATTTCCTGTTGACAATATGGTGAGTGCTTCTCCCCTTGACAGTAAGGAGGCGCTTTGGTTGAGAATATGGGGTCGTTTTTCCTGTCGAGAATATGTGGTCACTTTTCTGGTTAGCGTCTAGAGTCGCGTTCCTGTTGAGAATATGGTGAAGGCTTTTCCTGTTGACGATACGCAGACTCTATTTTTCTTGGTTGTTGTAGAGAATACAGCGTCGTTTTCTTGTTTAGAAAGTGGAGTCTCTTTCCTGCTGAGAATCTGGAGTTGCTCTCCTGTTGAGGATATGGTGAGTGCTTTTCAAAGTGACTGTCTAAGGATTTTTTTTTTTTTTACAATCTGTGGAATAGATTAAAAAAGCGAGCACACAGGTACAGTCTTTTATCTTCACCGTAAGTTGCCTAAAATTGTGCACGGCATACATATCACGGGTCTCCAGGGATCCATAAATTTCGTGAAGGAATAAAGCCTTGCTGTACACAATGGGTCTCCAGCGACCCATAATTTTTCTGCAGGACTTTACGCCTTACCGTAGGTCATGGGTGTGCAGGAACCCATATATTATCTGAAGAAATCAAGCCTTGCTGAATGAATGTTTTTTTCTTTGGGAGATTCTTTTGTCTGGGACAGTATAGACTCTTGGTGAAACAACTTCCCCGAGAATAGACTGTGGCTATCTTAATGGTAGAATTGTTAACTGTCACATGTGCAAAAATCCTGCCGATGATAGACTTCGGAGTTCAAGACATCGGAAGCGGTGAAGAAGAAAACATCAGTCGAATCATGTCGTTTACAACGGAACCAATCATGGGGGCCATACTACCCTCGACAGTAAACAGGAACGAGAACTTGAGAGACGTGACACTGTTGTTGAGGTGGACGATGGTATCGGTGATAACGATAGTCATGGTGATGGATGAGGAAGGTCGCGAGTGAGAGGGGGACATAGATGTGTGTGTTGGTAACAGGAACCCGGCAGACCACCCGGTGATAAAGATGAGGGAGAGGTGAGGGTGCGTGTACAAAGAAGTTCTTGAAGTTGTGGGCGGGAGGAGAGGCTGGTACACAGTTTCTCTGTTTCCATCTTGTCCGTGCAAGTAATATCTCGGCACTTTTTTTTTCGGTAGGACGGAGAGACAAGGGAACGAGGCGATAAAAAAACGACCACAACCCAAAAGGTACTCTGAGTAATTGCTCTTTCTCTCTATGTCTCTTTCTGTCTGTCTGTCTATCAATGTCTCTCTCTGTCTCTCTTTCATTCTCTCTTTCTCACTTCCCTCTCAATCACTCTCTGTCCCTCTCTCTCTCTCTCCCTCTCACTCACTCTCTCTCTCTCTCAATCTCAATACCTCCTCTCTCTCTCTCTCTCTCTCTCTCTCTAATTCTATCCCTCTGTTTGTCTGTCTCCCTTTCTCTCTCCCTCTCTCTGTCTTTATCTGTTTGTCAGTCAGTCTCTCCCCACCCCCCTTTCTCTGTCTTGCCCTTCTCTGACTCTCACCCTCTTCTCTCTCTCTCTCTCTCTCTCTCTCTCTCTCTCTCTCTCTCTCTCTCTCTCTCTCCTTTTCTTGTTTCTGACAAGGTCGACTTTCTGCAGTGACATAATCATTTCCTTGTAACCGAGAGGAGTGGAGCAAGGGGATGGGGTTTTGAATGATCATGGATGAGTACAAGAATATGTCAAGATAGTGTCTGCTCCACAGGTCAAGAAATCAAAGTGGGTGCGAGCATGCATGTGTGGCGAGTGAACGAGTGTATAATAAAAAAAAAAAAAAGTAAGAGAAAGAGAGAGAGAGAGAAAGAGAGAGAGAGAGCGCGCGCGCGCGCGCGTGTGTGTGTGTGTGTAGAATTCCAGATATATGCACAGAATTGCATAGGTGTGTGTGTGTGTGTGTGTGTGTGTGTGTGTGTGTGTGTGTGTGTGTGTGTGTGTATGTGTGTGTGTGTGTGTGTGTGTGTGTGTGTGTGTGTGTGTGTGTGTTTGCGATGTGACTACTGCAACAAGTAGAGTATTATGCACGTGAATGCGTTTTTTTTGTACACAATAAGTGTTTTACAATTGAATGTTATGAGTAGATTTGATGACATTTGTGAAAAATGATGACATTGCTTCGTGTGGAGCACATACACAATCAGTCAACTGGATCAATAACATGATAACAGAATGGCTTACAGCAATCAGTCAACTGGATCAATAACATGATAACAGAATGGCTTACAGCAATCAGTCAACTGGATCAATAACATGATAACAGAATGGCTTACAGCAATTGGTCAACTGGATCAATAACATGATAACAGAATGGCTTACAGCAATTGGTCAACTGGATCAATAACATGATAACAGAATGGCTTACAGCAATCAGTCAACTGGATCAACAACATGATAACAGAATGGCTTACAGCAATTGGTCAACTGGATCAACAACATGATAACAGAATGGCTTACAGCAATTGGTCAACTGGATCAATAACATGATAACAGAATGGCTTACAGCAATTGGTCAACTGGATCAATAACATGATAACAGAATGGCTTACAGCAATTGGTCAACTGGATCAATAACATGATAACAGAATGGCTTACAGCAATCAGTCAACTTGATCAATAACATGATAACAGAATGGCTTACAGCAATCAGTCAACTGGATCAATAACATGATAACAGAATGGCTTACAGCAATCAGTCAACTGGATCAACAACATGATAACAGAATGGCTTACAGCAATTGGTCAACTGGATCAATAACATGATAACAGAATGGCTTACAGCAATTGGTCAACTGGATCAATAACATGATAACAGAATGGCTTACAGCAATTGGTCAACTGGATCAATAACATGATAACAGAATGGTTACAGCAATCAGTCAACTGGATCAATAACATGATAACAGAATGGCTTACAGCAATCAGTCAACTGGATCAACAACATGATAACAGAATGGCTTACAGCAGCCCTGTGTCTCCTTTGCTGGGTTGCCTCGTCACGACCTCAAACCAACTGCTCTCATTGGACAGGAACGGCAGTCCACAGGAAGCAGTAACTCTCAGGTCGGCAGGGGCAAAGCACCACAGCAGACTGCTGCCTAGGTCACTTCGGTAGTGGTCAGTGATGCTCTCTCTTTGACCCACCATACACTGGACACTAGCTACTAATCCACTTACTGCCGACAGTTGCATAGTAGTGGAGTCAGCATGGGTGAGCGTCTGTTTCCAGGGACACCGCCACGTCCATCCAACTACAATTCCCTTGCATTTTCTTTGTTGTTGTTGTTGTTGTTGTTGTTGATAACGACGTCGTTTACACGAACACATTATGAGAGGAAAACATATTTCCGCAAGCTTTTGGTCGCAACTTGATATTATTTTTGGACCAGTTCATCTCTTTATTGTTTTTCTTTTCTCCAGGAAAGTAATATGATAAAGAAGCCGTGTGGTAGAGATGAACTTCACTCTAACAAGTTGATCTGTGATTTTATGACATGAGGTCCACACCATATACGAGAAAAATCTCGTTGGACTCTTTAATTGCGAGAAAGTTTTGAACATTTACACGAACATTTCCCAGAGGTGTATTTTTTTCTTATCAGAAATACAGAGCCCTGCAGTTAGGATGTGTTGAGAACAGTCAGTATTCATTGTGCTGTTGAATAGAACTTTCGTGATGTTGAGTCTGAGAACGATATATTCTTTGCACTGAATCGATCCTCTCTAAAAGTAGACGGAGTTTGAGAGTGTAGTCAAGGCAGCTGCTCTAGTGTTTGTAGGAATGTGGTCCAAATCCCCTCTCACCTCCCACTCCACCTTTCAGTCTCCTCTCCCCCATCCTTAATTCCTAAATTACTTTCTCTAGAACAAAAAGGCAAGGGACGAGGAAAGAGGTAAAGCAGTAAAAGACCCGTCGGTACTTACAGTAATTGCCCTCTTTGTCTTCTTTCCAAACCACATTGCCCCTGCTGCTGGGACACACCAGAGTGACGGTCCCTGCCCCCAGGTCACGTGACTACAACGTCATCAGAGTCCCTGCATTGTCGGCTATTAGTTTTGGCGAGTCAGCAATAATCCCATTTCGGGATTCACTCTCACTCTAGCCCTTTGCATTCCCGAATTTATGCCCACAGGGATGGCGGGTTGGTACCCCGCTGGCATGGTAAAACTGGGACCACGGTAGGAAAGGAAAGTTTTAGTCGAAGAGGGACGTTTTCTTGTTGAGAGATGGAAAGTAGATTTAAGCTGCCATGCTCCCCACCCCTTCCGCCCCCTCAGATGGCATTGCTGCTAACTCCTCCTTTACAAGCTACCTCCTGGGTCGTTTTATTGCAGTCCAGTCACTAGAAATCCACGGAGATACATTGTGTCAGTTTTCATGGAGCAGCCCAGCTGAGGAGACACTGTAGAGAGCTGCTAATGTAGTGTGACAGGTGGCCACCCCTCCTCCCCCCCCCCCCCCCCCCCCCGACACTCACCTCCTCCCCAGCATACACCACACGCACACACACACGCACACGCACGCACGCACGCACGCACGCACGCACGCACGCACGCACGCACGCACACACACACACACACACACACACACACACACACACACACACTTATTAGTAGTAGACTCATTAAATAAAGTAAGTAATGAAATGTTCTGTTGCCACTGATGCTCGTGAAAGTTAGCATGTGAATTATTTTCTTTCACGAATAACTGGACCAGGTGTCTGGAATGGCTTGGCTCAATTGACTTTGAGTTTCCTCAGAAACACAGGGCTGTGGCAACACTCCTCAAGCGGACTCCATTCTTCGGACCTCCTCAGCTGGGCCTCAGTCATTCCTGCTATCTTCACTTCCTAATCCATGCGCCAGCGCCAAGCTTGTCGAGGTCGTCCTGCATTCCTTTCTCGTTGTGGTTTCCATTGGAGTACTTGTCTAATGATGTTGGTAGGAGGCTTTCGAGGTGTGTGACAAATACAGTTTCATTTTCATTTTCTTTATCTTTGCGTCTATGGAATTGTGTTTGGCTCTCTCCCACAGGTTTTTCAAAAATGACATTTGGCCATCTAATGCAGAGCATAACCTGAGGCACTTGTTGATGAATGCCTGAAGAAGGAATGATAGACTTTCTAGTTCTCCAAGTGTCAGAATCTTAGAACAGATTTCATGTTTGAGTCGAAAATTCTTATCTTGGTTCAGACTCAAGGGTTGTCTGTCTGTCTGTCTGTCTGTCTGTCTGTCTGTCTGTCCTCTCTCTCTCTCTCTCTCTCTCTCTCTCTCTCTCTCTCTCTCTCTCTCGTCTCTTCAGATATTGTAACCCCAGCCCCACCCCAAACCCTAGAATGAAAGTCATCTGCTTGTTTGTGAATGACCGCAATGGTAACGCTGGTAACAGAAGTCTCAATAATGATGGTAACGAGGACGATTTTCATAGCGCTGACATCGAGGACAACATTCTTTGCACGAAATCAACATCCCTTGATGAGGCAGATGTTATGCTGACCAAAACACACTACAGCCCTGCTGAAAACGATTCACGATATTGAAAAAAAAAACTCGCAAAAAAAAAAAGAGAGTAAAGTAACACTCATTTGATATACAGTATAAAACAAAGTTTTAGACTTCTTCATGTGTCGCAAATAACAGACATATGCCACAATTCAGTACTCTTCTGAAGGTGTGGGCAATAAGAATTGCTTGATTCCGCTGCCGCCAGCCATCTCGAAAGTTACTGTTTTGTGCTTTTTTTACAGCCAATTCAAAACACAGAACTCCTCAGAAGGCATGGAAAATGAATGGAATGCACCCAGATAGCTGTTGGTAGGAGAATGATTTTATATCCTAGACAATAGCCATATGAGGAGCATTGTTCTGTGGATTTATTTCAAGAAGACTGCCCTTGTCGAAAATTTGTTTCATGTTGCGCACTACTTTAAAGAAGCATTACTTTACACCCTATTTTTGCATTCATTTGCTTTGCAGTTTAAAGCAAACAGTTGCAAGTTGTCTGCGTTGGAACTGTTATTGTATCTCTTGGAATCAAAAGGGATAAGGTGGATGGTGAGGAAGGGAGGACCAGTTTCCACCCCAATTCCCCTTTCCACTCCCTCTCTTGTTCCCGAATTAATTTATCCCAGAACAAAATGAGGGGGAAAGATGAGGGAAGAAAAAAAAATAACTCAAAGCCCTTGGGTGTTTTTGGTAATTGTCCTTTCTCTCCTTCCTTGGGTGTTTTTGGTAATTGTCCTTTCTCTCCTTTTCTAATCACATTGTCCCTGTTCCCGCTGTACGCCAGAGTAGCGGCCCCTGTCCTCGGGCCACGTGACTGACGAGTCGTCAGAGTCTTGCAAGGTCGGTCATTAGTCCTGGCGAGTCGACAATAATGACGTTACAGGGA
>CM031604.1:26975244-27007744 GCA_018398815.1 Conus ventricosus
CACGAAACAAGAGAAACTGAGTAATTAATTTTTTTAATTTATAATTTTATTCTGGTTAAAATGAAGCCCGAAGAAGTTAGAAAGCTTACTAATATACTTCACACGCTGAATTGGAAGGGCCAGAGAGAAAGGTTAAGGAGCAGGTTGAAACATCAATTACTGATCTTTTATTCACATAAATATACAAACAAGCGTGAAGAAGGCCATCAGTGAAATACAAGATTATGGCCCCCACAGGCCATAAATTTGTTTGCCATATTAGTTGATTATATGGCTTCTCAAGATGTTAATCTGACTGTTTCTACCTCCCTGAAGGAGTAACTATTTACTTTAATAAAGATTAGGTTTTACGATTAGAAAAGACTATAAATAACAGTTGAATTACAATTATTTTTTTTATTTATTTTAGATTTAAAAATGGCTGCTGAACTTAGTGTATCTGATTTAAAGAAGTGTAATGAACTATTTAACGAGACAATGAAAGCGTTAAACATTGATTTAGTGAATCTGGTTTTGAGAATGATGTAAACAATATAATAAAAGATCATAGTGAACTATTTAACGAAGCAATTAAAGTGATGAACATTGACTGTAGTGATCAGAAAAAGCTAAAATGCTGGCGGGCGTTATTGTAAGGTTAACATGTCTTGAAGTGTTGCAACGCTTAGGTGAAGAATAAAAAAGCGCGTTTACTTACTTTTATATACATTTATTTTTTTGATTTACGTAAATATTTTGGCTTTAAAAATGACGGCCACAAGTAAATCCGAGGGCGGAAAACTATATACGATGGAAGAAATATTTAGCAGTGACAAACAATAAGCAATATGTTTAGCAAAGTAGACATAGACATCATTAACCCCACAAATGTTCATGAAAGTGTAGCACATGCTATCTCTAAAATCCCAGAGTCTCTTCAAACTGACCCGCCAGTAAAAGTGCTGTTGGCCGTTCTGATTGATTTATATAACGCCTGATGATACTAACATGCCAGTCTGGGTTTCAACAAGGCAGAAAGAAGTAATTAGCTATTACGACTTTTAACTCTAACTGGGCTGACTACATGCTTACACAGTTTAACCATGCAAGTGAGGAGGCAAAGTTAAGGGGTTCTGGCTGGTCTGAAGGGACAGTCCTTGAAATTAGATTGAGACAAACAAAGTTCTATCCTATAGTCGGTAATTCTTACATTTCTCTCCCAAAAGAGTTAGAGTTAAAACGAGCAGTCTTAAACATACAATAATTCTGACAACATGTGTTTTATGTGGTGCGTTTTAGCGCATTTACACCCTGTTAAAAATCATGCAAACAGAGTTTCCAATTATGAAGCATACAAACAAGAGCTGAACTTTGATAACATAACCTTTCCAGTAAGCATCGAGAGTAAATCTCAGTTTGAAGAGCAAAACAACCCAATCACTGTAAACGTATACACATGGTCTGTAGTAGATAATCTAGTGCCTCTAAGGGTTTCTCCCAACGCCCCTACTTTAGGCGAACCGCTTAACAAACATGTAGACTGATCTGTTTGCAGATAGTACAAAGAGCCATTATGTATTAATTAGAACAATAAGCAGACTTATGGTTTTTACATCAAAGGATCATGCTAAACAAGGGCTTTGTAGAAGGTGTTTGGTTAGAATCCCAACTATAGAAGCAGCCGCCAGTCATAAGAAACATTGTAAAAGTTTTGTAGACTGTGAAACTAAACTCCTCACACCTAAACCGGGGTCTAAAGTTAGTTTTAAGAATATTACACAAAATGCAGATGAGCCGTACGTGGTTTATGCTGACTTTGAATCGCTCTTGCCGCAGTACTACGGTCCACAACAGCAAGAACAAAAAACAACCTATAACCCACCATCAGATCTGTTCTTATGCGTTTATTGTTGTTAGGTCAGACGGTCAACACAACAACACCAGAGATTTACAGAGGCCCCAACGCAGCTAGTAGATTTTTAGAGCAGATGAAACAACTTCGCAATCAGTTATCCAACCAACTAAATCTTTCAGACATTGTTATGACTCCTGAAGATCAAGAACGTTATGAACTCATCTACACACTGCTGGATATGTAACAGAGAATTATTAGGTGACACAGTAAGAGACCACGATCACATTACTGGAAAGTTTAGAGGGGCCGCGCACAACAGTTGTAATCTTCAACTTAAGGTTGATCCTAAAACATGGAAACTGCCTATCTTCTTTCACAACCTAAGAGGTTACGATTCTCATTTCATCATGCAAGCAGTGACTTCTGAATATAAGAGGGTTACCTGCATTGCACAGTCTTCAGAAAAGTACATGACTTTTACTCTTGACTCTTTATCCTTTTATGACTCAGCCCAACATCTGATGGGGAGTTAGATAAGTTAGCAGGATCGATACAAACCTTTCCAATCACTAAACAATACTTGACACCATCTTTGGTGCGTAAAGGCGTTTATCCTTATGAATACATGAACTCGTGGGAAAGGTTTGATGAAGAATCACTTCCTCCTAAAGGCGCTTTCTTTTCTAGTCTTAGAGGCAAAGACATAACTGACTCTGAATATGAATACGCTCAGAAAGCCTGGACAGAATTACACTGTCAAACAATGGGCGATTATCATGATCAATATTTATTAGCTGACGTGTGTTTATTGGCAGACGTCTTTTCAGAATTACAGAACTACATGCATGAAACATTACAGCTTAGACTCATCTCATTACATCTCTGCCCCAGGCCTTTCTTGGGATGCATTCTTGAAGTCTACAAACATCCAGATTGACTTAATATCTGATCTACCCACACTCCAGATGATTGAAGAGGGTCTAAGGGGAGGTATTAGCATGGCCTCACATCCTTACTGCAAAGCCAACAACAAATATTTAGATGATTATGATCCTACTAAACCATCCAACTATCTAATGTACTTAGACGCCAACAATCTGTATGGATGGGCCATGAGTCAACCGCTTCCACTGAGAAACTTTAAAATGATAAAAGGACCTCATGATGTTAATACTGTGTTAAGTATGTTGTCACAGCTTCCACTGATAATCCAATAGGAACAATCTTGGAAGTAGACTTAGAATATCCTAAAGAATTACATGATCTCCACAACGATTATCCTCTGGCCGCAGAAAGCTTAAAGATGGCCCCACAGAACGCCTAAACTTGTTCCCAATCTTCGCCACAAAACTAAATATGTCTGTCATTACAGACTCCTACAGTTTTACTTAAGACACGGTCTTAAACTGACAGCTGTTCACACAGAATCATTGCTTTTGACCAAGAACCTTTATGAGCCCATACATCAAGAAGAATACCGATCTTAGAACCCAAGCCACTGATGCTTCAGAAAAAGACTTCTTTAAACTGATGAACAACAGCTGTTTTGGCAAAACTATGGAAAATCCACACAAACGTAAAGATGTAAAATTAGTTACAAGGAAAACCAAGCAATTAAGTTTGCCTCTAAACCTAACTATCAAGACTTTAGAAGATTTAACGACAACTTGGTTGGCATTATGATGAAGAAAAAGGATGTTAAGCTAGACAAGCCAGTGTTTATCGGCTTCACCGTATTAGAGTTGTCAAAGTTATTGATGTTAGAATTTCTGTACGACTACTTTAAACCGCTGTACCCAGAAGCAAGAGTACTTTACACAGACACTGACTCTTTTATTCTAGACGTCCCAACTGAAGACTTCTATAAGGATTTAGAAACCGAGGTAGCTAAAGGAGTTGATGGATGGTACGACACATGCGACTATCCAAAAGACAGTCCTTTACATTCAACTGTTGAACAAGAAAGTGATTGGAAAGATGAAGGATGAACTTAATGGGACAGTTTATAAAAGAATATGTTGGTTTGCGGTCGAAGATGTACAGCGTTGCTAGCCAGACTTCTGTAATGAAGAAGGCTAAGGGCATAAGTAAAGAAGTTGTCAAAAAAATATATCTCACGATAACTACAAGCAAGCTCTCTTTGAAAACAAAGTATTTTATCACACAAATGTTAATCTGCGCTCTACTCTTCATCAAGTAAACACAACTGCTGTTAACAAAAAATCATAGTCTCTAACAATAACAAGAGAGAACTTACGTCAGTCCTGAGTTTTCATATGCTGTAGGGCATTGGAGAACTTTAAAAGATTAACTTGACTGACTTAACTAGTACTTAACTTAAGAACCTAACTAGTACTTATTTAAGAACTAACAAGAACTTAACTTAAAACAAGAACTTATTTTTTTGTACTTGTAATTTACTTGCACTTAACTTAAAAAAGTACTTTCTATAACTAACTTAACTTGTACTTATTTAGTTCTTAACTTGTACTTTATCTAGTTCTTAAAAACTATTCCATAGAAAATGGGTCTACAACAGGAGGCTGCGCTTTTTTTGCAGAAGCTGGTTCTTCTTCTTTTACTGGCTTTGTGGGGGTTTGTGATCTTTGCTGCTAAGTATGGCGTTAGACATTTGTATGCTAAAACTCCCCCACCAACAACAACAGCAGCTAATACATAATAATACATCTTATCGTTTGTTTGTGATTGTGTTGCTGTAATTGGGCTGTTGTTGGCGGTGGCGATGTTGTATTACTATCTAATAATTTTTGTTTTGCTGATTGGTTTGCTTTTTGCAGTCTGTTCCATTCAGCTAGTTTGCGCCGGCCTCAAACGCGTCCAGGACTTTTAGACTTAGTAACTACTCACTTGCGGTACATTCACTTGTGGTACATTCTGCTCCTGCGGAGGGTCCTGCGGAGGGTCCTGCGGAATGTCCTGCGGCGTCTTCTTCTCGCTGATTTTTTTTATTGCGATTAAATTTAATATGATTAAAATTAATATGATTAAAAGTAATTAATCCCATGATGAATGGGCATAACATAGTCCCAAATCTGTAATACATGTCACATGCAAGAGTTTCTAGGGACTTGTTTAAAACCGGATCTTGTGATAAGTCGTATTTTAAATCTTCTTCTGAATCAACCGGCGCCATCTTACTTACTAACTAGCATTATAAACTAATCATTGTCTGACCCACTGATCTAACCATTTTTGACCCTAGCTGTGCTTCGTACCTAGCGTAGTACTTCTCAACGTCTGATGTAGACAGTTGCTGGATCTGCTCAATACTTAGTTCAACACTAAATACTGTTTAGTTTTTCCACACGCAGCCAGAGAGTATAATCTTTCTTTATGGCAGTGGTCTACGGAGTAGTCTGCTTGCTCTTCACACTTTAATAGTTCGTCACAATCCATTTTTAAAAACAATAAAAAATAATATAATACTTTTAAAACCATGAGTTTAACGCTGGTTAATTATGTAGTGCCCGTTGTTGGTGTTATAGTCTATTCAACCCTTGCAAAATGTTTGTTAGGAATAAAAAACCGCCCAACATGGGAAGATAGAAGATTCGCCAAAACTAGTTGCAACCTTATTTTTAGCTTTAACATCAAAAGATTATTTGATTAAAAAGCACATAGACAGCCTTTCGTATTATGATTATTTTAATTATTTTTTTAGTTAATAAAAAGATGAGTGAAAAAAAGATTATCAATACGATTTACCACTCTGCTGTGATTAGCGGTCTTAGTATAGGCTATAGCGTGTTAGCAAAAAACATGTTTAAAATGAAGCCGGCGGATCTAGGAAGGTTAGACATTGAGGATGTTGTTAAGGTTATAGTTGTAATTACTGCAGGGATTGCGTCAAAAGACTTTCTTGTTGCGCAGAATATTATCCCAGAAAATATTAATACATAGAAAGATTAATCTAGAAAATATTGATTTATAAAAAGATGGCGGGAGTAGTTATGATGGTAGGAGGAGCTATTGTTAATGCCTTGCCTTCTCTGGAAGCAATTATATGTTTAGTAAATTGAGGTCCAATGAAGAGAGAGAACGCCATAACAAGGCAATAGAAGATTTAGCTAAGGCAAGAGACGTTATGAGAAAAGGCGAATTGCTCACTTAGACTTTATTAATAAAAAGTTAAGGGAACAGGGCCATGCAGAGCACACATTTACAGACGTTGATGAGGCAATGAATGAGTATTACTTAGTAACAGGAAAGAAGTTTCTAACATCGCCACCTCCAGAACTGTCTGACTTTTATGAACCATCAGAAGAACAGAAAATAGCAGAAATTGGTTTTATTGCAGTTGGTATGACCTCAGTTTATCTTGTTGCTCACTTTCTTATGTAAAATAAAATGCATTTAAAATATGGGCAATACGAAGTACAATACGATGTACAAAATATATTATTCTCCTAAAGGGTATTGGAAAGGAAAGACTGCTATTGAAAAACTGAGTAAAGCTGCTAGAGTGTCTGAATCAGATGCGAAAGACTGGCTTTCAAACAAGCAATTTGGCAAATATATCTGCCCGCCCCAAAAAGATAATAAGGCCTAGATTTTGTTAACTCAGTTCCTAATGACACCACCAGATGGACTTGCTGTATCTTCCACATGACAAAGTTAGAAGAAAAAGTTTAAGTATGCTCTGACAGTTGTTGACATGGCTTCAAGATACAAAGACGCCGAACCTTTAACGGATAAAAGCTCAACTGCTGTGGCTGTGGCTTTACAACAAATATACATGAGAGGTCCATTAAAGTATCCTAGGATGGTTCAAGTTGATGATGGAAAGAGTTTAAAGGCTCTGTAAACCAGCTGTTTTTAAAACATCATGTTACAGTTAAGAGAGGGATCCCAGGCACCATCGATCACAGGCCCTAGTAGAAAACTTTAATAAGAATCTAGCTGAACGCCTGTTACCTATCAATATCACAGAGAAATTATGGACAGAACACGTAACACAGAATGGGTTTAGAAGATTGCCGGCAGTCTTACGCGCCATGAACAATGAAGAATTTAAAGCAACGGGTTGAAACCAGTAAACGCAATCAAATTAAAAAAAAAAATTAGCATTACTGAAGACATCCAAGGTAATCAAAAACTCTTGCCGTTTGGACTAAAAGTAAGATACTTGTATGCCCTGGAGAGGCAGAGGGCGATGTTAGAATTAGAGCTCAGATCCTATATGGAGCGTAGATGTATATGAAGTTGAAAGATCATGAAAACAGCCCTCCCGTGTATTATTTAAGAGAGACTCTCTCGTCTAGCGGTGCTACTACGTCTAAAAAGCTGCCCTAAAAGAGCCTTTGTTCGCGAAGAGCTGCAAGTTGTCCCACCAAACACAGTAGGCTAACAAAAAAAATAGTATTTATTAAACTTTTTTTTTTGCTCTATTTTGGGTTTAACCGATCGTGTGTTTGTTTTTCAATGTTCTGTTTAATGCATCATGTGTCTACCTGACGTGAAGTAAAAGTCTTTCTCCACTCCTTTTGAAGTTCAATTTTTTGTCGTCTGTAATTCTCACCATCAGCCATAAGCTTCTGAAATTCTTCGTCTGTAATGTTTCATCCTGTAATGATTTGCTTATTCTTAATCTTAGTGAACAAAGTTTTGCTGATGCTAAGGCTACAATGGCAGTGTGCTTTTCTAATTTAGGAGTTAATTTTTTTATAAACGGCACTTACAATCATAGACATGGCGCCTAAACCTAACCCGAGACCCCCTAATGCTAAAGAGGCTGGCGCCCAGCCCCAGTAGCTAAAAGAGCAACGCCAGACCAGCACTTACGCTAGCTACAGCTGATGAACCAGTAATACATAAGAAAGAGTATTTAAAGCTTTAGCATATTTCTTTCTAGTAACTCTATACTTATCCAAGTCGATTTCTATTTCCTTTTGAAGTTCAGTTATTTGCTCTAACCTAAACTGTTGAACCTCCATTTTTTAAATAAGATTATTTTTATTAATTAATCTTATATATATCTTCTTAGTAATCCTTCTGGCAGCACTTCATCAACAGAGTAAAACGCATAAAATCAACATACTTAATTAAAATAAAGTCGAGTACTGTTAGTTTGTCTGTTGTCAACCATTATAGTAACTTGTCAGATGATGCAAGGGCGTTTATTTCATCTCGTTTTTAGTAATAACAATAACGAGCCTAAAAGGGGCATCCAAGTTTTCAGCCTTTATTTGTATACCTCTGATTAGCGTATGTTCTGGCAAACTAGTATCGCCCTCCCTCGGAGTAATAAAATAAACGAAAAATCATCGTCATTTGCCTAGGCAGTGATTCTAGTTTTGGGGTAAATTCTAAGCCGACGGTGTCGCTCCCACTTCAGCTAAGGACTTCTTTCTCTGTAGCATATATTCAGAACCCTGCTTAGTTATTTCAATCTGTTTTTTCTGTTGTGTTCCTGGAACTAAGCTGACAAGAAAGGGGCCTGCATTCAAAGCCTTTCTAAAATTGTTTTTCTTTCATAGTATACATTGGGGCTTCGTAGTTCAAACTTTAAATTCCAAGCAATTTCAGGAAGCAAGCCCAAGCATTCTCTCTTTTATGAAGTTTGTATCATATTTGCCAAAATCGTTTGCCCTTAAATTTTTTATCTCTTTAGGGCAGGATATTGCTGTCGTTTTTTGTCTTCAATATGTGTTCGTTTGTAAACCCCATCATCTGTGTATTCAAATCCATAAACATTTCCTGGCACTCCTATTAGATCAAACTCGGTTGTGTCTGCTAGGTCTTTTAGCTCTACTGCGGTGCATTTAGGAGCTAGCTCCGCTTTTGGTTCTGGCCCCGAGACATTCTTTTTATAATATTAAAATTATAATAAACAAATTGTTAAAGCAATCAATAATAAACAATCTACAATAAACAAACGTATTGAACTGGCGGGTCAGTTCGTAAGCATAGCTTAGCATGTTTAGATTTTTCTAACTCCTCTTTTATTTTCTTTAGCTCATCTTTGTCCCTTATTATATAATTTTCACTTAAACATTCTTCAAAACTATCTTTGTCCTTAGTGTAAAATTAATACAACCGATTTTAACTGCGATCGAAAGTCTTTTAAGACAGCATTGTATTTTTGAGTTAAGAGCCAAACAGAAACTAAGGCGTGGCGGCCGCTAAAGGCTAGCTTTGACAGAGCTTTTCTTTTTTTTAACAATGTCTCGTTCAGCCGAACAGTCATCAATAATAAACAGTGTTTCAGTTCCTCAATAGTCTATAGTAATATTCTAAACAGTCGCTCAGTTTGTCGCTAGGTCAACTAAAAATATATTATCGTCTGTCCAAATAAACTTCCTTTCTTTGTAAGATTTGTTGTGCTTAATGGTTGTGCAGAATATAACAATGTGCTCGTAATGAAACCTGTATATTGTTTGTAACAAATCAAGTACAAAGACAGTTTTCCCACACCCTGTAATCCACAGATAAGAGAACAGTGCGGATCTTTTGGCAGAAACTTCAAAACTATCCATCTGTTTTATTAGAATATTTCTTCTACATTTTAATAAGCCGCGTCTTTTAGTCTGTTTTCTTCAATGTTTAACTGAGCATCACAAACCATAAATACATGTATTTGTATTGGTTCGTTTCCATCTGCTTTCTTGTGAATATTTATTTGTATACCGTCTTGCCCCACCCTTTCTCCCGCTTCCAAACATTCTGTTGTCAAATGTGGATCTAAAGTCCAACCACAGCCATATTTACTTATTAAGTAGTCTTCGAGCCTTACATCATAAAGGCGTAGTTTTTTACATCGCGATCACTGCAGGATCCCTTTGCTACCTCCAGCGAACAACTTCTTATTTCATCAAAGTGTTGGTGAGGTAAAAGCCCGCGCCCTGAATACAACTGATCAGACTCCATTTATTACACAATCGACCTTCTCAATTTTTGGATTGTAAAAACGCTTCTGATTCTCTCTGAAAAGGAGTTGTTTCTTCAGTAAATAAGAACAAAATTCCTTTTAAAAGACTTCAGAGACTGATTTAGATGTATGTTCCAGAGAGTGTCTCGCTTGTTTCTATTTTCTGTAATGGAGTGTATAACCCTTTCATAATAAATAACTGTTTTTTTTTTTATACTGGGTTAAGATTGTTCTGGCCAGTCCAGGGTTAGTAACAACATCAAACTCAAGAGAAATGTCGCTGACCGCGTATGTAGCTAAGGGGTCTTCTGACAAAACAACAGAACTGCTAGGATTAAATGTCAGTCTATAAGTAAGTTTTTTTTTAGTGCGCCTGTGGTAATATGGCATATTGCGTCTTTAACAGTTCAAATCTAGAGGAATGCAGAATCTGTTGCCAAATGCTTCTGCTACTGCCTCATCTTAACATCATTCTTTGCACCTCCGCTTTAAGCCTGTGCTTGAAGCCGTTTGGGCTTTGTATTCCTTGATAGACTTTCTCTTTTCTTTCTTTTTTAGGTAGCCATAGGTCAGAATAGAGGGCAAAAATGTCTGCCTCGTTTAGTATAAAGACTTCTGTGCCCTCCAGTCTGATTACTATATTATTAACGATAGCCCTGCCTAAATTTAGCAACAACAGTAGCATTAGGATCTGCCGATGTAATATCTATTTGAATGATAGTTTAGCAGTGCCTGGCATTATAACATCATCAGCGCCAAGATCAGGGAACTTGACTGTTAAATCTTGTCCAGGCTGATCTGTTGATGGAGTATTTACACTAATTACAGTCTGCCTTATGCCTTTCACGCCATGGGGTTCCTTCTCTTTTCTATATGGATCGAGGTCACAACCGTATGAGTTCATTTTTTATAAAACAAAAAGAATATAAATAAAAATATGGATGAAGATTTTGACGCGCCTGATCCTTCCGAAGAAGAAAGAGATTTGCGAGGCCCTTCATTTGAAGAAGATGAAACAGAATTAGGCCCTTCATTGCGTGAAGAACTTGAAAGGCAGCAGAAGGTTCTTCAATCCCTTCATTAGAAGAAGCAGAAACACTCCCTCAGTTAGCGCATCTCATGCAGAACTATTAACAAATAGAATTAACTCATTCTACATAAGCTTAGGACTAGAGCCGCAGAAGGCCATAGTCCTTTTGATTTTAAGATAGATAAAAGCAATCATCTGTATATAAGAACTAGCAGAGGAAATTTTGTAAGAGTTACTACAAAGCCAGACCCAACAAGTTTTTTAAAACTAAACACAATTAGACAGAGGATCCCTGTTGCTGACCAAAGGCGATTAAACATTTTAAATTTAAGGCCTGAGGCTGTTAGTCTTTTACAGAACTTGGGGCAAGAGTTGCCAACACGATCTGAAATAGAAATGGCCTCTTTTCAAGATTTAGGACCAAGAACAGATGAAGCAATAGCAGAAATTGAGACGAGTTTAAGTGAGGAAACGGTCGGAAGAACATTAGAAACAATTGACGATTCTCCATTGCCTATGCGTGACATCCTAGCTCTTAATGAACGCCTAAAGTCAATAAGGGGCGAACTAGAAAACAATTTAAACAAACTTGGTGAGAAGGATAGAGAGATAGAAGAAGAAAAAAATAAGCTGGCTAATGCAGATGATAAACAATTTAGGGCAAGAAGAAAAGGCTAGAATACAGCAGAAAATACAAAATTAATGGAAGAAAGAAAAGTCAGGTTAGAAGTGTTGTCTGATAACAGAGTGCAGCTAGCAGCGCAAACAAGCAGAATAAGGGGAAACTATAAACAAAATACTTTATGAAAACACTACGCTAGCTGAAACAATAAGGACTTTGTTCAGGGAACGGGGGATTACAATATTAGTATATTAACAGCTATTGGGTTTGTTATCTCTACACTCGTTTATGCTTTAACAGGCAGTGCGCCAACAGGGCCAGTAGCGCCCCCAAAACCTCAGCCTGGTAAAAGTTGGATTAGAAAACAATTGCATCATCTAGCAAACTTATTAAAGAAGTTAGCAGCTAAAGCGCTTGATGCTCTGCCTGGCATAATAGGCAGTGTGTTAGTTGGGTTTTGTCTACTATAGGTAAGGTGGCTGGTTATATGGCCGACCATCTGTGGACGTTAGGGGTGCTTGCTGCCGGATTAATTTTTAGTGAACTAAAGTATGGCTAATCAGTAAAAGTTAAAAACCACAACAAGGGCTGTCTTTTCGCTAGTATGACTGTCAGTGAGAGGTACATTAACAGGTGGAGTGCTTTCTGGGCTGCTTCTGGCTGTGGGGCGCTTATAACGGGGTTTCGCTTTCTTCAGGGCTAGGTACTTTCTTTAAAATGGATGGAGCGGGCCTTGTGTTTAAGTATTTATTGTGCCCTAAGTCTTGGTCGTCTCCAGCTATGAGGATTTCTTTTGTTATAATTCTGTATCATACCAATCTGTTGTCTAAGGTCAGAGGGTAAGAATGTATAATCCATAACCTACAACAAAGTCAACCTTTGACCTAGCATGTGCAAGAACGTCTTGATACCTTTGTATGCTGGCAGGCAAATCAACAGCAGAGTTAATAGCATCTTCTAAATTAACTAGAAATTGTTTTCTGGCATCAAAGCCTGTAGATTGATCTACTATGCTAGACTTGGTCTGTGCTTGTGCTCCTAATAGACACCAAACGTATGTCCTTATGGAGTCATTAAGTCTTTGCACTCCTGGCATTGTTAGGCCTTTACTTTTATCTAGGATAAATGTTGTCCAAGCATTAGGGTGTTTTTGTTCTATGGATCCCAATCGAACTTGTGCGTTTGATTGGAAGGAGGTGTGGCTAGGCCAGTAGTCATAATTATATTCTCTACGTTCGCCCCACAAATACAATGTGCCTAACCCATGATTGCGGTCTAACTTTTGTCTAAAATCACTTGAAGGATCAATATTAAATTCGTTGCAGATTCTTTCATAGCATTATTGTCCATTGGGCTGTTAAATGGTAAAACGCGTTGTCGCTAGGGAGGGGCACTTGTAGTTCAGTCAGTATTCGCCTGTACTGGTAATAAACATGAAAGTTATATACTGACCTTACTAAAAGATTGGGAGGTTAAATGGTTTGCATATGAAACACCGCAGCCAGTTAGTTGCGCAGTAAATGGCAAAATTTAACTGATTCTGAAAAAAAGCCATAGGTGGGATGTCCATGCTGATGGCACTCTGTCACTCTTTATTGGCGGATTTAAATATCTAGTTAGTGGGTTTACAAGTCTGACTTGGAAGCCATATGATACATCTACTGCAATGGTTAGTAAACTGAAGTCCAAAGATTTGGGGTTATAAACGCTCCTACATTGTAAGAAGCATGTTCAATATATTCAAAAGCTACCATTTTTTAAATTATTTTTTTAAATAGTTATAAAAAAAAGATGCGCATCTATATAAACCAACACAAAACAAACGGGTGTTCTTAACAAACCCAATTGACAATAGGCGCGGTAATTATAGGGTTGCCCTTAGAGAAATTGGGTTTAAAGTTATGTGGGCTAACATATCCGAAAAGGCTCAGAATAACTGTATTAATGTTAATGACGAACAAGGCAATCAAAAAACTCATATAACAAATACCTGATGGTTACTACAACTTTTGTTCTTTAAAAGAAGTACTTAGTGAATATGGTATATTGTTAACAATTAACGAGGCTAACCTCAGAATTACTGTAAATTTTCCACTAGAAGAAAGAAGAGAGTATACTTTCCCTAAAGGACTGGCTCGAATTTTAGGCTTTCACAGCAGTGACAAAGATTATAGATTTAGTACAAGAGAAGATGCTTATCAATTTAAAGGCAATAGACCTTCTGAATTTTCTCGTGAACCCAATGTTGTATGTCCATTTACAAGAGTTAAAAACATGTGCAAATTTGTTTGCTGGTGTGACGTCAACGTAAATTATGACGTCAACTTAAAATGACATAGGTAACTAGATGACGAAAATAATAATATGAGAAAGAAAAGGGAGCAAGAACTAACGCTGAGATTTGGTGTCCAGCAAATTTATTTTGTTTAATCATCGTTTTTCTCCATAGTGTTACTATGTGGAGAGGCTGACTTTCAGTCAGTAATAGATCGAAGTTAATTGTGTATGTGGGATACTTTTGAAGACGGTACCAGCGGAATATGAAGCAGGAAATGTATTTGTTATAAAATTGTTGTGAATGCTGTGTCGCCGAGAGTAACTTAAAACTCCTGAAAGAATATTTAATATGTGCTCCAATTGTACCACCGCATGTGTGTCGTGGGCTGTATTTATGATGTGAACACTGTAGTATAAATACACGGAGAAGTTAATATTTGTTTTAGATCAACGGTGCGTCGAACCGAAGTTTATTGTGTTCTATGGACTTTGGTGAAATTGTGTTCTCCGGGGATTCAATATGGTTTACTGTGCTTTATGAATCTGCGGTTCTTCTTCTGTGGATAGCTGTGCTTTATGAATCTGCGGTTCTTCTTCTTGGATAGCTGTGCTTTATGAATCTGCGGTTCTTCTTCTGTGGATTGCTGCGCTTTGTGAATCTGCGGTTCTTCTGCTATGGGTTACTGTGCCTTGTGAATTTGCGGTTCTTCTTCTGATAGTCGACGTAATATATTGTGCTTGCTGTGTTGAGACCCTGTTTCTTCTTCATCGCTTGTGTTTTGTGAACGGCTGTGTTTACCGTGTGGGGACCTTGGTTATCCGTCTTCGTCTTATTTTAATGCTGTAGACTGTGGGCGTGGTACTGTGGAACTGAATGCGTTGATTGTATATGTGAGATATTGTGGACGGCGCCGGCGAGATAAGCGAGTTATTATCAAGATACGTAGTATGATACGCTGATATATGATGATTGAAGTGTCTATGTATTAATGTCTTAATTGACGTGCATTGATCTGTATTCTATGAAATGGCATGTATTGATGGTAATGATTCATATTGATGGTTCAGGCAGCATATAAAAAGAAGAAAATCTTACACTGTGTTGCCTGGCTATCTATGTTCGTAGGTGTGGGTGTGTGTAGGGGAAAAGTCGTACACGCATCCAAACTTTTGAGAGCGAGAGTCAGACAACAAACACGCACCACACACCATCCGTAACATCTGGTGACCCCGTAGTTAACTTGCTTTTGCTACTGAATTAAAAATTGCCTTAGTGGTAGATTTGTTTTGTGGCCCTATAATTGCCCCAATTAGATGTGATAGGTCACGTTCACAGACTTTCCTTGAACAATTGAGTTGTGTTGTATTGTTTTGTTTATGACTGTTGTTGTCTACTTTCTTTCCCGTCTCCAGCGTAACGGGGTATCTCCTTCTGTATAGTTTCAGGAGATACGAGGGCCTAGTTCCTAGTTCTTCCTTCCTTTGTGGGCTTTAATTTTATTATCTTCAGTCATCTCTCTGATTATTTCTGTTTCCATCTTTACTTGGGGATTGTGTTGCTTCTTCAGCATTCTCAGGGTTCTTTCTCTTGAATGAGTGAGTGTGTGAGTGGCTGCCCTGAACCAGTTTGAAAAAAAAAATATAATATATATTATTAGTTGTTTCATTTTGAATGCTTAGTGTGTGAAAAACAATAACAACAATACATTGATTATATTGTTATTACTCTCATGTCATTGCTTGATTTATACTTGTTGCTGAAATTTGGCATTGATTACTGATTGTGTTTTTTTTCTCCCCATATCCCTAAAATCCGTTTCGTTGTTTATCTCTATCTTTGTGTTGGTTGGGTTTGATAATATTTAGTCTTTTTAAGAGTAATTGTCGTTAATGTTTGTTTGAAAAAAAAAAAAAATCCTCTTGGGAATTCATATATATTTCAATAGACAGGTTTTCAAAAGTTTTTTTTTGCTTGTGAAAGCAATTGTTTGTATTTGATCCATTAGTGTGTGTTCGGGTTGACAGGACATTATTTCATAATTTCATGATGGCACAGAAGGCTAAGGAAGAAAGTCCTGTTATGTCCTCTGGGACGAGGACAAAGTTTTTGCTAAGTATTTTACAACGAGGTAAGGTATGTGGTCTGGAGGGAGAAGATCTGTTGGCCTATGTGGATAAATGCATTGCTCAAGATATGGAAAGAGAGGAAAGAATCAAAATGAAAAGAGTACAGGAAAAGAGATAACTAAAAGAGAGCAGATACAAGAGCAGGAGGAAACAAAAAGAATGCAAGAGGTAGAGGAAACTAAACGAATACAGTTACAAATAACCTCTCAGCAGAGTGCGGTCTCAGGACAGGACAGTGAGAGTCAGGGTTCGGGTTTTCCCAGGTTTAACGCCCCTCGCCCAACCTTCCTAAGTTGCCCCCTTTTAAAGAAAGAACTGATGATATAGACAGTTACTTGTTTCGTTTTGAAACCCATGCTCGTTCCTTGGATGGTCTGAGAGTTTGTGGTAACATACCTGTCTGCACTACTTGAGGGTTCTGCTTTAACTCTCTATCACAGTCTCGCTGAAAATAATGTTGTGTCTTACGAGCTTTTGAAAGAGAGCTTGCTGAAAAAATTTCAATGTACTCCAGATGGTTTTCGTAAGCGTTTTCGTGAGGCTAGCCTAGCTCCGAGAACCTTTCGAGACCTTTGCAGTTGAACTTAGGCGTTTGTTTGACCGTTGGGGTCTCTTTGTCAAAAATTGATAAGTCTTTGAAGATCTGGTGGATCTTATTTTGCGTGAGCAGTTTTTGGAGTGTGTCTCTAAGGAGTTGGCCACTTTTTTGTGTGAGAGAGATGTGAAAACTTTTGATGAAATGATCAAGTCTGCAAGTCATACAGACGTGCTCCATCCAACTAAGGTGCTTTCTAGAAAGCTGATGTAAACATTTTTGCTTCTGTTGGGTACAAAACTCCTGGTCAGTTTGACAGAAATGCATATCCCGGTCAGTCTGATAGAACTCCGTACTGTGGTCAGTCTGACAGAGGAAACAGATACTCTACTTTTCAAAACAGTGGCCACATACTCTGGTTCCTCGCTGATCGTGGAAGTAACTTTGGTGGTAGCTGTTATTGTGGTCATCAGAGTTTTGGTTACTCTGCTGGGCGTGGAAATAACTTTGGCGGTAACCGTTATCGTGGTCGTGGCACCCGTTATAACCTCTGGCAGTAAGAGTTCCTCAGAAAGTACTTATGATCAGTTTGCAAGTGTTGTTGTTTTTGTGTAAAAAGACAGGACATGTAGCTGCTAGGTGTCCATGGAAGTCAGGTAGAAACCCCTGTAGAATTTGCACCCTTAGCCACCCAGATGAATGTCCTTTTGTTGTTAGTAACTCCACTGTTGTCGAGAACTCGGCCGACAGCAAACAGTTCAGTGCTTGTTGTTCTGTTCTTGATACTCCTTTTGCTTGTCTAGCTGCTGGTGAGTTCACAGGCAAATTGCATTTGGAGTCTGGTTCTGTGAATGGCACTTTGAGTTCTGTTCTGCGTGATACTGGTGCTACTATTGTGGCGTTCGCAAACGGTTAGTTTCTGACACTCAGATGCTAGAACCACAGTGAAGTGTGTTTCTTTTGGTGTCGTGTAGATGAGTTTCCACTGGCTACAGTTTCAGTCAGTTGTCCTTATTTTGGTGGCGATTTGACTTGTTGTGTCTGGATAGCCCTGTCGCAGATCTCATTGTGGGTAATGTACCTGGAGTTTCTGTGAGCGGTGAGTTTAGTGATGTATCTTGTGAACCTTTCTCTTTAGCCGCCGTTACGAGGGCTAGAGATAAGCATGTTGGGGACAAAAAGCCTTTGTGTCAGATCCCTGATGATCTGAACATTTCCCGTTCTGATCTTGTTCAGAAACAGAAGGATGAGTCATTGAAGTCTTGCTTTCAGTTAACGTCTTCTGATGTGTCTGCTGTGTCTACTTCTGATGTTGTTGTACCTACAGTTGTTCTTTCACAAGGTTCTTCAGTGCCTGGGTTAGAGATAGCGCCTTTGGCTTGTGAGCAGAACAGGTTTCTCTTGAGTGTTCTCCAAGAGTTGGTCTTTCTGTGGATCCCTCTCCGGAGTCTGTTTGTACTGTTCATGAAGTGGTTCATACAGTGGTGTCGTCCAGGACTGTGATGACGCTTTACCCATTCCCACTTTAGCTGTTCCAATGGCGTCTTTCCATGCCAGATGAAGATGTCCGCTCAGTGCAGTTTGATTGTACTTTGTCTGACAAAAGTACCAGGAGTTGCGTGTAATCTTTGATGATTTTCAGACATTTTGACCCCCAAACCAGGTTCTTTCTCAGTGATGTACTATTAGAGATCCCTCTTACAACAGATGTCCCTGTTAGAAAAGAATGTTATGAAATCCCCTTTTCTGCGAAAGAGGTTGTTGAGAGAGAGATTGGTATCATATTGGATCTTGATATCATTGAGCCATCGAATAGTCAGTATGCATCTCCAGTTGTGTTCGTCAGAGAGAAAGATTGTACGTGTCGTTTCACTCCTGGGTGTGCTGAAGCTTTGAGAAGATTCAGGGAATCTGTCTTCTGCACCTGTGTGTTGTTACCTAGATTTGGTAATCCTTATTCTCAGGACTGATGCTAGTTCTGTTGGTTTGGGTGCTGTGTTGTTCCAGGAGAATGAGATGTTCTTCACCCAGTCGTATCGCTAGTCGAAAGTTGCTGAATCGCAAGAAGGCATACAGCACTATTGAGCGGGAATTGTTTATCCATTGTCTCTACCCCGTGGGGGTATGGAGAGGCTGACTGAGTGGTCAGTAGACATTGTATGTGCATTATCATCTGGGTATGGGGTGCAGCCCGTGCCCAACCATTGTCTCTACCCCGTGGGGGTATGGAGAGGCTGACCGAGTGGTCAGTAGACATGTGTGGTCTCTACCCAGTGTGGGTATGGAGGCTGACCGAGTGGTCAGTAGACATCGTATATGCATTGCCATCCGGGTGGGGGTGCAGCCCATGCCCAGCCGCCGTCTCTACTCCGTGTGGGTATGGAGAGGTTGTCCGTGAGGTCAGCAACAAGCTAGCATGTCAAAGGGCTTCAGAGTTCGTTAGGACGACAACTTGTGTTCTTCGTTTGTGTGAGAGTCCCTGGAAGGACTCCACGAACTGCTTCCGTGGCGGCTTCGTTTTCCGTCGAGTGAATGTCATTTGTAGGTTTGTGTATTCTGCTGTTTGTTTCTTCTTTTTCAAAAAACAATTCGTCATTGTTTTTTTCTTGAGGAAGGGGAGTATTGTGAAGTCAACGTTAAATTATGACGTCAACTTAAAATGACATAGGTAAACTAGATGACGAAATAATAATATGAGAAAGAAAAGGAGCAAGAACTAACGGCTGAGGATTTGGTGTCCAGCCAAATTTATTTGTTTAATCATCGTTTTTCTCCATAGTGTTACTATGTGGAGAGGCTGACTTTCAAGTCAGTAATAGATCGAAGTTAATTGTGTATGTGGGAACTTTTGAAGACGGTACCAGCGGAATATGAAGCAGGAAATGTATTTGTTATAAAATTGTTGTGAATGCTGTGTCGCCGAGAGTAACTTAAAACTCCTGAAAGAATATTTAATATGTGCTCCAATTGTACCACCGCATGTGTGTCGGTGGGCTGTATTTATTGATGTGAACACTGTAGTATAAATACACGGAGAAGTTAATATTTGTTTTAGATCAACGGTGCGTCGAACCGAAGTTTATTGTGTTCTATGGACTTTGGTGAAATTGTGTTCTCCGGGGATTCAATATGGTTTACTGTGCTTTATGAATCTGCGGTTCTTCTTCTGTGATAGCTGTGCTTTATGAATCTGCGGTTCTTCTTCTGTGGATAGCTGTGCTTTATGAATCTGCGGTTCTTCTTCTGTGGATTGCTGCGCTTTGTGAATCTGCGGTTCTTCTGCTATGGTTACTGTGCCTTGTGAATTTGCGGTTCTTCTTCTGATAGTTCGACGATAATATTGTGCTTGCTGTTGAGACCCTGTTTCTTCTTCATCGCTTGTGTTTTGTGAACGGCTGTGTTTACCGTGTGGGGACCTGGTTATCCGTCTTCGTCTTATTTTAATGCTGTAGACTGTGGCGTGGGTACTGTGGAACTGAATGCGTTGATTGTATATGTGAGATATTGTGGACGGCGCCGCGAGATAAGCGAGTTATATCAAGATACGTAGTATGATACGCTGATATATGATGATTGAAGTGTCTTATGTATTAATGTCTAATTGACGTGCATTGATCTGTATTCTATGAAATGCATGTATTGATTTGGTAATGATTCATATTGATGGTTCAGGCAGCATAAAAAAGAAGAAAATCTTACACGTGTGTTGCCTGGCTATCTATGTTCGTATGGTGTGGGTGTGTGTAGGGAAAAAGTCGTACACGCATCCAAACTTTGAGAGCGAGAGTCAGACAACAAACACGCACCACACACCATCCGTAACAGCTGGCTATCCGTCTACAGTTCTAAAGGTTTTGCTACCAACTAGGGCGGGTTTTTGCGATTATCAGTTATATACGTTTGACGGAGACAACCAATTTAAAGAATTAATTACGTAAATATAAATTCATTGGATGTAAAATAACCAATCAAGACGGAAAGCCGGTTGTTTGTTCTGATTATTAATAGAGCTAGAAGTAGAAGATCATATTAGAAAAGTAGGGAGGCTCAGTCCCGCGGACGTTAATAGTGTTGGAAGTAGAAGAGCGCACTGTAAACCCTTAATTTTTTATGTTCTTGGAGAGAATGTAAATATCTTTGTTCACGATCACCAAATCTTATCTTGCACGTAAGCCCCCCGTTTTAAAGTGTCGATTGCGTCGATGTTTAGAGTTTTTGGATGATAATTTTTTTGTGAAACAGGTGTTAATTTTGGCCAAAAGTGACATGTGATGGACGTGATTTGGATGTGAAAAGGGGTGTTTTCGTGGCAAAATAACATGGGTGGTCGTGAACGAAGATATTTACATTCTCTCTCTCTCTCCCTCTCTCTCTCTCTCTCTCTCTTCTCTCTCTCTCTCTCTCTCTCTCTCTCACGCATAGTGGTAGGTATGGCAGTTTCAGCAGTAGCATTGTGGTGGCAGTGGAGGTGGTGATTTTTGTTGCTGGTGGTGACAATTCATAACGTGCATCACAGCTTGGTGACGCTATTGGCGGGCAGGATGGAAATAGTGGAGGTGATCGACAGAATGTGGGCGACAGGGCTTGGAGAGGGTGGGGGGGGGGGAATCAATCGGGGAGGAGGGCTGTGAGGTGTCCCCCCCCCCCTCTCCCAAACAACACCCACGTGGCGGGCAGATAATTACGTTTTGCATCTCACCTGTCAGGACTATTGGCCTCTGTCTTTTCGCCCTGAGGAGGAAGGGGCCGGGCCGGAATCCTGCTGGTAACGCCATACTGTGACCGTAATGGAGAATAGTTCCGTGTCTGGATCATAGATTTCCTTTTTGCCTGTTTGTTTTGTGTGTGTGTTAGAGTGAGACAAGAATGAAGGGGATGAGAAAGAACAGATTCCCAATTCCTCTTCCGCGTCCCCCTTAAACGCCACACATTGAGATCTTCCCATCGCTGTTGCAGCGCCAGCGATCAGTAGGAAACTGTAAATAAACAGAATTCCTGTGGGCAACATACAACAGCACTCCCTGCATTGCTGCCGAGTCGTTTCAGTGGTGTTTGGTGGTGCCTGTTCTGATTTGGTGCCTGTTCTGATTTGATGGTGCCTGTTCTGATTTGGCGCCTATTCTGATTTGATGGTGCCTGTTCTGATTTGGTGCCTGTTCTGAATTGGTGCCTGTTCTGATTTGGTGCCTGTCCTGATTTGATGCCTGTTCTGATTTGATGGTGCCTGTTCTGATTTGATGGTGCCTGTTCTGATTTGGCGCCTGTTCTGATTTGATGCCTGTTCTGATTTGATGGTGCCTTTCTGATTTGGTGCCTGTTCTGATTTGGCGCCTGTCCTGAATTGGTGCCTGTTCTGAATTGGTGCCTATTCTGATTTGGTGGTGCCTGTTCTGGTTTGGTGCCTGTTCTGATTTGGTGCCTGTTCTAATATGCGATATCTTTCCTAGAAAACCCGAAAAATGACGGCATAAGTGTGGTTTTGTGTGGTGAACTTTCAGACAGACTGTCGTAGCACATGTTTCTGTGCCGTCTTTTCCGCTTTGTTGTTGTGTTCTTTTTAAGCTGAACAGAGCATCCGAGAATGGATGTTATAGGAGGGATTTTGTTTCATGTGAATTCTTTAGATTCTGTTTGTCTTCGTGTGTTTTTTAACTGATTTACTTTTTTTTCAAACATCAGTCGTGAATAGTAACATTTAAGATGTTTTCGTGCATTAGAAAAAAGTGTGTGTGTGTGTGTGTGTGTGTGTGTGTGTGAGAGAGAGAGAGAGAGAGAGAGAGAGAGAGAGAGAGAGAGAGAGAGAGAGAGAGAGAGAGAGAGAACATGGTCTCCTTGGCGAAGGTACTAAAATCAAGAGGAACAATAGTTTCTTCGGATGGGACTTATCTCCCTTCCAGAGAAAACCAGGTCACAACGGTTTCCGTGAGTTCTGGCAATGGTAGACTGTAGCAGCTTATGTTCACCAAACTCCGTATATGAGAGACAACCATCATCCATGTTGTAGTCTCAAAGATAGATCACTATTTTCTACAGGACTGCCAACTCTTCCTTAAGGCAGCCCACAGAGGTAAGACAAATTAATCTTGATGTTTCAGCACTGATTTGCTCCAACCGAGAATCGAGTGCTAAGACTTGCGTGGGAAGATTGCAACTGCACAGTCGAGTTTTATCCAAGTCACTGTCTCTGTCTGTCTGTCTCTCTGTCTGTCTGTCTGTCTGTCTCTGTCTGTCTGTCTGTCTCTCTCTGTCTGTCTCTGTCTGTCTGCCTCTCTCTTCTCTCTCTCTCTCTCCTCTCTCTCTCTCTCTCTTCTCTCTCTCTTGTGTACAACAGAACATGTTCATCACCTCATCTAAGGCACACCTTCTGAGAAGTGACAGACACATAGGGAAGGTGCTACTCATCTTCTGGTATGCTCACTCTTCATTAGTTAGTTCCCCATGGACACGTCATTCAGTTACTAGCATAATGCACCTGCTCCTGAAGAACCATCGGAGACAGCTCCTGTCCTTCCATCATAAAAAGAGTTTTCTCACCTTCTGTGTCAAGCAAGTAAGTTCAGCGATTTTAAGCATGTTGGATGTGAAGTGCATGCTAGGAGAAAGACCGGCATATCGATTGTCCTCATTACAGGGCTCTGTTTCACAGCCAGGTCTTAGCATCGTCTCTTTCTGATTGAACTGTTCAGCTGACTGATGGAGCAAAATTGCTCTAGGCGTCCCCGCCAGCGCCAACAACCCCATTAAAAAAGGCTGGGTGGTGGTGGTGTCACTATCGCTGAACGCAAGCTCTAACACGGATTATCTCCCTTGCAGATTTCCGCACGCGTCTGTTTAGCAGTGACTGACTTTAACAGTGAATAAAAAGTCTGCATGACATAAACTTCCATATTGCGTATGTTTTTGCTGTTGTTGTTGTTTTGTTTTGTTTTGCTTTGTTTTCATTTCTGTGGTCCGTGTAACGGAAATGACAATTCATTGAATTTTCACCATCTTGTTGTCTAAAAACATTTCTTGCTCAAATTTGTTTTTAATCAGAATCATGTTACAATGCCGGGGGAGAATGTGGATGAGATATGCTGCATTAGGATTCCGTGCGCTAGTGGAACTGATGGGCTCGACGTAGATAACCCTTCCCCTTTCAAATGAGGCAATGAACTCCGGTACACTGCGCAAAGTGCACTTGGTGCACGGAAAAGACGCACAACAGTGAGGGAGATGACGCTGGAGAAATTCTGTTAGAACATCCACTCGGATTGGTAAACTACAACGTGCGTGGGCAGAAAGAATTGTCCTGGACAAGAGAAGTCTGAATTTCCCACATGGTGATGTTGAAGTTATCCAATACAATGCAGTATGCTCTGCTCAGTATCTGTCTTTCCATGTGTGATGCCTGCCAGTATATCCTGAGGGTAATATAGTCATAGAGATTTATATCCGGGTGTTAGGATGCGAAGCTCTTGATCCTTCGTGAGAAACTCCTATACACACATCCAGCCAGTAACAGACTTATTCTATTTCGTGCAACGACTGGAACATACTACTTCTCCCTGTTTCTCTTCGCCCTGTCACCCCCTCATCTCTTCCCCTTCCCACCCTTTCGTCCTCTCCACACACTTTCCCCAAATCTCCAGTGAGCAGCTATGATCCTGACCTATTTTTGTCTCGGTTGTATGGTCGCCTCTACCATTCATTGATACATGTTCACTCTCCCTTTCCATCCTTCATCATCCACCTCCTCACCCTTCCTCCGTCCATCCGCCCCCCCCCCCCCCCCCCCCTACACCTCACCTCCTCCAAATCTCCTGAACTGACAGCAATGATTGAGCCAGATGGCGTCATGATACTTTTGGAGACTATCTCTCTCCCACAAGATCTCACGGGGAAAAAACTCATTGCAAATGGACCTGAAAATCATAGCAGGTTTTCTTGCGCACAGGTTACTGCGAGCAATAGGGTTGAAGAAAGAACTCGACTGTGAAACTGGTCAAAGCGAACCTGTTAATTCTTACCTAGGTGGTTGAGTTGGTCTCTTAACAGCTAGCATGCAGCGTTGCTCTTGTTGTCACCTGCTCGAAAATGGAGCTTTGAAAAAAAATGCGTATTCGGTTAAGTGTTGAGAAGTTTTTTTAAAAAAAACTTTCGTAGAGCCAGTTCGAAGTTGAATGGTCGATAGTCCGTCCTTCTCTGTGATACCTTTGTATCTTTATATTTACGTCCGTCTGTCTGTCTGTCTGTGTGTCTGTCTGTCTGTCTCTGTTTGTGTGTGTGTGTGTGTGTGTGTGTGTGTGTGTGTGTGTGTGTGTGTGTGTGTGTGTGTGTCTCTCTCTCTCTCTCTCTCTCTCTCCTCTCTCTCTCTCTCTCTCTCTCTCTCTCTCTCTTTCTTTTCTGCGCAGCATATTCATCACCTCTTCTAAGACACACACACACAGCACTGTGAAGTGAGTGACATAGATGGAAGACGTCATTCATCCTCTAGCATGCTCACTGTCTGAGCTACTCATCACCCAGTTGTATGTGAGCGCTTCATGCAGTCAGTAACACGATCTGACTGTGTGACTTACGATGACATGAACATACAATGAAACAGATAAAAAATAGCCTTATATATTTTGTTCGTTTCTTTCATATCTGTGTTCCGTATAATAGAATAACAATTTAATTGATTTCTAAAATCTGACTGCCAGTACATCTACTCGGTATATTGTTTTTTCGGAAGAGTGGTGTAGTATTGGAAGAGACTGGATGAAGCATGCTGCCTACAGATTCTCTACACTATTGGAACTGATGAGCTTTGTGTAGACAATCCCTCCTTTTTCACATGAGACTATAAACCGAGGTCACATGTGCTGCATGCACTAAGCGCACCTAAAAAAAAAAAGAAGCTCACAGACATCAGGGAAGATCACTCTGGGAAAATTCTGTTTAGAAGATTCACTCGCTTAGGCTAGCAAAACATGCACAGGCACAAAAACAGCTGAGTGGCACGATGCTTTAGTGATGCACTGCTCACACGGGAAGAGTAGCCCTCATTTCTCTGGGAGAAATATGTTGTGCTGGTTAAGATACTAAAAACAACGTATGATACTTTTTGTTTCTCTTTCCATGTGCTCATCGTTTTTTGTTTTTTTTTGGTCTTTCCATTTGCTCACCAAATTTTTTGCCTTTTTTCATTTGCTCACCATATTTTTTCTCTTTCCATGTGCTCACCATATTTTTTCTCTTTCCATGTGCTCACCATATTTTTCTCTTTCCATGTGCTCACCATATTTTTTCTCTTTCCATGTGCTCACCATAATTTTTTCTCTTTCCATGTGCTCATCTTAATTTTTTTTCCTCTTTCCATGCCCTCACCATATTTTTTTTGTGTCTTTCTATGTGTTCACTATAATTGTTTTTCTTTCCATGTGCTTACCATTTTTGTCTCTTTCCATGTGCTCGCCATAGTTTTTATCTCTTTCCATAATTATGTTCACCATAGTTTTTATCTCTTTCCATGTGCTCACCATAGTTTTTCGCTTTCCATGTGCTCACCATAGTTTTTATCTCTTTCCATGTGCTCACCATAGTTTTTTTTTATCTCTTTCCATGTGCTCACCGTAGTTTTTATCTCTTTGCATGTGCTCACCGGTTTATCCTGAATGCAGTTCTTATCCAGGTGTTGGGATTCAAAGCTCTTTACCCTTGGTAGAACTCGTACTGTCGCATCCAGTAGTAGAGATGCGTCCCTCCTCCTCCGACAGATGGAACATTCTTTCCCCTCCTTATGCTGCCATACTCTCCCCTTCTGCCTCCTTCCACACGTTTTCCTCCCCACCTCACCTACCCATCCAGAACTGAAAACAATAACCGAGCCAATGAGCGGTAGTGTTGGTATATATACTTACTGTCCCTTCATCTTCTTACCATCCCCCACAGTCTAACACTTTCGGACCTTTCCCCATCTGCCCTCCCGTTCCCAGTCTCCTGCACTTCCCACAGAAAGACAGTAATAACTTGGCCAACGAACTGCGTGATCCTGGCCTAAAACCTCTCATCCATGTCAGATATTTATCCTCCACATTGTCTTTAGAAACAAATTCATCGACAGAGGGACACCTGAACGTCTGCGCCTGTTGTCGTTGCACTCGGGTTCCCACCAGCACTGAGGATTAAAGACAGAACTGTGAAAGAGGAAAGAAAGGGAATCTGTTGATTTCTCGGTGGTTGAATCGATTTCTGCATAGCTGGCCTGCAGCATTGCTCAAGTCGTTTCCTGGTGGAAAATGGAGTCTTGGATAAATTCGTGTCCGGATAAGTTTGGTGAAGTTAGGGAAAGCGTGTAAGCTTCATTTCCCCGTGCCAGTTCTGTGTTGCGTGGTCGATACTCAATCAACGTGCTCTCCCTTCGTCTCTCTCTCTCTCTCTCTCTCTCTCTCTCTCTCTCTCTCTCTCTCTCTCTCTCTCTCTCTCTCTCTCTCTCTCTCTACTCTCTCCTCTCCCCCCCTCTCTCTCTCTCTCTCTCTCTCTCTCTCTCTCTCTCTCTCTTCTCTTGCATCATTTTTGGGTGGTGCTTTTGTCCGACGCATTTCAAAGTGTCTGTGTATACTGATGCTTTGGCCATTTTAATCTAGAATTCAAACACCTTTAAACACCTCGATGCGATGGCTGTTGATTTCATTTTCAGTCTATACTACTTGTTCATTATCATCATCAACAACGTCGTCTGCATCTTCTTCTTTCTCATATTTCATGTTTTCACTTTATAAACCCTCCTCCTCCTCTTCTTTTTCTTCTTCTTTTTTTTTCTTCTGCTGTTGCTACTGCTGCTGCCCTGCTACTGTTGCTGGTGTTTTCTCCTCTTCTTCTTTATTTTCCATCTCCTTCTCCTTCTTCGTCGTCGTCTTCCTTACACTATTACACATTTTACACATTGTCGCCCGAAGTAAAATGAAGCTAAAGCAAACATTGTCTTTTCCCACGTTTCCTCTTAATCTTCTCTTCACGACGAAGTTAATGGGTGTGTCGAGTCATGGTTGTTGCTATAACTGCTACTTTTAGAGTCTTCTGAAAGAATGAGAACAGTGGTACTAATCTCCATCCTTCCCCCCTCGGTCCCTCCCCACCACCACCACCCCCACCCAGTCCCTGAATTACCTCCCCACCACCACCACCCCCACCCAGTCCCTGAATTACCTCCCCACCACCACCACCCCCACCCAGTCCCTGAATTACCTTTTCCAGGATGTGATGGATTAGAAAAGAAGAAGCAGAAGGGAGAAAGTACAGTACAGAAGGAGCAGGGGGTCAGAAGAAGAAGGAGGAGGAGGAGGAGGAGGAGGAGGAGGAGGAGGAGATCAAGAACAAAAGCAAGATCAAGAACGAGAACAAACAAACAAGCTTAAACAACAAGCCTCTTGGTACGTTCAGTAATTGCCCCTAGTCTTCTTTCTAACAAGATTGATCTTGTTCAGGGCGCATGAGAGAGTGGCGGCCTCTGGACCAAGGCCACGTGACTGATGTCGTTAAAGTCTTTGCAGAGTCGGCCATTAGTCGTGGCGAGTCGGCAAATAATCACATTCACGGGCTCATTCACTGCTTCCACGCCTTTCCTCTGTCTGACCACAGGATGGACCCTGTGTTGCCATGGTGACTCTCCAATCACTGTGTGGAAATAGTGGTTTGAGTGTGATGAGATTCTTTCTCTTGTCAGTGGCTGATATGAGTGCTTTGTGAATTGGTTTTCAAAGCCAAAACAGTAACGTTCGCGAAATGAATTTGAAAAAAGACTAAAACAATAGATATGTAAAGACTGTTCCCACTTTTGGTTTCCTTTAGTGCTTCTTATTTGCATTACGCTAAACTTTACTCCACAGTAATTCAGCAGAAAACACTTTATTTTGAGAACAGTGGTGCAGACCACTGTTTTTCCAAGATTCTAGCCCTTACGTGCCGGGCCTCTGCAGCTGAATTGGTTGTAAACAATATTTGGCTCTAAAAGAAATTCTGTGTTGTTTGTGGTTAACGAATGTATCCCGTAACTGTTCTGTGTTGTGCTTTAGATCTCACTGACCATAAGGTAAGGTGTGGGTGATGGGCACGATATGGTCCCAACATCAGCTAGGCTATGAAATAAAATGAATTGAAGTAGGGGAAAATATTGAGCACTAATCGGTGTAAAAGTTGAGGGGAAAAGATTTTTGTTTGTTCGTCCTTGCAAGGTATAAATAACAAAGACAGACAGATTGTCGGAAGGTTGATTAACATGAAAAAATAAGGTTAAATGGGGTGAAGGATAAGGGCTGGAGGTTGAGGACAAAAAAAACCGTTTCACTATCACTTCTGTAAAACCAGTTTTAAGTTCTTGGAGGTTGGGGAAAACCGTTATCACTATCACATTTGTAAAACCCATTTAGTTCTTGGAGGTTGGGGGAAACCGTTATCCATACACTGTGGTAACCCATTTTCGTTCTGGAGGTTGGGGGGAAAACCGTTATCACTATCACTTTGGAAAAGCCATTTTAGTTCTTGGAGTTGGGGGGGGGGCAGTTATCACTATCACTTTGGTAAAACCCATTTTAGTTTTGGAGGTTTGGGCAACACAACAAAAACCCGTAATCTTATCATTTTGGGTAAACCCTTTTAGGTTCTTGAGTTGGGGGTGCGGGAGGGGCCGCTGTTTTCACTAATTCACTTTTGGTAAAACCGTTTTAGTCTGAAGGTTATTTTTTTTCTTTTTTTTTCTTTTTTTTCTTTTTTCTTTTCTTTTTATTTTTTTTTGGGGGGGGGGGGGTTTATCACTATCATTTGGTAAAACCCGTTTTAGTTCTTGAAGTTTTTTTTTGTTTTTTTTTGCGGTGGGGGGGGGGGGGGGGGGTCGTTATCACTATCATTTGGTAAACCGTTTTAGTTTTTGAAGGTTTTTTTTTTTTTTTTTTTTTGGGGGGGGGGGTCTGTTATCACTATCCTTTGGTAAAATCCATTTTAGTTTTGAAGGTTGGGGGGGGGGGGGGGGTGGGCAATATCAGATACATGAAAAATGTATGAAATCCCCCCCCTTCTCTCTCTCTCTCTCTCACCTCTCTCTATCTAGCCTTCTCTCTTTCTCTCCCTCTATATTCGTCTTCGTTCTTCTCTTCTTCCTCTCTCTCTCTTCTCTCTTTCTCTCTCTCTTCTCCTCCCCCTCCCCCCCCTCCTCTCTCTCTCTCCTTCTCGCTCTTATCATCATCATCAATCGTCATCGTCATCATCATCTCATCATTATTACAGTAGAAATCGTTTACGATTTGCTAGTACTTCTAAGTTGGTTTGTTTATTTTCATTTTTTATTAATTGGTTGTTCTCTAGTGTTTTGTTTGGCTGCTTGTTTTTTTTTTTAAATTGTGTTCGTATTTGTGTTTCTTTTTCTGATAACGGTAAAATTACAATCGACCCTCACCCGCATTGATTGTAATGGGGAGAAGTAGGGTAGCACATAGTGGCAGCAATGCGCAGTTGCCAGGAGGGTGAGGTGTCAGCCAATGGATGTAGGGTGTGAAAGCCCCCAAGCAACATTACTCAGCAGGCAGACAATTGTGTTCCTCCATTTCACTCACATGACCATTTAAAGTCGGGCTTCCTGTCCCCGAGGTGACAGGCTGGCCCTCCTGCTGGTGCCACTAACATTAGACTACCGTGGGAGAACAGTAACCTTACACCGCCATTCTGTTTCCTTGAAAGAAAAAAAATATAAAAGATGGGATTGAGAATCAAATGCTAATAAAAGCATAGTTTACTTCTAGTTTCTGAGCCTAAAAAAGCTTAAAATGGGATGAAATATAAAAAAAAATCCTGATATGAATAAAAACCATTTTGTTTAGTCTGTAGACCATGTCTAAGAATGTATAGACCTGGGATAATAGATTAGAAACAGGAAGGATTTTTGTGGTTTTTGAATTAGCAATCAGAAAAGGAAAGGGGTAAAGAGTTGATGGATGAACAGATAGGAGAAGGTAGAAAATGTTTGAACTACTTTATATAGAAAAAAAAGAAAAAGCATTCACAAGTTTCAGTTAAAACCTCCATCAAAGATTGTACGGGGGTATGCGGAAATATGACTGTGAATCACACCCAGGGAATCATCAGTATCTCATGAGCGACGCACAGATCTGATGTTTTTCTTTTTCTGCTGCAATCCCCAACGTCCTAACGTAAACTGCTCAGCCCAGGATCAGTACCTTTTCTTCCCTGTGTTTAAAGCCAGCTAGCCTTACTTACCGTGAGTGCGTCTAGTGCCAGCTGTCAGTTGGAAACTGTGAAAAAGAGGGTGTTTTTATTAAGTGATTTCATAACATTCTAAGGATGCTTGTCTGTTGAAAGAGAAAAAAACGCACGGTGTGTGAAACCATGGTTTAAAAAAAGTGTTTGAAAGTGAGGTGACTGCAAGCGGAAATTAAAACAAATTTTAAAAATAATTCCTAGTGAATCCGCCCCAAACAAGGACGAACAAATTACAAGAACATAACACGACGCGTTTCGACCACTGAGGTCTTCTTCAGGCAAGATAAACAGTGTACAGGACAACGAAAACGAAGAACGAGCGATCACTTATCTTCTCGTATTTGGCGCAAAAACGGGCATTGAACGAAAACGAGGCCGTTGGGAAGGGGACAAAGGGAGTTAATAATGATGATCTTAACAGTGATGGCAATAACATAATAGTAATGATAATGATGATGATAAAAAGATTTAAACGATAGAGTATTACTACCACTTTTGGTGATGATATGAAGATAGTAGCTGTCTTAATAGTGGCTGTACATACAAAAAAAGAGTTCCCCCTGATCAAACTCTTTGAAGACATCTTCTTTAAGAATGTTGAAAATGAAAACCTGCAGACAAAAAAAAAAGATCACTGGTACCATGAAATAAACACTTCCCCTGGGAATCAACAGGCTGAATATGACAGAGAAAATCTCATTTGACAAGAAGATGACGTTGCACAAAGTAAATAAAAACAACATGTGCCATCCATGAAAGTCAGTTTTGCTAATGCATTAGAGTCAGGACATGAAACGTACAAAATTGCAGCCTCAACCTTCTCTTAAATATTATATTTAATAATAGTCAAACATAATTCCATCCACGTCTTAACACTGGAGATCATGTTACCTTCTCTAACGTGCATGTATTACATGTGCATGAAAGATCGCCCTCGGTACAAGACTGTTGCTTTGTGAAGGCAAAGACACTTGATGTGGTCCCGTCTTATACATCAGTGTAGGTCTCTGTGCAAATTGCTAGCCATCACGCGCTCTGTTGTTAGCTGGAGACAATTTCCTCAAAATTCCAAAGAGAAACAGGAAGATCTTGAGGTAAGGGTCATTGAGTTGTCTTGACCAAGTGTCCGGAACTCGGTTGGAAGGGGAGTTCAGAGTCTACTGTCAAAACTTGCTTAAAACTTTGTTTTGTCAGCCATGTAGGAGTGGTTCCTATGATGCTCTCTCTCTCTCTCTCTCCTCTCTCTCCTCTCTCTCTCTCTCTCTCTCTCTCTCTCTCTACTTTATTCTTTGTGTCTATGTATGTCTCCACTCGAGTGCTTGTGCATTTGCATACATTTGTTCACAATAATTCAAAACGTCTTCCTGATAGAATCAGAGTAAAAAGGTAATGACACAATAGAATTGCTAATCGTTTTCATATGCTAATTCTGCGGGGTGATGAGGTGCCAAGTATAGGTAAAGAGCAACTTCATTATCAGTTATGATACCCCAAGAGACTCGTTGGAATAGAATAGAATACGTATTATGGAATAGAACAGAATAATCTTGTTTCAAAAACGCTCCCTCATCCCCCATCCCCGCATCATTTATAGACTCCAGACAGTGCAAAGAGTAATTGAGCTCTGAAAACTTTCTCGTCTTCTGCATAACTTTACATAAATCTGTCATCTCTTTTGAATAAGATATGTCCCAGGCTAGTTGCAAATTATGTATGCTAGCCGAAGAAAAGTTGAGGAGAGAGTGGCACGTGCGGACGATTCGATGTATCTGTGTCTCTGCCAGGCTGCCTCCAGGTTCAACTCCTTTAACAGTAAACAATTACCACGGCAGAGATAAGCGATCATTTTGATTTGGTCACCAGTTCAAAGTAAACTACTGGAAGAGGATCCGAGAGATAATTGCCGACGAGAAAACCTGTTCTTGGTTTAGTTGTCGCCGTTTTCTTTTAGT
>CM031604.1:27017744-27020244 GCA_018398815.1 Conus ventricosus
ACCTTCTTCCCTTTTCCCCCCTCCCATTTCACCGTCCTGCCTGACCCCGTGTCCCCTGTTTCCACTTCCCCAACATCTCCACAACTGAAAATAATGATTGAGCCGACCAGCAATTATGAATTCGGCCTGATTCTGAGTAAATTGTCTCCTTCTCCTTTTGCCATCCTACCGCCCCCCCCCCCCCCCCCCCCCCCACCCACCCCCACCCCACACCCCTCCCTCTACCCATCCGACCCACCTGTTTCTGTTCCCACCATACACACACTCTAACCTGATCAACATTTTCTTTTTTCAGAACTGACGATGATAACTGCGCTAAAGAGCCATATGATCGTGGCCTAAAATGTGTGCAGACTCTCTTTCCCACACATGTCAGTTGTCTATCATGCAGTGTCCTCATAATTCAAAGAAACCTAATGGACAAAGATTGACCACAATGTCCTGACTTTTTTCAATCTGGTTCCTGAAAGTGAGGAGTTGGAGAAAGAACCCGGCTGTAAAATAGGAGAAAGAGTATTTCTCAATTCTTGGGTGGCTGAATTAGAGTCTGAATAGCTAGCCTGTCAAATGAAAAAATTGCATGTCCCTGTAAGTATAGAGAAGTTAGAGAAAGTTCCTCACCGTTATTTCATTGTGCCAGTTCTGTAGTGGAAAGTTGATAATCAATCAACATGCTTCCTCTCTCCTCCCTCCCTCCCTCCCTCCCTCCTCTCTCTCTCTCTCTCTCTCTCCTCTCTCTCTCTCTCTCTCTCTCTCTCTCTCTCTCTCTTTAAGGGTGTATTTTATCCATGCGTTTCAGATGATGGTTTGTTGATTTCAGTGTAGAGTGCACTAACAGGTACTTCACTTTGCATCATGTTAGTAGAGTAACATGAAAATATGGCTTCGGACAGCAGTCTGTGAACGGGGCAAAAATTGTGATTGTTTGATTATGACTTTAATTTTCAACTCAAAATACTTTTTTCCATCTTCAGCATCATCATCATCATCATCATCATCGTTCATCATTTGAAGAAGCGGGACAAAAGCAAGAAGAAGAAAAAAGGGGGAGGAAGAGGAGAAGGAGGAGGAAGAGGAAGAGGAACAGAAGAAGAAGGAGGGGGGGGGAGAAGGGGGGGGGAGAAGGGGGGGGGGAGGAGGAGGAGGAGAAAGGACAAATAACTCAAACAACGAAAGGCTCGTGGGTACTTAGGGTCACTGCCCCTACTTTTCCTTCAAAGCCGATTGATCCTGTTGCTGGCGCACAAGAGTGGTGGTCCCTAGCCCCAGGTCACGTGACTGAAGTCATCCCAATCTTTGCAGTGTCGGCTCTTAGTCATGGCGAGTTGGCCAACAATCACATTTCACAGGCATGCTGACCTTTTCCCTTCCCTTTTCTCTGTGTCTGACCACAAGATGGACCATGTGTTGCCATGGTAGCGCTCCAAACACGGTTGGGAAATTGCGTTTACAATGTGGTGAGATGATAGGGTGTGAATATTTGTGGGGTTAGTTTTCAGAGCTAAAGGCAAAAACCTTTAATGAACTGAATTTGAAATGATTCTTTTAAATGTTCTCTTTGCTAATGGTGTTCTAAGATTTTTTTCTTCAGTGCTTCCTGTTTACACTCCACTTTCAGAACCTGTACTTTGCAATATTTACAACACGTTTCTTTGAAAAACAGTGGTCCAAACTTCAGATTTTATCTTGCTTCCAGTCTTGTGATTATTCTGCGTGGTTGGTTTCGATGTAAACAACATGACATGGCGATAGTATCAAAAGGTCTGAGTAAAAGTTGCAGTACCATCAGTTTCATTGCAACGCCTAACGTTAACATGAAACAGATGGATGTGAAGACAAGAAGAGCAGGAGCTGAAGTGAAAGGAATGGGATAGGGAAAGAGGACTGGAAGGTGGGATCAGAACACTGTCATCACAGTTACTTTTGCAATAACTGTTTCAGTCACAGTTGTTTTGTTAACGTGATGACTGCTTGATAAAAAAAGAGAATCTAAATAAAACGGTGAATGATTCTACTGAAGCTATCATTCGTTGTAATTAAGACGCCTGCACTACCGAAGTTGATGCATCATGAATGTGTGGGTGCTGACAGTATCGCGAACAGCCTACAGTCATATACACAAATGAAGACTACATCAATCTCTCTCTCTCTCTCTCTCTCTCTCTCTCTCTCTCTCTCTCTCTCTCCTCTCTCAGCACAGTTACCAGTAGTAGAAACTGTAATTTTACTGGTAGTAGAAAGTATCTGCAGGTTTTGCGGTGAGTTTTTTGTTTTACACTTGTTTTTGGCTAAGTATCATAAAGCCATGATCATCAGCAGCAGCATAAACTGTGGTAATGGGGATAAAGGGGGTGAAGGTGGGTGGGGTTGGTGGGGAGGGCAGTGGTAGGCGCGGACATGAAGAGTGTGTGGGTTTGAATCAAAGAGGTGAAGGGTATGAAATGCCCCTACATAACAACCACGAGGCAAGTAGGTCATCATATTCCTCCCTCTCACTCAC
>CM031604.1:27025244-27052744 GCA_018398815.1 Conus ventricosus
ATGATAACATTTGGGTCCAAATCACCGGTATTGTGATGGAAGAAAGGACAGGGTGGTGGTGATAGTGAAGTGCGGAAGGTGGGGGTGTGAATCATTGGGTGTGAAATGTCTCCCCCCCCCCCCCCCTCCCAGCAACAATCAGACAGCAAGCAGATAATGATATTTGTCTATCACATGACCATTTTCTTCAGGATTCCACGTCCTGAAGGTGAGAGTCTAGAATCCTGCTCGTGTCACTAACATTCGATCATTGTCGGAGAACAGTAATAAAGCATAGCTGGGGGGGGGGGGGTGAGGGATCGGATAGGGAATTTTATGCATGTAAAATACAAATAACAAATAATGGCGTTTTATTCAGTAGTGTGATACATCTGACAAACGAGAGGTGTACAGGTAAGTGAAAAAGGATAAGCAAATATACTGACATTACAAAAAGGAAGAAGGAGAGAAGAAAGTTTACAGATAGACATACTGAAGAAGTCCAGAATATTTTGATAGTGTAAAGTTAATCATTTTCCGGCGATGGCACGGGGCAGGATGTGTGGAAATGTAATAAATGTGAATGGCGCCTGTAGAGTCATCTTCATTTTCATAAAGGATATGACATCCGGATTTATTTATTCTCTTTCTCAGCGAAATACCCAAGACACTGCACAATGCAGGATGAGTTATTTTTTTCACGTTATTTTAAAATCCAGCTAACCTTTTCTCATCGCGGATACATGAAGAGCTGTGTATCCCTTAGAAACTGTCAGAGGGAGGGAGGTTTGGCTCAGATGACTCACGGCATGTTGAGGATGGTCATTTATTTGGACGAGACAAGAATCCGTGGCATCTGAAGCCACACCAGCACCACAGCTCTGTGAGATCAATGTCAGAACAAAAGGGCAGTTTGACAGTGAAGACGGTATTCAGACAGACGGAAAAATATCACAGAGGTAAGGTAAGGTGATGTTGCTTATAGCCCAGCCGACCGCAAATGGCCATATCAGGGCTGAAATATCACAGAGAGGAATATACTGTGGTAAGAAACATCTTGGTCAAGGCTGCTGAATTCATAGCATGCTGTCTGTGAAAGCGAGTAAGAGTGTTTTTTCTTTTCTCTTTTAACACAGAGTCAGTGCAGAAGAGGAGGAAGTCGCATCCCCAATATTCTTACGATTCTTATTTCAATACGGTTTAAAACTTAATCAGCGTGTAAATACTGGGGATTATGTTATTTCTTCTGATGTGCGTGCATTGGCAAGTGCGTGAAAGGTCCTTGAAGTTTCAGAGAGAAACAGAAAGCTCCGGAAGTAAAGGTCATCGCGTTGTCTTGTCTGAAGTGTCTGGAACTTGGAGAAAAGTGTGGTTCAGAGTCTGCTGTCCAAACTTGCCTGAAAATACTCTTGTTTTGTCAGCCATGTGGAAACAGTTCTATCATGTGTTCTCCTTCCCTCCCTCCCTCCCTCCCTCCCTCCCTCCCTCCCTCTCTTTCCAAAGATATAGGTAGGCATGTAAATGAATAAACAGATCTTGTCCATGTCTTTACTTCTCACCCCCACCCCACCTTTCGCTCTCTCTCTCTCTCTCTCTCTCTCTCTCTCTCTCTCTCTCTCTCTCTCTCTCTCTCTGTCTCGCTGTCTCTGTCTGTCTGTCTGTCTATCTGTCTCTCTCTCTCTCTCTCTCTCTCTCTCTCCTCTCTCTCTCTCTCTCTCTCTCTCTGTCTCGCTGTCTCTGTCTGTCTGTCTGTCTATCTGTCTCTCTCTCTCTCTCTCTCTCTCTCTCTCTCTCTCTCTCTCTCTCTCTCTGTCTCGCTGTCTCGTCTCTGTCTGTCTGTCTCGTCTCTCTCTCTCTCTCTCTCTCTCTCTCTCTCTCTCTCTCTCTCTCTCTCTCTCTCTCTCTCTCTCTCTCTCCTCTCATCACATACCAAAAGCGATGAAGCTTGAAGCGAAATTCAAATTAACACGAGACAAGGTATACAATTCCGCAGATTTTATATTCAAAACAAAACAAACAGGTAAATTGTCAGTAAGCGCGTTTTCTTCAGACATTATAAACAAAAGACAACATGCACAAAACAATACTCCAGTCACAAAAAGACAAAATGCACAAAACAATACTCCAGTCACAAAAAGACAAAATGCACAAAACAATACTCCAGTCACGGCAGTCAGCATGAGTCTAAAACATGTGAAAAAAAAATTGTAAATATGTCTATGGTCTGCTGAATCTTAATTGACGGATGGTAACAGGATGGCGCTAGGATCCCGAGTCTTGCTCATCTTGTGGTTTCTGCGCCGCATCCTCACCCACCGTCAAAGATCCATCTCATCCAGTATTAGGACATCCTCCTTCTCTCCTGCCACCTCCTTCCACCCCCCCCCCCCCCCCCGCTCTATCCACCCCCACCCCCCTCCAACAAAAATAGAAGCCAGAACTGACAACGGTGATTGGCCTAGCAAATGACCTAGCTCTACCCGAGTTTTGGTCTGAACGTCCAATCCAAGTCAGATGTCTGCCGTATAAAAAAAAGTTTCCCATGCAGAATAGGCAGGGATAGAGAAACTTCAATATTGTCGCCAGTTTTCTTGCGTTCAGGTTTCTGCGAACCACGGGAGTTCAAGAAAGAATTCAGCAGTGAAATACACACAAAAAAGAAGTGTGTCGATTCCCTGGGCTGAATTGCTGTGTGAATAGCCAGACTACCGCGTTGCTAGAATCGTTTCTTGGTCGAAGCTGGAATCTTGAAAAGTGCGTGTACATGTAAGTGTGGAGAAGTTGGGGAAAGTTCCTAAGCTTAATTTCTTTGTGTCAATTCTGTGAGTGGTCATTTTGTTCTGTCTTTTTCTGACTGGCTAGCTAGTTCTCTCTCTCTCTCTCTCTCTCTCTCTCTCTCTCTCTCTCTCCTCTCTCTCTCTCTCTCTCTCCTCTCTCTCTCTCTCTCTCTCTCTCTCTCTCGTGTGTGTGTGTGTGTGGTGTGTGTGTGTGTGTGTGTGTGTGTGTGTGTGTGTGCTTTACTGTGACAGTTCTGTTTAGGTGATTGATAATCTACTCTGCTTGTCTGCTATCAGCTCTCTCTCTCTCTCTCTCTCTCTCTCCTCTCTCTCTCTCTCTCCTCTCTCTCTGTCTGTCTCTCTCTCTCTCTCTCTCTCTCTCTCTCTCTCTCTCTGTCTCTCTCTGTCTCTCTGTCTCTTCTCTCTCTCTCTCTCTCTCTCTCTCTCTCTCTCTCTCTCTCTCTCTTTCTCTCTCTCTCTGCTTCACTGTGACAGTTCTGTTTAGGTTGTTGCTTTCTCCTCTCTCTCTCTCTCTCTCTCTCTCTCCTCTCTCTCTCTCATCTCTCTCCTCTCTCTCTCTCTCTCTCTCTCTCTCTTTCTTTCTTTCTCTCTGTCTCTCCCTCTTTCTTTCTCTCTTTCTTTTTGTCTCTCTTTCTCTCTGTCTCTTTTTTTTGTCTCTCATTCTCCCTCCCTCCTCCCCCCCCCCCGCTCTCTCTCTCCTCTCTCTCTCTCTCTCTCTCTCTCTCTCTCTCTCTCTCTCTCCCCTCTCTCTCTTCTACACAGCCTGTTCATCATCTCATCAAAGGCATACTCACAGCTCTGTGAAGTGAGTGACAGAGATGGAAGATGTCAATCATCCTCTGGCATGTTCACTCTTTGAGACGTCCATTAGACAGTTATGTGTGAACACGCCATTCAGTTAGTAATGTGACCTGGCTAGGATCGACTGATAATGAAGTGAGAATATGATAAGACAGTGTCAAATAGGCATGCGTGTTGTTTATGCTTCTTTCATATTGTGCCCGGTATAATGGAAATGACGGCTTATTAAATTTGAAAGTCTGAATGTATCTTCTGATTCCATATAATTTGATTAAATCATGTTATTACGTTGGCAGAGACTGGAGGGAGGTGAAGCATGTTGTGTAAGGACGTGTGTGGGCCCCTTACCTTAACAGCTGGTCGTATGCTTACAGCAAAGCACACTCCCTTGGGGACGTGGCCTACTCATTCTTTCTCACAGCCGCACATGGCAGTGTTGTTCGTGTTGTTCGCCACGCCAGCTAGGCGCGCGCCTTCAGCAAAATTCCCACACACTGAAAGCAGGGCCTACTGTTTATTGCTGGCATGCGGGCTGTCTCTCGCTCGCATTCTCTCTCATGATGACCAGGGGTAGTGCGGACAGAGGCCCTGACCCAGATCTCATTTAATTTGATGCGCGTGAAGCAAGCGATGGCATGCATTCATTCATTAGGTACTGGAGGGTGTGTTATTGTTTCGTTACAGAGATCGGGTTTTTTGTTGTTGTTGTTGTCGAAAACGCCCTTTCTTATCGGTGGATTCCGCACTCAGTGCGCTACTTATAATACACATATTTGTGATTAATCGACAAAAGTGCCGAAGTTGCACACAAAATGCTGTGTATAGGACTGCTGAAAGGACATGGTGCTGTTGTTAGCGTAGGGGGGTCCACACACGTTGCGTCTCAGAACTGATAGGTTTGTGTCCATGATTCCTCCTCTTTCAAGCAAACCAAGGTCACGTGTGCAGCACGCACAGCTTATACAAGGTCATCAGGGGAGATGACCATGGGGACATTCTGTAGGAACATCCACTCTCAAAGGTCAGGAACATCATACACAGACAGAAAAGGCTTGTGGTTTGCTTCCTTCGGGGTCACCGGTATCGGCGAGTCCATGGGGGGTTGTCGTTGGACGGACGTGGTGGCGCCCTTCAAAGGGCAGCTCACTCATGCCGGCTCCGCGAGTACGCAATTATTGTCGTCAGTAGGGTGCTTAGCTGGTGGTGCCCTGTGTATGTTGAATCAGAGCAGGCGCCACTGAACACCACGAAGTGGCTCGGCAGCAGAGCAGTGTCTCCTCCGGTGGGTTGCCTCTTGACGACTTGACATTGACTGCTCCCTGTGGATTGCCGGTGCCGGGGCTGCGTCGGACCGGACTGTGACTGTGACTGTGAACAGGGTGTCGGAATGAGCGGTGTGGGTGCACTGCCACTGAGATGGCACAGAAGATCGGACAGCCAAAAACAAAAAACAAAAAAACAAACAAAGCTAAAGAGAAACAAAAACAAAAACCGAAAAAAGAAGAAAAGAAAGAAAAGGTATTGTAGCAATGTACCGCTGCGTCACACCTGTCCCCGGATAAGCAGCCCTAGTTTGACACAGAGAAATCTGCTGTGGTGATACAATGGTGCAAGACAATGCACAACTCTCAGTATTTTTCTTACCACGTGAGCCTGCCCCCATTCTTTGTTTTGCTTGAAGGTAATATAGTCATGGCAACAGGAGAATTACCAGTCAGCCAACACTGCAGAAATAACACAGAGCTTTTGCATGAAATGACGCTGCCTTATGATGTTTAAAAATCAAACTATGGGCAGTTATCTTGCCCTGTGTCAAACGAAGAAGTACGTATAATTGTGCAAAGCAACATCTCCGGTTAAAATCAGTGGCTAGCAATTGTGAACTTTCATTGTACAACAGTTGACTGGTCAAATGATTCAAGGGGGAAATTTCATAGAAGTTTGTTTGATACTGCTAGCGCTCCTCGCATACCACAGTCTTCCTGTGAGACAGAGACAGCACTGCCCGCAACAAAATCCACATTGACAATTCCTGCACAGACATCTCACAACGAGGCAGGTGACAGCTCCCCTGTTCATAGCCAGATGTTACGATCCCATGGTCTTCATCCTTCTAGTACTCAACCTCATATCCACCCCAAAACAGAGACATTCCACCTCCTCCATCATTTTGAATGTATTTACTTTCCAATCATTCTTCTGCTAATTTTTCCCTCCTCATCATCTTCCTAGTGTCGTCCCCCTTCCTTCCCCTTCCCACTCCACCAGCATCCTTGCGTCCCCGCCCTCCCCTGTTCCCCTCTGAAATGTCCAAGAGTGACAATAATGATTGAGCTAACGAGCAGTTATGATCCTGTGTAGATTGCCTTTATGTCTTTCCTTCTCCATCATCATCCTTCTAGCCCTCCCAACCTGCTCCCATTCCTTCCCATTGTCATTGAAATCTTCAGTGATCAGACCTGACAATAATGCCCATGCCAATGAGACGCATGATTGCGCCATGTGTGCAAATAGTCTCTTTCTCATCAAAGTCAGTTGTGTGTAATGCAGTATGCTCACAAAAAGAAAGTACAGACAGAGACTTAAGTATGCTCGCCCGTTCTCTCTTGCCCTCACGTTCCTGCGAGTAGCAGGGGTTGAAGAAAGAACTCAACTGTAAAATAGGGAAAAGAATCTATGAATTCTTCGGTGGCTGGACTGGTTTCTGAATTGCAAGCCTGCAGCGTTCTTCGATTCGTTTCCTGATCGAAAATGGAGTCTTGGGAAAATGGGTGCCCGAGTAAGTTTAGAGAAGTTAGGGAAAGTTTCTAAGCTTCATTTCATCGTGCCAGTTCTGTTTGAAAGGTCTATAGTGAATCAGCATGTGCCCTCTGTAACGTCTCTCTCTCTCTCACTCTCTCTCTCTCTCTCTCTCTCTCTCTCTCTCTCTCTCTCTCTCTCTCTCTCTCTCTCTCTCTCTCTCTAGGGTATCACTATTGTGCTGTGTATTTACCCAGCCATTTCAGTCAAGATGATTGCCTATCGATTTCAATATAGACTTAACATAACAGGTACTTTACCTCGTGTTACGTCAGCAGTGTAACAGAAAGCTGTAGCGTTGGGAGGCTGTCTTTGAACGAGGCAAAAATGATAGTTCTCCGATATCTGATTTCATTTGCTGCTTCAACTTCTACTTTATCACTGACAATTTCGTTATCAGCTTCTTCTTTCTTCTTCTTCTTCTGAAAAGAAGAAGAAGAAGAAGAAAGAAGAAGAAACAAATAACCCAAACAACAAAAGGCCCAAGGGTACTTCAAGTAATTGCCCTCACTCTTCCTTCTATCAAGGTTGATCCTGTTCCTGACACAACTGGAGAGTGGCGGCCCCTGGCCCTAGGCCACGTGACTGAAGTCATCACAGTCTCTGCAGAGTCGGCCATTAGTCGTGGCGAGTCAGCAAATCACATTTCGTGCGCTGGTTCGCTTCTCCCCCTCCCTTTTCTGTATGTCTGACCACAGGATGGACCCCGTGTTGTCATGGTAACACTCCAATCACTGTTGGGGAAATTGTGTTTGGAATGTGGTGAAATCGCTCTCCCCGTTGAGAAGAAAATAGGGGTATGAGTGTTCGAGGATTTAGTTTTCAAAGTCAAAAATAAAAACTGTTAGCAAACTTATTTGAAATACATTTCCTTTACATTTCTTTTTTTTTTTGTAAACACTGTTAACTAATTGTATTCTTTAGTACTTCCTATGAACATTGCACTTTTGAACCCTGTATTGTGCAGCTACTGCAAACCAAACACATCGTCTCTAGGAACAGTGGTACAAACGTTTGGCTTTATCATTCTTCCACCCGTACCCCACTTATGGTTAGTCTATGCACATAGCTTGGCTATAAGCACCACGACATGGCTTGATAAATAAATACTGCAGAAGCAAGTAGTCTCTGATGTTTCTTTCATAACAGAATCTGTTCAAAACCATTCTATCTTGTTTTGGGTTTTCATTACGTATACCCATTCGCAACAAAGGAGTGGATGACAGTAATGATATCTCTGTTTTAATCGGTTGAGCGACAGTGAATAAAATTCGATCAAAAATCACAATGGTTGCAAAAGATCAAGGTCAAAATAAGCAGTGTGTCGTTAGTCACTCTGCAATGTATTACAATTACATACGACGGATGGATCAGAAGACGAAGCTGGTGAACACGAAAGGAAAGTGAAATTGGAGAAAAGGGGTAGGGGAGTGGTGGAGGTTTGGAGCAGAAATCTATCATCACAATAACTTTGTTATAAATGTTTTGTTCAAATTGTTTTGCTACCACAGCAAGTGCTTGACGGTAACGCTGCATGGTCACTCTATTTCTCTCTAAAAGAAAAAAAAAGTTTATAGGATTAAAATGGGGATTTTTCAATATAGATGAAAGTAGTATACCAGCAAGCGGACATACCTGAGACGGCAGCATTGTGAGAATAGGAAGAGAGATGGAAAGTAGGGAAAAAAATTGATAGATGGAAAGACAAGAAAAGGTAAAAAACAATGTTTTACTACTTCACGTAAAATGTACAAGTTGCAGTTAATTCACTTTTAAAGATAGAATGGGAGTTGTGAAATTCAGTGAGTGTGAACGGGTACCTGTATAGTCATCAGCATCTCATTAACGTAGCACAAACAAGATTTACCTGTTCTCTTTCTCTGCTAAAAAAAAAAATGTCTTCAGAAAACTGCACAACACAGAATTAGTCTCATTTTCCTTCTCACTGTAAGCCAGCTATGCCTTAATCATCGTGAACGCACGTAGACCCATCTGTCTGTTAGGAGCTGTCACAAGCAGGGAGGGTTACGTCAAGTGATTCGTGACCCATTGAGGATACTGTCTTTACAATGACACGACACCGGTGTATCAGATGTGGCACCATTGCACAGTGACTTGCATGGGAACGCGAAGCTACATGTTTCAGAGGGGAATCTCGGCTGACAAGAAGATTACATTGTACAAAGTAAGTGTGTACCTTCTGTGCTGTATGTAGAAGTCAATCTAATGTTTTTAATATATTGAAGTTAGGACACAGGCGGAGGAAGTTTGTGTTCCAAGGTTTCCTATGATGAATGCATTCAATACTGTGTTTGAAAGCAAGCCAAGTGTAAACATTGGAGATCTCGCTATTTCTCTGGTGTGCATGAATTCCATATAATGTGGGGCCGCCTCCAGTACAAGACTGCTGTTCTGTGCAGACACGACACTTGATCTGGTTCCACTCTGCACATCGTTTTAGCCCTCTGTGCAAATGACTGGCCATCACGCATTCTGCTGTTTGCTGGTGACAACTTTCTCGAACTATTCCAAAGAGCAACAGGAAGCTTCTAAAGTAAGGGTCATTGAGTTGTCCAAAGTGTCTGAAGCTTTGTTGGAGGTATGGTTCAGAGTCTGTTGAAAACTATTTTATTTTTATTTTTTTCAGCCGCGTTGGAATGTGTCTCTCTCTCTCTCTCTCTCTCTCTCTCTCTCTCTCTCTCTCTCTCTCTCTCTCTCTCTCTCTCTCTCTCTCTGTGTATTTTCATACATATCCGTTTGTGTCTTTCTGATATTCTATCACCAGTGCCTTTGCCATACTCCATCTCTCTCTCTCCCTGTCTGTCTATTCCTGTATTCGTGTGTCTGTGTGTGTCTACTGACATGCTTGTTCGCGCTCACAGATTTTTCTACAGTGTATTCCAGATATATTTTCAGAAGAACTGGTGTAAAAAGTTGATAGCATAACAGAATCTGCATTTCTTTAAATGTGTTAAATTTCCGAGGAGCGGAAATGCCAAATATCGAAGAATGATAGTTCCGTTATGAAAAAGAAACGTCAGTGACTTGTCAGGAGTACGATGGAATACAAAACAAATTCAAATGGAATTATCTTGTGTTTTAACAAATACGTTACATTCCCCCGCCTCCAAACTGCAATATAATGCTACTAACTGCTAGGTTCTGAAAATCAACTCATCACATTTTCTTTCTTTCTTTCTTTCTTTCCTTTGGTGCCCACGATCATGAGGATGATCATTCTGCCTACGTTTATAGACAAGTTATCACGAGTTTAGTTATAGAAAAAGGCCCACGATACTGGTCATTTCATCAGATGAAGAGTGGTGAGGAAGGTGGAGATGATTCTGCCTGTTGTTCTTCCACGTGTATCTGCCTTTCTGCTCTGGGTAGCTTAAGATGACCTCTGTACAGCCCCAAATACCACAGCATGACTAAGTACTGATGTTCGATTTTCACATCAGTTCAAAGCATACTGGTGTAATAGGTCTTCTGAAAACACGTTGAGTGAAGAGAAAGTCCGTTGCTGTTTTAAACTACAACCGTTTTCCTCGAGTCTACTTTAACTGGCCAAGGAATCGCTTCTAAAAGGATGACTTGTAGACGTCTGAAGAGAGTAGTCAGCTGCCGTGATGGGAAGTGCTGGAATTCAGTACACTGAAAAGGCTTATTTCACCATGAGGGGTGTCCTCATGCTGGGATCCTAAGTTCTCGGTTATTCTTTAGCCTCTGCCCCACATCCAAACCCCCTTTTGAAGACATTGCACATCTCATCCATTCGTACGACATTTCCATTATCGTATCATCCTCTCGCTATCAGAGACCCTGTTCCTGTCTTCCCAAGAAAAAAATCTTGGAACTGACAAGAATAATTTCAGCCAACCAGAGGCCTGATTCTGATCGAAAACTTGTGCAGAATGTCTCTCTCCTCCATGTCAGATGTATATCATATACAATGTCCCGGCAGAAAAGGGATGGACAGAGAAACCTGGATATCGTCGCCTGTGTCCTTGCATTCAGGTTCTTGTGTGTAACAGGTGTTGACGAAACTGAACGGTGAGGTAGGAAAAAGGGAATGCGTTGAGTCCCCGGGCTGAACTGATGTCTGAATAGGTATGCTGCAGCGTTGCTAAAATCGTTTCCTGCTCGAAATCGGAGTTCTCAAAAATGCCTGTCCGTGCAAGTTTGGAGAAGTTGGAGAAAGTTTCTGAGCTTCATTTCCTTGTGGCAATTCTTTCCTGGTTGGTCGACAATTGGTTTTCTCTGTCTCTATTCATCAGTCTGTCTGTCCGTCTGTCTGTCTGTCTGTCTGTCTGTCTCTCCTCTCTCTCTCTCTCTCTCTCTCTCTCTCTCTCTCTCTCTCTCCTCCCTCCCTCCCTCCTCTCTCTCTCTCTCCTCTCTCTCTCTCTCTCTCTCTCTCTCTCTCTCTCTCTCTGTCCCCCTGATATTAATGTACACCCCCTTGACATAAAGGCTATGTAGGCCATTGTCAATAAGAACGTGTCTGAAGCGTCTCTCCCTCTTTTTCTCTCTCTCTTTCTCTCTCTCTCTCTCTCTCTCTCTCTCTCTCTCTCTCTCTCTCTCTCTATCTCTTTCTCTCAAGCACTGCAATCTAAGACTTGATTCTTTGGCATGACCATTTTCACTTGACGCTTTGATCCCAGGCATGAACATGAAAAACGAAGATTGCTGATGATCAACGCTTTGGCAATGTCAATTAAGGGTTCATCTTCTTGGTGTTTTACTGGATAATACCTCAGCAGTGTAAACCAATGATATAATCAACGGAACTTTTTGTTAATTTAATGACAAGTTTTGTTTCTTCTTCTTTTCTTTACTACTACTACTATTACGACTACTACTGCTATTCCTCTAATTCGTCTTCTTCTTCTTCACCTCTTTCTCCTCCTCCACCTCCTCATTCTTCTTCTCCTGCTCCTACTGCTGCTTCTTCCCCTCTTCTCCTACTTCTCCTCCTCCTCCTCCTCCTCCTCCTCCTCCTCCTCCTCCTCCTCCTTCTTCTTCTTCTTCGTCTTCTTCTTTTCCTTCTTCTCCTTCTTCTTCTTCTTCCTCCTCTTCTTTTTCTTCTTCCTCTTCCTCTTCTTCTTACTCCTCCTCCTTCTCCTCCTCCTCTTCTTCTTCTTCTTCTTCTTCTTCTTCTTCTTCTTCTCTTCTTCTTCTTCTTCTCTCCTCCATGTCTACTGTGCGGCAAGATATCTACCCACCTGGTCATTCTGGTTGACCAGTAAGAACCTGTCTAGTTTTGTCACCCGATCATATTTTGATTTTTCCGACAGAATGTTTTGTGGAAACCTCCCTCGTACCAGTGGGCTTCTTTCAGAGCATTGATATGTGTGCCGTACACATGACCTCGGCTCATCGTCTGCCCCGAAAGACTGGCACTGAGACCACCTCCCAAGGTCTCATACACAGGGGTAGAGTAAAAGGAAATAGCCCCATGCAGGGATCGATCCCAGGACCTCGGATTCCCTCCTTTCCTACAGGAGTGTTTAAGCTCTGGGCCCCCCTTCCTGCCAGCTTTCGTTGAAAATAAGCGACTTTATGCTGCAAGACATAGGGATCTCCATCTTTGCATTCACCTCGTCATGACCCCCCCCCCCCCTCCCCGCCCCGCCCCCGCGCCCCCCGTCCCCTCCTCCTCGACCTTATTCCACGCTACTCCCCTCCACATACCACTCACAGTAGTGACATCCTTACCTTACCTTCCCCATTCCCAGCCCAGCCCTTCACGTCCTCACAACCTTCAGAGAAAATTACCGGGAATTATGTTTTTCACTGTTAGTTCCCTTTTACATTTTGTTATGCGCTCAAATGATAGCCATCGTACGTCAAGAACGCCTTAAGTTGGACACAAATGCTGAAATACTAATGCACAGGCCTACAACGTGAAGGAGAGTGAATGTTACAGATAAAGTAGGTCAGATATTTACACACTCACTCACACTCTCTCTCTCACACACACACACACACACACACACACCACACACACACACACACACACACACACACACACACACACACACACACACACACACGTATGCATACTTACATACATACATACATACATACATACATACATACATACATACATACATACATACATACATGTGAAAAACACCTGTACTTTGACATCATGTCATATTTTGCTTTCTTTAACGTTGTTTTACAAGATCCAGGGGTCATTACTTCATTAGTTGTGCCTCAATAAAAGTGTATAGTTAATGTCATTTTCCATAAGTGGTTCATAAAAAGACACCATCTAGTCATAAAATTAAGCAGCAAAATAACAATGATACAGCAAGCAGCGTATTCCTGGAAGCCTGATCTTTGTACAGGTCTCACTCCCTCCTCTCTCCTCCACACCCCCCCCCCCCCCCCCCCCACCTAAATCTCATTCATACCGAATACTATTTCATCCATAGTATCCGTGGCGAACAACTGTGAGCAGACGCTGTAGAATCCCAGTCCTACGTACCATGGCTCAGATTACTCTCCGGAAGTGAGGAACAGGCTTATATAAAAACAAACTCAGCTGTAAAATAGAAAAGAAAGAAGAAGTGTTATGTTCAATCCCATGGCAGTTCGATGAGCGAATAGCTCGCGTGTAGTATTCCCATAAATCGCTACCTCATCGACGAAAAAAAGAAAAGAAGAAAAAGCAAAAAAGAAAATGAAGAAAACCAGACCTTGAAAATGTGTCCACGCAACTTGCTAGAGGAGTTAGAGAAAGTTTGGACACGTTTTCACTTCACTGCAACAATTTTCATGCTAGACTTTCGAAGATAAGCGATTACCCCTCTCTCTCTCTCTCTCTCTCTCTCTCTCTCTCTCTCTCTCTCTCTCTCTCTCTCTCTCTCTGTCTCTCTTCTCTCTCTCTCTCTCTCTCTCTCTCTCTCTCTCTCTCTCTCTCTCTTCCCCGTAGGCACACCAATCAGGAACCTGCGTAATTCTTCCCCACCTCTCCTTGTGAGTTCATTTTAAGTGGTGACAGCCCTGATATGGCCCTTTGCGGTCGGCTGGGCTATAAGCAACATTACCTTACCTTACCCCTCTCTCTCTCTCTCTCTCTCTCTCTCTCTTCCACCCGCCCTCTCTCTGTCACAGTCTGTCTCTCTGTCTCTGTCTCTGTCTCTGTCTGTATCTCTCTCTCTCTCTCTCTCTCTCTGTCTGTCTGTCTGTCTGTCTTACCCGTAGGCACACCATCAGGAACCTGCATTGTTCTCCCCCTCCCGCCACCCCTACCCTCTCTCTATCTCTCTGTCTCAGTCTCTTTTCCTCTGTCTCAGTCTCTCTCTCTCTCTCTCTCTCTCTCTTTTCTCTCTCTCTCTCTCTCTCTCTCTCTCTCTCTCTCTCCCTCTGTGCATGGGTGATTAGTGTTGCAGCAATGCTGCTAACCCAACAGACAAAGATGGCATTGATTCTAAGACTAACCAGTTGATGACTTTGGTGGTGTCAGCACAAAGGCGGCCAAATGGGTACTTGACCTGGCATTACGCCAGAATAGTAGAACAATACCAGGCGCCTGTGTGTCAAATATTGATAGGACTATGGTAGATAGTTCATGAAGAAGGTCAAAGATGGCTGTTCTTCAAAATGAACATGAAAAAGCGTTGCATCGCTCTCTACACGTTCTTCTCCTCCTGATAATTCTTCTTCTTCTTCTTCTTCTTCTTCTTCTTCTTCTTCTTCTTCTTCTTCTTCTTCTTCTTCTTCTTCTCCTCCTCCTCCTCCTCCTCCTCCTCCTTCTTCTTTTACTACTTCAGCTAGTGCTGCCACCACCTCTGTTACTACTTCTTGTCCTCATCCGCTGCCACATGCTCCACTCTCTCGTTCCCCTCCTCCTCCACCACCACCTCCTCCTCGGCCAGCTCCCTCGTTCTCCTCCTACTCCTCTTTTTCTTCCTCCTTTTTTCTTCTTCTTCAGCCATCCTCCTCTGTCTTCTCCTTCTCTTCCTCCCCTTTTCTTTCTTCTTCGTCTTCCTTTCTATGTTTCTATCCGTCCATTGTCCCCAAGAAACTCAAAACGTCTTCCCTGAAGAATTGTCATAAAACAGTTATGATTCAACAGAAATGTTGATTCTTTGATGTGCTAATTCTTTGAGGTGTATGGTTGCCAGGAACAGACAGATAGCCATCCATTATCAGTATCAAGATACGTCACTTACTCACTGACAGTGGGATGGAATTTGTATAACGGAAAAGAATAGAAATAATCTAATGTGCTTCGAGATGCATATCGGTTTTTCCCTGTTTCCATTCTCCAGGTCATGCTAATAACGAATCAGTTCTGAAAATCGCTCAATGCATGGTCTGCTTCTGCCGTGTTTGATAGACATTCTATCATCAATAGGGGAACTGCCGTGTTTGATAGACATTCTATCATCAATAGGGGAACTGCCGTGTTTGACAGACATTCTATCATCAATAGGGGAACTGCCGTGTTTGATAGACATTCTATCATCAATAGGGGAACTGCCGTGTTTGATAGACATTCTATCATCAATAGGGGAACTGCCGTGTTTGATAGACATTCTATCATCAATAGGGGAACAGCGACCCAGGATCGTCGACACACTGCACACAAACCATGTATGCTGGACGAGACAAAGGTGAGACAAAGGAACGCGCGTGCTGATGAATCTCAGTCCTCTCTGTCCACATGTTTCTCCCTCTCTCCCAGGTTATCCTTAAGTTATGCATTTCACCCACTGTGTAGCCAGAGTGCGTCATGTGGATGGGCTCTGGTGTTTGATATCAGCACCAGTTCGAGGTATACGGCCGTTATAGCTCTCGGGAGATATTATATGAAGAAAAGGCCAAAAACCAGTTTAAACTACAACAGTTTTCTTTTTTTGTTTTAGTTAGTGATAGAATCGCTTCCAGAAGGAAAGATTTACAAGTCTCCGAAGGGAGTGACTTCAGTTAATACAGCTGTGAAGACGAGGGGGGGGGGGGGGGGGGGGATCTGAAACTCAGTACACTGGTGGGGAAAGGGTGAATGTACCACGATGTGTGTCCAGATGGTGAGTTAGTGAGTGCTTTCTGAGTGTGAAGCCTCAGATTTTTAAGAAAATATACGGCGTGTCTTAGGTGTGTTTCAAAGGTTTGTGTGATTTTTTTTCTTTTAATAATGACTTGTGAGTTGACTTCAACGCAGTGACAGCCCTGTTATGGCCCTTTGCTGTCAGTTGGGCTGTAAGCAGCATGACTTCACCTTACCTCTGCACCTCATTCTAGCCACTATTACAGACACTTCACCTCCTCATCCAATACTAGAACATCCTCATCCTCATCTTGTCATCCAGCTGGCCTCCTTTTTTTACTCTGCCACCTTCACCAGAAACATCCCAGAACTAACCAACAATGATGAGTGACGCATGTAGCAGCCTCGATCTGGCCGAACACTAGCACAGATGGCATCTCTCTCCCGTCTAGGTTAGATGTCTATCATCCACCATGTTCCACCAGAAAATAGAATGACGGACAGTCCTACACTTTCTGGCCTGTTTTCTGGCATTCAGATTCCTACGATCAACCGGGCTTGCAAGGAGAACTCGGCCATGCAATAAGAAACAGGGAATTGGTCGATTCCCCGGGTTGAATTGGTATCGGACCAGCTGACCCGCCGCGCTGTTAAAACCGTTTCCGGATTGAAATCAGAGTTTTGAAGAGAAAAAAAAAAGCGTGTGCATGTAAGTTTGGAGGGGTTGGAGAATATTGCTAAGCTTCATTTCCTTCCGGCAATTCAGTGCTGGCTGGTCGATAGTCAAGCCATGTTGTCTTTGTCTGTCCAGCTGGCTGGCTGGTGCTCTCTCTCTCTCTCTCTCTCTCTCTCTCTCTCTCTCTCTCTCTCTCTCTCTCTCTCTCTCTCTCAAAAGAGCAACGTAAGACCTGCTTTTTAGGGTGATCATTATGGCGAGTTGCTATGATCCCAGGCATGAAAATGGTATTTCAGGATTACAGAGGATCAGCGCTCTGGCGATGTCAATCTGGACTGCATCTAACAGGTAGTTTACTCAGTGTTACGTCAGCGGTGTAAAATAACGACACGGCTTCATGGACTTGACGAGAAGTTTTATTATTATTATTATTTTCTTCTTCTTCTTCTTCTTCTTCTTCTTCGTCTTCTTCTTCTTCTTCTTCTTCTTCTTCTTCTGCTCCCCCTCCTCCTCCTATTTTTCTTTTTCTTCTTCCTCCTCCTCTTTCTCCTCCTCCTCCTCTCCTCACCCTCCTTCTCCTCCTTCTCTTCTTTTTCCTCTTCCGTCTCCCCCTCTTCCTCCTTTTCCTCGTTCTCCTTCCTCTCTTCCTGCTCCTCTTCCTCTTCTTTTGTTTCTTCTTTATCTGTTTCGCCTCCTCCTTCTTCTTCTTTTGTTGCTTGATCTGTTTCTTCTTCTCGTTCTTCTTCTTTTGTTTCTTCTTCTTCTTTGATTCATTCTTCTTTGATTTTTTACTGGTTATTACGTCAACATGGTACGATAATGGTATGGTTTATGGAAGTTTTGCATTAATTTGATGACGACTTTTGCTTTCTTCCACTCCCTCCTCCTGTCCTCCTCCTCCTCCTCTTCTTGTATATCTTCTTCTTCTTTCATTTCTTCTTTATCTGTTGTTTTTTATCTTCTTTTTTGTGTTTGTTTTTGTTTTGTTTTTGTTTTTACTCCTCCTCCTCCTCTTCTTCTTCTTTGATTCTTTACTGGATTGTACGTCAGCATGATACAATAATGGCAAGGCTTATGGAAGTTTTTCATTGATTTGATGACATTTTTTTGTATTCATCCACCCCCCGTCCTGGTCCTCCTCCCCCTCATCATCATCATCATCATCATCATCATCATCATCATCATCATCATTGTTATAATTATCATTGCCATCATCATCATCATCATCATCATCATCATCATCATCATCATCATCATTATTATTATTATTATTATTATTATTATCATTATTATTGTTATTATCATCATTATCATTATCATTACTATCAGTATTAGTATTATTATTATCATCATTGTCATCGCAATCATCATCATCATCATCATCATCATCATCATCATCATCATCATCATCATCATCATCATCATCATATATAATAATAATGGTTTCTTATAAAGCGCTTAATCAAACGAATTTCTCTTAGCGCTTTACAAAATCATGCTACATTCACCCTTCTCAAATACGATAATACACCTTACACCCAACCACAAATACTATTACTACAGTAACTAACAAAACCTAATCCTACAAATATAACATTCACTTATTTTTCAAGTATCAGTACAGAAACTAAATCCTGTAACGTCAATCATACAACAAATACATGTAATAGAAAACATGCACATACACTACATTTGAAAAGGCCCAGACGGTTATGAGTTAGGTTGTACCCCCCCCCCCCCCCCCCCCCCGCCCCTCCACACACACACACACACACACACACACACACACACACACACACACACACACACACACACGCACACACACACACAACATTGACTAGGTTTTTTTTTAGTTTAGACTTGAAAGAAGAGATAGAATCTGAATATCTGAGAGAGTCTGGCAGTCTGTTCCACGTCGCTGGAGCTTGAAAAGAGAAAGATCTTTCACCAGTAGTAGTCCTGAAGCGAGTCACTCGTAGAAGGCAGTCGTCAGCACAGGAGCGTAGTTGTCGAGAGGGGTGTAGATTTTAAGGAGATCTGAGAGATAAGAAGGTCCATTTTCAAAGAGAGCAGAGAAAGTGAGAGTTGAGATTTTGTACGAGATACAGATAGCCAGTTAAGGGAGTGAAGTAAAGGCGAAATGTGATCATATTTTCCTGCTCTACAGATGACTCGGACTGCATGATTTGGATTCGCTGTAATCTTTCTATCATCATCATCATCAGTTTCATCATCATCGTCATCATCATCATCATCTTCTTCTTCTTCTTCTTCTTCTTCTTCTTCTTCTTCTCCCCCACCCTTTCTCCTCCTCCTCCTTCTCCTCCTCTTCCTCCTCCTCCTGCTCCTCCTTCTCTTTGCCCGCTCAGTGGTAACACATTTATGCTGCTCATTCTGACAATACAACCAAAAAACCTGTATATTTTTTTTTTCACAAAATAACTGTAACTCCTTTATACCAATGGGTTCTTTTAGAGCATTAAGTGAACGCTGTACATAGGATCTCAGTTTATTGGCTCTTCCGAAAGGCTAGCCATCAGACCCCACCTCATAAGGTATACAATAGAAAGGAGGAGAGAAACAAGCCATTGCCATGGCGCAGTGGTTAGCGTCGCGGATTCCGGGATAGAAGGCCATTGGGTCGATTCCCATTTGAGCCATAATCGTACTTGTGGGATTTTTCCGTCTCGAATGGCTCCAATCCAGAGCTGAGGTTACTATGGGCTCAGCTGGGAAGACTGGAACCATACACGGTCCAGTGTCATCCACTTGAAGAATGCGTGCCTCAGAGTGTTGCTTCAATTTCCTGACCAACATTGCGGGTGTTAGTACTTCCCGGGCCTGGTCGATACTGGGATACATCATGAAAGTAGACGTGGCGCACAGCCCTGTCATGCAGTCTTAGGCTGGGAGTGAGCCCTGCTGCATCATCTTCATCATCCTCATCCTCATCGGTCAGCATAAGAAGTGTCAACAACACAAGTTCCGTAGCCCTTCATGTCCTGTTCTCATGATGAGCTCCGTTTCAGTTTCCTCTCTACGTTTGTGCCCTAGATGAGTTCGTGTTGAGATCATCGACGCTGGTGAGTTCATAGGAGCCGTCGGCGGATGGGTGTGGTGGCACTCTCTGAAGGGGACGCTCGCTCACACTCTCTCACTCACGCTAGCTCTGTGACTAAAACGATGACTGTCGTCAGTAAGGGTTTAGTGGGTGGTGGTGCCCTGCTTGTGCTGGTTAGAACAGCCATCACTGAACACGACCGAGGTGACTCGGCGGTAATGCAGGTTCTCCTCTAGTGTGTTGTCTCGTGACGACTTGACACTCACTTGGCCCACATGGATTGTGGATTGCCGTTGGGGGACTGCAGAGGACAAGGCAGGGTGTGCTGTGGACGGGGAGCGAAATGAACTGTGTGTGGTAAGGCGATGTAACTGTGTGTGGTAAGGGGATGTAACTGTGTGTGGTAAGGCGATGTAACTGTGTGGTAAGGCGATGTAACGTTGTGTGGTAAGGCGATGTAACTGTGTGGTAAGGCGATGTAACTGTGTGTGGTAAGGCGATGTAACTGTGTGTGGTAAGGCGATGTAACTGTGTGTGGTAAGGCGAGGTAACTGTGTATGGAAGGCGATGTAACTGTGTGTGGTAAGGCGATGTAACTGTGTGTGGTAAGGCGATTTAACGTGTGTGGTAAGGCCATGTAACTGTGTGTGGTAAGGCCATGTACGTAACTGTGTGTGGTAAGGCCATGTAACTGTGTGTGGTAAGGCCATTGTAACGTGTGTGTGGTAAGGCGATGTAACTGGGGTGTGGTAAGGCGATGTAACTGTGTTGGTAAGGTGATGTAACTGTGTGGTAAGGCGATGGAACTGTGTGTGGTAAGGCGATGGAACTGTGTGTGGTAAGGTGATGGAACTGTGTGTGGTAAGGCGATGGAACTGTTGGGTAAGGTGATGGAACTGTGTGTGGTAAGGTGATGTAACTGTGTGTGGTAAGGCGATGAACTGTGTGTGGTAAGGTGAAGTAACTGTGTGTGTGTCAACCTCGGGTATGTCAGTGGGGGAAGACTAGCGCACAGCCCAAACACACTCACAGCTTGCTTACAATCTCATTCATATATCGTGCATTCGTCACATCAAACCACTAGTAAAGTCTATAACTTTACTACACATAATCATGGAAAGAAACATCAATGCATATGGAGTCAAACAACATAAAACATTCTCCTCTTTCTTGAACTTCACAAAACCATTTATCTAAATCATCATAACTAACCCGGTATAAATAGATTTTTCACTTTACCTGGCCAGGTGATCTAAACTATTTACGAATCACTGTCTTTTTCCTTTTCTTCTTTTCTTTTCTTTCCACTGTCACTTTCACAAAACACCAGTCACGACACAACTGCTGCACGGTCAGGTTGGACCGCTGGCACTGGTCAGGTTGGACTGCTGGCACTGGTCAGGTTAGACCGCTGGCGTTGGTCAGTTGGACTGCTGATGAAAGTGGCGCTGCCGGGTATGAGGTCGAACCCCGGTTTGGATTGAACAGTGACTACCAGACATCGATCTGTTCTCCCTTCTTTCTTCCTGCATTAACGCATTGCACTCTCCTCTCTCTCTCTCTTCTAGTCTGCTCTATCAAATGGACATGGTTGCTTTTCTTTTCTTTTCCTTTTCTTTTTTTTTTTCCTCTTCATCAGTTAGCAACTCTCTCCTCAACATCTCTCCTTATCCTTCCTCTGCAACTCTATCTAGTGCTAATGCTACAGCTCGGTTCTCTTCACTCCTCCTCTCATCTCTCTGCCCTTCTCTCGTGCAGAGCCTACACCCAGAACCTCTTCCTCCTCTCTCCGTTTTTCGTTCTCCTCCTGTTCTTCTTTTTCTTCCCTCTCCTCACTCTCTTATTCTCATCCTATGTGTCAAAGGGTGAGTACCATTGGTCAGTATTTTTCCCGCCTTGTACCCGAAGTTACCTCCCCTGTAATTCCATTGGACGTTCAAATCGTCAAGTCACATCTACCGGCCTTGCTCTCTGTGGTGGTCAAGGGGTCATTTAATTAATTAGCTTGATTTTACCTCCACCACACAATACCTTCCCCTTCCTACTTCAACCGCGACGTCTGGCTTAACTATGGGCGCTGGTCGCAAATTGGCTAGATCAGTCTGACCCAGGCGCCAAGACCCGTCTGGCCAACCTATCGAGACGTCGGCCAAGCTACTCAGTCCGTCTGACGGACAGTGCTGTCTCTGTGGAGCCTCTCCGCTGCCTAATTGGCTGAGGCGACACCTTAAGTCGTCTGCCTGGACACCAGATATTTGAGTTTGGACTTATGTCCAATTGAACGGGTTGGCGACTGACCACGACTTCGGTTTTTCTTTTTTTTTTTTGTCCGTGACAATTTCCCCCTTGCAAAAGACTATGCTCAGCATTGTCTCAACACAACGGTACAAAAACAACAACAACCGAATTTGCTGACACCACAGCTACACGTGCAAGTTTTTGCAAAATTATTTACACAAAACGGTTTACAAATTATCAACATGTATCACTAGTAAATATCACCCCAATGGTTATCATTGACGTGCGCTTTTGCCTTTTTTTTCAACTCATTTTCTGATAACCTCTGTGCGCACCTATGCAATCCCTTACCTGCGGATTTGCCACATCTTCTCTTCACAACTACTATGAAAAGCACATGTAATATGACCACGATCCATGACACCTCACTGAGGAATCTCCATCCTCACTTATCGCAAACAGTGCATTACTAACACAAGCGACTGTATGCTCCAAACATAACTACATTTACATGAACAAGTCTCACAAAGAAAATATGAACCATAGCCAAATGGGAATGAACCCATATCCAATCAACATAACTGTAATCAACACATATATTAACAAAGTAGCTATGCACCCCGGAAAATGACTGTCTTCCTCTGAGTTGCAGCTTGCTAGACTACACGCTTAAATAGTCAGCTCCTACATTCTGTCGACCTGGAATGTACTGAACTCGATACCTGTAGGGCTGCAGTGCCATTGCCCAGCGCAGCACCCTGTTGTTTTTCAGCTGCGCCTCCTGCAGGAATTTGAGTGGTTGATGATCATCTCTACCACGAACTCTTTCCCATACAAGTATTTGTGAAATTTCTGCACGGCCCACACGACAGCCAAACACTCCTTCTCTACCGTTGCGTACCCTTCTTCACACTTCGGTCACTTCCTGCTAGAAATACTTCACAGAAAACTCGACCCCTTCGTGCTCCTGCAACAATACTGTACCTACTCCACCACCTGATGCATCTTCCACAACAAAAACGGTTTAGACATATCCGGTAGCTTCAAGATGGGACGGGAACCTAGCCCTTCTAGCACTGTCTGCAGTGCTTGCTCTGCAGCGTCTGACCACTCGACCACTGCCGGTTTTCCCTGCCTTGACCAAATCACTGAGAGGACTCGTGATTGCTGCGAAATTTGGTACAAATTCCCTGTAGAAACCAATAAAACCTAGCAGACTCCTGACTTCTGTTTGGTCCTTGGTCTCTCTGAATTCATCATCTTCTCCACCTTTCCCTTTTCTGGCTGCTTTGTGTCGCCTCCAACAACAAAACCTAGGAACTCCAGGCTTGGAAAACCAATCTGGCACTTTGTTGGTCTGGCTGTGAGATTGGCTCGTCTCAACCTCTCTAAAACTGCTCTAGCTGCCTCATATGCTCCTCCCATGTCTCGGATGCTATCAGAATGTCATCCATGAAATTCACTACGCCTTCCAAACCCGTCAATAACTTCCTCATCATCCGAGAGAAAACTGCGGGTGCGTTGACCATTCCAAAAAGAAGTACTCGCCACTGGTATAGCCCCATGGGAGTGGAGAATGCTGTGACTTCCTTTGAGTCCTCACTCAAGCTATTTGCCAATAACCTTGCTCAGATCTATCCTGGTGAAATACTTGCTCTTGCTTGTGGCGATCTGAGCGAACAGGTCTTCCACGTTCGTATGACTTCTGCATCGCCCTTTGGTGACACTGTTCAGACGTCTATAGTCAACACAGAATCGATGCTCACCTGACTTTTTCCTCACTAAGACGACGGGTGCACTATACGATGATTTGGACGGTTCAATCACCCCAAGGTCCAACATCTTTTCCACCTCCTCCTCGATCACTTTTTGGTGGCATACGGATCGGGTAGGGTTTCACATGTACGGGTTTTGCGATGTAACCTCCACCGTACAGGTCTCTAGAGTTGTCCTGCCTGGTTTATCAGTCAGGGACGCCCTATACTGTTTTAGGAGCCCCCTAACTTCCTCCTGTCTCCTACTGTCTAGCCCTTCATACAGTGACACATCCCTGTATGACTCTTCTCCTGGAAACTCAGCAACAAAATCTCCCCCTTCTTCTGCTGGGTCTCCTTCACCTCCATCAATGATTCCCTTGCTGCGCCTATGTGCTGACCTCACGCTGAATATATTTGCGGAGCAGATTCGCATGGAAAAGTTTGGTTTCCCATTCACATCAATTCGGTAATCCTGATCTACCTTTCAATGATTGTGAATGGTCCTTTCCAATGCATCAGCAGCTTGTTGTGATCCGTGGGAAGCAGTAACAGGACTTGATCTCCCACCTTGAGGAATTGCTTCCTCACCTTCCTGTCATATTGCTTCTTCTGAACGACCCTAGCCTCCTGCAAGCTCTCCCTTGCAACCTTACAGGTCTCCTCTAGCCTATTGCGTAAGTCCACCACATACTGATGAGTGGTTTTGACCTCTTCTGACTCCTGTTCTCTCCGGACCACAGCTCTTTGAGAATGCACACTGGTCCCCGAACTGTCCGCCCATACAGCAGCTCAAATGGTGAAAAGCCTGTGCTCTCCTGAGGGGCTTCCCTGTAGGCGAACAGTGCCGCTGGAATGTAACGGTCCCCAATCCTGCTGGCCTTTCCTCACAGAGCTTCTTTAAGATGCCCTTCAGCACACCATTGAATCTTTCCACCAAGCCATTGCATTGTGGGTGGTAGGGGGTAGTGAGAAGCTGTGTGATCCCTAGCAGCCTGTTGACCTCCCTCATCACGCCTGAGGTGAACTGTGACCCTCTGTCACTGAGAATTTGTGACGGCACACCCACGCGAGAAAAGATGTCCACTAGCCCTTCCGCGACCTGTTGCGTATCTACGCCTTTCAATGCGACTGCTTCTGGATATCTGGTCGCGTAGTCCACGAGCGTCAACACATACCTGTGCCCGCCTTTGGAACAGGGCGGATTGGGCCAATCAGATCAACAAGCCACTCTCCTGAATGGTGTGTCAATTAAAGGAGGCTGTTTAAGAGGCGCCTTCCTCTTCACCCCTCTTGTGGCTGACCTTTGACCACGTCACATGACATGGGAGAAACGCTTTATGTCTGCCATTGCACCTGCCAGTGAAAATCATCAAAGATTCGGTCAGCTGTTTTGGCCGCTGCCGACATGACCCGCCATGAGCGACTCGTGACCCACGACATGACAGTGTCACGATAACATGCTGGTACCTCTAACTGAGTTGTCACCTTACCTGTCTTCCCCTTGGTGAACACTCGGTACAACATCCCGCCTTCACCCCGAAATTCTGTCTCACCTCCTCTAACCACCTGTTCTCTCCACCTCTTGCCAACTCCCAAGACTTCACGAGCGAAGGTCTTGTTCCTGCGCTGCCCTAAACTCATCAGGCGACACATCTATGCCTGACTTCCTTTCTGGAACGACTAACGTATTATCAACCTTTTCCTCCTTCTTGCTCCGTGTTTGAACTGCTGCCCCTGTAGCAGTCAACAAATCAGGATCCCCTGGATCCCTTGCACCTGGAATATTTCCAATGATCAAATCATAAAGGGTTTCTCCATCACCAGCGCAGACAACTCGCCTGAGAAGTAAGGGTACGTACTTCTATCTTAGCAACTGGGAACTCCCTCACAGTGCCATCGATTTGAGTACAGGTTTTGGATTTGCCCTGTCAAATCCCCTTCCTCGACCAGCGTTGTTCGTACTACACCACATGAACAACCAGTGTCCCGTAACACTTTCACCCTCTGCTGGCCAATCCACCCTTCTTCCACTGGTAACGAACCACTCAGCCTAGTGCCCTCCATCCCTGACACTGACTGCTGTCCAGTGCTAGCCATAGGCCGCACTCCACCCTCTTCAGATTGGATCCCTTTGGTTCCACTGCAGGTCGTTTCCCCTGGTGACCCTTATCAACCTCTTGCAAGCTGCTGCCTTCTGGAACCTCATGCGACCAATCCCTCGCCACATGTCCCTTCTTGTGACAAATGAAACACCTATTGTCTCTTTGTCCTCCCTTCTGCCCCACCACTGGGTTTGCAGACTTTGCAGAAAACTCTCCTAGTCTCCTTGCACTCTTCTCACCTGTGCCTGGCACCTGTTTCTCCTGCACCTTAGTGCCCAAACGTGCCTCCCTGTACACCTCTGCTAACTTCAGCAACTCCCCTGCTGTCTCTGGCTGTCTCTCTTTCAAATGTATAGTTAACTCTGGACTGCAACCTGACAAAATCTGGTTCCTTCATAACCAGCTCTTTCAATTCAGCGAACTCCTTCTTCGTACCACTCAACTCTAACCATTTCTCAAAATAGTGATCTAAACGTGCACCAAACTGAGTGTACGTTTCCCTGCTTGTAATCTAGCTGATCGAAATTTCTTTCTGAACCCTTCCTCCTGAGGTCAAATCCCTCATCAACGACTCCTTCACAGCACCAAAATCAGATTGTTGTCTGCTGGTAACGCAGTGAAAATCTGTAATGCCTTACCCGTCAATAGCGCTGACAAAATGACTGCCCACTCTTCTGAAGGCCAACCCTGACTAGTACAAACGTTCAAAACGACTGATGTACGCACAATCGAATTTTGATCCTTCCGAGAATTTTGGCAACTTTGGTCGGGGCATATCTGCGCACAGGGTCACTGAAACTGAGCTACCATCATCGGTGGGCTCCCTCTGTATTCTCACTCTCTCTAACTCTAATTGAATCCTTAACCTTTCTGTTTCCTGCGTTTCGTTAGCCTGAATCCTTAGTCTTTCTGTTTCCTGCGTTAATCTTTCGTTTCCTGCGTTGCATTAGCCTGAATCCTTAATCTTTCTGTTTCCTGCTCTGCTATTCTCCTGCGACACGGCATCTCTCCGCTCGCTCATCTCTTTCCATCTTTTGTTGGGTTTCAACGAATGCTCGCAACTCTTCTCCCGAGTAGCCTAAAAACACGAGCGACGCTCACAAGTTGTTCAATAGGGGTGTTCTTTTCTCCGCCATTTTTATCTCTTTTTTTTAACAAGATTTTTATTACTACGACAGCCAAACTGGTGGTTACCGACACGAGTGACGTGATAGCACAATCCTATGAATGAAAAATATTAGCTTGGGACAACGTGATTAGTTTTTATAAGACGCCTAGCGCCTGACCCAACTAAAGAAGCGAATTATAGGCAATCTGTGCGAAATAAGTACTCTGGGGCTGAAATGCCAAGCCTAGTGTTAACTATCTTGGAAGCAATGCCAAGCCTAGTATTTAACTATCTTGGAAACATACAGTAAACACCACCTTGTCTTAGGATTACAATACTTGAATCCCCCCACTTCCTCTCTGAGAAGTTGAACAATTATAATAAATGGGCCAGAATATCCTGGCAGGCTCGCCAATAAATTGTCAACCTCGGTATGTCAGGGAGGAAGGACTAGCGCACAGCCCAAACACACTCACAGCTTGCTTACAATCTCATTCATATATCGTGCATTCGTCACATCAAACCACTAAATAAAGTCTATAACTTTACTACACATAATCAGGAAAAAACATCAATGCATATGGAGTCAAACAACATAAAACATTCTCTCTTTTCTTGAACTTCACAAAACCATTTATCTAAATCATCATAACTAACCCGGGTATAAATAGATTTTTCACTTTACCTGGCCAGTGATCTTAAACTATTTACGAATCACTGTCTTTCCTTTTCTTCTTTCTTTTCTTTCCACTGTCACTTTCACAAACACCAGTCACGACACAACTGGCTGGCACTGGTCAGGTTGGACCGCTGGCACTGGTCAGTTGGACTGCTGGCACTGGTCAGGTTAGACCGCTGGCATGGTCAGGTTGGACTGCTGATGAAAGTGCGCCCGCCAGGTATGAGGTCGAACCCCGTTTGGATTGAACAGTGACTACCAGACATCGATCTGTTCTCCCTTCTTTCTTCCTGCATTAACGCATTGCACTCTCTCTCTCTCTCTCTCTTCTAGTCTGCTCTATCAAATGGACATGGTTGCTTTTCTTTTCTTTTCCTTTTCTTTTTTTTTCCTCTTCATCAGTTAGCAACTCTCTCTCTCAACATCTCTCCTTAGTCCTTCCTCGCAGACTCTATCTAGTGCTAATGCTACAGCTCGGTTTCTCTTCACTCCTCCTCTCAT
>CM031604.1:27057744-27060244 GCA_018398815.1 Conus ventricosus
TATGTATTTGTCTGACTTTATTCAAGTTTAAAAGGCTGTGCCAGTCTTGAATAAAAGTTACTCTGTGTTAGGTTTCCTTATGGGAGCAAAACATACCCCACTTGTTTACTGTTTAAAGAATGGTGAGAAGAAGGGAACGCACACGAAGATGAATTCATCTCTGTCTCCCCTCTCCGTTTGTTTCTGCCTCTTCGTCAGGTTATTCTGAAGTTAAACCTTTCACCAACTGTGCAGCCAAAAATACGACAGCGTGGCTGGGCTCTGATGTTCGATTTTAGCACCAGTTCCAGACATACTTTTGTCATAACTCTCGGAATATGTCGAACAAAGAGACGGCCCATTACCATATTAAACTTTAACCGTTTTCCTATAGTTGCTTTGATTAGCCAGAGAATCGCTTCCAGAAGAGCTAGTTTACAGGTCTGTAAAGAGACTTCAAACACAGCTGTGGGAGTGGAAAATATTGAATCTTAGAACACTGGTGGGTAAAGGGTTAATGAACTATGGTGTTGTGTGTGTGTGTGTGTGTGTGTGTGTCCAGATGCTGGAATACTGAAATCGTGTTAAGCCTGAAGCCTTTACACCTCATCCTCAGCAGACACTTGACCCCCTCATCCTATACTACAACATCCTCATTCTCATCTCATCATCCAGCTGGCTTCCCCCATATACTTGGATACCGTCAGAAAGAAAAAAACCCAGAACTGACAATGGTGATGGAGGCAGGGACCAGCCAATTCTGGTCGGATACTCGCACAGATTGTCTCTCTCCAATCCATGTCAGATGTCCGTCATCCGCATGTCCCAACGGAAAAATAGATGGACAGACAGTCGTACACTTTCTCGTCTTTTTTTTCATGTAGGTTTCTGCGATCAGCCGGGCTTGAAGAGAAAACACGGCCATACAAGAAGAAACAGGGAACTGGTCGATTCCCCGGGCTGAATTGGTATCTGAATAGCTGGACCGCCGCGATCAGCCGGGCTTGAAGAGAAAACACGGCCATGCAAGAAGAAACGGGGAACTGGTCGATTCCCCGGGCTGAATTGGTATCTGAATAGCTGGACCGCCGCGCGGCTGAAACCGTTTCCGGGTCGAAACTGGGAGTCTTGAAAAAAGGCGTGTGCATGAAAGTTTGGAGGAGTTGGGGAAAAAGTTCCTAAGCTTCATTTCCTTGTGACAATTCTGTGCTGGCTGGTCGATTGTCGAAGTGTGAAGTCTTTGTCGGTCTGCCTGGCTGGTTAGCTGTCTGGTGCGTCTCTCTCTCTCTCTCTCTCTCCTCTCTCTCTCTCTCTCTCTCTCTCTCTCGTTCAAATACAACAATGCAAGACCTGATTTTTTAGAGTGATCATTATCGCTGGATGCTATGATCCCAGGCATGAAAATGGTATTTCAGGATTACTGATGATCAGTGCTTTGGCGATATCAATCAGGACTTCATCTAACAGGTATTTTATTCGGTATTACGTCAGCGGTGAAAAATAATGGCAAGGCGTATGGTAATGTTTCATCAACTTGATGAAATGTTTTATTTTCTTCTTCTCCTCCTCCTCCTCCTCTTCTTCTTCTTCCTCCTCCTCCTCTTCCTCCTCCTCCTCCTCTTCCTCCTTCCTCTTCTTCTTTGCCCCTCCTCTTCCTCCTCTTCTTCCTCCTCTTCTTTCTCCTCTTCATGCTGCTGCACCTCATCCTCCCCTCCTTCTCCTCCTGTTTCTTCTACTGTTTCTTCTTCTTTTCTTCTTCTTCTTCTTTTCTTCTTCTTCTTTTCTTCTTCTTCTTCTTCTTCTTCTTTTCTTCTTCTTCTTCTTCTTCTTCTTCTTCTTCTTCTTCTTCTTCTTCTTCTCTCTCCTCCTCCTCCTCCTCTTCCTCCTTCCCTCCTCTCCTCCTACTCTTCCTTCTCGTCGTCGTCCTCCTCCTCCTGCTTCTTCTTCTTCGTCTTCTTCTCCTCCTCTATCTTCATCTTTTTCTTCTTCTTCCTTCTTGTGTCCTCCTCCTCCTCCTCCTCCTCCTCCTCCTCTCATCCTCCTCTTCCTCCTTCTTCTTTTTTTTATCTCGAAAGAGGACAGTGGATGCAAGGGAGAGGGAGGGTCGGATAAGTGCCGAGGGAAGGGGATGTGGATGTGTATGAAAGGAAAGGGGAGGGGGGGGGGGCTGCCATTTCACGTGTTGTCCTCGGGTCTAGCGAGCACAGAGATATCGTTATTGTGGCAGCGGCATTTTTGCGCTTCGGCAGTCGAGGCTTTTTGTGCTTTAGAAATTTCTTTGTTTTGACCTTGAATGTTGTTTGTGCAACGAAATAACTGAGAGACGACCCGAGTGATCTAGTAGGATACCCAGAGGCTACGTTAGAAAGCAGGGTTATTCTCTCTCTCTCTCTCTCTCTCTCTCTCTCTCTCTCTCTCTCTGAAAAATAGTTCAGATGGGGAGGAGGGGCGATTGGGGGTATGGTGGTTGATTGCAGTGTTTCTCCCCGTTTTCATTGAGAAGAAAAAGATGACGATGGCG
>CM031604.1:27067744-27097744 GCA_018398815.1 Conus ventricosus
AGGGGAGGGGTCGGGATACCATTTTGTATTTTGAAAACATGGCTGAGAAGAGGGTGTGGGGGACAGATCCTTACCTGTATTGCCACCGGCTAACAGAAAGTAGATGGGCAGAGCTAATGGACTGTTTCTACCCCCTTGCATTTCTTTTTTTTTTCAGGGCCTCAACTGGCCGCGAGTGACAGGGAGAGAACTATTATTTGTCTGTTTTGGCTCACCCGCTCTCCACCGGCCTTGGCCGGTTCCGAGCTGCCGAGCCAAAACCAGACAAATAATAGTTCTCTAATAAGCAAGACTTCAATAACCAAAAAAATAACGACCCTACAAACATGCATATTGTGTAGGATTATCCGTTTTCAATACTAATTTACAAAACTTTTCAGATTTTAGTTTTTGCTTAATCCTATGTTTTTCCTGATTATTCTCAATAACATCATTTTCACGCAAACATTCATCAAATGAGTCTCTGTCTTTCATGTGAAATAACACTACAGTCTTTAACTGTTCTTTAAAGTCTTTTAAAACTGAGTTATATTTTTGACATAAAATCCACACACTTATCCCAGCATGTTTTCCACTGAAAGCTAGTGTACACACACGCACACATGCACACACACGAGTGCACTGAAGTGAAACCATACCTCCTCGCTTGCCGGGCAGGGAATTCAATGACTTTCAAAAGCCTATTGAAATTGAAAGAAACTCTTATCACAGCAATCACACATGGGCATGCGTTTCGGGCGGTTGACTCTAATGCCGGCATTTCTACGTTCTCTAGGGTGCAGTTATGAATAACGATTGATTTCTATTGCCTTCAGTTCTGAATAGCGAGATTTTTATAAGTGGTTGAAAGGATCTTGCTCAGTCATTCCCGCCTGGGTAAAACAGATATAGACATGTTTCTTACATTCTCCTATCATAAGTCAAGATTTAATCATGTGATAGTAAAAAGACGTCACATCCGCCCAGCACTTAGTGTTGTTGACAACGGTGGGCTTTCTGGCTGTCCTGAGAAACCTGTTACCACCACCCACCACCACCACCACCACCACACAGTGTTTGACCAATCACCGGCTTTGTTGCTTTAATCTACACTGCACCCTTTGCGACACCAAACAGTCGGAATAAAAGGCGTTGACAAGCTCAAAGAATATTTATGTTAAAGCAAGTTTTGTGACTTACTTCTGCGTGTGCGGCCCATTTATTTTCGGTTTGACATGTGACATTGTTCCTGGGGTTGACATTCTTTTTGGCTGTTGACATATAAAAAGGCATTGACACTGTTTATAGTTACGTGTTCTTGGAGACATGTAGTTTAGTTTTAAAATGACGATCAGGCAACAACATCGGGAACATCAAGAACTGTTGAAAGTTTTTTAGCCAGCGTTCCGTTAAAAAAGAACATTTGGAAGATCAAGTAGCGAAAAAGAGAAAAGAGTTGAGAAAGATAAAGAGACAAAGAGTGAAACAAGAAGAAAGAGTAAAACTAGAAGGACAAAAATTAAAATCATTGATTGATAAAGAAAAAAATGTGAAAGCTGCTCTTGTTGAATTAAATATTCAATGGGATGTGGCAGAGGATTCACAAGACATTTAAGGTAAGTTTATTATTATAATTTGTAGTTGTTTTTTAAAATTATAGCATTTTTACTGATAATAACTATATTATATTCTGAACATCTGTTTCTTATAAATAATCAAAGGTGCGCGCACACACACCTACCCCACCCCCACCCCACGCATGCACACTCAAGTCATCCACAAGTTCTTAACTCAAGTCACTCCAAGTCACTTCTAAGTTCTTACTCAAGTTGTCCTCAAGTCATTCACAAGTCATCCTCAAGTCATTCACAAGTCATCCTCAAGTCATTCACAAGTTCTTACTTAAGTCATCCTCAAGTTATCCACAAGTTCTTACTCAAGTCATCCTCAAGTTCTTACTCAAGTCAACCTAAGATCATAACTAAGTCATCCTCTAAGTACAACCAAGTTCTTATTCAAGTTATCTTATCAAAAAAAAAATACAATCTATGTTTTTATCTTAAATAGTAGATGTCTAATATAGTACACACACGCCTCAAAAAACGCGCCATCGTTGAGGATGTCTTGCTCAGCGTCCTCTGCACGAAATCGGTCAGCATAGATCTTAATGAAGTTCTTACATCCTAAGCAACCACATTGATTACAATTCTGGTCTATGGTAATGTCTTTTATAGACTCCATGTCTTTATTTATTGACTTTATCATTTTAAACAAATAATAATCCGCCATGTTTTATCAAAAAATTTTAAAATATTATTGCATTATAATGGATCAAAATGATGTTTTGTTATTGGCGGTTTTGGCGTGCTTTTGTCTTCTGTATTTAGTGGTTCAGGTTGTTTTAACTTCTTTTGTTTTTGTTGCCATTGTGTATATATTTTATAACCGTAATAACCGCCCCCAGCAGCAGCAAGGACGCTAAAAATGGCAACAGTTTTAAGTTCAATATTCCATGAAGACTTTGGGGCCCTTGAATCGCATGGAGTTTTTATAGCTGGCATTGAATCAACTTGTTCTGGCGTTGGCGGTGTTATGTTTTCATGATGAGTTATATTCTGTAACATTAATTTTTTTTGTCTGTTCCACTCTGCTAATTTTTTTCCTGCTTTAACACGCCCAGGATGAGGATGCTTTTCACTGGTCCCCACCTGATTCAGTGTTTTCTGATTCTGCTGATTTTCTGGCTTGGTTACTTTCTCCACTGATTCAGTGTTTTCTGATTCTGATGATTTTCCAGCTCGTTCATTTTGAAGGGAAATAAAATCTATATGATTAAAAGTAATTAATCCATGATTAATGGCGATAACAATGTTCCAAATCTGTAATATAGATCACAGCTTAGAGACTCTAATGACTTTGTTAAAACTGGATCTTGTGTTAAATCATACGTAAGATCTTGTTCAGAATCAATGGGAGCAAATCTACTGACTAGTTTAGTGTACAAACTAAGAACCGTTTGCCCTACACTTTTTACCATTCTCGACCCCAACTGCGCCTCATACCTGTTATGATACTTTATAATGTCTTGCGGCGACATCTGTTGAATCTGTTCTATGCTGAATTCAGTTCCGAGGAACTGTTTTGTTTTTCCACATGCTGCCAAAGAATACAGTCTTTCCTTTTTGGGCATTATAGCTTGCTCATCAACCTGGTCATTTGTAATCATAAGTTCAGGAAGGTTTAATAGATCATCGGTGTTCATGTTTTTATTAATTATAATTATTTTATTTTTAAAAATGAGCGCCGAAAAAACTGTTGCCAACCTTGTATACCATTCTGCTGTTATTGGGGGCCTAAGTATAGGATACACAATGCTTGGTAAAAGCTTGTTAAGAATTAAACCAGCAGATCTTGGCAAACTAGACTTTGAGGATTCAGCAAAGCTAATCGCTATTATTACAGCTTCGTTTGCCACGAAAGATTTTCTAGTTAAGCAAGGAATAATTCCAGACAGTATAAATATGTAAATAAAAAATACATTTATAAAAAATGGCTTCACTCGTAATGATGATAGGTGGCGCTGTGGTGAATGCGCTTGCTTTTAGCGGAAGTAATTACGCGTTTAGTAAACTGCGGGATGACGGCGAGAGAAAAAGACATAACAAAGCTATGGAGCAACTAGCAGCTGCACAAGATCGCTATGAAAAGCAGAGAATTGAGCAGTTAGATTTTATTAATAACAAACTGAAAAAACAGGGGCATGCAGCTTACACATTTAAAGATGTTGACCAGGCAATAAAAGAATATTATCTTGTAACAGGCAAACCAATCGAAACATTGCCCCCACCAAAATTCAGTGACTTTTATCAACCATCAGAAAAACAAAAGATGCAAGAAATCGTGTTTATTGTCTTTGGTATGACCATTGTGTATTTTATTGCACATAATATTGGCTGAATAAAAATGAACAAAATCTATTATCGCCAAAAGGATATTGGAAGGGAATCACGGCAATAAAAAAGCTAAGCCAAGCAGCGGGAGTCAGTGAACAAACAGCAAAGGAATGGTTATCTAAACAAGCGATTTGGCAAATTTATTTACCTGCACCTAGACGAATACAGAGACCACACTTTGTTAATACAATACCGAACGACACCCATCAAATGGACCTTCTATATTTACCCCATGATACGATTAGACGAAAAAGATTTAAGTACGCACTCACAGTCATTGACATAGCTTCAAGATACAAAGATGCGGAACCATTAACACAAAAGAGTGCTTCTGCTGTTGCTGTTGCCATACAACTGATATACCAACGGGGCCCCTTAACTTATCCTCGCATGATTCAAGTCGATGATGGGAAAGAATTTAAAGGCCAAGTGAATCAATTATTGTTGAAACATAGAGTTACCATTAAAAGAGGCATTCCAGGAGTTCACAGATCACAGGCTTTAGTTGAAAACTTTAACAAACAGTTAGCCGAAAGACTTTTTTCTTACCAGTATCACAGAGAGCTTATTGACAATTCTCGCAACACAGAATGGGTTAGAAGACTGCCCTCAGTTTTGCGCGCAATGAATAATGAAGAATTTAAAGGACTAAAACCAGTACAAGCAATCAAAAGAAAAACAATAAATGTTGCTGAAGGAGAGTCTTCATCTGGCAAACTATTACCATTTGGTTTGAAAGTAAGGTACCTTTATTTACCGGGGAAGCGGAAGGGGACACTTGCATCAGGGCAACCGATCCAATTTGGAGTGTTGATCCATATGAAATAAAAAGAATTGTAAAAATGAATCCGCCCGTGTATTATTTACGAGAAACTGACACAACAAAACAACCAGCTCCTCAAAGATCTTTTGTGAAGGAAGAACTGCAGATAATCCCACCAGACACAGTTCCGCTTAATTAATTTACGTAAATATATTTGAGTTAAAATGGAAGCTCAGGACGAAGTGCAGAACGAAACAAGAATGGTAAAGGAAGAGACCTTGAAAATGATACGGGAATCATTTGATGCGTGTAATGCTATTAGGGGAACATTTTTGAGGATTAATCAATGCATGCTAAATCATCCAGATCACCTACAACTCAAACCCCCAAATTGGAAAAAAGAATATCTTGAAATAATAAAAAAAATTCGAACGCATCAAGCAAACATGAGAAAAGATTTAAATGAATTGGATGAAGCTATGATTGATCTTATAATAAAAGTTGATGAAAAATATAAACCCCCCTGTTTATGCGGTCCTCCAGTGCCCTATTGCATATGAAAACTTTGGATTAACAAACACACGTTTTGTGTTTGTTCTATCTAACGACTTTTTTGTTACAACCGTTGTGTTGATCTCATGTAGATTAGATCGCAGTTTTACGTTGTCATGATGAAAAGTCTTATTGCCAAACAATGCTTCTTTGTAGTTGTCATGTGATATGTTTGACTGCACAACGCTGCGAGATATTCCCTTTGCTTTCTTAATGGTTTTCTCCTGGCTCGAAATACTGTATATTTTTACCTTAACCCCACATACTCCTTAATCACCTTTCCAGATAATTCATCCTTCATCTTTCCTAAAACCTTCTTGTTAGTAATTGAATGTAAAGGCGAATCTTTAGGATAATCGGATGTGTCGTACCATCCACTCGCTCCTTTAGCTACTTCTAATTCCATGTCTTTATAGATGTCTTCAGTAGGGATATCTATAACAAAACTGTCTGTATCTGTGTAAAGTACTCTGGACTCTGGATACAAGGGCTTAAAGTAGTCATAAAGAAATTCTAACATTAAAAGCTTTGATAATTCTAAAACAGTAAACCCAATAAATACAGGCTTGTCCAATTTGACTTTCTTTTTTTCATCATTATGCCAAAAAGCTGGTCATGAAATCTTCTAAAGTCCTGATAATTAGGTTTTGAAGTCAGCTTAATTGCCTCGTTCTCTTTGGTGACCAATCTGACGTCTTTGCGCTTGTGCGGATTCTCCATAGTCTTACCAAAACAGCTGTTGTTCATCAGCTTGAAAAAGTCTTTTTCTGAAGCATCTGTAGATTTAGTTCTGAGATCAGTGTTCTTCATTATGTATGGTTTCATGAACTGTTCTTGATCAAAAGCAATTATGAGATGAACTGCTGTCAACTTCAAACCATGTCTTAAATAAAATTGCAGAAGTCTGTAATGACAGACATAATTTTTTTTGCCTCGAAGATTGGGCACAAGTTTAGGCGGCTCTCTTGGATTCATCTTTAGACTTTCTGCAGCTAATGGATAGTCATTATGCAGGTCATGGAGTTCATGAGGATATTCTAAGTCAACTTCTAGAATGTATCCACGCTGTTGACCCGGCGTCAAACTGCCCAACCACTTTAATGCCTTTTGAATATTTTTTGGATTGTCTTCAGTGTACATTTTAAAGTTACGTAATGGAAGTGATTGCGCCATTGCCCATCCATACAGATTGTTTGCATCTAAATACATGAGATAGTTAGACCTTTTACTCGGATCATAGTCGTCCAAGTATTTGTTGTTTGCTTTACAGTAATGATGCGACGCCATACTAATTCCTCCACGCAATCCGTTTTCAATCATCTGTATCATTGGTAGGTCAGACAATAAATCAATCTGTACTCCAGTAAACTTTAAGAAAACATCCCAACTCATCCCGAGCGCAGAAATGTAATGCGCAGGATCCAGGCTATAATGTTTCATGCAGGTCTTTCTGTAATTTTCAAAAATATCCGCCAACAAACAGACATCAGCCATCAAGTAGGAGTCATGATAGTCTCCCATCGTTTTACAATCTAACTTCTGCCACGCATCTTGAGCATGCTGGTAATCAGAATCACTGATGTCCTTTCCTCTGAGACTAGAAAAGAACGCGCCTTTAGGAGGAAGTGTGTCTTCGTCAAACCTTTCCCAACTGTTCATGTATTCATAAGGGTAAACGCCCTTTCTAACAAGCGTTGGGTCAAAATATTCTTCCGTTATTGGGCAGGATTTTAAGACCATAGCCAGTGACTCTAATGATCCCATCATGTGTTGCATAGAGTCATAAAAGACATGTTATTTAAAGTGAAACACATGTACTTTTCTGATGACTGTGCAATGCATGTTACCCTGAAGGAGTCGGTTACTGCTTTCATTATAAGGTGAGAGTCGTAACCTCGCAAGTTGTGAAAGAATACAGGCAGCTTCCATGTCTTTGGTTCAAACTTTAGTTGAAGATTGCATTTACTGTGTGCTGCTCCTCTGAACTTTCCACTAATGTGATCATGGTCTCTTACTGTCGGATTCTCTGCGTCTGATGAGAGGCCTAAACCGCAAATCCAACAATGTGTGGCTGAGTCATACTGTTCTTGGTCTTCAGGCGTCATTATGATTTCAGATAAATTCAGATTATTAGAACAATCATTACGCACTTGCTGCATGCGCTGTAAAAATCTTCTAGCCGCATCTGGTCCTCTATATAATTCTGGCGTTGAATGAGCGCCATCCGACCTGACAACAATGAAAGCAAATGAACAAATCTGATGATTACTCATTAAGACTGTTTTTCGAAGTTTTTGTGGCGCTGGCCTTCATAAGGAACAATGAGTGATTCGAAGTCTGCGTAAACAACGTATGGAGAATTTTGCAGTTTTTTCCAGTTCTTAAAACTAACTTTAGATCCGGGTGGGGGTGTAATTAGTTCTGTTTTAAACAGTCTACAGAACTTTTACAATGTTTTATATGTTCAAGCGCCGCTTTACCAGATGGAATTCTTGTTAAACATTTTCTGCAGAATTCTTGTTTGTTAGTGTTTTTTGAAGTATGCGCCAATAATCTACTCATTGTTCGTATTAATGTGTAATGTGGTAGCCCGCTGGTGAAAGCATCAGCAGCAAGTCAACATGATTTTTGTCTGGCTCGCCAATCGTTGGACTGTTCTTGGACACTTTAATCGGTTGTAGATTTGTTTCCTCACCCCATGTGTAAACTTTAACAGTTATTGGTTTGTTTTGTTCTTCAAACTGATCAATTTGGTCTACACTCACAGGAAAGGACACCCATAAAGTTAAGATCATTGATGTAAGGGTGATAGTTAGACACTCTCTCTGCGTTTTTGCGGATATAATGCAGCCTTGCAAGAACACACCACATAAAACATTTGTTGTCTGTATTCTTTATGTTTAGAACTGCTTTTTTTGCGACTAATGCTTGGGGCAGCGGAATGTAAGACCTGCCTACAATCGGCGCTTACTTAGCCTGTTTTAATCTAATCTCTAAGACTTCGCCCTCTGACCAACCAGAGCCTCTCATTTTGGCTTCTTCAGCGGCCCCACATCAAACTGTGTAAGCAGTTGGTCTGCCCAACCAGGTGTTTAAGTCATTATTACAAAGAATAACCTGTTGTTTAGTTGAGACCCAGACTTCTAGATTTTCTTCATTTATTGTTACATAGTCGATTAAAACAGCTAACATTACTTTAACTGGTGGGTCTATTGTTAGTTTACCCGGAACTTGAGAAATAGCATGAGCAACACTTGCCCGTACGCTTGCTGGTTCAATGACTTCTAAATCAATATCATTCAGTGCTCTTGATAAATCTTCTTGCATTGCTTCAAAGAATTCGTCTGGTCCTTCATATAATTTATCCATGCTGAGTTTCTTTTCTAACTCAAAATATTTATTAAATCAAAAAAATAATTAATCAGAATCAATATCAACGGTCTTTTTGTGTTTAGACTCATAAACTAAAGTATAAACACCCTTTGGCGTTGTTAATGTGAGCTGTTTAGAACAGAGTTAATGTTTCGTTTACTTTTTTTAAGCTTTCCCTTTTTTTATCTGCTCGGCGTCTGGCTGTTGAGAAAAACTTGTCCTCGCCTTTCTTTGAAGATCAAACTTTTGTCTTTTGTAGTCATCAAAATCGGCCTGTAAACGACTAAATTCTTCATCCGTGATGTTTGAGTCAGCTAGCGCTTTATTTATTATCAGCTTGAACGAACTAAGTTTAGCTGTTATTAGTTGAACCATAGCTGTGTGCTTTGGAGTTTAGTTTTTATTTTTTTGCTAGCAGCACCTACAGCTAATGAACACAGGCCAAGAGCTAAAGACAAACCGCCTAGAGGTAAAGCTGCGGGTGCACCTACGCCTGTTGCTAAGAGGCCTACACTTTTTTCCTGCTGATGCAGCGCTTATAGTCGATGCTCCAGTATTAACTTAGGTAACAGCATTAAAGACAGCAGAATACCTTCGTTTGGTTTTGCTGTATTTTGAAAGGTCCTGCTCTAGTTTTTGTTGCATTTGTGTAATGTTTGTTAATCTAAAGGTTTTTATGCCGGGGGTTTCTACTATCTCTTCTCTCGGCGACTCTGGCGCTGTAGGTACTCTCGGATAATGCTGAACAGACATGCTTTTTTAAAAATGAAAAAATAATTTGTAATGTATATTTTCTAATCTGTTATCTTGAATATTCAGCTGCGCATCATATATTAAAAACAAATACACGTTAAGTGGTTTATCGACTTCTTCTTCTTTATCAATTTGAATGTTTATTATGTCTCTAACAGTTCTCCCGCTTCCATGTAACTGATTATCCTCGTTGACCTTAGGTCAATCCATAAACCGTATTTCGTTGTTAAATAATGATCAAGTCTAACACTGTGAAGATGTAGATCTTTAGACACAAGGTCAACTGTCGGATTTCTACACCTCCCGCCTCCAAACAGTTTCTTATTTCATCAAAATGCTGATAAGGTTTAAGCCCGCTAGCGTAGATTTGGTTAGGACTACCCTCAATTGTACATTGCACTTTTGTTATTTTAGGATTAACAAAATTTTCAGTTTGTCTTTCGAATGGTTCTTCATCTTCACACAGCAATAAAATACCTTTAAGCGATCTTGCTGTGGCACTAAAACTAAAATTTCCATATAGTGTCTGCCTTGCTTTTAGGATATTTAGAAGATGAATCACTCTTTCGTAATATATTGCTAATTTTGACTGATATTGTTGCTGGATCAACCTCGCTAAGTCGGGGTTTGCTAAAAACGTCAAACTCTAACGAGATGTCAGAAATGCTGTACTTTGCTTCGGTGTTGTAGATATAATAACATATTTGTGGTCATTAAAAGTTAGTTCATATGACAATCTGTCTTTTAATGCTCCTTGAAAGTATGGGGCATGCGCTTTTAACAACTCAAAATCTAGGGGTATGAAAAAGCGATTTCCATACGCATAATTACGGCTACAAACCTTTTGCCGTCTTAGCGTTTGCGGCGCCTATTCTATGTTTTAGTGCTTCTTCATTTTCGATTCCTTGAAACGCAAGATCAGCCCTTTCATTCGCGGTTAGCCATAGATCAGAATAGGCTAAAAATATGTCTGCATTATGTAAAGAAAATATTTCTTGCCCCTCAAGTTTTATAGAAATTTTCTTAACGATTGCCCGCCCCAGATTCGGGTACAACCGTCCTGTTTGGGTCTGTTGTTGAAGCGAGTTCTATTTTGAAAGTAAGACGTGCAGAGCCTGGCACAATCACTTCATCCGCTCCTAGGTCTGGAAAATTTGACAGTAAGAATTTGATCCGCATCAATAGTAGATGGATTATTTGGAACAGTAATATTCCGCTTATTTCCCTTCACGCCAAAGGGCTCTTTCAGTCTTCTATGCGGGTTAAGAATTGAACCATATACTTGTGACATTTTTTATAAAACAAAATAAAAAGTTAATTATTTAAAAAACATGGCAGGCATTGAAGATGAAGATTATGATTTTAATCCTGGAGACGACATGAGTGATTCCCCTTGGGAGCGGCATCGCTCGGGCTCTCATTGCATGATGAATTAGCAGAAATCGGGAGTACATTACCAACAAGTCGGTATAAATTAACAGAAAGTAAGGTCAGATCATTATCCCAAAGTTTAGGACAAGAACTTCCCGAAACTATATACCCTGATGATTTTTGAACTAAAAGATAACCATTTGTATGTGAAAAACGACCAAGGAAAAACTTGTTCAGCTTACAACTAAACGAGACCTCAAAGTTGTAGGCATGATACAATTATGACAAAGGCTCAGTGTGAGCGATCGAAGTCGCCTTGGCATTGTTAAACCAAAATTAAGGGGGGAGGCAGTTGCTAAACTTCAAAACACACTGCAAGAACTCCCAACAGATACCCAAATACAAAAACATGGAACTTCAAGATTTTAAGTCAACCAACAGATGAAATAATAAATGCAATAGAAGCAGAAACCAGTCTTTCAGAAGAAACAGCATTAAAAACTATACGCGACCCCCCAATACCCACGCGAGAATTAGAGGCCCTTGATCGTGCTTTAAGAACCATCAGAGGCGAATTAACAAACAATTTAGCAAAACTAGGTGAACTAGATGAGCATATAAAAAGAGAAAAAAAAAAACTCGTTGAGGCTGATGACGCCAACTTAGGGCCTGATATTAAAGAAAGAATAACCAAAGACTAAAAGATCTTGAACAAGAGAGATCAGCAAGACTAGAAGCGTTGTCTACTAACCGAGAAGACTTACGAACTCAAGTGAGCAGAATAAGAGAAACTATTCAAAGAATTTTATATGAAGACACAAAAGCTAGCAGAAAGAATAAGAACACTGTTTAGAGAGCAAGGAGTCACATTAGCAAGCGTTTATAACAGCCTTAGGATTTGCAATAAGTACACTGGTAATGGCTATTACAGGCGGCGGTGGTCAAAGTCCAGTGCCTCCACCACCATCGCCCCCACCTGATAAATCATGGGTAAAAAAAACAGCTTGATCATCTTGTGAGTTTATTAAAAAAATTAGCTGGTAAAGCTATAGACTCTTTACCTGGTATTTAGGAAGTATTGTTAGCTGGCTTTTGTCTACTGCAAGCAAAGTAGTTGGCTTTATGGCTGAGCACTTATGGGCATTAGTCTCTTAATAGTTGGGTTAATATTTAGTAAAATAAAGACCAAGTAATCCTAGGCCAGTTAATCCCAAAAACAAGTGCTGTCTTTTCTATTCATGGTCATTATTTTTTTTGACTTCTTCAACGGTCTTCGGGCTTTGGGCCACAGGGATTGGATGACTTATTCTTGGGTGTTTGTTTACTGCTTGCAATATTACTGGCTCAGAATTTATTTCGTTTTTTTCCGACTTTCTGTTCATTGCCTGCCACGAGGATTTCATTATTGTAGTTTATTATTGTGCCTATCTGGAGTCTGAGGTCAGAAGGCAGCATGTATAAACCAGTGCCAACAGCAAAGTCTACTTTTGATCTTGCGTATTGTAAAACATTTTGGTACCTTTTTATACTCGAAGGCAAATCAACTGTAGAATTAATGGCGTCCTCTAAATTTGCTAAGTATTGTTTTTGCGCATCAAAACCAGTAGAAGGATCAGTTATGCTCGATCTCGTTTGTGCTTGCGAACCTAGCAAACACCAAACGTAAGTACGAATAGAGTCGTTTATTCGTTCTATTCCTGCTTTAGTTAGGCCCTTAGAAGTGTCTAAGATAAATGTTGTCCACGCTGTTTTATGCTCTTGCTCTATGGACCCTAGGTGAACAGTTTGGCCTGAAGAGAAAGATGTGTAAGGAGGATTCCAGTCATATTTATACTTTTGTGCACGCCCAAAAATAAGGGGTGCCTAGACCATGATTAAGGTCCAACTTTTGTCTAAAGTCTGTCTTGACCTTAATATTGAATTCGTTACAGATCCTTTCAAAAGCCTTCATGTCTATTCTGTTGCTGAATGGATTAAACGGTTTGTCATTTGGCAATGGCGCTTGCAGTTCAGTCAAAATACGTCTGAAGGTGTAATAAAAATGAAATCTGTACACTGACCTCACCAAAGGATCAGGATGATTTAAATGATCAGCATACGACACTCCACACCCAGTTGATGCACAAACACAGCAAAAAATTTAACTGGTTCTGATAAAAAATGCATCGGATGACTGAACCACACTTTTGCGATGTAGTCTTTTTTAATAGGGGGGTTAAGATATCTGCTTAATGGAGTACTCACCTTTACTTGAAAGGTGTCAGTCTGGGTCACAGAAATGACAAGAGTATCAGTTGTTATATTTTTAAGATTGTAGTGCGGCCCAACAGAATATTTTGCATCAGTATATTTGAATGCACTCATTTTTATTTCGTTTAAAAAATGTTTGTAACAATAACAACTCAAGACCGTCCTTCGTTTTTAGAACATGCTGTTAAGAACGATTTGCGGAACCAGAATGGTTGCACTTCATGAAATTTTTTACAAAGTTGTATGGTTTAATATAAGTGAATCAAAGAAGAATAATAAGATTCAAAAAGTTAACAAATCAGGGACCAAAATTAGCCAGTTAACAATACCTGATGGTTATTACGGGTTTTGCTCACTAAAAGAAGCAATGAGTAACTTTGACATTACTCTCAACTTAACAATGCGAATCTGAAAACAATGTTAACATTCAAGCCTGAAAAAAGAAGAAATAGGTTACTATTTTGATAGAGAGCTAGCTAAAATGTAGGCTTTGCGGCTGGCAATCAACCCACTCATAGTTTTAGAGTTGCGCCAGACAAAACTACTTATGAGGGGAAAAGTCCGCTCGATCTTGCATTACATTCATTACTCTATGTTCATTTGGACGAGCTGAGCACTGATGAAAACTTATATGATGGAAGGCCCTCAACTGTTTTTAAGAGCTCTTCCGTCAGGGAAAGCTGCATATTGCGATTATGAAATTATTTCAATTCCCTAATTTACAGTTTAAAAGATTAGTTTGTGGGAGGGTTGGATCATTTAATATAAAAATCAAAGACAAAGCGGGGAAAGTTGTAAAATGTGATAACCTGCACATTGTTTTGGAAATAAAATAATAAACTGTACTAAAAAATAATGTCGCGTGGGCCAGAAGAATCGGGAGTTACATTAGCGCCTGTGAGGTGTATAACTTTAGAATTAAAAGACCTTGCAGACGTTGCGGACTTTGAACAGAATGGTGAGATAGGCACTTTGTATGGTTTTGAGTACACTAAAGATGGTGATTATAAACGCAAAGAGGTTGACGACAACAAAGGTTTCCTAAACTAGAACAATACGCAATCTAGAAGCAAATAATGTTGGCCAGTATGAATATAAAATAGTTCGAAAACCTGACCTCAAATGGCACTTAGAACCATATTTAGAATGGGAAATAAAATTTGAATTCATAAGCCCATTTACATTTTTTAGCCGTCAAAAAAGTTTCAGAAAAGCATTCAACTCTGGCCCTTTACATGTCAGTCTTATGCCGGACGACAATAGCCGGAAAGAAATTGAAATAACGCCTTATGGGGAAAAAAACAGTACATCCTCCACAGAAGAGAAACGGTTTTAAAGAAAGCTTCTACAAAATTACAGTTCTTTCCAAGCAGAAAATTAGGAGACACGTTCACAATGATATTTGAAATTTCTGTCTTTAAAGATGTGGAGAGGGATGGGGTTGTGGGCGTTAGTGACGACCTTATAAAAGGAATTAATATTAGCTGGCAAAACTTAGACGTTAAACGTCTTAACGTTACCATCGTCGTTCTTCACAATGGTGAGGATATTAAGATCATAACAACAAGTAACAAAATCAATGTTGACTTAAATAGAAACAATCTTACAGAACTGAATTGGATTAATCTTACACATTTAGGCCTCATAGGGTTTTATTATACTGAACAAGTTTTGACGGAGAGTATGATAAAAATAATAACTGGATTAGATTAAATTCTGTTATAAAACTATGGAGCAGTTAAAACTTTATGAAAAAACCCCTCATTGTTCATTAATTTGTGGACAAACTGGTTGTGGAAAAACAATATTTATCCTCAACCTGTTACAAACAGTTTATCGTTATAATTTTGATCATATTGTGATTTTCTGCCCAACACTTAAATGGAACAAAGCATATCATGATAGAAGGTTTATATGGACTGATGATAACATATTTTAGTTGATCCCAGCAATAAACTGAGTGAATGTTTAGAACACTTTTATAGACTGTTTGAGGGAACGCAGACACTATTTATTATAGATGACTGTTCGGCAGAAAAAGACATAGTTAAAAAGAGAAACACTTTGTCAAAAACTGGCTTTCAGTGGAACATGCTGGGATAAGTGTGTGGATTTTATGTCAAAAATATAACTCGGTTTTAAAAGACTTTAGAGAAAAAATTAAAGACTGTAGTTTTATTTCACATGAAAGACAGAGACGCATTTGATGAATGTTTGCGTGAAAATGATGTTATTGAGAATAATCAGGAAAAACATAGGATTAAGCAAAAACTAAAATCTGAAAAGTTTTGTAAATTAGTATTGAAAACGGATAATCCTACACAATATGCATGTTTGTAGGGTCGTTATTTTTTTGGTTATTGAAGTCTTGCTTATTAGAGAACTATTATTTGTCTGGTTTTGGCTCGGCAGCTCGGAACCGGCCAAGGCCGGTGGAGAGCGGGTTGAGCCAAAACAGACAATAATAGTTCTCTCAGGGTGTGGGGAAGCACGTGCTGGGCTGTGAAAATAGGACAGGCATTTCGCCCAGTTCTGCTCCCAAATTGGCGCGGGAACAGCTCCCTGTGTAGCGCGGTAAAGTTGTTTCCCCTTCTCCGAAAATGGAACCTGGGGACATGCATGGGAGCGCAACTTTGGGGAGAGTTTGAAAAAAGAAAAAACGTTTCTCATGCTTCATTTAGCAGGAGCAGGTCTGTGCTAGATTGTTCAGGTAGAAAGACTTAAATCTTGTTTTGTCTGTCTGTCCGTCTGTCTGTCTGTCTGTCTGTCTGTCTGTTTGTCTGTCTCTGTCTGTCTGTCTCTGTCTCAGTCTGTCTGTCTGTCTCTCTCTATCCATCTCTCTCTCTCTCTCTCTCTCTCTCTCTCTCTCTCCTCTCTCTCTCTCAGATATAGCGATCAGGGATTTCAATCCCAGAAGTGGTCATGATTAGATGATGCCACCTTTATGCCGGACAAACTAATAGCATATCAAGTTACCAGGATTTGATGCTGTAGGGAAGGAGAGAGAGAGAGAGAGAGAGAGAGAGAGAGAGAGAGAGAGAGAGAGAGAGAGAGAGCGGGGTGAAGCGCGGACAAGGAATTCATACAACGTGACAATCAGTTTACTTGAAATCACATTGAAGTGTGAGAGAATGGAAAAGCCCCGGGTAAACGTGTCGCAAATAAAGCCAAATAGCATAGTCAGCGTGAATGACTTCAATCTGATTTCTTCCTTTGCCTTGATTCTCTTCCCTTAAAAACGGCGAAAATCGGTTTTCGTCCTCCGGGTAGACACAGGCTAAAGAATGCTATTTCATCGGTGACGTTTCCGTTCAGGACCTCCCTCTAGTTTTCCCTCCGGGGGTTGTGACCTTGTCGTGGTCGGAGGGTTGCGTGGTCCAGTAAACCCTTAGGCTTTGCTGGCGGGGGCATCAATACTTGGAGATAGGCTGTTTTTTTCACACTGCTTCTAGGCCTGAGAGGTGCAGATGCTGTTTGGCCTAAGCGTAACGTGGTAAGGAGTTGATGCCCCTGGTAGGGCTTCCCATGTCAGATAGGCTAAGGGGAGGATCCTGACTAAGAGTAACCCACCTTTCTCCTTTTCTTGTTTTCTGCCTCCCTTATTTGGCCCTTTCTATCTTCGTCTCCCCTTCAAGTCTTCTTTTCCACACTCCTTTTTCTCTCTGTGGTCTCCTTAAGATCCGCCGCTTTTTGCCGTGCGGTGCGACCGTGTCGGAGGGGAATGAGATCCTGGTGATTGAAGGGGCCAGCGCTCTCAACACATCACTTTGGCTCGGACCTCTCCTAGACAGGGAGTACACTTTGGCCCGGGTGTACTAATCGGCTCCCCTTCTTGGGGTTGGGTCAAGACGGGCAGTTCCCCAGCTGGCCAAGTAAACCCCTGCAGTGCTCAGCTCTCTGTTCCCGGGAGTTTGAGCATGATCGGGGGGGGATAGGGTTGGTTGCTTCTGCTTGTCGTATGTCTCTCCCGAAGCCTGGAAGGGGTCAAGACATTGGTTTCTTGGCCCTGGCCCCTTAGTTGGACTCCAAGGTGGGTGGGTAAGGGAGGGATGAATATACTAAAATACACATGGCTTTTTCAAAACACATCCCCCCAAAAAAGAGGAAGGCAGCATCCCCTATTTCAGGGATTTCGATTCTGACAGCGATTCGGATATGGAGATACGACAGAAGACAGGTTTCTGGGCTTCCTGGCTCGTTATGGAAGGAACGAGCAAGAAAGACCCCTTTCAGCTTTGAGCCCATTTGCTATCCAAAAGGGCTTTCAAGGTATAGCAGGTGACCCTCGGTCCATCAAGAGGTTGAGGAATGGTTCATTTCTTATTCAATGCAAGTCACACAAACAATCTGAACAGCTGCTGAAAGCAACTAAACTAGTGGACAGGGAAAATCAGGGTAACTCCCCACAACAGTTTAAATTCATCTAAAGGCGTGATTCGCTCCGGGATTTATCAGGAGTCTCAGAGGCAAAAAATCAAAACGGAGCTGGCATCCCAGGGTGTGACGGAGGTGCGCAGGGTGACTGTCAAGAAGGGTGCAGAAAGAGTGGCCACCAACACCCTCTTTCTGACAATCTGCAACCCTGTGCTGCCTCCGGTCATCAAAGTCGGCTACCTGATTGTCCGGGTTCAGTTGTACGTTCCGTCCCTTGAGTGCTTCCGATGCCAGAAGTTTGGCCAGTCAGAGACGTTGTTCTGGGCAGGAGGTTGTGAAATTTGCTGCAAGGCAACCATGATGGCCGTGTAAAGATCCGCACTTTGTGCAAACTGCGGTGGCGACCATCCTCCTCTTCACGAATTGCCTCTGTGGATTCAGGAATCTGCAATACAAAGGGTTAAACAAAAAGAAGATCTCCTTTTCGAAGCCCGCAAGCAGGTTGTGGGCAGTCAGTCGCCGACAGCTTCTTCGTATGCTTCGGCGTAAAGAAAGTTCCAACAGTTCCAACTCGTCAGTCTGCTGTCAGACTGATAACTTTACGTTTTCGAAGACATTGCAAGGAAAAACTGTCAGCTCTGGTGAAGCAGGTCCACCACCTTCCAAACGAAAGGACTGCCCTGGGGGAGGCCAAAAATCCGCCACCCCTCAGACTGCCCAGCAGTCTACAACATCTGCTGCTGGCAGATTAAAAAACCAGCACCCCTCCCTCGAAACTCCTCTTCCAGTGCCCATGCGGGCAAGGGAGTTCAACCTAGTGTGGAGATGGTGAGTTGAGGAAAAAACCTCCACCGTCCCCCAAACCCAGACCTACTTCACCTGTTGGCAAGTCTGCCAGCGGGTCTGCAGATAGTCCCGTGAAATTAAGCAACAAATTTACAGCTTTAGCAGCAGATGTTGAGGAGGAGATGACCTGATCTCTCTCCTTTTCGCCCTCTGCACCATGGATAATACAATATTCCATTGGAATATCCGTGGTCTAAATTCCAACTTCGAGGAGCTGCAGCTTCTGTGTCAGTCTCTAAAAACCTTCTGTCGTGGCTCTTCAAGAAACTCAAATTCAAAGCCAGAAGACCTTTACTCTTTCTGGCTTTAATATTCTTTCGAAACCTGCACAACCATCCACGTTGGGACTGTCGGGCGGTGTTGCCCTTCTCCTACACAAAACTTTGTTGTATAGTCCTGTCACTCTGTCTACCTCCCTTCAGGCTGTAGCTGCGAGAGTCACTCTCCACAAGACTGTGACAATCTGTTTCTCTTTATCTCTCACCTTCTGTCCCGGTTTGTCGTCAGGACCTTGTCAGTCTGATAGAAGAACTCCCTCGACCTTTTTTGCTGTTGGGTGACTTTAACGGTCACAATCCTCTTTGGGGTAGTGCCGGTACGTCACCCAGAGGTCTGCTGATTGAGGATGTCCTTTCAGACTTGGATTTGTTTTTGTCTGAATGACGGATCTGCAACTTATCTCCACTCTTCCTCAGGTTCACTTTCGTGTTTGGATTTGTGGGTTTTTGTGACCCCTCGCTGGTCCTGGACTATGAGTGGTCTGTCCATGACGATCTGCACGGAAGTGACCATTTCCCTGTCCTTCTACAACCTGTAATAACTGAACACGTCTCTGTCTCTCAGCATCTAAATTTTAAGAAAGCAAACTGGGATCTATTTGCAGCCTCTATTTCTAAAGAATTCCAGGACACTGATTTTCTTCAGAGTCCGGATCCAGCAGAATCTCTGACTAACACTATAATTAAATGTGCAAGGCCTGTAAACCCAGTGTCTTCTGATAAACTCCAAATGCCAAAAACACCCTGGTTCAATTCAGACTGCCAACAAATTTCCAAAGTCCGAAAACGGGCTCAGCGTCAGGTATACCATCGACCTTCGGTCCCAACGCTCGAGCCCATCAAAAACTCCGTGCCAAATCAAGACACACTTTTAAAATCAGTAAACGTCGGTCCTGGAGAAGCTTTTGCTCCAGGCTGACATCAAAAACTTCCAAGAAAAAAGTGTGGAACATCATTAAGAAAATCAAAGGGAAGAACACCTGTCCCACTGTGAAAACCCTCTCAAGTTTTCGGATTCTTTAATAACAGAGAAGAAAGCAGTTGCTAATCTGCTTGCTTCAACCATTGAAAAGAATTCCTCCTCTTCTAATAAATCAGTCAATTTTGTCAAACACAAAGCCCTAAAAGAAAAATCTCCTGCAACTTTTCATCCGACAACATGGAAGACTAAAAAAATCTTCCTTTTTACATTAAACGAGCTGAAATCTGCCTTACTCTCTTGCAGCGATTCCTCTCCAGGTTTTAGATGACATACATTATCAACTATTGAAACATCTTCCGCAAGAAGGTCTGAACATCCTGTTACAGGTATACAACCACGTGTGGACTACAGGTTGCTTTCCACCCTCTTGGCGGACAGCCCTCATTATTCCCATCCCCAAACCTGGAAAAGATCTTTCTAATCCATCTAACTACCGTCCCATAGCTTTGACCAGCTGTGTCTGTAAATTGATGGAAAAAATGGTCAATGCTAGGCTCATGTGGAAACTCGAAACCCATGGCCTTTTGGCGAAAGAACAGTGTGGTTTCCGCAAACATCGTAGTACAGTTGACCATTTGATTCGTCATGGAATCTACACTTAGGAACGCTTTTTTAAACAGACAGCATGCAGTGGCAATTTTCTTCGACTTGGAGAAGGCCTACGATACCACCTGGAAGTCGGGATACATCATGATCTCCACGATCTGGGTTTCGAGTCATCTTCCGCTTTTTATTCAAAATTTTTTGGCAGAACGACAGTTTTAGGTCCGGGTTGGCACCACTCTCTCTGATGTCCACGAGCAGGAGTTGGGTTTCCCCAGGGGAGCATACTGTCTCCTGCCCTCTTTAGTATTAAAATCAACAACATTGTGAAATCAGTTCAGCAGGGTTCAGACTGCTCATTGTTTGTGGATGATTTCGCTGTCTACGCAACTGGAAGCCTGTACCCGAGTGTCCAGCGCAGGCTCCAGCTTTGCGTAGATAAAATCCATCGGTGGGCGGATGAAAACGGTTTCACCTTTTCTGCTACAAAAACCCAGTGTATTCACTTCCATAATTTCCGTCAGTTTTTTTCCAGATCCGGAACTTCAAGTAGGGAAATCTCCCATTCCAGCTGTTAAAGAGGCCAAATTTCTGGGAGTCATTTTTGACCAAAAACTTAACTTTCTCAGCCATATTAAAAACCTCAAAACTGCTTGCCAGAAGGCACTGAATATTCTGCGGGTCGTAGCACACACCGACTGGGGCGCTGATAAGAAAACTTTGTTGCACCTCTACAGAGCCCTGGTCCGTTCCAAACTGGACTACGGCTGTGCTGTCTACGGCTCCGCAAGACCCTCTTACCTCAAACTCTTGGACCCTATCCACCATCAAGGGCTTCGTCTCTGTCTTGGAGCGTTCCGTACCACCCCTGTGTACAGCTTGTACGCAGAGGCGGGTGAACCTTCATTGTCCAACCGCAGGCTGAAACTGTCTTAAATTATTACATCCGACTGTTCTCAGAACCACAGAATCCTGCCTATGACTGTTTTCTTTGACCCTCCGTTCCAAAGTAAGTTTACAAACAACCCGAAATGTATTCCGCCGTTTGGTCTTCGTATGCAGCCTCACGTGCGGAATGCAGGTGTAGACCTAGGAGTTGTGTCCGATTTTTCCAAGTTTCCGGATCAACCTCCGTGGACCTTTTTCACACCAGAGATTCGTTTTGATCTTGCAGCTTTTCGCAAAGAGTCTACCAGCTCTCTGGCGTACAAGGCATTGTATGCTGACCTCTGTCGAAATTTCCATCCTATCAAAAAGTTTTCACTGACGGTTCCAAGTCTGAGGATGGAGTGGCCTGTGCAGCCTACTGCCCTGGGGCTCCTTCTCAGATACTGTTGGAACATATTCATTCAGATGCTTCTGTTTATTCTGCTGAACTACTGCTCTGGTACTGGCTTTGAAGATAATCTCCCATTCTTCAAAGAGGGACTTTCTGGTTCTGTCGGATTCGCTGTCAGCTTTGGAGGCCATAGCTGGCCGCAACCTTCAGCATCCAGAACTTTACTTTTTTTGAACTTTTTAGCAAGTTGAAGGCGGACGGTTACAACATTACTCTTGCTTGGGTTCCTGGCCATGTTGCATCGGCGGGAACGAAATGGTTTGATCGTTTAGCCAAGAACGCCACAAGAGAGAAACTGTCCAACACTTATATCCCCTGCTCAGATGTGAAACCCAAAATTAACGATTATGTGAGGAGACCTCTGGCAGGAGGATTGGAACACACAGACGAATAACAAACTCTTTCAGATCCGTCCAAACCTTAAAGACTTCCTCCCATCTACGTCGGGTGGTCGTAAAGAGGAAACGGTTCTGTGCCGGCTGCACACCGGCCATTCGTATTTTACCCATGCTTACCTTTTAAAGAGTGAAGAAGCTCCCCTGGGGCATTCCATGTTTATGCACCACTCACAATGAAACATGTTCTTTTAGAGTGTTGGGACTTGCACGATGTGAGACACAAACATTTTACAGCGGAGTCCATGAAGATCCTGTTCAGGGATGTCCCGCCTGACGTGATCCTTGGGTTTTTGAGAGAGATTGACATTTTTCATCTGATTTGAGATTTTACGGAGGAAGGATTTTTAACAGAGTTTCTGGTTCGTTTGTAGACGATGTCATTTAACGAGATGTGTGAAAGTTTTTTTTTTTTTTTTTTTTTTTTTTTTTTTAATGACTGGTGAGTTGATTTTAACGTGGTGACAGCCCTGATGTGGCCCTCTGCGGTCGGCTGGGCTATAAGCAACATTATCTTATCTCCCTCTAGCTTTCGTAAATAATCTCTCTCTCTCTCTCTCTCTCTCTCACTCTCTCTCTCTCTCTCTCCCCTCTCTCTCCTCTCTCCCCTCTCTCTCAATGCTGTCGTTGTTCATTGTGAAAGCAAGTTACTGGAGGCACATTGTTGACGGTTCCAATGGAACGCCAAAGGCCATTTAAGAAAAAATGGTATTTGTTCCTTTCTTTCCTGCTCTTTTCTTTTGTAAAGTTTATTTTCATCTTTCTTTCTTTCTTTATTTCTTCCACGAGTTTAAACCTTCAAACTGTGTCTCTTTTCTTTCTGTCCTTCGTTTTGTTTTCTCGTTCTTTTGTTCACTTAGTTTTTCTTTCCTTCGTGGGTTTTTTTTTTTTCTGTACAAGCTCACGCCGTTCGCTTGTCCCTGCTCTTTTGTCAACTTTCTCTCTCGCTCCCTGCCCCCCCCCCCCCCCCTCCCCGTTTCCCTCGCAAACCCTACACACTTCCAACCCAGTTCTAATGCTCTTTCCCATCACTCAACTCCCTCTCTGTCTCTTTCTCTCTCTGCCTCTCTCTTTCTCTTTCACTCTGTCTCTCACTCTGTCACACACACACACACACACACTGCTTTAGCTTTTTAGTCTCCCCTTTCTTCATCTCACCCAGTTGCACGGTGCAATCCTATTCCCTCCTGGGCTCATGTGTCGTCATTAGTCTCTTGACGTCATATTTCAGGGGTTAGGATAAAAGGTGAGAAAGACGGTGGTGGAGGATCAGGGAGGAGTGTTGGGGTGAAGGTCGGGGAGGGGGTGGGGGTGGGGAGGCAAAGTTTGATTCCGCTCTTCTGTCTTCAAGTCAGATACATGCGGAGGTATGTTCGAGTGACATTTCTGTCCAGAGCTGTTCACTCTCTCTCTCTCTCTCTCTCCTCTCTCTCTCTCTCTCTCTCTCTCTCTCCCGTCCTTCTCCTTTTTCTTTAAGTTCTTTGTGTTTTCTTTCATCTGAGGAAGATTTTTTCTTCGTTTTGAATGCTCTCTCTCTCTCTCTCTCTCTCTCTCTCTCTCTCTCTTCTCTCTCTCTCTCTCTCTCTCACACACACACACACACACACACACACACACACACACACACACACACAATGTTCCCCTCCCCCCCCCCCCCCCCCACCACCCCTCTACTCCATCTCTCTCAACGTCTCATCTTTTTTTTTCCCCTTCTTTTCTTTGAATCCACGGAAATCTCGTTTCGGTGATGGGTCAGTGGGCTCATGGCGATTGCGTGTTGACCTCATTAAGGAGGCCGGCATGGCCTCGGGCTGTGTGATGGCATTTCAAACCCCGTTACTCTGCACGGCGTATTTCGTCACTTCCTGTGCTCCTGTGACGTGATCATTTGTGTTGACATGTTATATCCGCTCTGAAAGGGATGATGGGGGTAGATCGGTGGCGGTTTGCTGGAGGGTGTCCAACAAATATTTTGCTTTGACGTGCCTCGAAGCAAATGTATAATGCCCTTTGTTTAGCTAGCTTGCTTGTTTGTTTTTGTTTTTTTTCCTGGTTTGCATTTCATGTTCTTCTTCATTTCTTCTCTTTCTTTCTTTTCTTGACAGTGAGAATGCGCGCGCGTGTTCTCGTGAGATAGAGAGAGGGGTAGGAGAGAGAGGGGGGAAGAGAGAAGGAGTGATAAGGGAAAGAGAGAGTGGGGGAAGGAGATGGAAAGAAGGAAGGGGCGAGAGGGGGGGGGGGGGGGGGGGGGAGATAGAAAGACAGACAAGACTGACACAGAGACAGAGACATAGCGAAAAGACAGAATGGAGACAGAGAGAGGGGGAGGGGGGGGTGTCTCAAGCATAGAAAGAGAGATAGGCACACACACACACACACACACACACACACACACACACACACACACACACAGAGAGAGAGAGAGAGAGAGAGAGAGAGAGAGAGAGAGAGAGAGACAGAGAGGGATGGTAGAGAGAGAGAACGAAAGATGAATTGACAGAGAAGAAGACAGAAAAATAGGTACATTACCGAATTCTTTGTGCTGGTGTGTGTGTGTGTGTGTGTGTGTGTGTGTGTGTGTGTGTGTGTGTGTGTGTGTGTGTGTTTGGTTTGGTTTGGTAGGGTTGGGTTGGGTATGTTTTAAGAGAGCAAGCGCGAGAAGCAGTACATGGTTAGTGATAAGATTTCGTGTCATACCCTCTTTTAATTGATTACTTGTTTCGGTAGTTCTAATTTTGGCGTTTTCGTTTTACATAATTCTGCTTTTACGTCGCTAATAGCTCTAAGATGATCCCCGTGGTTAGAAACAACGTGACTTGAGAGAGGGAGTTTCTCTCTCTCTCTCTCTCTCTCTCTCTCTCTCTCTCTCTCTCTCTCTCTCTCTCTCTCTCTCTCTCCTCTTCTCTCATCTCTCTCTCTCTCTCCCCTCTCTCTCTCTCTCTCTCTCTCTCTCTCTCTCTCTCTCTCTCTCTCTCTCTGTCAGTTTGTGTGTGTGTTCGCGCACGCGCGCGTATGCGCGGGCATTTGTATATGCGTGTGCGTATGTGCGCGCGCGCGCGCGTGTGTGTGTGTGTGTGTGAGTGTGTGTGTGTGTGTGTGTGTGTGTGTGTGTGTGTGTGTGTGTGTGTGTGTGTGTGTGACTGTGTGTTACTCTGTGTGTGTGTTGTGTGTGTGTGTGTGTGTGTGTGTGTGTGTGTGTGACTGTGTGTGTGTGTGTGTGTGTGTGTGTGTGTGTGTGACTGTGTGTGTGTGTGTGTGTGTGTGTGTGTGTGTGTGTGTGGACTGATCTCCCTTCTACAGCCCAGACCCCAGTTGTCACAACGCAAAGTACCCTACAAGGTTTAGTTGCTGTCGTTCTTGTAGCTGTACTTGTTGCTTTTTCTCCCGAACTTCTTAAAAGTTTGCACCTTCATGCATCACTCAAGACTCTCCAATTCTCGGCAAAGGAACGACGACATTAAAAAAACGCTGCACGCCAGTTATTCCGGCACCAATTCTGCTCAGGAGTTGACGAAATCCATTTTCTATTTCACAGTCAAGCACGTTCTTAAGTCCTGCTACTCGCAGCTCGTTTAAGCCCACGAAATCAAGCCTGGATGTTTCAGTATGGAAGCTGATTTTCTTCAAAAGGTCGTAATTACTGTTTTCACGATCAAAAAAGATTTTCCCCCTAGAAAACCGTGGTAAGTATACTGTTCGTTCACACTTTAGAGAAAAAGTTAACTGTGACATGAAAAGAAAGTTGTTTTGCATGAAAACAAGAATCTTCATCTAAAAGTAATAGTAATTACGTGATGCCATTATTTTCTGTGGTTCTTCGAAATAGTACGGACATTAGATAATGAGTCAAAAGAAACAAAAATCCTTTTGACCTTAGTAAACCATCAAGAGTGAAAAACAACAGGGTATGTTGTAGCTATTTCACATTTCTGCGCCTTTCTGCCACAAGTTCCGCTACCGGACATCAGCCACATGATTCCAGTAATAGCAGTGTGCATGAACATCCGTCCTAGTCACCTGTCTTTTCTATGACTATCAATCCTCTGTTTTCAGAGGCATCAGGTTTGACCACCCCATCAGGTGGAAACGGAAAATAAGCGGTAATCATGAAGCAACAACAACATCATAAAATTAATGTTAATTTTTGTAGCGCTTATTCTCTGAATGGTTAGGGCTCTAAGCGCTTTACATATAATATAATAAACACTCTCGTTTACACAACGGGCTGCCTACCTGGGTAGTGCCGACTGAAGAGCTGCCTGCCGGCGCATCATTCAGTCGTTTCCCGTGTCATCCGGTCAATATCGTGCACTCAATTTCCTTATTTCCTTCATTCTTTCCATTTCTCACGCAGGGTGCATGCTATGTGTAACGTGTCATGCATACCAACGGCCAAACTGGCCTTCTCTTCCGAAAGTTGGTGATGGGATTTACATGTGTGCAAGATGTTGTGCGTGCGTTCACACACGGAACCTCGGTTTATAGTCTCATTCGAAGGACTGTATGGGGAATGGAGTCAGAGCCAATGTTAACTCCGAGGGAAAAGTCCCCCTGTAACGAAATTCGAACTCGCAACCTCAGGATCACGAGTCCGGCGCTCTACCAACTGACCTATTCCGGCCCCCCATCTGTAATCATCAGCATTTTGTTGAAGAAAATGACTTTCTTTAAGTGAACGGTCATTCCTGGTTTTTGACACTAGAAAGGTCCCGTAGTCTGTCCTTACATTGTCTATTAACCTGGAGACTGAGGGGGATGGGCTATCTGGTGTAGTCTTCAGGAATGGAGTCTGCATATTCATCAAGCCAGGATCTACGTCATTTGCTTGGCACAGCCATTAGGGTCTGACTAGACGATTTCCTTCGGAATAAGAATAGGACATAAAATGCAGAATACTTTATTATCTCTAGTTAGGAAACTATCAGTGGCGATGCGAGCGTTCCATTCAGAAGAAAAATGCACACGTGTACGAAAGCAATCACAGTCTAAAACAATGCAGTTAATTTTCCATGATGATGACAGATTTTGAAACAGTAGGTAGCAGAGATAAATGAAACAAAGCACAAAGACCATAACCTTAATCCACTAATACATAGCAATTTTCTAAACATGAATTCATGAATGTATAACTGTGTATTTTTAGTAACACTAAAGCACACGCGTGCATAAATGCAGGCGCGTGCACGCGCGTGCGCACACACACGCATACACACACATAAACGCGCACATGCACACCCACACGCTCATCTACACAAACACGCATACGTAAACGCATAAACGCATGCACACACGCATACATACACGCATGAAAGCACTAACACAACACGCACGCACATACGCACGCACAAACACACACACACATGTCACACGCATGCGTGCGAGCATGCAAATATACGCATATGCCCAAACACACACAAACTTACACACAAACAAACACACACACACACAGACGCGCGCATACACACACGCGCGCGTGCGCGCGCGCACGCACACACACACACACACACACACACGCACACGCACACGCGCACACGCACACGCACACGCACACACACACACATATGCACATATCAACGTAACGCTCAGCTAACACACACACACACACACACACACACACACAACACACACACACACACACACACACACACACACACACTCATGCTCACATTGAAAAATGCACACACTCATGAATATGTCTGTGATCATCCGCGTGCACACACACACACACACACACACACACACACACACACACACACACACACACACACACACACACACACACACAACGCATACACACACACACAACGCATACACACAATGCATACACACGCACAACACACACACACACACACACACACACACACACACACACACACACACACACACACACACACACACACACGCGCGCGCACGCACGCACGCACGCACGCACGCACGCACGCATGCACACACAGATACAAACACTTTTGCTAGAGATGCAGTGCAAGGTAAAAGACCTCTTCTGAAATGGACACCCAGACTCTGAATTATTCCTGGTATGCAACTATCTCCCAAAGCTCCAGGGAAGGAAAGTTCAGCAAACAATATTCTGCAGTCTTCCTGTTTACCTCGAGAACTTCCAGTCATATTTCAACCACCGATAGACGGGCACGTGATAGACGGTAACTACACGGCGTCCTGACATAGGGAGTGGAGGACCAGAGACAGAGTGCTGAAGTATAAAAGCAGCAATTTGCTTCCAGTGGTGACATTTCACGTGACAGATGAAAACTGAGTTCGAAAGAGGCATCATGAAATTGTGGTCTCTCTTTTGGGTTTTTGTTGTTTTTCTTTCTGTCTTTTTTAAGTGTGATTTGTGTACATATGAACCTGATCACGTACATGCGTTCATCCACGTACATATGAACCAGCCATCTCTCTCTCTCTCTCTCTCTCTCTCTCTCTCTCTCTCTCTCTCTCTCTCTCACACACACACACACACACACACACACACACACACACACACATGCGCGCATGCAGACACACACACACACACACACACACACACACACACACACACACTCACTTTGCCATAGAGTCAATAAAATAGAAAATTGCTCTACTGCGATGGAAAAGTGAGCTGTGAAGTGCACGTGGTATACAAGTGTCTGCCCACACCCCAAGGCAACAAAAGTTCCACAAACATTATTCTGCAGTCTCCCTGTTTCCCTCCGGAACTTAGGGTCCTTTTTCAGCGGCCAACAAGAGAGCACGTGATGGCCGGTAATTGCACAGAGTCCTGACATACTTAGGGGGAGGACCGGAGAAAGAGCGCCTGGGTGCAAAAACAGTAATTTGGTTCCAATAGTGACATTTCACGTGCGGCTTGAAAACTGATCTTGTAAGAGGTGTGAATATGATCTCTCATCTTCGCGCGTTTTGTCAACACAGTGTGTTTTGCTGGCGTGCGTGCATGCACACTGACTGACTGAAAACAGTTCATTGACAGATTAACATTTAGTTGTACTGCATTTGAAAGAAACATTTTTTTAACGTCAGTTGTTTTCTTTTGTTTTTTTAAGATCCCTCTCTCTCTCTCTCTCTCTCTCTCTCTCTCTCTCTCTCTCTCTCTCTCTCACACACACACACACACACACACACACACACACACACACACACACACACACACACACACGTTCTTGCGTGTATGCACACACACACACACACACACACACACACACACACACACACACACACACACACACACACACATACACACACACGCGCGCGCACACTTCTTCAGAATGTTTGAGCTCTTCTTTTTAATACATTGAATACAGAATGTTAATTTTTGTTACTGACGTTACTGTTGCTTACAAATTGTATCCATTTCACTTCGCTTAGTCTTCAATCCCCCCTTTTGGTTTCGTCACGGACGAAATTGCAGAGTCAAATTGTTTCAAGCTGGCGTTTAAATGATTCTAAATTCAGTTTAAGGACAAGAAATACTTATTTCGTAAATTAAGTTCAAAGTGCTTTCTAAGGGGCCGTTTAAACGGAGTTTGTTTGTTTTTTTCACAAAAATACAAGTTTCAGCAAACTGAACAAACCCAGTTAAACTGTGACACTACCCTTAAATAGCTGGTGCAGGGGACTGTTGATACAGTCCCCTGCTCTAGGAGAAAAAAAAAACAATTGATCAAACAGGACTGTTAGAAAGCACAGCCTAACAGACGAGGCAAATCTGTCTTGTTGGCCACTGACAATCCATGTGCAAACTGCTGTCCAACAATGGAAATCGCTTCGATATTATTAACAGTCTTTGATTTGTTTGTTGGAACATTGGAATCAATGTTATATACAACTCGACTGTGGTGACAATAGTGTAACAGCTTAAAGAATGTGGATGTAAGCGAGAAAAAAAAAAGTAAAATTATGCAATCATAAGGATTTATTCACGATGAAGTTTGTATTAGACTCCGGCTCAGGTACTGTTTTTTGAGATGATGCTACTTGATCACATTCGCTTACATGATCGACACACACAGGGCCATAGATGGGGCTGTAAAAAGGACAAAAGACTTTTCGTTATTGTGGTGGGTGTTACGCCATTGTCTTCAATAAGTAGTAGTCTCTGAGTCACTGGTCACCATGATGTAGTGAAGCAGGCAGCTTGAGATAGGCATCTGCAATGACAAACTGTAAAGAGCGGAGTGCTCTAGGTGGCAATGAGAACATAGAATACCAATGGGGTTGCACATGCGTCATGTT
>CM031604.1:27110244-27133261 GCA_018398815.1 Conus ventricosus
AGATTGTGTCTACGTTGCTCTTTCCTCTAATAAATCTAATGGAAAAACAAACAAGGAAGTGCGATCACATCAGAAACTGTGATAATAACCACTATAAATCACTTAAAGGCATTGACCAGCATCGTAATCAAACGACTCGTCTATCCGTAATAGGATAAATATCATCACCTAATACATTTCTTGTTGCTGGATTTATCATTAAATAAATTCAAACTAATATACTTTCAGTCCAACTATGTGCCTGACGTACAACAAACGTTTGCAGCCTCTTTCCAAACTATTGCCAAACCCGTTGTGGAAGTGAAAACTGATCTCGCATTCGTCTTACGCATTTTTGACGGATAGGCTGTTAATTTTCTTTCTTTTTTTTTTCTTTTTTTTTTTTAAACAGCCTGCCATAGGCCGTAGAAGCGCTGAAAAAGGGAAATAAATCTGCGTGAAAAAAATTTGAGGGAAGCAGACGTCAGCGCCAACATCGTTAGGCCTGGGCCCTATGAGCAATTTTGTTCGAGGTGTTATGACCCTGCGAAAAGAAAGGATTTCAGTGATGGTTTAAAAAGAAAAGTTCAAAACATTGTTGTTTAGCGAAGTCTAGCCACACAGGAATGTTATGTGAGTGCTTCGAATGTTTCGAAGTGCTGTTTCAGAAATTGTGAAACGATTTCATTCGGCCAGTGTGGATCAACGGAGCGCCAGTGGCAACCTCAATACAAAACCTCCGCCTGTATTCCTAGATCTAAAATGAATGACCGCGTTTTTCTATAGGCCTATAGTATAATTGCTGCAGATCATAGAAAGACTTACAGAGACATTAGCGGTGAATCTAACGCAGCCACTGCTTTGAATTGGCCTTGCACGTGTACGTGTGTGCAAAATTTTCGTGGGATGGATATCAACAAAAATGAGAAGAAGAAAAAAAAAAAGGAAAAAAAAAAGGCTGGTGTTGCGTGCACGACTAGTCATGTCATACGACTCTCAACCCAGTCCGGATATTGGCACGATATTATCGCACGACTAGCCGTGCACGCAACCACTTCGAAAAAAAAACTTGTGAGAAAGACAATAGTCATCAGGAAAGTGAATGGAAAGCTCAGGAGAAACTGCTGTCGAGAAAAGACTGCACTGGACTATGAATAGTTAGGCCTATTTAAGATAGCCTAATCTTTTTTTGTGATAAAATCATGACTCATCTTTAATTAAACAAAAAAAAGGAACAAAAAATGAAAGAAAAAAAAAAACAACAACCCAGTATGTAGCAACAATGTGGCGAAATTCCTCAGAAAAGTAGTGACCAGAGTGCAAAGTGTAGTGTGTGATACGTGGAGTAAAACTCATTGTGTGGGGCTTTTGTTGGTGTTGTAGCGTGGGCGATCTTGTCTTTGTGGAAGGAACAATGAACTGAAAGAAGCAGACCTACACACAGATGCTCCAATGACATCTCCCCAAACGGTCCAGATATTGTTTCCCACGCGGGAATACTTCATCCAGAAGTAACGCTTCTCCATTCACAAGTCTCGTGATCCTACCGCGGCTAGAACCATCGCCCGATCTCAACTCACTTGAAAATGTCTGGGCAGTTTAGAAAAAAAAAGGATTTTTAAGTCACACGCATCGCATTGCCATTCTAGTGGACTTGAATCATGAACTCACAGTAATTATCTTCCAAAATATTTTTATCCACCACGACTGGTTTGGCTTATTCTGATTCAGAGTGGCCATTTGACCCGGTATTTTAAGCATCAGAACTTCAAACAAGGTAGGCTATTGGAAAACAGTTTGATTTTTCGTCTGGTAAATTTCTGTTTTGTTGCTATTATGAATGAGAATGGGTCAGCACGACGCTGAAGAAACATACTATAAAAGCTGATTAGATTTCACTTTATACCGTACTACCACACTAACTAAACAGCTAAGAAATGATAAAAAGTATTATCCAAAAGAAAATGCATGTGCACGAATAGACGTGCTGGCACATATTTCTCTTAGAGCTCGAGAATAAAAAAAGAATGTACGTTATATATGTATCTAGATGAAAAAGGCTTCAAAGTCAAGGAATACTAAACACAATAATCACTAGAAATGCAACAATTGTCGGAATACCATGCAGACGTATGACAGAATTGTGGTCAAGCGGAGGGAACCTGAGGAATAGCAACGAAACTAATCAACCTGCAGTTTAAAAATGTTGGCCGTTATTGGTAATTTTGTGGAACTATGTTTAATGTAGCAGGCATTACATACAAACCAGCCATGTGCCCACACAGCACGCTTGAAATATATCTGAAAGTGTAGGATTACTTAGATGTCTCTTTACACGTACCTGTCATGTGCACACAACAGTTAAGAAGTGACGCGCGCACACACACAATACATACTTGTAAGCAGTGCTTTAAGACATTAATCAGCAACATCAAATAGCAACCAAGAAAGACAGGTACGCGCGCGCGCGCGCGCGCATACACACACACACACACACACACACACACACACACACACACACACACACACACACACACACACATCTTGGATTTTCTTCAAATGAGTGGGCTGACAAAGTGGCAAAAAAGGGCGCAAGGCAAGGCACAGAATCCACCGAAATTCATGTTCCTTTATCCATTCAGGAGGGTTATCACTTGCTGGAACAAACAGTATGGAGCAGAGTTAAAGGCTATACCCAGAGAAAAGATAGACTCTCCAAGAATATGTATATTGACTCTCGTGGTTTGGATAACAAATTATATTTGAATCGTACTGACGTAATCAAATGCAGACAGATTAGTTCGCTATCTTACAGGATAAAACTTAATGCGTTCATCACAAAATACAGCAAAAATGTTAGATGTTTATGTGGTGAACAAATTTCTATCAAACACATCATTTTTGAATGTCAGAGGTTAAGACCTATCTTACCAGTGATTCTGAAAATTGTATTGAAGGCGTTTTCAAAAATGCTTCTATTTTGTTTGATATTGCGAAATGTTTACTTCATAGTCCTGTGTGACATTTGTTATAGACTAGTTGACTGTTAGGCCTATTGTTGTTAATGCTCTTTTATTTTTCCTTAGCCAAGATACATATATACATACACACACAATACGGTCCTCTCTCCTCCTCCTCCTCCCGATCCCCTTCCTCGCCCCTCCCTCCCCCCGTCTAATATCGCTATGTGGATAGACGTTAAATTGAAGACAACAACAACAACAACAACAACAACAAACACACACACACACACACACACACACACACCACACAAAACACACACACACACACACAGAAGAGAAGAAGAGAGAAAAGAGAGAGAGAGAGAGAGAGGAGAGAGAGAGAGAGAGAGAGAGGCGAAGTAAAGCTAGAGAGAGTGACCTATACAACTTCCACCCAGGTCACGTAAAAGCAATTAAAAACATGGTCAGGCAAGATTGGAAAAGTGAAAAAAAAGTAATGTAGGCTACCAATGATAAATAAGAAATGCATCCTTTAAAAATTTTAAATAACTTTTGCTGAAAAAATTTACAGGGAAATGCCTTGTTAAGTAAGAAACAATTCAAATGAGCTATAAAAGGGCTTGGCGAGTTTTGTGAGATTTAAAACCCACATTGTCAGCCAAAAAGTCATCTTTATGTGAGTACAGCGACAAAAAAAAAAAAGAATGAAAACGTTACATAAAAAAAATCTATGTCGGGAACTCGCACACGTTAAAAATCTCTAAATGCATTAGCTTCAAAACCATATTGAACATTAACAAACATTAAACACCACACACACACACACACCCCACACACACGCACACACACACACACACACAACACACACACACGCACGCACGCACACGCGCGCAGACACACACACACACACACACACACACACCACACACACACACACACACACACACACACACATTACACACACCGCGCGCGCACGCACATACACACGCACACACACGCGCGCAAATATGTATTCAGTAAACTGAATAAAATAAAGGAAGATTTGGGGATCAGAAGCGGAGATGGGGTGGGAAGGGGGGGGGGGGGGGGGGGGGGGGGGGGGGGGGGGGGGGGGGGGCGGAGATAAACTGAGGCATGTTTATCGCTTGCAGAAAAATCGGTTTCGCAAAACGTTAGTCGGAGCTCAAGCTAACCAACCGTGTCTTGCAAAGTTGAGGGGTGGAATGGCATAATCTGCAAAGAAAGCATGTCAGTCTCACATCAGACAACGCTCCTGCACGAACGCAGCCACACAGAAATGACAGTGACAGATCGTTCCGAAAAGGGCTATTATTTTTCCGACATGCGAAAGAGCGTTTTAACAGTAACAAAGTACTCTTGCACTCGCAGGCATGCAAATACCCATACAAATCTACCGGCATACGCTGCCCTCCCCAAACCCCACCGCTTAACCCCCACCTCCTTACCACATTACCATCCCCGCCCCCAACCCCTTCCTCTCACCTGTCCTTACTACCCCACGAATTGCCCTTCCCCCCTTCCCCCCTCTTCTCTTCCCCTCCACCCTCCGCTCCTCAAAACTCATTCCATCACACCCACACCATTCTTTCACGTGTGACATACACACGAACGCACTGACTCGCCAATGCGCATCAGTCTACCGCTCTTCGGGGTATGTATGCATTCCTGTCACACAAGAACGTACCGACGTGAGAGAGAGAGAGAGAGAGAGAGAGAGAGAGAGAGAGAGAGAGAGAGAGAAGAGAGAGAGAGAGAGAGCGCACTTCCTACACTCATACCCAAGAACAAATGAAGCATGAATTGGCCAGCATTGGGAATTAAAAGGAGGACATCGTATGCACAAGGATACGTGAGCTGACAAGCACGGTTGTAGGCACAGTTTTGGTGAAATGATATAATAAATTAATTATCGAAATCATACACACACACACACACACACACACACACACACACACACACACACACACACACACACACACACACAGAGGTGTGCGCGCGCGTGCCCATACGCTTAAAAGGTTTGGTGTTACAATAATTTACTGTAGGTATACACGCCTCTTTCTTTCCTTCGTAACACTTTTTTTCATCTCTCTCTCTCTCTCTCTCTCTCTCTCTCTCTCTCTCTCTCCTCTCTCTCTCTCTCTCTCTCTCACACCACACACACACACACACCACACACACACACACACACACACACACACACACACACACACACACAACCACTAGGGCGTTATTTTGTGTGTGTGCTTTTAGTTCGTTTGTTCATTATTTGTAATGTCTGAGACGATACTTTTATCAAAACGGATTAGCGTTGCGGAAAACGAATACTTTGAATTCTGTTTTGTTTTTTGTTTTGGCTTATGCGCGCGCTCGCGCGCGCGCGCGCGCACAACCACACACACACAACACACACACACACACACACACACACACACACACACACACACACACACACACCGCCTGAAACAGAATAGTACAATCGAATCATAATCAGAGTAAAAGAACAACCCAACAAATCGACATGTGAAATAAACGAGTAACTGGATAGTATTAGTAACTACATTACATAGCTCATAATTGTCCATTGCAAACCTTTATGTAGCTGAAGTTGGGATGGGGGAGGCCCCATTGCAAATCACTTGATATAAACCTCGTAGACCATAAATGTCCAGTGGAAACTTTATGTACGTAAGTGAGAGTTGACATGGGCACAGGGAGGGATAATGTTTCTTAGATGCCAGTAGCTCAAGCTAACCGCCTGTCTCTATCTCTTTCCCTCCCTCCCCCCTCTCTCTCGTTTTCACACACACACACACACACACACACACACCACACACACACACACACACACACACACACACTCTCTCTCTCTTCTCTCTCTCTCTCTCTCTCTCTCTCACACACACACACACACACACACACACACACACACACACACACACACACACACACACACACTCGTGACTTTAATGTGAGGCCATCAGCCTATTCACATGAGTACGCAACAAGAAATAAATCAATTTTATATAGTTAGAACAAAATTTACCATGACTGCAACAAAACATTCTTCCATGACAGTATGTACATGCAGAATTCTGTCTTAATTAGAAGAAGAAAAAAGAAGAAAAAGAAGAAAAAGAAACACCCGAAGGTGCTGGGGAGGACCCAGAGAAGCACTGTCTTCACCTGCCTTTAGAGCAGTCCTGTACCACCCTTGGAGGCCTGCGCTGTGTCGACGAAGGGTACAGGCTCGCGCAGGACACTCCATTAAGATATCAAGGGACATAACTGCTCCTGAACAGAGGTAAATCAGACTACAGGATGCAGCTCATAACAGCCTTAAAGTAGCATCCCCATGGGTGTACCAGCCCGTATTTCATGACTGCAGAGCCCACCGGCGAAAAACACCACCCTCCAGCTGCCGAGCACACCCCACAGACCCAACCACCCCTGCCCACGGACAGATGAAGACAGTGCCACTCCAGACACAGCCAAGCTTTCGCCATACGGTCTTATGTGCCCTCAAGAGAATCCAAAGTTGTAGTCTTTCCCACAACAGGACTTTCCCTGTGGTCAGTGGGTCTTTCCTCACCGTCACTGGACCTTTCTCAGGGTCAGCCTAGTTAAGGCAACAAAACATTCTTCCATGACAGTATGTACATGCAGAATTCTGTCTTAATTAGAAGAAGAAAAAAGAAGAAAAAGAAACACCCGAAGGTGCTGGGGAGGCCCAGAGAAGCACTGTCTTCACCTGCCTTTAGAGCAGTCCTGTACCACCCTTGGAGGCCTGCGCTGTGTTGACTGCAACAAAACATTCTTCCATGACAGTATGTACATGCAAAATTCTGTCTTAATTATACATTAATGCTTCTTAGTACGTTCCTCTTTGTGAACATAATGTAAGTATATATATTATTATTTTAAAACTCATTATATGAATGTTGTTGATACTAGCATGCAAAACACATGTTTTCTATTTCATTTCCCTCATCGTATTTTCGTATACATATATACAGTGGAGACCTTTCTACACCTGCGTCGTATAATTCTCCGGAAAGCCGTACTATTTTAAGCATCTTTTATTTACTTCGTTTACGCATGCGCCAAATTAGCATATCGCCCTCTGCCGTGCAAAGGAAAACCCCGAATCTTGGGTCTGTATAACAATAGCTGCCATGCTAACCTTTGACACTCAGTGTGTGTTCTTCTGTGGTCGTGTTCATGTGGTGTTGGACTTGTGTTGTTTATATTCGTTGGATTAGCAGCCCTATGGATGAATTACTATAGCCTTGCCGCTTTCCATGTATCAGGTTAGTACTTTCCTTCAATTATTTTCACTTTAATTGTAGTTTTCCCTATTTCTTTTCAAACCTGTGACCCTGTCGTATCCTGTCCCGTGGGTCTTCTGACACTTGACTGGTACACATGTGCCTGAATTGCCTGTTGACCAGAGGAGTCACTTAATGATCGGATCCCTAGAATTCAAACTTTAATAATTCAAAGCAACCGTCGGAAAACAATCAAAATGCTTATAACAGCAATCGTTATTCAAAACCATACTCTTATGATAATCTATGGGCAGCCATTTCATAGCAGACGATCCAGCCTCCCACTGTCGCCCCGTCCGCCTCACGCTCCACTCCCCCCCCCCCCCCCCCCCCCCCCCCCCCCCCCCCCCCCCCCCCCCCTAAGCAGAGAGCGAGGAGAAAGAACGGGCGAGCTCTTGGGACGGGCTGTGACACACACACACACACACACACACACACACACACACACACACACACACACACACACACAGAGAGAGAATTAACATACCCAATTTATCCATCCTTATTTACTATTAATTCGCTTGTATGCACCATGAACATGTTGAAAAAGTAAACATTCCCAAAGAATAGGGTTTCAGGAACACTCTGAAGATGACCCTGGTGTATTGATTTCTCAATTTTGCCGTGCACAACTCGCAGACTTTAATCATCTTCAGTGTCATCTTTCATTCTTGTCGTCATATCTGTCTACTATGGAAAGAGTTTCTTTCGTATCTTCTTGCACAAGATTTCTTTCCATGAAAAACGAAACAAAATTATTGAGATCTATCGGCAATGTTGTAGACTCTGTGTTCTCATAGCTTTTAGAGCACTATGGATTTTTTCCCACAACCTGACTGACATTTATTCGATGTGAAAAATCTTGTATAGGTGGAGGAATGAAAGGAATTTTTTGTTTTAAATCGGGGTTTTTCCCACAGTTTTCATTCTCTTGTATTCCCCTCCCATCTTACTCCTTGTCCATACATGCGTGCGCATTCACAAGTGTGCATAACGTATATGCGTGCATGTATGTGCAAGTGTGCGCGCGTACATGCTGATGAGTTCACGCGCGCGCGCGTGTGTGTGTGTATGTGCGCGCGCGTGCGCGCGCGCGCGCGATTATATGCACTGCGCTGTGTATGTGTGAATGCGTGCGAGTTTTTGCGTGCGCGAACATGTTGGTATGTGTATGTGCACGCGTACATGTGCGCTTAAGTTCTGAACATTTAGCAGCACCTGAACTGACAACAGAATCAATTTCATGTTGAAACTGTCATCTGATTTCTTCACATGCAAACCGTGAAATCCATATGTCACGAGTCAGGATTTGACTTTGTGAAGTTGTGTCCGGTATGATGCGTTTTGGGTCAATTCATTCAGTGTATTATTTCATGTCATTACCATATTGTGTTAGTGAATGTTTGTGAGCTTAATGTGGATTTTTTTTTTTTTTTTTTTAGAGGATGCATAGAGTATGGATGAAAAATTCTTCTCGGAAGTGAACTGGACTGATTCTCAAGAAGTCCATGGCAATCGACTTAATATCATGTAAACTGACTGTTCAGTGTTTTGATGTAATCGTCACGTATTACGTAAGGTCGTTTCACCTCTTGCTTTCCCATACTGAGGGTGGAACAATTTATGCAGTTTTATTCTTTCTTCATGACTCATCGTGAACTAGTTACTTCCGAAAAAAAAAATTTCAGTCAACCCCTACCCCCCAGTCTCTCCTCCAGACCGCTGCTTTCCGGCAAATGTCAAGGGAAAATTTTGTTACCAGAGTTTTGAGGGGAAAAAAAAGGAACATCTGTGCAATACCGTAACAGATTTCAGTAAATCAGGTTTTCGATGGAAAGAAGCTTTTGACAGGAGGGGGAATCAAAGTATCTCTCTTTGGATGTAGGCCTATACATAGAACATTTCATATCAAAGACAAAATCATTGGACGACTATGCGTCACCTGTGTCGAGCAGTAACTGAAAAGTGCATTTATCAAGTAGGCTTAGGTGTAGGTGTCTAGTAAAAGTGGTAAAGAACTGAAATAGGTGGAGGGCTGCAGCTGGGAGTTTACATTAGGCTGTGTGACAGGTTTCATTTCGAGGCGGGCACGGCCGGGCAAATTTGCTTAGTGTTTTTGGTCAGCTTCGTGTTTTGTGCAAGGTAAAGTGTCTGTCTGTTTGTCCATCTGTCTCTCTCTGTCCCTCCCTCCTCCACCCCCATCTCTCTCTCTCTCTTTCTGTCTCTCTCTCTCACTCTCTGTCTCTGTCCCCCTCCCTCCCTCGTGGTTTTTATGGGTTATAATTTGCTTCGTTTGCAGGGTGTGGAAGTATGTAACAAGTATTAGAAGGATAGCGAGGCAAAGATGTCTGCCGTTGTCTGTATTTTGTTGTGATCAGTGGAACGACGATCCGTGTTGTGTGCCAGGATTAAGAGAGTTCTGGGGGGTGTCTGCCAAGGTGCTGATGTACAAGAGAGGGTTGAGGTGGACTCTGGAGAATGCTTGAGGCTGCATTTTCCAGGAAAGTTGCTCTCTCTCTCTCTCTCTCTCTTCTCTCTCCTCTCTCTCTCTCTTCTCTCTCTCCTCTCTGTTAAAAGTGTTAGCCTGTCCATCCGTCCCTCTGTCTGACTGTCTCTGTCTCCCACTCTCTCTCTAACTCATCCAGTCCGATCATTGACATTTATTTTAAGTCCCAATCTGCTTCGGTCCGTCCGTCCATCCGTCCGTCCGTATGTCCGTCCGTCTGTCTGTTTAGTTCAGTTTAATTGTTTTATTCATTGTCCATAATTCCTTTGAAGGGTTTTACGACATATAAATGAGTCTGAGTCCGAGTTATATACACACGCACGAACACACACACACACACACACACACACACACACACACACACACACACACACACACACACACATTCCTTCTTCCCTTTCCTCCCATGTTACCGTAAAACAGAACTATTGTTTTTATGCGTTCTGTTCGTTTTCTTTGCAGTGTGTGCATCTGGGAGTATATGACACATCAACGCTGTATTTCTGTAGTCGTCGACGTCTGTTCCGATTCAGTGGAAAAGCTGTGTGTATGTATGTGCCGATGTGGATCACAGTGGATTTTGGGAAGATGCACGCTAGTGTTGATGTACAATGGTGGATTCTGTTGGAGGCCAATTTCAAGGTAAGTTATTTTGCCCATCTGTGTGTCCTGCGCTCGCTCTCCCTCTCTCTCTCTCCTCTCCTCTCTCCTCTCTCTCTCTCTCTCTCTCTCTCTCTCTCTCTCTCTCTCTCTCTCTCTCTCTCTCTCCTCTCTTATCTCATTCTATCCCTCTCCTTCTGTCGGTCTGTGAGACCGTCCGTCCCGCAATCCGTCCTGCCTGCGTGCCTGTTACTTTCAGTCTGTATGTCAGTGTCAGTCTGTCTGTTTCTCTGTCTTTGTCTATCTGTCTGTCTGTCTGAGCGAGCATATTATACAGACGGCGAGCTTGAAAATTGAAGTCTGATCTTTTAACAAGAATAGGACACAAACTTATCTTACGGCTGATTTTGTTTCAGTTCCTGCTATCTGATCTCTCTCTCGCTCTCTCTCTCTCTCCTCTCTCTCTCCTCTCTCTCTCTCTCTCTCTCTCTCTCTCTCTCTCTCTCTCTCTCTCCCCTGATGACCATGTTAATTGAAATCTGATCATGTATTAAATGAGGACGAGATATAAAAATCCTACAGCTAATTTAATTTTAGAGTCTTCTCTTTCACTCTCTCTCTCTCTCTCTCTCTCTCTCTCTCTCTCTCCCTCTCCCTCTCTCTCTCTCTCTGTTCTCTCTCTCTCTCTCTCTCTCTCTCTCTCTCTCTCTCTCTCTCTCTCTCTGAATATATGCAGATAATTATGACTGATCACTATGGTTAAATTGAAATCAAATCGTAATACAAAGATGGTAGACTAAAGATGTCCCTTAGTCTCTGTCCCTATTTGTCTCTCCTCCCAACCCCCCCCCCCCCCCCCCCCGTCTCTCTCTGTCTGTCTGTCTGTCTCTCCCTATGTGTGCCTCTCTCTCTTCTCTCTCTCTCTCTCTCTCTCTCTCTCTCTCTCTCTCTCTCTGTCTCTCTGTCAGTCTGTGCGAATATGTGCAGGTAATTATTACTAGCTATCGAAATCTGATCTAACAAAGGGGGAGATTAAAGCCTCATGACTAATTTGACTTGATGACTGCCATGATTTCTGTCTGTCCCAACTTCTCTGTCCACCCCCCGCCCCCCTTCTGTCTGTCTGTCTGTCTGTCTGTCTGTCTCTCTCTCTCTCTCTCTCTCTCTCTCTCTCTCTCTCTCTCTCTCTCTCTCTCTGTCCTTAAAAATTGTTACTGAAAATCAAAGAATCCTATGTACAGTTTATATCTGTTCTGTTTTAATGCTGTCTCGCTCAGGCAAACACCCACGATTTAATTTTTTTTTTCTTTTTTCTTTATTTAGTTCTTTTTAAAATAGATAAAGCCCAAGTAAGTTAAGCCTCATAATGCGACTGAATTTAGCGGAATTTTTCATCCTACCACAGTACCAGTAAAAAGTTTTCATATTTATAGAAATGGCATTCAAATGAAAGTATGTCTTGCACGTGTTTCTTTCAATTGTTCCGTAGTTCATATTTCCATTCTTTCCATTTTTGTATGTGTTTGACCAGTGGATTACAGCATGATGCTCGCCTTTCCTTTACAAGAGGCCAAGCCAATGAATGACTAGACTCTCTCTCTCTCTCTCTCTTGGTTGCTTCAGTATATGAGTTCGTATATATCTGGATTGACCCGCACCTCATCCTCCTCATCCCATACGCCTCCCTCCTCCTACACTGCCGTCTTCCCAGAAGAGGCATGCCCTCTCAGGAGACCCGAGCCTTCACCGAAGCTCACTATTGGCCTCCTCAGTGACGTGCTCTCTTTCCCTGACGGTTGGTTCCCTGACCTTCCGCATCTTCTTTCTACCTCTCCTCCTCCAACCCTCCATCCGCTCCCCTGCCTGTCTTCTCCCTTCTTGACCCTCCCTCCACCGTAGTATCTGCATAGCCCGTCCTCTCTTTCATCTCTCTCTCTCTCTTCCCCTTCCCGTCACCGCTGACCTCTATCTACCCCTACCCCCACTTCCTCCACGTCTTCCATCTGGCTCCCCCCCAAGACAGTCTTTAACCAAAGCCATCAATAGTCAACGAGGCTCCGTTGTGGCTGGGAGAGGGGCCCGGGAATCTGTATACGGGCCGTCAGCGAGGCGGCCAGGGCCTGACACGCGCCAAATTAGCAAGGAATCAGGGGCTGTCCACCGCCAAACAATTGTATTTCGCGCGCCGGCTTACGACCTGGAAATTGCTTTGGGGTTCTTTTAGAGCTCCTCGTGGACGGGCCCCGGCGGCAGTTATCTGAATGGGGGTGGGTGAGGGGCGGGAGGGCGGTGGGAGGGCAAGGGACGTGGGATGAGGTGAGGGGGAGTATGGCAAGGATGGAGGTGGCTGGGAGTGGGAGATGGGTTGGTGCATGTAAATTACAGGAAGAGCTACCACTCACGTGACTTCAAACTTCTCTGTCCACCCCCCCGCCCCCTTCCGTCTCTCTCTCTCTCTCTCTCTCTCTCTCTCTCTCTCTCTCTCCCCTCTCTCTCTCTCTCTCTCTCTCTGTCTCTCTCTCTGTCCTTAAAAATTGTTACTGAAAATCAAAGAATCACTGTCTTCATCTGTCCGTGGGCAGGGGTGGTTGGGTCTGTGGGGTGTGCTCGGCAGCTGGAGGGTGGTGTTTTTCGCCGGTGGGCTCTGCAGTCATGAAATACGGGCTGGTACACCCATGGGGATGCTACTTTAAGGCTGTTATGAGCTGCATCCTGTAGTCTGATTTACCTCTGTTCAGGAGCAGTTATGTCCCTTGATATCTTAATGGAGTGTCCTGTGCGTGCCTGTACCCATCGTCAACACAGCGCAGGCCTCCAAGGGTGGTACAGGACTGCTCTAAAGGCAGGCGAAGACCGTGCTTCTCTGGGTCCTCCCCAGCACCTTCGGGTGTTTCTTTTTCTTCAGGAAGAGCTACCACTCACGTGACTTCAAACAGGATTTTTCTGTCCAGTGTGTTTACTTTTAGAAAAGGGACCGAAGTGAATTTAGAAAACACTTTAATGGTCTATAGATGCCAAACATACACACAAACTGGCACACATAATATTGTTTAGATGAATCCCACCTTCAACTGACAGAGGCTGTCAAAGGAAGTTGCCTGTGTTTAGCAAGGTTGTATTCATTGCATATCACTCTGGCACTGCCACTCTGTTGTTTTTATCATTTTATCAAAGTTTTTATCATTTTATCAAACGGGAACATTCCCCTGCAAATGAGAAATAATTAGCTTCCAAATAAGCTTCTGATTTTTTTTCAGTCACCATGAGCACGCGCGTACGCGTGACGACATTGCGCTTGCGTGATAGTGTGTGTGTGTGTGTGTGTGTGTGTGGTGTGTGTGTGTGTGTGTGTGTGTGTGTGTGTGGTGTTTGAGAGTTATTGTGTGTGTCAGTTTGCAGTTTGTTGAGTTTGTTTTTAAATTCAGAATGTCTCTCTCTCTCTGTCTCTGTCTCTCTCTGTTTCATGAGTCTCTCTCTCTCTCTCTCTCTCTCTCTCTCTCTCTCTCTCTCCTCTCTCTCTCTCGGTTTCATGAGTCACTGTATGCGCGTATATCTCAGTGAATAAATGTGTGTGTGTGTGTGTGTGTGTGTGTGTGTGTGTGTGTGTGTGTGTGTGACTCAGAGAGAGAGAGAGAGAGAGAGAGAGAGAGAGAGAGAGAGAGAATGTATATGTCTGTGTGTATGAAGATCGCTGATTTGTGAAGGACAATGTACCATTCTGTTTCAGACATGTAGTAATTGGTTTGCTTTTAAATACCTTACTCAAGTTCTTCATTGTGATTCTGGCAGTTTCCACTTCGCAGTCTGTGGCATTTTTCTTCCTACCGATTGCACGGTATAAGGAACGCAGTGTTTAGGGAGCCGACAGTTGCAGTGAAGCAAAGAGACACTATCATTACTCGAGTCCTGGTGACATTTTTTTTCTCCATGTTCGATTCTTAATCGATCGAAACTAAAGTTGATCACCTCTCAGAATGAATTGTGGTGGCGTGAATAGGCCCGACTTGCCGACTCTTGCCCTTCCGCATGATCGAGTGGGCGAGAGAAGGGCCGATTTCCACCTTTGACACCCAGCAACAGACGCGCGACAGCCTGGCGCATGGATATGTCATGTGACGAGCCAGTTCAGAAGGCTGCGCATCAGAAATTAATGCGCGAAAGCCTTGTTTAAGGAGTCGATTCTTTTGAGAAATTTGATTGTGTCTGAAAGTTGGTTTACCCTCTTTTCGTTCATAGGCCCATCAAGGCAATCGCCAGGTGACTCAAAGCAGACGGATGAGAAAAAAAAAAAAAAGGGAATGAGGAATGGGACTATTTGGAGGGAGGTGGGGGGTGGGAGAGACCGCATGGCGCAAAGATAGGGTCAGGGGTGAGTGAGAATGCTTGAAATGTGATGTCAGCTAGGGGGACGGTCATTTATTTGAAGATTTTGAATAATGTCATCGATGGAACCCTCCCTCACCCCCCCCCCCCCCCCCAAAAAAAAAAAAAAAGAAAAAAAAAGAAAAAAAAAAGAAAAAAGCAAGATGATTGTGTGTGTGTGTGTGTGTGTGTGTGTGTGTGTGTTGATCACTTATCAATTTAAAATCAAATGCTAGGCTTCAAAATCCATACATGGGTTTTTATATACTTGATTTAGAGCAAAATCCTGACTGTGGCATGTGGCCTGTGAATGACTTTTTACATACCTCAATTTTCATTTGAGACTAGCATTAGACCCATCCAGTCACCAGTTTTGATTAGCAACCCCCAAATAATCAGGCTTGATATAGTGATGAGACCTTATTAGTGCGTGTGTGTGTGTATGTATGCGCAATTCTGGTGCTTTGTTTCCCTTTTCACCATTACTCTTACTTACACACTCAATTTTTTTCTTTTGTTATATTTTGTTTTATCAAATGATAATATGTGATTCTTTCTTGGCTTTTATTTTTCTTAGAGACTTTGTCTGGTGTTTATCCAGAATGTGGATTAAACACAGTGAGTCTGTACATTGTGGAGAGTTTGTGCATGTGTGTGATGTATTCCCTCTTCCCCATCCCCTTCTAATTTTTATCCTCCTCCCCCTCCCTCTTAAACACGTGTGTGTTCTCTTCTCCCCTTCACTCCTTCCACTCATACATACATAGACACACATACAAACTTCTTTCCGTCCCCTCTCCTTCCACTCATACATACATAGACACACATACAAACTTCTTTCCGTCCCCTCTCACTATCTTGAGAAACTGTAAATGTAATATCTTGTGGACTCTTTAGCAGCCCAGCAGAGGTGAGTGGTAGAAACAACATTAAGTTGTGGGGATTGGGTGGAATGGTCTGGGGCTGTATGGGTGGAAGGAGGATGGGATGTTCTCTTTAACATGTTCTACATGATACACTTTCAAAATAATATGTAGTACGTCTGTCAACCTCGGTGTAATGTCAGTGGAGGGAGGACTAGCGCACAGCCCAAACACACTCACAGCTTGCTTACAATCTCATTCATATATCATGCATTCGTCACATCAAACCACTAGTAAAGTCTATAACTTTACTATACATGATCATAGAAAGAACATCAATGCATATAGAATCAACCAAAATAAAACATTCTCTCTTTCCCTGAACTTCACAAAATCATTTATCTAAAACATCATTAACTAACCCGGGTATAAATAGATTTCTACTTTACCTGGCCAGGTGATCTTAACTATTCACGAATCACTGTCTTTTCTTTTCTTTTCTTTTCTTTTTACTGTCACTTTCACAACACGACACAACTGCCGGCACTGGTGTTGGTCTGATGGCGCCTGGTCAGGTGAGACTGTTGGCGTTGGTCTGTGTTCTGCTTGGCGAAGTGACGCTGCCAGGTATGAGGTCGAACCCCCGGTTAGGGTAGAACAGTGACTATCAACATCGATCTGTTCTCCTTTCTTTCTTCCTGCATTAACGCATTGCACTCTCTCTCTCTCTCTCTCTTCTAGTCTGCTCTTATCAAATGGACATGGTTGCTTTTCTTTTCTTTTTTTTTTTCCTTTCTTTCTTTTCTTCTTCATAAATTAGCAACTCTTTCTCTCTCTCCACATCTCTCCTCAGTCCTTCCTCTGCAGACTATCTCATGCTAATCTCTCAACTTGGTTCTCTTCTCTCCTCATCTCTCTGCTTTTCTCTCAAGCAGACCTAGAACCTCTCCCTCTCTCTGTCTCTCTGTTCGTTCTTCCCCTCGTTCTCTCCTCTCTTCATTCTCTCTGCCTTTTCCCTCGTGCAGAGACTACACCCAAAACCTCCTCATCTCTCTGTTCGTTCCCATCTCCCTGCCTTCCTGTAGGCGAGAGCCTACTCTCCCGAGCTTCTCCCTCTCTCTCTCTCTGTCTGTTCGTCTTTCCTCCCCCTCTCTCTCTCACTCACACATTCCTTTATCCTCTAACCCCGTGTCCAAGGGCCCGTACCATTGGTCAGTATTTTTACCCTTGATCCCCGAAGTTGTCTCCCTCTAATTCCATTGGACGTTCAAATCACGACAGTCCCGTCTACACGCCTTACTCTCTGTGGTGGTCAATTGGTCATTTAATTGATTAGCTAGATTTCACCCCCACCACACACTACCTTCCCCCCTTTCCTACTTGACTGGCGCGGTGTGGCTTAAGTGGTGGACACTGGTCAATCTAAATTGGCCAGCTGAGTCTGGGTAGGCACCACGACGTCCGAGTAACAATGACGTTGGTTCCACAAAGTGGCTAGATGAGCTTGAGCTCGGCTCTGCGACTCGTCTCGCTAGACATCGAGGCGTCGGTCAAAGCTGCTTAGCCCGTATAGCCGGACAGACCGTCTTCCTGAAGCCTCTCCGCTAAGCTTAATTGGCCGGACCCGACCCATGGGCCCGTCTTTCTGACGCCTAGAAATGTTTGAGTTTGGACTTAGGTCCGAACAAATTGACTGGCGACTCCCCAAGTTAGGTTGTTCCCCCCAAGTTAGGTTGTTTCCCCCAAGTTAGGTTGTTTCATTTTTTTGTCCGTGACAATTTCCCCCTTGCAAAAGACCATGCTCCGCATTGTCTCAAAACAACGGTACAAAAAGGACAACAACCGAATTTGCTGACACACAGCTACACGCGCAAAGTTTGGAAAATACTTTACAACCAACGGTTTATAAGTTATAAAATATACAATTAGTGAATACCACTCCAATGAGTTATCATTGACGTGCGCTCTTGCGTTATTTCAACTCATTCTATAACGACCTCTGTGCGCACTTATGCAATTCCCCTACCTGCGGATTTGCCATCTCTCCTTTTCACAATTCTTATGAAAAGCACAATATAATATGATCACGATCCATGACACTTCACTGAGGAATCTCCATCCTCACTTATTGCAAATAATGCATCACTACACAAGCGACTGTATGCTCCAAGCATAACTACATTCACATGAACAAGTCTCACAAAGAAAATATGAACAAGTCTCACACAAAAAAAAATATGAACCATAGCCAACTGGGAATGAACCCATATCCAATCAACATAACTGGAATCAACACATATTATCAACAATGCACCCTGGATATGACTGACTTCCTCTGAGTTGCAGCTTGCTAGACTACACGACTTAAATAGTCAGCTCCGACATTCTGTCGACCGGGAATGTACTGCACTCGATACCTGTAGGGCTGCAGTGCCATTGCCCAACGCAGAACTCTGCTGTTTTTCAACTGCGCCTCCTGCAGGAATTTGAGTGGTTGATGATCCGTCTCGATCACGAACTCTTTCCCATACAAGTATTTGTGGAACTTCTGCACGGCCCACACAACAGCTAAACACTCCTTCTCTACAGTTGCGTACCCTTCCTCACACTTTGTCAACTTCCTGCTAGCATATCTCACAGGAAACTCGACCCCTTCATGCTCCTGTAACAATACTGCACCTATCCCACCACCTGATGCATCTGTCCGCAACAAAAATGGTTTGGACATATCTGGTAGCTTCAAGATGGGACGGGAACCTAGCCTTTCCAACACCGTCTGCAGTGCTTGCTCTGCAGCGTCTGACCATTCGACCACTGCCGGTTTCCCTGCCTTGACCAAATCACTGAGAGGACTCGTGATTGCAGCAAAGTTTGGGACAAACTCCCTATAGAACCCAATAAAACCTAGCAGACTCCTGACTTCTGTTTTGGTCTTTGGTCTCTCTGAATTCATCATCTTCTCCACCTTTCCCCTTTCTGGCTGCTTTGTGTCGCCTCCGACAACAAAACCTAGGAACTCCAACTGTCTAGCCCTTCATACAGTGACACATCCCTGTATGACTCTTCTGGAAACTTAGGCAACAAAATCTCCCCTTCTTCTGCTGGGTCTCCTTCACCTCATCAATGATTGCTGCTGCGCCTATAAAAATCATCAAAGACTCGGTCAGCCGTTTTAACCGGTGCCGAGATGACTCGCCATGAGCGACTCGTGACCCACTGACATGACAGTGTCACGATAACATGCTGGTACCTCTAACTGAGTGGTCACCTTACCTGTCTTCCCCTTGGTGAACACTCGGTACAACAGCCCGCCTTTCACAAGAAATTCTGTCTCACCTCCTCTAACCTCCTGTTTCTCTCCACCTCTTGCCAACTCCCAAGACTTCACGAGCGAAGGGTCTTGTTCCTGCGCTGCCCTAAACTCATCAGGCGACACATCTATGCCCGACTTCCTTCCTGGAACAACTAACGGTTTAACAACCTTTTCCTCCTTCTTGCTCCGTGTTTGAACTGCTGCCCCTGTAGCAGTCAACAACTCAGGATCCCCTGGATCCCTTGCACCTGGAATATTCCCAATGATCAAATCATGAAGGGGTTTCTCCATCACCAACGCAGACAACTCGCCTGAGAAGTAAGGGGTACGTACTTCTATCTTAGCAACTGGAAACTCCCTCACAGTGCCATCGATTAGAGTACAGGTCTGGATTTGCCCTGTCAAATCCCCTTTATCGACCAGCGTTGTTCGTACTACCCCGCATGAACAACCAGTGTCTCGTAACACTTTCACCCTCTGCTGGCCAATCCACCCTTCTTCCACTGGTAACGAACCACTCAGCCTAGTGCCCTCTATCCCTGACACTGACTGCTGTCCAGTGCTAGCCATAGGCTGCACTTCACCCTCTTCAGACTGAATCCCCTTTGGTTCCACTGCAGGTCGTTTCCCTTGACGACCCTTACCTCTTGCAAGGCTGCTGCCTTCTGGAACCTCATGCGACAATCCCTAGCCACATGTCCCTTCTTGTGACAAATGAAACACCTAATGTCCCTTTGCCCTTCCTTCTGCCCCACCACTGGGTTTGCAGACTTTGCAGAAAACTCCCCTAGTCTCCTTGCACTCTTCTCACCTGTGCCTAGCACCTGTTTCTCCTGCACCTTAGTGCCCAAACGTGCCTCTCTATACACCTCTGCGAACTTCAACAACTCCCCTGCTGTCTCTGGCTGTCTCTCTTTCAAATGTATGGTTAACTCAGGGCCGCAACCTGACAAAATCTGTTCTTTCATAACTAGCTCTTTCAATTCGGCGAACTCCTTCTTCGTACCACTCAACTCTAACCACTTTTCAAAATAGTGATCCAAACGTGCACCAAACTGAGTGTACGTCTCACCTGCTTGTAATTTAGCGGAACGAAATTTCTTCCTGAACCCCTCCTCTGTGAGGTCAAATCCTTTCATTAAAGACTCCTTCACAGCGCCAAAATCAGACTGTTGTTCTGCTGGCAACGCAGTGAAAATCTGTAACGCCTTACCCGTCAGTAACGCCGACAAAATGACTGCCCACTCTTCTGGAGGCCAACCCTGACTGGTTGCAAACGTTTCGAAACGACTGATGTATGCATCAATCGAATCGGTCCCTTCCGAGAATTTTGGCAACTTGGGTCGGGGGGCATAGCTGCGCACAGAGTCACTGGAAACTGAACTCCCATCCTCGGTGGTCTCCCTTTGTATCCTTACTTTTTCTAACTCTAATTGAACCTTTAATCTTTCTGTTTCCTGCGTTTCCCTAGCTTTAATCCTTTCTGTTTCCTGCTTCATTCTTCTGTTTCCTGCGCTTCCCTTATTCTTTCTGTTTCCTGCTTCATTCTTTCTGTTTCCTGCGCTTGCCTTATTCTCTCTGTTTCCTGCGTTGCGCTAGCTTTAGTCCTTTCCTGCTCTGCTAATGCTATCTCTACGGCAACACGGCGTCTTTCCGCGCGTTCATCCCTTTCCATCTTTTGCTGGTTTTCAACAAATGCACGCAACTCATCTCCTGAGTAACCTAGATCACGAGCGACGCTCACAATTGTTCAATAGGTGTGTTCTTTTCTTCCGCCATTATATCTCTTTCTCTTTTTTTTTGAACAAAATTTTATAACTACGACAGCCAAACTGGTGGTTACCGACACGAGTGACGTAATAGCACAATCCTATGAATGATAATATTAGCTTGGGACAACGTAATTAGTTTTTATAAGACGCCCAGCGCCTGACCCAACTATGAGAGCGAATTATAGGCAATCTGTGCGAAATGAGTACTCTGGGGCTGAAATGCCAAGCCTAGTATTAACTATCTTGGAAGCAATGCCAAGCCTAGTATTTAACTATCTTGGGAACATACAGTAAGACAACCCCTTGTCTTAGGATTACAATACTTGAATCCCACCCAGCTTCCTCTCTGAGAAGTTGAACAATTATAATAAATGGGCCAGAATATCCTGGCAGGCTCGCCAATAAATTGTCAACCTCGGTGTAATGTCAGTGGAGGGAGGACTAGCGCACAGCCCAAACACACTCACAGCTTGCTTACAATCTCATTCATATATCATGCATTCGTCACATCAAACCACTAGTAAAGTCTATAACTTTACTATACATGATCATAGAAAGAACATCAATGCATATAGAATCAACCAAAATAAAACATTCTCTCTTCCCTGAACTTCACAAAATCATTTATCTAAAACATCATTAACTAACCCGGGTATAAATAGATTTCTACTTTACCTGGCCAGGTGATCTTAACTATTCACGAATCACTGTCTTTTCTTTTCTTTTCTTTTCTTTTTACTGTCACTTTCACAACACGACACAACTGCCGGCACTGGTGTTGGTCTGATGGCGCCTGGTCAGGTGAGACTGTTGGCGTTGGTCTGTGGTTCTGCTTGGCGAAGTGACGCTGCCAGGTATGAGGTCGAACCCCCGGTTAGGGTAGAACAGTGACTATCAACATCGATCTGTTCTCCTTTCTTTCTTCCTGCATTAACGCATTGCACTCTCTCTCTCTCTCTCTCTTCTAGTCTGCTCTTATCAAATGGACATGGTTGCTTTTCTTTTCTTTTTTTTTTTCCTTTCTTTCTTTTCTTCTTCATAAATTAGCAACTCTTTCTCTCTCTCCACATCTCTCCTCAGTCCTTCCTCTGCAGACTATCTCATGCTAATCTCTCAACTTGGTTCTCTTCTCTCCTCATCTCTCTGCTTTTCTCTCAAGCAGACCTAGAACCTCTCCCTCTCTCTGTCTCTCTGTTCGTTCTTCCCCTCGTTCTCTCCTCTCTTCATCTCTCTGCCTTTTCCCTCGTGCAGAGACTACACCCAAAACCTCCTCATCTCTCTGTTCGTTCCCATCTCCCTGCCTTCCTGTAGGCGAGAGCCTACTCTCCCGAGCTTCTCCCTCTCTCTCTCTCTGTCTGTTCGTCTTTCCTCCCCCTCTCTCTCACTCACACATTCCTTTATCCTCTAACCCCGTGTCCAAGGGCCCGTACCATTGGTCAGTATTTTACCCTTGATCCCCGAAGTTGTCTCCCTCTAATTCCATTGGACGTTCAAATCACGACAGTCCCGTCTACACGCCTTACTCTCTGTGGTGGTCAATTGGTCATTTAATTGATTAGCTAGATTTCACCCCCACCACACACTACCTTCCCCCCTTTCCTACTTGACTGGCGCGGTGTGGCTTAAGTGGTGGACACTGGTCAATCTAAATTGGCCAGCTGAGTCTGGGTAGGCACCACGACGTCCGAGTAACAATGACGTTGGTTCCACAAAGTGGCTAGATGAGCTTGAGCTCGGCTCTGCGACTCGTCTCGCTAGACATCGAGGCGTCGGTCAAAGCTGCTTAGCCCGTATAGCCGGACAGACCGTCTTCCTGAAGCCTCTCCGCTAAGCTTAATTGGCCGGACCCGACCCATGGGCCCGTCTTTCTGACGCCTAGAATGTTTGAGTTTGGACTTAGGTCCGAACAAATTGACTGGCGACTCCCCAAGTTAGGTTGTTCCCCCCAAGTTAGGTTGTTTCCCCCCAAGTTAGGTTGTTTCATTTTTTTGTCCGTGACAACGTCTCTTAAAGTTGCCAGTTTATGCATGTTTTCTGGTGTGCAGGTCAGGATATGTTCATATTACATTATTAGTGTGTGTGTGTGTGTGTGTGTGTGCGCGCGCGGGCGTGCGCGTGTGTGTGTGTGTGAGAGAGAGAGAGAGAGAGAGAGAGAGAGAGAGTGTGTGTGTGTGTGTGTGTGTGTGTGTGTGTGTGTGTGTGTTGTGGTGGTGGTTCTGATGGTGGAAGTGGCAGAGATTTGTGTGTTGTGTGTGTGTGTGTGTGTGTGAGTGTGATTGTCGCCCCAGAATATGTGCATCTTCCTTCCCC
>CM031604.1:27138361-27140861 GCA_018398815.1 Conus ventricosus
GTGTAAAGCAGAGGGAATCTCACACACACAATCACGCTCACTAGGACACACTCGCACACACATATTATCGTGTACACAACACACACAACACACACACACACACACACACACACACACACACACACACACACACACACACACTTTATCGTGTAACACACACACACACACACACACACACACACACACACACACACACACACACACACACACACACACACACACACACACACACACACACACACTCACACACACACACACACACAAGTGCGCACTGCACATTTTTGTTCGGTAGTTCGTACAAATGAAGCAAGACCTATGACCAACTTCTGAGTCATTGCTCACAATGATTAGCTCTCCAAAGGAGAGCTTAGAAATGGAGCTGATGACATCTTTATAAATATGGAAACAAGCAACACTCTCAAACTCCAGGCTTCTCTCCATTCAGCTAGTATCATCGTCTTGTTTTTAACATAAAATGAAAGCTCAGGAAATGACTGTTCTACTGTTCTACAAATGCACCCTCACCCCCGCCCACCCTCCGTTTCATTCATTCACATATTTTAACTCTATGTTTTAAAGCAGCTCAGAAAATTTTTATGTCGTGCCACAAATGCACCCCCGAACCTTTTCCCTTCACCTTTCAACTCGACGTCACACACACACACACACACACACACACACACACACACACACACACACACACACACACACATACACACACACACACACACACACACACACATCACACACACACACACACACACACACACACACACACACACACACATACAAGCACACACACACACACACACACACACACACACACACACACACACACACACACACACACACACACACACACACACACGCGCGCGCGCACACACACATACAAGCACACACACACACACATACACACACACACACACACACACACACACACACACACACACACACACACACACACACACACACACACACACACACACACACACAACACGTCTTTGGTTCTCCACCTTTTAACTCAACGTGTTAAAAATAGTTATTTTTTTAAAATGTTCATACAAACATTCCTCACCCCTTTGCAACGTTTTATCTTAACGTCTTTAAAACAGCTCAGAACATGACTTTATCACTGTCGGTGCAATGTGTCCCCCCCCCCCTCTCCCCTCCTCCTACCTTCAATTCTTTTGAGTCGATCTCTCAAAATAGCTCAGAAATGCCCCCATCGTAACACAATCGCTTTTCCCCCTCCTCTCCCCTTCCCTTTTCTTCTCCTCCTTTCTCCTGCTAATAACTTAATATCTGAAAAGAAACCACACATAGAATTGCCCCTGTCTCTCAATTGACAAAACAAAAGAAAAAACAACAACAGAAAAACGCCTTTGTTTACCAGCCCAATGAAAGGAAGTTTTCCATCACGGTATAACCTATTTCATTTCCTTGTCTCTGTCTTTCTTACTTGTAGACTGCAAACCTGAAACATGCAGCCTGGAGCTCCGAAGAATCTACCAGGGCGCCTCAAAACACAACACGTGCGCCTTCCACATGCTTTAGACTAAAGGATGATGATAAACTCCCTGAAATGCAAAACATCAAAGTAAACAAAGCAGGATATTTAAGTTACTGACCAACATCAATGAAAACAAAGCCACTGGTCCCGATGGCGTTCCTGGCAAGCTCTTAAAATTATGTGCCAATGAATTGAGTGAGGTATACCAACTACTTTACCAAGCTTCACTGGACCAGGAGTAATACCTGATGAGTGGCGAGATGCGAGCATTGTTCCCTTATTCAAAAAGGTGACAAAACAAAAGCAGAGAACTATAGACCTGTATCTCTTACATCCATATCACTAAACTACTTGAACACATAATATATAGTAGCATAATGGACCATCTTGAACAAATATGACTTCTTAAATAACGCCCAGCATGGTTTTAGACAGCGAAGGAGTTGTGAGACTCAACTTATAACAACTCTCAATGATTTTGATAACTGTCTTAACAACAGACAGCAAATAGATGCAATTTTTATTAGACTTTTCTAAAGCCTTTGATAAGTTGACCATGAGGGCCTGCTGCTTAAATTAAACACATCGGCATTGGCGGTTCTTTGCTAAAATGGGCTAGATCATTCCTCGTTGGGAGAACGCAGAAAGTTGTTGTGGAAGGGTCGTCATCCCATTGTAAACCAGTCTTGTCAGGTGTACCACAGGGAACTGTTCTGGGGCCCTTGTTTTTCTTAATTTATATAAATGACATAAGTAGAAATCTCTCTCCTGGAACTACTATAAGGCTTTTTGCAGATGACAGCTTAGTATATAGAACAATCAAAAGCAAGAATGATACACGCATTCTACAAAAAGATCTAAACGCTTTACAAGAGTGGGAAAGAACTTGGAAAATGAATTTCATCCCCAAAAGTGCCAAGTGTTGCGTATAAGTAACAAACGCTCACCAATTAGATCAGATTATTCTATCCATAATACTATTCTTAAGAA
>CM031604.1:27155861-27180861 GCA_018398815.1 Conus ventricosus
TGTACTGAACATGTTATGTAGTGAATGTAACCCCTCTTCAGAAGGGACTGTAGCCTATCTGAATAGATTTCACTTTATTTCATTTTATTTCTCTCTCTCTCTCTCTCTCTCTCTCTCTCTCTCTCTCTCTCTCTCTCTCTCTCTCTCTCTCTCTCTCTCTCTCTCTCTCTCTCTCTCTCTCTCTCTCTCTGTCTGTGTGTTAAAGAATAATTAACTTCGAAACAAAATCCATAGCCGATTTGGAAAGCAGGAAACCATCTTAATGATGACAATACTGCTTCTTTAATATCAACTGTAATAAAAGGTATTTCTGCTGAACAACTAAACGCTCACTTCTCTTAAATTCCAGATACAGTTGTTGCAACTGACCTCTCAAGAGATGTATGAGTACCTACTTCATCTCAAACAATCAGGAACCCGTGGAGTAGATGACATAGATGGCAACATTCTGAAACTCTCGGCTGCAGAAATAATTGATAAGTCAACGTACATCTTTGATCTGCGCACAGATGAAAATTATTTTCTAAATGCGTTTTTTAAAAAAAGCAAAAGTTTCACCCATTCATAAATCTGATGCTAATTCAGCTCCTTCAAAGTACAGATCAATGTCAATCATATCTTCCAAACCTCTTGAAAATAAACATCTAGGAATGAGTGATTAAATCAGGACCTAGTTAACCGTCATTTAAAAGCAGATCCAGTTTGTCAATGCGGTACCGATTCAGAAACGGCGGAACATTTCCTATTGCATTGCCCAAATTACACTAGCACCAGAAAAGACACGATTTCCACTCTTCCACCCAATCTACTCGAAGTCGGTATTCTTCTCCGTGGTAAACGGTCCCTCCGACGTGAAGATAACGAAGCTGTATTCAAAACTGTTCATCGCTTTATTAAACAATCTAAACGTTTTTGAAGAACATGTATGATATAAATGCCTACGATAATGAAATCTTAGAGCAGAACACATTCTCTCTCTCTCTCTCTCTCTCTCTCTCTCTCTCTCTCTCTCTCTCTCTCTCTCTCTCTCTCTCTCTCTCTCTCTCTCTCTCTCTCTCTCTCTCTCTCTCTCTCCCCCCCCCCTCTCTCTCTATCTCTCTTTCTCTCTCTCTCAACGCTTCATAATAAAGATTAATAATGTGTGAGTGGTTGACTCGCATGCATTTTATTGTCTTTAGTGTGTACTCTTTTCTTATCTGTTCTTATTGTTCCTCGATTTTGTACGTTTGCATTTATGTATATGTGCGTGTGTAATGTATGCATGTGTGCATGCATATATTTAGACATATGTATACGTGTGGGTTTGTATATTTTTGCGTCTTTTGTTTAGAATAGTAACTTTAATAGTCTCCTGCCATTTCCTCTGTCACATGTGTAATTATAAACATTTGAACACGTTATAAGCATTAGCTTGTTGTTCAAATTTTCAGATTTATTGTAAAACTATGCGATTGAAGTAGAAATAAATTTATTTACACCAAAATAAACATTAAAAAAAACACATTCTTCATCACTCTGTTTGTGTGTGCGTGCGTGCGTGCGTGCGTGCGTGCGTGCGTGCGTTCGTGCGTGCGTGTGTGCGTTGTGTGTGTGTGTGTGTGTGGTGTGTGTGTGCGTGCGTGCGTGCGTGCGTGCGTGCGTGCGTGTGTGTGTGACCACATGCAAGTGCAAGCATGTCTGCTTCCGTGCATGTTGCAAGTGAGGTATTTACACGCAAGTAAATGCCGTTTTTGGTTTGAATTTACGTACTTTCTTTCTTGTGCATCTAATTTGCACTTTATTCACTAATTTCTATCTCAAAGCTAAAAACAACAGCAGTGTTGCTTCCGCTTTTTGTCTTCTGTTTGTTTGTTATTTCGTTTGTTCGCCTGCTAACAAAGTCGTATTTTCATTTAAAAAAAAATTGCAGAATAAAGCGTTCCGCAAACTCATTGGCAGAATGAATTACGATTGACAGAAAGAGGTAAACGAAGAAGAAACACGAAAGACAGTTCAGATAATGACATCCAACTTAAGAACGCATGAGTGAAACACAAGAAGACACGCTGTTATCGATTTCCATTAGACCTGCCTTTTCGGATCGCTTTTTGACACCCCTGCGGATCCGTGTGATATCCTTGCGTGCAGGTGGTTTGGTAACTAGCAGAGAGGTGTGTTATCTGTGTTAACTAGCAGAGAGGTGTGTTATCTGTGTTAACTAGCAGAGAGGTGTGTTATCTGTGTTAACTAGCAGAGAGGTGTGTTATCTGTGTTAACTAGCAGAGAGGTGTGTTATCTGTGTTAACTAGCAGAGAGGTGTGTTATCTGTGTTAACTAGCAGAAAGGTGTGTTATCTGTGTTAACTAGCAGAGAGGTGTGTTATCTGTGTTAACTAGCAGAGAGGTGTGTTATCTGTGTTAACTAGCAGAGAGGTGTGTTATCTGTGTTAACTAGCAGAGAGGTGTGTTATCTGTGTTAACTAGCAGAGAGGTGTGTTATCTGTGTTAACTAGCAGAGAGGTGTGTTATCTGTGTTAACTAGCAGAGAGGTGTGTTATCTGTGTTAACTAGCAGAGAGGTGTGTTATCTGTGTTAACTAGCAGAGAGGTGTGTTATCTGTGTTAACTAGCAGAGAGGTGTGTTATCTGTGTTAACTAGCAGAGAGGTGTGTTATCTGTGTTAACTAGCAGAGAGGTGTGTTATCTGTGTTAACTAGCAGAGAGGTGTGTTATCTGTGTTAACTAGCAGAGAGGTGTGTTATCTGTGTTAACTAGCAGAGAGGTGTGTTATCTGTGTTAACTAGCAGAGAGGTGTGTTATCTGTGTTAACTAGCAGAGAGGTGTGTTATCTGTGTTCGGTTTGCTTGCTTCTTTGGTCTGCTTTGCTCGATGAGTTGTGGCATCAAGTGTGAACAGAGAGGTTCCAAGGCCTCAATGATCAGCGAGCTTTCATTCTTTTCAGTGATAGTTGTTGCTGAGTCTTTAGTGATAGCTGTTGCTGAGTCTTTAGTGATAGTTGTTGCTGAGTCTTTAGTGATAGTTGTTGCTGAGTCTTTAGTGATAGTTGTTGCTGAGTCTTTAGCGATAGTTGTTGCTGAGTCTTTAGTGATAGTTGTTGCTGAGTCTTTAGTGATAGTTGTTGCTGAGTCTTTAGCGATAGTTGTTGCTGAGTCTTTAGCGATAGTTGTTGCTGAATCTTTAGCGATAGTTGTTGCTGAGTCTTTAGTGACAGTTGTTGCTGAGTCTTTAGAGATAGTTGTTGCTGAGTCTTTAGTGACAGTTGTTGCCGAGTCTCATACAATCGGTTCCAGACCCAGCTGCAGAGGCCACCTGGGAGCACTGTCCACCATCACACTCCTCCCTCCCTCCATCTCCCAGCAGATTCCCCTCTCTATCTTTTACCGAACAGTCTTCCTGAACAGCGGAGAAACTGTAGCATATGGTGACGTTTATCAGTGCTTTTCTCTCATTCAAACATTACCGAGGAATTTAAGACTGTATCTTTACGAAGGCATTAAAAGGCGTGCTGATGCAGGAAAAGAAACTCAATGCTAAATCGACACATGTACCTATAATGTTCTTTTGTTAAAATGCTAGAACTCTGTTCTCAATATCTTGATGTGTCTCTGTTCACTGTTAAAGTGTCATCGTATGTATGGTTTCCCGTCTTTAGAAGGGGCTGTGGCCTATACGAAATAAAACATTTTTCCGTTTCCATATCTCATTAAACACACAACTTTAGTCTTAGTTTCCTGCAAGCCTCCATTTTGGAAATGTTTTTAGTCTTTGCTTTTGTCTTTCTGCATTCAAAGTGAAATAATAAAATTAAAAGGCCAAATGCTATGCACTACACTGTGCACGAAATATGCACTTGTGTATGAATAATATATACAATGAAGTGTAAGGCACTACATATAATAGGTCAGTATAAAAGAATGCAGCTCTGGGTTATATTTTCTTCTTAAACATTATCGCACTTCGCCCTATCCCATTTCCGGACACACTCACGTCATAGGTATCTTAAGAGGATACACACATTCTGTTCAGGGGAGAAAAGACAACATTGAAATGCCTCAAGATCAAGAACAACTGAATCACATGGCTCCATGATAAATATCTGCCCAACTCCTACCGCACCACACCTTTTCCAGAGCAACACATGCACACTGTAGGCAATAAGACATCTAGCCTACAGCTGTCACAATAGCCTTACACAGGAGGGTAAGGCAACTAATAGTTGTTCAAACTTTTTTTTTACGATGTCTTCATTACTTCTTTTTAGAAACAGTATACGTTTTTCAAGCATAGATTATAAAAGATTCAGTGAACTGGAATCCTTGGCTGCGTATTTCTTTAAAAAAAACTTGTATCAATAAATAAGAAGAATATCGAGTAACTTAGTTGTACTGCTTTACCCCCCTCCCCTCTTTGTTCTGTTTTTCAGGTACCAAATAGGATCAGTGGTTCTTCAAAAAAAGTTTACCGCGCGTATATTTTTTGGATAGCAGTTCCAGACACTATACAGGACCCCAAACAGTGGTCAAATGTTTATGACTCTCGATTAAGAAATTGCAAGATTGGAGGAGTCCAACAACCTGCGCCTGTTTAAAAAGTCTTCAGGTTGTAAAGGTCTGTGTTATAATCTCACCTAAAACCGTGTCCACTGTACATCTATGGTGGTGCTAAAGCAAGCTAGAAGTATTTCCTTTGAATGTGCTTTTTTCCTCTGTTACTTCAGAATTTTTCCTCCTTTTCTCTTCTGTAACCCTTTTGTATCTACAAACCACCTGCCAATAGCTGCTTACAGCAGCCTTTTCCCCAGACCCATAAATAGACACTCCATAGCTCCCTATGGACGATTTTCACACACACACACACACGAGCGTCCGCACACACACACACACACACACACACACACACACACACACACACACACACACACACACACACACACACACACACGAGCGTCCGCACACACACACAACACACACACACACACACACACACACACACACACACACACACACACACACACACACACACACACACACACACACGAGCGCCCGCACACGCGCGCGCACACACACACACACACACACACACACACACACACACACACACACACGCACACACACACACACATGCACAGACTGTTCTAGCTCTTTCTCTCTCTATCTATTTCACACACACACACACACACACACACACACACACACACACACACACACACCACACACACACACACACACACACACACACACCCACACACACACACACACACACACACACTTACACATAAGCGCGCACTTTCACGTGTAAACACGCATACACACATGCAAGAACGTACACAAACATTCATTCAAGCATTCACAATAACAACACATGTTTTCAATACGCACGATAATTGGCACGCAGGAGATTGAAAACCCTGAACGATCGTCCTTGAAACAAAGGGAAAAGAGGCTGAAAAATCTACAGCCCTGCTTTGACATGACCTAGCTTCCTCCCCACACCCCCACAACTACCATTAATCTTTTGTTTATATACACTTCTTCAGAAACATTGGTCTGTGAACGTAAAAAGCTCAGATGCATTCAATATTTTTTACAAACTAGCTCAATATTTTTAAGGAGGTAAAATAAAACTAGTAGACAAAAAAATTGTTTGTCCATCTTTTCTCTCTTCCTCTCAAAATAGTTCAGAAAATGATTATATAAGAGCGGATGAGTGAAACACTCCATACACCTAAACGTTGTGTGCAGAGAGAGAGAGAGAGAGAGGAGAGAGAGAGAGAGAGAGAGAGAGAGAGAGAGAGAGAGAGAGAGGGGGGGAAGAGAGAGAGATAGAGAGAGAGAGAGAGAGAGAGAGAGTGGGGGGAGAGAGATGGGGGGAGGGTGGGAGGGAGGGATGAAGAGGTGATCGATCATTTTGCAAAATATCAAGTTAATGTGGCACCTTCATCTGGCTGCTTCACAAACAATATCTTGGAAGTATCCTGGAACAATGAACCTGTAATAGTTGTACTGATCAGCCATGTTGTCCTCTCTATCTCTCTATCTCTCCTACCTCCTCACACTGATGTCCTCCCATCTCTTTCTCTGTCTGTCTCTCCTTTTGCCTCCTCACACTGATGTCCATCCATCTCTTTCTCTATCTCTCCTGCCTCCTCACACTGATGTCCCCCATCTCTTTCTCTGTCTGTCTCTCTTTCTGCCTCCTCACACTGATGTCCATCCATCTCTTTCTCTGTCTGTCTCTCCTTCTGCCTCCTCACACTGATGTCCTCCCATCTCTTTCTCTGTCTGTCTCTCCTTCTGCCTCCTCACACTGATGTCCACCATCTCTTCTCTATCTCTCCTTCTGGCCTCCCACACTGATGTCCATCCATCTCTTTCTCTGTCTGTCTCTCCTTCTGCCTCCTCACACTGATGTCCTCCCATCTCTTTCTCTGTCTATCTCTCCTTCTGCCCCCTCACACTGATGTCCTCCCATCTCTTTTCTCTATCTCTCCTTCTGCCTCCTCACACTGATGTCCACCCATCTCTTTCTCTATCTCTCCTTCTGCCTCCTCACACTGATGTCCACCCATCTCTTTCTCTGTCTCTCCTTCTGCCTCCTCACACTGATGTCCACCCATCTCTTTCTCTGTCTCTCCTTCTGCCTCCTCACACTGATGTCCTCCCATCTCTTTCTCTGTCTGTCTCTCCATCTGCCTCCTCACACTGATGTCCACCCATTTCTTTCTCTGTCTCTCCTTCTGCCTCCTCACACTGATGTCCTCCCATCTCTTTCTCTATCTCTCCTTCTGCCTCCTCACACTGACGTTCACCATCTCTTTCTCTATCTCTCCTTCTGCCTCATCCCCACTGACGTTTCACCCATCTCTTTCTCTGTCTGTCTCTCCTTCTGCCTCCTCACACTGATGTCCTCCATCTCTTTCTCTGTCTGTCTCTCCATCTGCCTCCTCACACTGATGTCCTCCCATCTTTTTCTCTGTCTGTCTCTCCTTCTGCCTCCTCACATGATGTCCTCCCATCTTTTTCTCTGTCTGTCTCTCCATCTGCCTCCTCACACTGATGTCCACCCATCTCTTTCTCTGTCTGTCTCTCCTTCTGCCTCCTCACACTGATGTCCTCCCATCTTTTTCTCTGTCTGTCTCTCCTTCTGCCTCCTCACACTGATGTCCTCCCATCTCTTTCTCTGTCTGTCTCTCCATCTGCCTCCTCACACTGATGTCCTCCCATCTCTTTCTCTGTCTCTCCTTCTGCCTCCTCACACTGATGTCCTCCCATCTCTTTCTCTGTCTCTCCTTCTGCCTCCTCACACTGATGTCCTCCCATCTTTTTCTCTGTCTGTCTCTCCTTCTGCCTCCTCGCACTTTTTCTTCTACAAGGAGCAGCGCCAAGAGGGGCAAAACTGCCCCGCAGCCAAATCGTCTTTCTTGACGCTAGCGTCGAAGAGTTCTTACCTCGGCGGAACTGGCAACACGCCAACTAAACGTGCAATGCTTTGATACGACGCTTGTTGCATGCAGTTAGGTTACGGTCGCTCTCGTCCGAACCAAGGCCCTGCAGTGCATTCCTCGCCAGAAAACCATTTTTCTGTTTATGTCCCCTCTCATCTTTACTGCCTATAAACTGTACCACAAAATGAAGCAACGCCCATCGTGAGCCGAATTTCAGAAGATAAGTGACTTGCTCGTTCTTCGTTTTCGTTGTCCTGTGTGTCGTTTATTTTTGCTTGCAGAAGAGCTAGGAGGTCGAAACGCGTCGTGTTTTGTCTTGTAATTCGCTTGTCCATGTAAACTGGCAGAGTCATCTTAAAAAATAAGATGACGTTTCCATGGTTCAACACACTCCCCACCCTACCCCCTTCCTTCATACGCACCTTTTAACTCGGCATCCTCCAAGAGCTCAGCATTTTTATTTCATCGTCCTACAAAATGCCCCCCCCCCCCCCCCCCCACTTCCTTTCCCTTGCACATGCACACTGCAATTGAGAAAAATCTAATTGTAAATGTCACAACATGCGCGCGTTCCACATGATTAAGCAAGGGGGGAGCTTCCATCTCTGTGTTCAGCTTGCACTGTGAACGATGTCCGCCATGTTTTACAATATAAAAACAAACACAGGACGCAATGGATGTGCAAAACAAACAAACAAACAAAACGTGCTGTTAAGGCTAAACCAAAAGTGTGTGAGTGTGTGTGTGTGTGTGTGTGTGTGTGTGTGTGTGTGTGTGTGTGTGTGTGTGTGTGTGTGTGTTCGCGCGTGTGTATGTGCGTGCGTGTATGCGTGCATGTGTATTCTGCACGCGCGCACGTGTGTATGTGCATCTATGTGTGTGAGCGCATGGGAAACTTCGTATGCGTACGTGCGTGCGTGTATGCGTGCGTGCGTGCATGCGTTGTGTTCGTATATGTGTTTGTGTGTTTGTGTGTGTGTGTGTGCGTGCGTGCGTGCGTGCGTACGTGCCTGCGCTCGTGCGCGCGCGCCCGCTTGTGTGTGTGTGTGTGGGGGGGGGGGTGGGGGGGTGGGGGTGCGTGTGCGTGGTGCGTGCGTGCATGTGTGTGTGTGTGGTGTTTTGCGTCCCGTGCGTGCGTGGCGTGCGTGCGTGCGTGCGTGCGTGCGTGCGTGTGTGTGTTGTGTGTGTTGGTGTGTGTACGATCAAAGTTTAAATGTGTGTGTGTGTGTGTGGCGGGTGTTGGGACTGAAATGGGTTTGTCACTATTGTTATTTTTACAATCGTTATTGTTGTATCTATCTGTTTGTCTGTCTGTCTGTCTGTCTGTCTGCCCGGTAATGGATGCACTTTGTGCACTTATGACTACTCTTCATACAGCCGAAGGTGAGGTGATTCAGCGTTAGTTGAGGAGTTGTTAATTTACTTCTCTTTTTTGGGGTGGGGTGGGGGGGGGGGGAGTGTGTGGAGGGGGGGGGGGGGGGGGGGGGGCGGCGTTTTTCGTTAATGTGCACATTCTGAATCAAAATTACGCGACATAGCTTTCTAACACAAAAGGCCATAGAATTCGCATTTTTTCATTCCAAGCAGAAATAGGAAGTGAACCAACGATAAAAGTTTCTCTGCAGTAAAAAAAAGAGAAGAATATTTGTTCTGGTTTGATTGAATTAGAAAGGGCAGCAAACCACACACACACACACACACACACACACACACACACTGTCAACCTCGGGGTATGTCAGTGGAGGAAGGACTAGCGCACAGCCCAAACACACTCACAGCTTGCTCACAATCTCATTCTTTATATCATGCATTCGTCACATCAAACCACTGGGTAAAGTCTTAACTTTACTACACATGATCATAGAAACAAAAATCAATGCGCATGAAGTCAAAACAAAATAAAACATTCTCTCTTTCTTGAACTTCATAAAACATTTTATCTGAATCATCATAACTAACCGGGTTTAAATAGATTTTACTTTACCTGGCCAGGTGATCTTAAACTATTCACGAATCACTGTCTTTTCTTTTCTTTTTTTTTCTTTGTTTCTTTTCACTGTCACTTTCACAACACGGCACACTGGTGGCACTGGTCAGGTTGGACTGCTGGCACTGGTCAGGTTAAACTGCTGGCACGGGGCGTTGGCCTGTGGTTCTGCTTGACGAAGTGACGCGCCAGGTATGAGGTCGAACCCCGGTTCAGATTGATCAATGACTACCAGGCATCGATCTGTTCTCCTTTCTTTCTTCCTGCATTAACACATTGCACTCTCTCTCTCTCTCTCTCTCTCTCTCCTCTCTCTCTCTCTCTCTCTCTCTCTCTCTTCTCTCTCTTCTTCTAGTCTCTTCCTGCATTAACGCATTGCACTTCTCTCTCTCTTTCTAGTCTGCTCTATCAAATGGACATGGTTGGCTTTTTTTTTCCTTTTTTTTTTCTTTTTTTTTTTCTTATCAGTTAGCAACTCTCTCTCTCAACATTTTCCCTTAGTTTTCCTCTGCAGACTCTATCTGGTGCTAATGCTTAAAACTTCCTCCTCCTCTCATCTCTCTCTGTCTCTCTTTGCAGAGACTACCCCCAGAACCTCTTCCTCTCTCTCTCTCTGTCTGTCTCTTGTGTTCTCCTCCTCACTCCCGCATTTCCTATCTTATCCTCATCTCATCTGTAAAAGGGTGAGTACCATTGGTCAGTTTTTTCCCCGCCTTATATGAGGTTGCCTCCCCTATAATTTCATTGGACGTGAAAATCATGACAGTCACATCTACTGCCTTGCTCTCTGTGGTGGTCAAGGGGTCATTTAATTAAATTCGCTTGTTTTTACCCCCACCACACAATTACCTTTCCCCTTCCTACTTCAACCGGCGACGTCCGAACTAACTATGGCGCTGGTCGCAAATTGGCTGGATGAGTATGACCCAAGCGCCGAGACCGTCCACGGCTGTTCAGAGCGAGTTCTTTAGTGTTCAGCGAAGCAAGGAGTTAACACCTCTCCGGCTGCTGCACTTGCCAAGGTCAGGGAAGGCAGTGTTTACTGCAGGCGGCTCCCTACCCCCTAGTTTTACTGCGCTGTACACAGCGGGGCCTGTCAGCCGTGCACACAAAAATTTCCAGCAGCTGTTGTTTCGGCATTGCTGCGCGGCCGTTAAAAAAGGGGTTGTCAGTTTGACAATTCGTTGTTGTCGTAAAGAATATAATACTTACACGCCCCTGAGACGACTGTATTGGCGAATTGCAGACAATTCTTTTAATACCAAACTCGACTAGGTTTATTTTCCTGCAGAGAACGAAGAAACAGCTTGATATTGTGTCACAAGTTGTTAGGCAACATTTCAACAATGACAATACACACAAAATGGATCAAAACAAAACTCACCTCAGCGCTTAATGGCAAGATTTTTTCCCTCATTGATTAGTTCACAAGTTTGTTTACTATGCCTTGCTCAGACTACTTTCAGCAAAAATGTCGGATCACTTAACGTTTTAAAGCTTGTTTGATCCAAAGTGCGCAATGTAACGGGACAATGACAGTTTCATGCACCCGAACTTTGGCAGCACACGCACATGACTTTGACCAAAGTCTCAAGCTTTGATCAAATAGTAAGTGATTTTTTTTCCGAACAATTCTAACCCGTATTTCTTCTGTAATAAAATACAAAATCAAACACAGTCTTCTGATTCTTTTTCATCGCACACACCTCACCACACACACACACACACACACACACACACACACCACACACACACACACACACTATGACTGGGTACACACATTGGGTATGACTATATGCTGCAAACAATCTATGGTGTGTGTGTGTGTGTGTGTGTGTGTGTGTGTGTGTGTGTTTTGGTGTGTGTGTGTGTGTGTGTCTGTGTGTGTGTGTGTGTGTGTGTGTGTGTGTTTATGTGCATGCGTGCGCGTGCGCGCGTGCGTGTGTGTGTGTGTGTGAACATGCGAACGCTTCCTTTTCAAAGTATCGGGAGACGGTGTGCGCATAAGAAAAATCAAATCATTTTGCAATGGCATCTTCCAAGCCAGCCGGCTGAACCTATAGAACACACAGTGCCTATGCCCAAGAGACAGGGGTTTAGGAGCCGTATAGATAACACATGTCCAACCAGCTCACACACGCGTCAGTATCCCCCACTGTGAAAGACCATCCATGTGAACCAGCTGCAAAGCGAGTTCGTGGGTCGACCCTGGCCCTCGCGATAGACAAACACTGTCCAGATACACAGCTCAGCTGCTCTGTGCAAGGAATGGCCTGTGCGGAAATGAAGGGAATGGAAGGGATGTGTGTGTGTGTGTTGGGGTGAGGGGGGGAGGGGCGGGGGGGGGGGGGGTAGATGGATGCACCTGCCGAGGATTTTGTGTGAGAGGAGAGGAGAGAGGGATTTGATGGCTGGCAGTTGTAACTCGGGGAAAAAAAGTACTTTCATTTACTTGTCTTTAATTCATTTAAAAGAAAACTAAAATATAACAGACTCTCTTACTAGGAAGAAAAATAAACATGAAAGAGACGCACACACACACGCACGCACGCACGCACGCACCCCACAACACCACACACACACACACACACACACACACACACTACACACACACACACACACACAAAATATATACATAAATAAACATGCAATACTCACTGTGTCAGTTCTGCTCTCTCTCTCAGGAACTGTATCCTGGCATTCCTTAGCCAAATACATGATTTGCCTGTAGCTGCCTTTTTACATGATTTTTGCATGTAGCATGCTTCATTTCTAACACTGATACAGTGGTCAGCAGTCAAAAAATTTTGATATGCATGTAACATGATTGTGGTACAAACCTACAATTTGAACACACAAACACATGAACACACACCCACCCCACACACACGCACACACCACAACACACACAACACCCCACACACAACTATGAACACACATACACACACATGAACACACACGCACACACACACTGAAAACACACCCCACACAAAGAGAGGGGAAAAGAGAGAGAGAGGTGAGGGAAGAGAGAGAGAGAGAGGGGAGAGGAGAGAGAGGAGAGAGAGGGGAGAGAGAGAGAGAGAGAGAGAGGGAGAGAGAGAGAGAGAGAGCACAGATCAGAAGAGAAGAAATGTTAAGGTTTTTTTTGCCACAGACTAATGCAAGTTGAAGAAACAGAACAAATTTTACAAAATTTGCCAAAACACACAAAAACACACAACACACACACACACACCCCACACCACACAACAATTATACATTCTCTCTCTCTCTCTTTCTCTCTCTCTCACACACACACACCCCACACACATGAACACACACACACACACACACACACACACACACACACATGAGAGAGGAGAGGAGAGGAGGAGAGAGAGAGGAGAGAGGGAGGGGGGAGAGAGAGAGAGTGGAGAGAGGGGAGGAGAGAGAGGGGAGAGCACAGAATCACAACAGATTTGCGCACACACACACACACAAAACACCACACACACACACACACTCACACAACCCCACACACACACACCCCTCTTCTCTCTCTCTCTCACACACACACCACACACACACACACACACACACACACACACACACACACACACACACCACACACACTCGCACACACACACAGTCACAGACACAGACAGAAAAGACACACCCCACACACACACACACCACACACACACACACACACACCCCACACACACACACACACACTACACACACCACACACGCCACACACCATGCTAATTCTCACCCTATGGGATTCCTCATTTGTCCAGAGCCATGCACATCTTAATCACACTACCTATGCCACAATTGTCCATGGTCACGCGTTAATTTGGCACACAAATTGTCCATGATCACACATTAATTTGGCACAAGTTTTGTGCACTTGTCTCTTTTTACAGGTGTACGCTTTGCTGCTTGTGTCGCCTAATAATATGTAGAAGTGTATATGTGCTTCTGTCACTCCAGATCAACAGTTCATGATCAGTTGACAATTAAGATATTAAAAAATTTTGTGATGTGCACCTCAAAATCTTTAGCAGTGTGAAATTTATATTTTGTACATACATAGTAATTTTATAATTTTGTTTAAAACATGGGAGCTGGTGGGATGAGGCACACACACACACACACACACACACACACACACACACACACACACACACAAACACACATTTCACACACACATTTTTTTCCGATTCGGAAAGGCGATAGAGCTACTTTACTGACTTGCGGCGTTTTCGGTGGGATTGGTGATGTTTTTTGTGCAGAGTGTTTTCGGTTTTTTAACTGGGGTTGACGTTGATTGACAAAATGACGTCGACACACTTTCATTTAACTGGCAAGTGGGCGGGATCAAAAGTTTGTTGTGCGGATTCTTCACGGCCCTACTCTCGGTTTTGGGGGGGCAACCACCTTTTTTTGTGATGAAAGTGACTGCATGCTTTGCACTGACTGATTGGCAGCTCTGGATCGAAAGTTGTCCAAAATTTCTGACATTTTTTGAATATCAAGTGCAACACCCGGGCGATCGTAATTTTGCGGTCGGTCAGGTTGCTAGCTTGTTTCAGCTTCATGAGTTTTTGGTAACATTTCATACAAATTGCTGTAGACCTGCTTGCCCCCTTCTCATTCCCAAATGTTAAATTGTAACAAGTGAGAGTTCTGCGGCATAGGTTTTACATAATCTCACACCAAACCGTCTATCTTTCTCCTTTCGTAACACGCGTTCTCCACAAATTTCGACACATAGAATTCAGTCTGGCCAGTGCACACTGAATACGTGGTACTCACGCTCCACTGCTTGCTGCAGAGACGTAGACGCCATTGCAGGGAAAAACTGATAGTCCCCTTCGTCAAACTATACACCCCAAAACCACACTTTAAAGATTATCATCTCGTTATAAAACCACCAACAGACACAAGCTCACTTCACTAATCCCCAGGCAATCCCAAATGAAAAAAAAACATCTGGGATTTAGTTGTATCCGGAAGTTTGGAAAACAAACAAAATCATTCACAAGCACAGCTCTTGGTACACATCTGGAAGAAGGAAAGAGAGCCAAAGGGGTGTACGCCTCCCCATCGCTAGCATCGCTGAAGTCGGTCAGGGTCAGCGGGTCATGCGTGCTGGACTAAGTGTTTCGTCTGGCCCAAAAAGGAACAGCCGTGCGTCTGGCCAGACTATTTAGACGTCGCCAACGACTTAGTCTGTCTGGGAATGATGCTGTCTCCGTGGAGAACTACAAATAGCCCCCTCGCTGTGCTTAATTGGCTGAGCGACGCATGAAGCTGTCTGCTTGGCGGGCCCAAAATGTTTGCGTTTGGACTTATGTCGTTGAACTGGCCGGCGGACCCGACCACGAATTCGGGTTTTTCTATTTTGTCCGTGACAATTTCCCCCCTTTCAAAAGACTATGCTCCGCCATTGTCTCAAAACAATCGGTACAAAAAAGACAACAACCGAATCTGCTGACAACACAGCTACACGTGCAAAGTTTTTTTCAAAATTATTTACAAAAAAACGGTTTACCAATTATAAAATATATTTATTAGTGAATATCACCCAATGGGTTATCATTGACGTGCGCTTTGCCCTTTTTTTTTCCAACTCATTTTCTGTACCTCTGTGCGCACTATGTAATCCCCCACCTGCGGAATGCCACATCTTCTCTTCACAACTACTATGAAAAGCACAATTTAATATGATCACGATCCATGACACCTCACTGAGGAATCTCCATCCTCACTTATCGCAAACAGTGCATTACTCCACAAGCGACTGCACGCTCCAAACATAACTACATTTACATGAACAAGTCTCACAAAGAAAATATGAACCATAGCCAAATGGGAATGAAACCCATATCCACTCAATCTCGCTGTAATCAACACATATGATTTACAAAGTAGCTATGCACCCCGGACATGACTGACTTCCTCTGAGTTGCAGCTTGCTAGACTACACGACTTAAATATTCAGCTCCTACATTCTGTCGACCTGGGAACTAAGGCAACAAAATCTCCCCTTCTTCTGCTGGGTCTCCTTCACCTCCATCAATGATTGCTGCTGTGCCTATGTGCTGAGCCTCATGCTGAATATATTTGCGGAGCAAATTCGCATGGAAAAGTTTTGGTTTCCCATTCACATCAATTCGGTAATCCTGATCTACCTTTTTAATGATCGTGAATGGTCCTTTCCAATCCATCAGCAGCTTGTTGTGATCCGTGGGAAGCAGTAACAAGACTTGATCTCCTGCCTTGAGGGATTGCTTCCTCACCTTCCTGTCATATTGCTTCTTCTGCCCGACCCTAGCCTCCTGCAAACTTTCCCTTGCAACCTTACACGTCTCATACCTGTGCCCACCTTTGGAACAGGGTGAGATTGGGCCAATCAGATCAACAGCCACTCTCCTGAATGGTGTGTCAATTAAAGGGGGATGTTTAAGAGGCGCCTTCCTCTTCACCCCTCTCGTGGCTGACCTTTGACACACGTCACATGACATGCAGAACCGCTTTATGTCTGCCATTGCACCTGGCCAATGAAAGTCATCAAAGATTCGGTCAGCTGTTTTGCCGGTGCCGAGATGACCCACCATGAGCGACTCGTGACCCACTGACATGACAGTGTCACGATAACATGCTGGTACCTCTAACTGAGTTGTCACCTTACCTGTCTTCCCCTTGGTGAACACTCGGTACAGCAACCCGCCTTTCACCAGAAATTCTGTCTCACCTCCTCTAACCACCTGTTTCTCTCTACCTTTTGCCAACTCCCAAAACTTCACGAGCGAAGGGTCTTGTTCCTGCGCTGCCCTAAACTCATCAGGCGACACATCTATGCCTGACTTCCTTGCTGGAACGACTAACGGTTTATCAACCTTTTCCTCCTTCTTGCTCCGTGTTTGAACTGCTGCCCCTGTAGCAGTCAACAACTCAGGATCCCCTGGATCCCTTGCCCCTGGAATATTTCCAATGATCAAATCATAAAGGGGTTTCTCCATCACCAGCACAGACAACTCGCCTGAGAAGTAAGGGGTACGTACTTCTATCTTGGCAACTTGGAACTCCCTCACAGTGCCATCGATTAGAGTACAGGTCTGGATTTGCCCTGTCAAATCCCCTTCCTCGACCAGCGTTGTTCTTACCACACCACATGAACAACCAGTGTCTCGTAACACTTTCACCCTCTGCTGGCCAATCCATCCTTCTTCCACTGGTAATGAACCACTCAGCCTAGTGCCCTCCACCCTGACACTGACTGCTGCCCCAGTGCTAGCCATAGGCCGCACCTACCCTCTCAGATCGATACTTTGGTTCCACTGCAGGTCTTTCCCCTGGCGACCCTTATCCACCTCTTGCAAGGCTGCTCCCTTTCCCTGGAACCTCATGCGTCAATCCGTCGCCACATGTCCCTTCTTGTGACAAATAAAAACACCTATTTCCCTTTGTCCCCCCGTTCTGCCCCACCACTGGTTGCAGACTTTGCAGGAAACTCCCCAGTCCCTTGCACTCTTCTCACCTGTGCCTGGCACCTGTTTTTTCTCCTGCACCTTAGTGCCCAAACGTGCCTCCCTATACACCTCTGCTAACTTCAGCAACTCTCCTGCTGTCTCTGGCTGTCTTTTCTTTCCAAATGTATAGTTAACTCTGGACGCAACCTGACAAAATCGTTCTTTCATAACCAGCTCTTTAAATTCAGAAAACTCCTTCTTCGTACCGTCAACTCTAACCACTTCTCGAAATAGGATCTAAACGCGCACCAAACTGAGTGTACGTTTTTCACCTGCTTGTAAACCTAGCTGAACGAAATTTCTTTCTGAACCCCTCCTCCTGTGAGGTCAATTCCCTTCATCAATGATTCCTTTCACAGCACCAAAATCAGATTGGGTGTCTGCTGGTAACGCAGTGAAAATCTGTAATCCTTAACCCATCAATAGCGCTGACAAAATGACTGCCCACTCTTCTGAAGGCCAAACCTGACTAAAGCAAACGTTTCAAAACGACCTGAGGGTATGCATCAATCAAATTTTGATCCTTCAGAAATTTTGGCAACTTTGGTCGGGGGCATAACTGCGCACAGGTTCACCTGGAAACTGAACTACCATCATCGGGGGTCTCCCTTTGTATTTTCATTCTCTCTAACTCTAATTGAATCCTTAATCTTTCTGTTTCCTGCCCTGTCCTTAGTCTTCTGTTCCTCGTTTCGTTAGCCTGATTACTGTTAGCCTGAATCCTTAATCTTTCTGTTTCCTGCATGTCCCTTAGGGCTTTCTGTTTCCCTGCGTTTTGTTAGCCTGATTACTGTTAGCCTAATCCTTAACTTTCTGTTCCTGCATGTCCCTTAGTCCCCTTTTTGTTTCCTGCGTTTCGTTAGCCGATTACTGTTAAACCTGAATCCTTAATCTTTCGGTTTCCGTGCATTCCCTTAGTCTTTCTGTTTTCCTGCGTTTCGTTAGCCGATTACTGTTAGCCTGAATCCTTAACTTTCTGTTTCCTGCATGTCCCTTTGTCTTTCTGTTTCCTGCGTTTCGTTTTGCCTGATTACTGTTAGCCTGAATCCTTTAAACTTTCGTTTTCCTGCATGTCCCCTTTGTCCTTTCTGTTTTCCCGCGTTTCGTTAGCCTGATTACTGTTAGCCTGAATCCTTAATCTTCTGTTTCCTGCATGTCCCTTAGTCTTTCTGTTTCCTGCGTTTCGTTAGCCTATTACGTTAGCCTGAATCCTTAATCTTTCTGTTTCCTGCATGTCCCTTAGTCTTTCTGTTTCCTGCGTTTCGTTAGCCGGGTTACTGTTAGGGCCCGAATCCTTAATTTTTTCTGTTTCCTGCATGTCCCTTAGTCTTTCTGTTTTCCTGCGTTTCGTTAGCCCTGATTACTGTTTGCCTGAATCCTTAATCTTTCTGTTTCCGCTCTGCTCATCTCTTTCCATCTTTGTTGGGTTTCAACAAATGCTCGCAACTCTTCTCCTGATAGCCTAAATCACAGCGACGCTCACAAGTTGTTCAATAGGGGTGTTTTTTTCTTCCGCCATTATATCCTTTTTTCTTTCTTTGAACAAGGTTTACTACTACGACAGCCAAACTGGTGGTTACCGACACGAGTGACGTATAGCACAATCCTATGAATGAAATATTAGCTTGGGACAACGTAATTAGTTTTTATAAGACGCCTACGCCTGACCCAACTATGAGAGCGAATTATGGGCAATCTGTGCGAAATAAGTACTCTGGGGCTGAAATGCCAAGCCTAGTGTTAACTATCTTGGAAGCAATGCCAAGCCTAGTATTTAACTATCTTGGAAACATACAGTAAGACACTACCTTGCCTTAGGATTACAATACTTGAATCCCACCCAGCTTCCTCTCTGAGAAGTTGAACAATTATAATAAATGGGCCAGAATATCCTGGCAGGCTCGCCAATAAATTGTCAACCTCGGGTATGTCAGTGGCGGAAGGACTAGCGCACAGCCCAAACACACTCACAGCTTGCTCACAATCTCATTCATATATCATGCAATCGTTCACATCAAACCACTAGTAAAGTCTATAACTTACTACACATGTTCATAGAAACAAACAACAATGCGCATGAAGTCAAAACAAAATAAAACATTCTCTCTTTCCTTGAACTTCATAAAACCATTTATCTGAATCATCATAACTAACCCGGGTATAAATAGATTTCTACTTTACCTGGCCAGGGGATCTTAAACTATTCACGAATCACTGTCTTTTCTTTTCTTTTTTTTTCTTTGTTTCTTTTCACTGTCACTTTCACAAGCACAACACAACTGCTGGCACTGGTCAGGTTGGACTGCTGGCACTGGTCAGGTTAGACTGCTGGCACTGGTCAGGTTAAACTGCTGGCACTGGCGTTGGCCTGTGGTTCTGCTTGACGAAGTGACGCTGCCAGGTATGAGGTCGAACCCCGGTTCAGATTGATCAATGACTACCAGGCATCGATCTGTTCTCCTTTCTTTCTTCCTGCATTAACGCATTGCACTCTCTCTCTCTCTCTCTCTCTCTCTCTCTCTCTTCTAGTCTCTTCCTGCATTAACGCATTGCACTCTCTCTCTCTCTTCTAGTCTGCTCTATCAAATGGACATGGTTGCTTTTCTTTTCCTTTTCTTTTTCTTTTTTTTTTTCTTCATCAGTTAGCAACTCTCTCTCTCAACATCTCTCCTTAGTTCTTCCTCTGCAGACTCTATCTGGTGCTAATGCTTAAACTTCACTCCTCCTCTCATCTCTCTCTGTCTCTCGTGCAGAGACTACACCCAGAACCTCTTCCTCTCTCTCTCTCTGTCTGTCTCTCGTGTTCTCCTCCTCACTCCCGCATTCCTATCTTATCCTCATCTCATCTGTCAAAGGGTGAGTACCATTGGTCAGTATTTTCCCGCCTTATACTGAGGTTGCCTCCCCTATAATTTCATTGGACGTGTAAATCATGACAGTCACATCTACCCGCCTTGCTCTCTGTGGTGGTCAATGGGTCATTTAATTAATTAGCTTGATTTCACCCCCACCACACAATACCTTTCCCCTTCCTACTTCAACCGGCGACGTCCGAACTAACTATGGCGCTGGTCGCAAATTGGCTGGATGAGTCTGACCCAAGAGCCGAGACCCGTCTGGGCAGACCTATTGAGACGTCGCCCAACGACTTAGTCTGTCTGGGAATGATGCTGTCTCCGTGGAGAACTACAAATAGCCTCCTCGCTGTGCTTAATTGGCTGAAGCGACGCATGAAGCCGTCTGCTTGGCGCCAAGATGTTTGCGTTTGGACTTATGTCCAGTTGAACTGGCCAGCGACTGACCACGAATTCGGTTTTTCTATTTTTGTCCGTGACACACACACACACATACACACACACAGACATACACAGACACACACACACAGACACACACACACACACACCACTCACACACACACACACACACACACACACACACACACACACACTCACACTTTAGCTTGGTAACGTGCGCATGCATAGCAGGAGCCAGGGAGGTCTTTGTCATTATCAAATTAGTTCTCAAAAAGAAACAGCTAAAAATACAGCTGCTAACAAAAATTGGATTGAAACAAATCAACACTGTCCCATTACTTTCCACCCAGACATATGAATTCTTTCCCGACTGTCCGATCAAATCTTTTTTTTCTCCTCTTCTAAGACAATCTCTGAATACAGCTCAGAAAATGATTTTTCCATTGTCCTTCAAATACGCACCCTCCGTGTCCCCCTCTCCCACCCCCTCAGGCTGTCAGTCTTCCCACCCACCCATGCCTGTCGTTTTCCCCTCCACCTTTTAATTCAACGTTTTGGAACATTAACAGTTCATGAAATGACTTTTCCCTTCTCTCACAAATGCAGCCCCCTCCCTTCCATGCACCCCTCCCCCTCTTCATCTTTCTTCCCACTCTCTAACTCAACGTCCTATAACAGTTCAAAAAATGATTTTGTTTTCATTGTCCTACAAATGACCCACCCATCCTCTTTCTCCCAGTCTACTCAACGTCTTCAACAGCTCAAAATAACTTTTTCCTTGCTCGACAAATCACCCCTTCCCCTTCCTTCATTAAGTCAGCGTCACAGAACAGCTGAAATGTTGTTTTTTTTTTGTCCGTTGTCCCACAAATGTTCCCCATCCACTTTTCAATTCAAAGTCTTAAAACAAGTAAAAACTATGACTTTTTTTCCGAGGCTATATCAACACCCCTTCCCTCTTTCCCTCGCCACTTATGACAATGATAAAAGTCATGTACTACGCTACTATAAACAAGCTGAGTTAAACTCAACGTCTTCCAATAACTAAAACACTGTTTTCCCCCTCGCTCTACGCACACTTCTACCCTCATTTGCTCCCCCACCTTTTAACTTAATGTGTTTAAATGGTTCAAAAAGAACTCCTCTTCCCAACATGAACGCAGCTCGTCTATAGTAGCTTAGTACATGACTTTTTTATCATCGTCATAACGCAGATTGTTTATAGTAGCGTAGTACATGACTTTTATCATCGTCATAACGCAGCTTGTTTATAGTAGCGTAGTACATGACTTTTATCATTGTCATAACGCAGCTTGTTTATAGTAGCGTAGTACATGACTTTTATCACTGTCATAAAGCAGCTTGTTTATAGTAGCTTAGTACAGACTTTTATCATTGTCATAAAGCAGCTTCTTTATTGTAGCTTAGTACATGACTTTTATCATTGTCATAACGCAGCTTGTTTATAGTAGCGTAGTACATGACGTTTATCATCGTCATAACGCAGCTTGTTTATAGTAGCGTAGTACATGACTTTTATCATCGTCATAACGTAGCTTGTTTATAGTAGCGTAGTACATGACTTTTATCATCGTCATAACGCAGCTTGTTTATAGTAGCGTAGTACATGACTTTTATCACTGTCATAAAGCAGCTTGTTTATAGTAGCTTAGTACAGACTTTTATCATTGTCATAAAGCAGCTTCTTTATTGTAGCTTAGTACATGACTTTTATCATTGTCATAACGCAGCTTGTTTATAGTAGCGTAGTACATGACTTTTATCATCGTCATAACGCAGCTTGTTTATAGTAGCGTAGTACATGACTTTTATCATCGTCATAACGCAGCTTGTTTATAGTAGCGTAGTACATGACTTTTATCATCGTCATAACGCAGCTTGTTTATAGTAGCGTAGTACATGACTTTTATCATCGTCATAACGCAGCTTGTTTATAGTAGCGTAGTACATGACTTTTATCATCGTCATAACGCAGCTTGTTTATAGTAGCGTAGTACATGACTTTTATCATCGTCCATAACGCAGCTTGTTTATAGTAGCGTAGTACATGACTTTTATCATCGTCATAACGCAGCTTGTTTATAGTAGCGTTGTACATGACTTTTATCATCGTCATGCACAGTGCCCCCTTCTCCCTCTCCCCTTCCTACTCTCACTTTTTAACAGTCGACCTAAAGATAGCTCAGGATTTTCCCCATCGTTATAACATCGTTCATCCTCTCCTCTTCCCTCCACCCCCCCCCCCCACCCCCCGCCCTTCTTTCCCTTTCCTTTTCCCCTGCTTATAACTTAACATCTTAAAAGGCACCAAAATTGATTTGTTCTCCCCACTTTTCTACACAAGAAAAGGAAAAATAAGAAGGAAAAAAAAAAGAAAAAGAAAAAGAAAAACGCACCTTTTTGCTCCCATCTTTTGACCAGTCTAATGAAGTGAATTTTTCCATCATGTCACAAATTCGTATTTATATCATTTTCGTTTCGTTTCTTCCTTACGTTCTTTCTTCTTTTTATACTGTAAAGGCATGCAAACTGACGTTCAGGAGAATCTAACGGAGGCGTATCCAACCATCACAACATTGCGCGTTCCGCATGATTAGGTAAAGAACGAGATTCCATCTGATTTGTCCGGCTTGCAATCTTAGAAAATCAATGTATAGTCAAGATGCCACGGGCGTGTAAAGAAAAAAACATGTAGTACATTCTCAACCAGTGGAATGGGCGCGCGAGCGCGCGTGTATGGGCGCGTGTGCATGTGGTGTGTGTGTGTGTGTTGTGTGTGTGTGTGTGTGTGTGTGTGTGTGTGTGTGTGTGTGTGTGTGTGTGTGTGTGTGTGTGTGTAGAGAGAGAGAGAGAGAGAGAGAGAGAGAGAGAGAGAGAGAGGAGGAAAGAGAGAAAGAGAGAGACAGAGACAGTGAGAGAGAGAGAGAGAGACAGACAGAGACAGAGACAGAGACAGAAAGACAGACAGACAAAGAGAGAGAGAGACAGAGACAGAAAGACAGACAGACAAAGAGAGAGAGAGAGAGAGAGAGAGAGAGAGAGAGAGAGAGAGAGAGAGAGAGAGAGAGAGAGAGAGAGAGCATGCCTTTGCCTGTGTGTCTGCTTACGTGTTTGTGGCAAGTGAAGTATTTACACACAGACACATGAGTCAATGCTTGTGTTTTTCATGCATACAATTTGCACTTTATTTGCTAATGTTTGTCATCATAGATGAAAAGCAAATAAACAATATCGATTCATGTTTTTTTACTATTTGCTCTCCAACAAGTCCACCTTTCCATCTCAGAAAAAAACCCTATCTTACGAAGCATAAAACAGATTGTTTCAGCAGAGGAAATCTTACGTGAAAGAAACAAGATAACGAGCAAGTACCACAAAAGACAGTTCAGATAATAACATCCAACTTCAAAAAGATAGGGGAGAACCACAAGAAGAGATGCTGTTAACGATTCCCATCACATCTGACTTCCCTAGTCGGTTTTTGACATCTCTGCTGATGCGTGTAATACCCTTGTGTGCAGATGGCTTGTTAGCTGCAGAGGGGTTGCAGTCTCTGTCTGGGTTGGTTGGGGTGGTTCTTTGTTCTGTTTGGATCAACGAGGAGTTTGGGCATGAAATGTAGCCAGAGGAAGAAGATCCTGGAGGTTCAACGATCAGAGAGCTTCCATTAGTTTCTTTAGTGATTTGTGACAGTGAGTGTTATACGACTAGCTCAGAAACATCGACAACACCTCCACCAAACACCTCTCTCCTTTCATGCACTGGCAGTTCTTCCTGTATACTTGTTACTAAATCTTCAGTCATAAGAGCTGAGAAATATTACATTCGGTGACGTTTAAACTCACCATTTTAGTTTCAGTTTTCCATTAGTCTCTAATAAAAAAAAAAAAAAAGGTTTTGTATTATTCGTAACTGTCTTTGTACTTCACAAAATGACATTTAGGCGCTTCATGTCATGCGCCATCCTATGCATGAAATGTACATGGAAGTATGACTACATACAATGATAGATGAGACAGCCAGTATAACCAGTGATTACAATATAAGAGCTTGCGCTGTTCGATTTTCATTTTTCTTTCTGAAAAGAAATCTCACATTACGTGGCTCTGTTTCCTAAAACACTCGATTCTTATATATCTTAAGAGGCTAAACCACATTCTATAAACGAAAAAAAGACAAGTATTTCAATAACTCCCATGTTTCCAACATGCACGATAACCAGCAATCAGGGGGTTAGGTTGGAAATCCTAAACGAGCTTTGAAACAAAGAGAGAAGTTGGGGGAAAAAATCTGTATTTCTCTTTTGAAATTTCTCCTCCTGCCTCCTCTCTCCACCTACCAATCATCTTTCATTTGTATAAACGTTTCAAAATTATTGATCAGTGACCTCACGCCACTCAAACACATGACTCCAATGCTTTCATAAACCACTTCCCCAACCTTTGAGGCCAACAGAATACAAACCAGCAGACAAAGATGAAATACATGTCCATCTTTTCTCTCTTCCTCTCACTAAAATTCAGAAAATGAGTTTCCCCCATTATCCTAAAAGCAAATAACTTCCTTGCATTACAAAAATGGTTGAGTAAAGCCATCCAAGCACTTTAGGTTGTTGAGAGAGAGAGAGAGAGAGAAAGAGAGAGAGAGAGGGGGGAGAGAGAGAGAGAGAGGAGGGAGGGAGGGAGGGAGGGAGAGAGAGAGAGAGAGAGGGGAGAGAGAGAGAAGAGAGAGAGAGAGAGAGAGAGAGAGAGAGAGAGAGAGAGAGAGAGAGAGAGT
>CM031604.1:27190861-27195861 GCA_018398815.1 Conus ventricosus
AAGGGGCCATTTTTTTTGCTGCCCTTTGAGATTCAACACAGGCAACCGGGGTCGCGGGGGAGGTTCTGACACTTCGTCGGGGGGGACCTTTTACACCGGGTGGGATTTAAAAAACCCCCCCCTTTAAAGGCAAGAAACCCACAGTCACGCTGACCCTGCTGGGAAGATAAACACAAGGACAACGGGACCCCGGACGCCAATCTACAGACGGAAAAGCGCCCCACACTGTCAAGGGGTATGGCACTTTTTTAAAAATGAACCATGACTTAAATACAAAGTTTCGACTAATGCAGATACATCGGGGAATTGAAAGACAATTTTAGAATCTGAAATACAAAATGGCACACCGAGGAGGAGTTTTGACGTAACCCAAAGAAAAGAAAGCCCTGCAAAGTGAAAGGAAGTGTTAAAAACAATTTTAAAATCTTGAGCGCAAACTGATAAACTTAAGACAGATCGAAACGGAAAACAACCTCAAATCCAGGAAACCTCGCAAAGACAAGAAACGGGGAAATGTGAAGACAGTGTCAGGAACCCTGATTGGGGGACCAACTGGAACTACAGAAGTGTCAATTCACCGGTGAAAACCTAAAACCTCCAAAAAGGGACTCTCCGTTTTGGGGCTGGGTGTAATTTTAAAGACAAAGAAGACACTGGAACAAAGGTAACTGAAACCACTTTTTCGTTGGAAGGATTTTCAGAAGAAACCCCAAGTTTTGGGAAAAAACTTGGTCCTTTTTTGAAAAGCAAAAGGGCGGGGAAAAGACCAGTATGGTTTTTGATCACCTTATTATCGAGGGAACCCAAATTTTACCTCAGGCTAAGGAAATCTTTTTAAAAACGAAATGGGGATTCCCCCGGCCAAAAAGTTTCAAAAAAAATTTTACCTCAGTGATTATGATTTCAACTTGCAGAATTTACACGGGGGATCACTGAAAATTACACCGGTCGATTTTGTTCAAAAACAACTGCAAACATTGCTTCCGTCTTGGCAACCTCTAGCGTGTCGCAAAATCCGTGGGTTTGAAAAAATGGTCACATTCATTAGGGGCCGTTTTGAAAGTGTTTTTGAAAAAAATGTTAACAATAAAAAGAAGGGCCCAAAGAATAAAACGTAAATATGAACAAGAATATTCTTTTTTTTGCATTGAACAATCTGGTATTTTTCCAAATTAAATACAATTCTTTCACTTCCTATTTTTCATTTTTTGATTTTATTTTTTTAGTAGAGACATTTTTTTTATACTTTGATCCACTATTTTTTCCAATTACACAGCAATTGTAAACCACATTAAGCTTCCAAACGGGGAAAAAACGTTCTGGGGGTTCTTTGTCCATTAAAAACGAAATTTTTAATTATGTAAGGGAAAGAACATTGAACCGGGAATTTTTTTTTGTTTTTCTAAAAAAATCTTTGTTGGTATGAAAAGATTTTCTTTTTTTTTGTTTTTATATCCCGCCAGCATTCCCATATTAAACACAGTATATAGCACGATGGGAATTACTTGAAGAATTCTTACGATACCGTCAAAATGATGAATTATATTTTGGGGGTGTACTTAAACAGTAGAATGGGAGATACTTTTCCAAAGGAATTTTTGGGTTTTGGCAACACTGCGTAGATAAAAAATAAACGAAAAAATATTCAAATTCGAAAGATAAATAATAATTCATAGGAAGGAAGCTTTTAAAAAACCTTTTGAATTTCATTTGGAATATGTATGCGAATGGGGTTTTGATGGGGAAAAAAAGGGCTTTTTACTTACATTCGATACTGGGAGTAGTGTGAATATTATTTTTGGGATTGATGACTTTTTTCTCTGTTTTTTTCATTCATTTGTGAAATTCATGTGGTGGAAAGTAGAAACTGGTCACCTCCCTGTAGAATTTTTATTAAACACGAATAAGAAAGATCCATTGTTAAACGTAACAAAGGGAAACATGCTTTATTGAGAGGGGAAGATGGAAATTACTGGGGCGAACAATTAATGGAAGCCAAGTCATCAGGATTTTCCAAACACCTTTAAGTTGTGCCCTCAAAGATTTATGCAGCAAAATGGGGCCTGGAAATTTTAAGACTGTATTTTGGGAACACGCTGGTGTATAAAAAAAAAATTTATTCGAGAGAGATCAGACAAAAAAGAAATAAATGGGGTTTGATAAGAAGTAAAAATTTGGGAAAAAAAAACTGAGAATTTACTTTTGAAGGTTTGTAGAACGTTAAAAGAAATGACGACCGAGTAAAGTAAAGCCGAAAGAAAAACAAAAAATCTCTTGGAAAGAAAAAAAAGGAATATAGAAATTGCAACTTAATGACTGGTGTCTTCTTAGGGAAAAATACAAATTTGGAAGCATGCCAAAATTGTTCCCCCAAAAGACGTGGACAATAATAACTTTACCGAAGACTGTTTTTGCATTTTTAAAAATATTCTTGACAAGCAGGTTGAAAATACAAACTTAGAAGAGGAAATTGACAATTTAGTTGAAGACAAGAAGAGAAGGTTTTAAATCGCCAATTTTGAAAGAAAGTTTTTCGTGCATTGGAAATTAAAGAAAATTTAAAACACGGGTCCAATGGTATAAAGTAATTTTTAAATTTTCCAAAGACAATTGTTATGTTTTTGGTAAGTTGTTTTAATGCCTGTTTATAAAGGGTTAATCCGAACAATGGGCAAATCCAAATTGACATTACATAAAAAGGGGGAATTTAAAACCCAATAATTCAGGGCATACACGACAATGTGAGCATAAACTTTACAGTTCAATAATTTAAAAAAAACTGCAAAAAGGTTAAGAAAAAATACTACTGGATATCGGGTGATTTTAAAAAAATTATTTAAAAATAGATCATATTTCACACTTATGGCGTCCCCTTCAAAACAGTTAGTAACAATAAAAGTTTATGTTGCTTTCAAATTTTTAAAAAGTTTTGATTCCCTATCAGAAAACTTTTTTTGGCCCAAACTTGTTAAAAAAAAGAATAAGGGGAAAAGAAAAGCCTGAAAAAAGTATTTTAAAAATGTTAAAGCAAGAAAAAAAAATAAGCAATCTGCAGTTTTATTACTTTTCAAAAAGGGGGAAAACAAGGTGATTGGGGCATCCATTTTTTTTTCTTTTTTTATTAACGAACTGCTTTAGAAAAAAATTGAAAATAAGGCATGGGAAAGACATTTTTTGCCTGTTTTTTCCCGATTTTTTTTTTATTATTGCAATATATTTTTTGATGTCAAAACATGGTTGGACACAAACCAGTTTAATATTTGTATACAGCATCCCGTTATCTGGGAATTTTCGTGAAATGAAAAAAAAGTAATATTATAGGGGCAGAAAATGGTTACCCTTTGCTTCAAAGGGGAAAAAAAGATATATGGTACAACAAATTGAAAGTTTTAAACAGTTTTAAATACTAGGTGTTGCTTTTCAAACCAAAATTAGTTTTTTTAAAAACCATGTGATGAATTTAAGTAAAGCAAAAAGAGCATTAATAAAACAGAAAAATTGTAAAACTTGAAAAAATTCACCTGAATTTTTTTTAACTTTCGATGCCCCAAATTTTACCTATTGTACAAAAAAAATAAAAAAAAAAAAAAGGGAAATAGGCTAAAAAAGCGGTTTGGGAAAAAAGAAAAGAACAAATTTTTTTAAATTCTTATTAATAAAAAAACCAACGTTTTTTAAAACGTAAAAGTACCCTAATAACTAATTTTCCCAAAAAAATTGAAAGTACGGGGCTGAAAAAAAGGGGAATTAACGGTTACCCAAAAAAAACGTAACTTTAAAAAAACAAATTGGAAATTTTTCCCAGTTTGGGGTAAACAGGTGTAAGTCATTTCAATTTTTTTAAAGAATTTAGACAAAAAATAATTGATTGCATGGGAGGGGAAAAAACAATCAACCAAACAAAGAGAAAACAGTTTTTACAGAGGTTTAAAGTATTAAACTAAGGGGCCCTATGTTCTATGAATATAAACAAATTTTTAAAGAATGCCCAAGAAAATTTTTAAATTTTGGAGTTTCACCTAATTTAACATTTTTAAGATACAAAACCCCCGAGTCAAGATTTTGTCCAATTGTTTATCCTAGAAATGAACCCATTTTTCTTTTTGTTCCACTTTTATGATTTTAAAAAAAAATCTTCCCAAAAAAACTACATTAATCCAGTATGTTCAGGTTATGTCTTTTTTCTTTCTCGTCTAACATTTTAACGATGCAAAATTTCATTTTACTTATAAAAGCCTTTTCTAACGCTGTAATCTTAGCTAAGCCATATTTTTCATTTTATGGTAAAACATTATTTTCACTGTGTAGCCACATTTTTGCATGCACTGGTAGACTGTTTTACACTGGTGGCCACATTTGCATTGAAATGGTAGACAAATATACTTGGGGAGCCACTATTTTCATTTACTGGTAACAGTATTTTCACTGGTAGCCACATTTTGCTTGCGGTTGACTGATTTACACTGTTGGGGGCCCCTATTTGCATTGTCTGGAACATGTATTTACACTGTGTGACCACATTTTTTCATTGCCTGGGAACATTATTTTTCACTTGTGGCCCATTTTGCATTGTACGAACAGTTTTTACACTTGTGAGCCAAAATTTTGCATTGTACGGAAACATTTTTTTACACTGTGTAGCCCTATTTTGCTTTTTCCGGGAACATGTATTTTCATTTTGTGAGCCCCTTTTTGCATTTTACTGGAGAAGATTTTCATGTGTGACCACTATTTTTTCATTTTTACTGGTAACATTTTTTTAAAAACTTTTGAGCCACTATTTGCATTGTCTGGGAAACTGATTTACCGTGTGACCCTAATTTGCTTGCACTGGGAAAACATGTTTTACACTGTGGGAGCCCTATTTTTTCATTGTACTGGGAAACATGTTTTACAAAGTGTGACCACTATTTGCATTGTACCGGAGACAGTATTTAATTGTGGAGCACTATTTTTCTTAAAGGGAAAATTATTTTCCTGGGACCACATTTGCATTGTAA
>CM031604.1:27200861-27203361 GCA_018398815.1 Conus ventricosus
AGACATCATGATTTTTACTGGACATGACAAAGAAGCGACGTACACATTTAACCAGAATCTGAAGATTGAGACGTGCCATGTTTTGTTTCCTAAAAGCTTACAGAGAGCTATTCAGTGATATATCGGTCCAACGTCGCAATTCGCACGTCCGTCAGAAAATTAGTCACTTAAGCACTGAGCACGTAAGGAATGCGAGTGTTGTTGGCTTCATGCACGACCTAACCCTCTCCCACCCGTCCCTGATTGTTTACCATCTGCACTTTCCTGGAACTCCTCCCCTGTCTGCTCAGTTCTGGATCTCAAAGGCTTAAAGTGCCTGTCACACAAGGCGAGTCCACCACTCAAGAAGTGCTCGCTCTTGCGCTGCTTCTGGACGGTCGGTAGGTGTGACCACCTCTCTCTCTCCTCTCTCTCCTCTCTCTCTCTCTCTTCTCCTCCTCTCTCTCTCACTCTCTCTCTCTCCTCTCCTCTCTCTCTCTCTCTCTCTCTCCTCTCCTCCCCCTTCCAGTCTGTCTCTTGTACATGCTCTCTCTCTCTCTCTCTCTCTCCTCTCTCTCTCTCCCTTCTCTCTCTCTCTCTCTCTCTCTCTCTCTCTCTCCCCTTCTCTCTTTCAGTCTCTGTTCTCTTCTTTGCCACTCCCTGTCCCCCTCTCTGATCCCACCCCACCCTCATCCAAAGAAGAGCATACACATGGGCAGTTACACAGTGAAGCAATTAAAGACAACAAAGAAGTCTGTCCCTTGCTTAAAAAAAGTCTTTCGAAAAAAAAATCCCATTGGGATCAGTGCAAAACCATACACATTGGGATCATGCAAAACCATACACATTGGGATCAGTGCCAAAACCATACACATTGGGATCAGTGCAAAACCATACACATTGGATCAGTGCAAAACCATACACATTGGGATCAGTGCAGAACCATACACATTGGGAGCAGGCAAAACCATACACATTGGGATCAGTGCAAAACCATACACATTGGGATCAGTGCAAAACCATACACATTGGGATCAGTGCAAAACCATACACATGGGATCAGTGCAAAACCATACACATTGGGTTCAGTGCAAACCATACACATTGGGATCAGTGCAAAACCATACACATTGGGATCAGTGCAAAACCATACCATTGGGATCAGTGCAAAACCATACACATTGGGATCAGTGCAAAACCATACACACTGGGTCAGTGCAAAACCATACCACTGGGAAACAGTGCAAAACCATACACATTGGGATCAGTGCAAAACCATACACACTGGGATCAGTGGGAAAACCATACACATTGGGGTCAGTGCAAAACCATACACATTGGGATCAGTGCAAAACCATACACATTGGGATCAGTGCAAAACCATACACATTGGGATCAGTGCAAAACCATACACATTGGGATCAGTGCAAAACCATACACATTGGGATCAGTGCAAAACCATACACATTGAGAAATAATGTTCTATTGCTCCGTACTCTCCAACCCGAATTTCACTGTTGCTAACTCTGCTAAAGTCTGTATCAACAATGAAGTGATCTAACACAAGAGATTACATTCCAGAATATATTTAAATAATAAAAAAGGACAAGGGGAAGGATGAGGAGGGGAGAAAGGGGGCGGGGGTGGGGGGGGATGTAGGTTGTGGAACTGACATAACAAAAATGTCCAACGTATTCCACACTAGACATTACATTCACCATCAAAAGGAGAGCAACGGAATCTAGATCATGAAACAGATATGAGGAAGAAATTCCTTCGCACTCACTACCAGAAATCCCATTCAAGACAAAAAGGGAAGACACTGTATCTGGGTCGTGGTACACATGGCACGGAAACAGCAACCGCGTTCAACACAGGAGATCACCTTCCAGATGAAGACAGAAAAACAAGGAGGATGTGAATCTATGTTGTGGGATAATCAATACAACAATCTTCCTGGTCAATACAGAAGATGACATTCACGATAAGAATGAGAGCGGGAAAGCTGGAATCTAGGCCGTGGATCTTGACATGATAAAAAAGAGCGTTCCACTGCATTGAAAAGCACACTGCACGCACACCGCACCCAATGCACACAAAAGGGGAAAGAAAGGAAGGATGAATTTGCTTTGGAATCAGTGGTTTTTTTTTTTTTCTAAGGGTGCGTGTGAAAGTTGCGTCGCCTTCGGTGTCTTTCTGTCTGTCTGCTCTGTCTTGTCTGTCTTTCTCCCCGTCATCTAATGTTCCCCTTCTTTTCTAATTCAGTTAGGACAAGAAGTAAACAAAACCCACCTTCTGTTTATCCTTTCTTCTCAGCAAACAAGATTTCGTTCGTTCGTGCTGGGTTTTTTTCTGTCTCCGTCTCTGTCCGTCTGTCCGTTTGTTTTGTCTGACTGTCTGTCTGTCGGTCTATCCGTCTGTCTGTCTGTCTGTCTGTCTGTAGGCCTCTTTCTCTCTCTCTCTCTCTCTCTCTCTCTCTCTCTCCTCTCTCCTCCCCTCTCTCTCTCTCTGTCCTCTTTCT
>CM031604.1:27208361-27210861 GCA_018398815.1 Conus ventricosus
CTCTCTCTCTCTCTCTCCTCTCTCTCTCTCTCCTCTCTCTCATCATCTCACACACACACACACACACACACACACACACACACACACACACACACACACAACACACACACACACACACACACACACACACACACACACAATTGGGGTGATATCCAGTTGTTGTTTTTTGCTGTTGGAGCACGTTGTTTCTCTTTCCTACACTTCTATTGATCTGCCTCTGCCAGTGGCTTTGTGTTACTGTGGCCAGGGCCAGGGCGTTAGTAAAATGAATATGGGGGATTTGTTTATCGTCAGGAAAGCAGGATATACAATCTCCTGCTTCCTCCATGTCTGACTGCTAGTGTCACTGATGAATGTCGGACTTTAAAAACAAAGCATAGAACATCAAGCCAGCCAAAGATATGGAAAAAAGAAAACGAAAAAAAAAAAAAAAAAGAGCATTCATGGCGCAGTGGTTAGTGTCAAAGATTCCACGCTCGTAGGGTTGTTGTTCCAATTCCCATCATAACTATTCATATTTGTGAGATTCCCTCCACCCCCCCCCCCCCCCCTCCATGGTTGGCTCCAATCCAGAGTTATGCTTGTTCAGCTGGGAACAGTGGAACCACACAGTCGAGTTGGATCCCCTTAATGGACGCTTCTGACAGTGATTCTCAGACTGGTGACCAACACTGCAGGTGTCTGCATCCTTCGGACCTGGTGGATGCTGGGATATTTCATGAAGGTGTGCGTAACGTACATCCCTGTCACGCGATTTCAGACCAGAATGGACCTCCAGAATATCATCTCCATTCTCATCGATCTGTAAAAAAAGAGTCTTGGATTTTTTTTGGGGGGGGCCTTCATTTCCTGCTATAATAATGATCTACATTTCAAGTTCCTCTCCCCGTCTATGCTCTAAGGAAGTTCGTGGTGAGGTCGCCGAGACTGGCACATTCATGGAGACTGCCAGTGGATGGAATGGACCAGTGGCACCCTCCGGAGGGCGATGCTCACTCACCCTGGCTCTGTGACTAAAACAGTTACTATCGTCAGGTTGGGGGGTCTGGCAGGTGGCGTACACTTCGTATGCTGGAACCAGAGAGGGCGCCACTGAACACCAAGACCACAACAAGGAGAGCCGCCCTGGGCAAGGGGCCGATCAAAGAGACAGCTTGTACATCATCTTCCTAACTACGTTTTTTTTTTTTTCCTTTTTTTTGGTGCATTCCTGGTGTCATCCTTGCATCACTTTTTTTCCTCTCTTTTCGTCGCAGGGATGTCGCGGGAACAAATTGTGGTTCTGTGGGGAGAGAGGGTGCTGACTTAGAACGATGAATGCATACCAATTAAGTTACGTTCAGCCTATTCTGCTTGGCTAAGTAATGTGTCTTATGAAGTTTCTATAGCACGTCTGCTTCCGTGTGTATTTTTTTCTTCCTATTTTTCTTTCTGCCTTCGTTTCTTTCTTTCCTCCTTTTTTTTTCTCTCTATCTTGCTGTCTGTCTTTCTTTCATCCTCTTTTTTTTTCTTTCTGCCGCCTTTTCGTCTTCCTTCTGGTCTCTTATTTTTCTGGCATACACAGAGTGAATGTCTGGCATACACAGAGTGAATGTCTGGCATACACAGAGTGAATGTCTGGCATACACAGAGTGAATGTCTGGCATACACAGAGTGAATGTCTGGCATACACAGAGTGAATGTCTGGCATACACAGAGTGAATGTCTGGCATACACAGAGTGAATGCGTCACTACACCACACAGCAGAACATAAATGAACCCTGACGCTTGGTATCAAATGCCCAAACACTAAAAGTGCACCCGAGAATGTCCGTTATTAACAGAACATACAGACTTGCATGGTGCGCCGTGGTTACTTCTTGGTAAAAGACAAAGGTGGGAAAAGAGAGGGCATAGAAGCCTACACATTATAGGAAATACAAGAAAAAAAGGTAAAATGGTTTTTAATGTGAGAAAAATAGGAATTTGGGGGAAAAAAAAAACCCATAGACGTGAGTAGGCAGCAGTACCGTGTCTCCTCTCGTGACCTGAAACCTCACTATGCATTGTCAGTGCCGGGGCTGTGTTGAAACCTCACTGTGCATTGTAAGTGCCGGGCTGTGTTGAAACCTCACTGTGCATTGTCAGTGCCGGGGCTGTGTTGAAACCTCACTGTGCATTGCCAGTGCCGGGGCTGTGTTGAAACCTCACTGTGCATTGCCAGTGCCGGGGCTGTGTTGAAACCTCACTGTGCATTGTCAGTGCCGGGGCTGTGTTGAAACCTCACTGTGCATTGTCAGTGCCGGGGCTGTGTTGAAACCTCACTGTGCATTGTCAGTGCCGGGGCTGTGACTTTAAACCTAACTGTGCATTGCCAGTGCCGGGGCTGTGTTGAAACCTCCCTGTGCATTGCCAGTGCCGGGGCTGTGTTGAAACCTCACTGTACATTGTCAGTGCCGCGGCTGTGACTTAAAACCTCACTGTGCATTGTCAGTGCCCGGGCTGTGACTTAAAACCTCA
>CM031604.1:27218361-27225861 GCA_018398815.1 Conus ventricosus
ATTTGTTTGTTTGTTTGCTTTTGTCTTTTGTCCGATCTTTTGTCTGATCTTTTGTCCGTGTCGCAGCGACAGTATTTCCCGGGAAATACTGCATTTTATGGACAGCTACAATATTCTATAGGCCATTTTTCGTGAAAAGTTGTCGCGCGACAATTTTTTCCAGCAAATATTGTCGCTGCAACAGTATTTCACGTGAAATGCTGTCGCTGCGATACAATTCCACGGCGACAGTATTACATACGACACCCGGCAGTGCACCCACGCCGCTCATTCCGACACCCCGTCCACAGCCATAGCCCGGTCAGTCCCGCCGCAGCCCCGGCACCGGCAATCCACAGGGAGCAGTCAATGTCAAGTCGTCAAGAGGCAACCCACCGGAGGAGACACTGCACTGCTGCTCACTTCGGTGGTGTTCAGTGGCGCCTGTTCTGATCCAACATACGCAGGACACCACCTACTACTAAGCCCCCTACTGACGACAATAATTGCTTAGTCGCGGAGCCGGCGTGACTGAGCTCTCCCTCCGGAGGGCGCCACAACGTCCGTCCACCGACAGCCCCAATGTTCTCGCCGATACCGGTGACCCCGACGGAGTCAAACCAAGGCCACAGACGTGGAGAGGACATCGAAACTGAGGTCACCATGAGAGCAGGGCATGAAGGGCCACAGAATTTTAGACCTTTTTTATGCTGATCGATGAGAATGAGGGCGATGGCTACGGATTTCCATTCTGGTCTGAGACTACATGACAGGGCTGTACTCTACGCTTCCTTTCATAATATATCCCGGCATCAACCAGGCCCGAGAGATACAGACACCTGCAATGTTGGTCAGGAAATTTGAGCAACACTCGCAGAGACGCATTTATTAAGAGAATGAAACTCGACTGTGTGGCCCCAGTCTTCCCAACTGAGTCCGCAGCAAACTCAACTCTGGGTAGGAGCCAGTTGGGGCAGAAAAATTCCACATGATTCTGATGGGAAACGAAGCCACGACATTCTAGGCTGGAGTCCGTGACGCTAACCACTTCGCCACGGCGGCTGGTCGTTAAGATTGATACTTTGGTGGTGGTGGGTGGTAGGGGGAGGGGGGGAGGGAGGATCCCTGTTTTCTTTATTCCTCTGTTCGATTAACTTCTGTTCCTTCTTTTCTCCTCTTTCTTCCTCTTTTACGTTGTAAATTTTCATTGATCTGCCTTCGCTGATGAGTTTCTGTAACTGTTCCCGAGGCGAGGACTTCTCATAAAACGAATATAAGGGATTTGTTTGTCGAAAGAAAAGCAGAGAACACAATCTCCCCTTTACCACCATTCTGATTGAAATTATCATGAAAAATATAGAAGTTTTAAAAACTTAGCATCGAACGCCAAGCAAGATAATGAAACAGAGAAAAAAGAAATCGACAAAGAAAACAAATAAATGCATGAAGAACAAATGAGTTGAGATTGTTCTGCCTTATCTTCTCTCTCTCTCCCTCTCTCTCCCTCCCTCCCTCCCCCCCCCCCCCTTTCTCTCTCTCTCTCTCTTCTTTTTTTATACTTATTTACTCACAACTTCCACCTATTGTTCAGTATGGTGCAGAGCTATGGGGACTGGACAATGTAGCAACCCATAGCGAAAAGGTACATTTGTTTGCTATTAAATGATTCTTAGGTGTAGAAATGCGAACATCTAATGACAGGGCGTATGGGGAAACAAACCGATACCCTATTTCCATAAACTCAGCTGTAAAGTGTGTAAGGTTTGGGCTAAAACTGACGAGAATGGACGAATATAGACTAGCCTATCAGGCCTATAGAATGCTGTTTGATCTGGATCTGCGTGACAAAACCTGGGCCTCAGACATTGGCTGTAAACTGAACTTGTTTGGATTTGGATATGTATGGCTGAATCATGGCGTGGAAGGGGTTAGCCAGTTTCTAAGAACTTTTAGGGAAAGGTTAATTTGGTGCTGATGGCAAGATTGGAATTATCATATCAATAACAGTGACAGGTTTAGCGTGCACAGACCCCTCTGCACTGTCCCTGATGTTAAAATATATTTGTTAGTCAATTTAGACAGACATTTCAGGTTTAATTTGATAAAATTTAAGCTTGGCATTTCCAAAATTGCAGCACATCGTAGTCGTTTTAGAAAACACAGTGAAGAAGACTTAATATGTCCACTGTGTCAAAAAGAGAAAGAAAATGAGGTGCATTTTGTTTTATGCCGTCCTATTCTACATGACTTAAAAATAAAATACATACCGTCGAAATATTATAGGTACCAAGTCATTACAAATTAGTATTGCTCATGACGTGCCCACAGAAATTTGTCAATCTCTCATGACGTGCACACCTGAGAAAACAGAAATTAGTCAGTCTATATTTACAAGGCTTTTAAGCTACGTTCTATTCTCATCTCTTGAAATTACTGCAAAGCGTGTTAAGAACGATGTCATTGTTTGTAAATGCCAGATTGGACAAACGTTTGTATATAATTTATGCACCCCTTCATGAGGGGCAATAGCCTAATCATGATTAAAGTTTCCAAATCCGTATCTGTATCCGTGTCCCCTCTCTCTCTCTCTCTCTCTCTCCTCTCTCTCTCTCTCTTCTCTCTCTCTCTCTCTCTCTCTCTCTCTCTCTCTCTCTCTCTCTCTCTCTCTGGAAGAACGACATACACGAATGATCATGAACAAGGTCATAAAATGGTTTATATTCGGTGTCTCTGAAACAGCAGGATGTAAAAAAAAGCCCATAACAAAGATAAAAGGACCACGTTGTTCCCTGTATAAAGATGAGAATCAAATTCAGCATGTTTTGCGCCATGCAGTGCTTATTGAGTTGAGGATAAAGCGCAGTCCTGACAAGTTTTATAACAGACAAGCATTAGTTTTACAGTTGAATCAAAAAAGAGTAACCCGCTATAAATATTCTCTTCTCTGAATATGAATATTTGTCATTTGAAATGTGAAGTGCTACAGTACGATGTTGCTGTTAGTTAGAGGACAAGTGTATGTTGAAACAGGATTTGGTCTTTTTTTTATACAAACATTGTTAAAATCATTGCTCTCTCTCTCTCTCTCTCTCTCTCTCTCTCTCTCTCTCTCTCTCTCTCTCTCTCTCTCTCTCTCTCTTTCTCTACATTCGCCTCTCTCTCTCTCTCTCTCTCTCTCTCTCTCTCTCTCTCTCTCTCTCTCTCTCTCTCTCGCTCTCCCTCTTTCTCTCTCCTTTTCCTTGTCCACCCATGACGAAACGAAAGAGTAAACCAATATCCACCAACGCCCCTCTCGTCAGTACCTGTTATCGTCAGTATCTCCCCAGACCTGCCTGCCTGCCTGCCTGCCCGTCTGTCAGTCTCTGTCTCTGCCTCTGTCTCTGTCTGTGTCTCTCTGTGTCTCTCTCTTTCTCTCTCTCAGTCAGTCTGTCTGTCTGTGTGTCTGACGTTTCTTTCTTTTAACATTTTTTTTTGTTACTCATGTGTTGTAGAATCGAGTGATGGTATGGATGGGAGGATATGGGGTGGTGGTGGTGGTGGTGGTGGTGGTGGTGGACGGGCAAGAAGCAGAGGGATGAGAGGTGTGTGTGTGTGTGTGTGTGGGGGGGGGGGGGGGGCAGATGTCGGGGGAGATGAACGTATGCTGGATATGGACGGAGACGTGGTTCTGAGAGGTTGAATACATTTCCTATACTGACTGATGGATTGTTTATATTATACAGGTTTTTTTTTCTTTTTTGGCTGATCCTTTCATTTCTTTCTTTCTAATTTCTGTTTAATTATAGCATGTGTTTATAGTTTCACCCTCAGGGCTTGCTGTAAAAGCACATTATCTAGGGTCTCTCCTTCGCTCCCTCTTCTCTTTTCCATTTACTCGTTATTAGGTAATGGATTGTATCTCTTGGCACAAAAGAGGTAAAAAAGAAAAATTCATAATCCGCCTCTCTCTCGGCGTCTCTCTCCCTGTCTTTCTGTGTCAGTCTCTGTCTCTATCGCTGTCTCTGTCTCTGTCTGTCTCTGTCCATCTATCTGTCTCTGTCTCTCTTTCTCTATCTCTCTCTGCTCCGGCCCCTAGCGCTATATTTTTCTTTTGCAAGCAAGTTCGCGCGTAGCAGTAGTAGTAGTAGTAGTAGCAGCAGCAGCAGCAGCAGCAGCAGCATTTTTATTCATTCATTCATTCATTCACTCTTCTTCTTCTTCTTCTTCTTCTTCTTCTTTCTTCTTCTTCTTCTTCTTCTTCTTCTCCTCCTTTCCTCTATGTATTATACTCTGAAATACTCGCATGTATATTTCGTGAAGTTGACAACATCAAGCAAATACAAAATGTTGCCGAAGACTTAGCAAACACACACACACACAGACGTACAGATCAGCCTGAGAGAGCGACCGAGCGACAGGCAGACGCACAGGAAGACACAGAGAAAGATAGCCAGAGACAGGCCCTCTCCTATTGCTTCATTTGGCTGATGGACCGGGCTGGATTTACACGGAAACGGATACGGACGCCGTGTTTGCTGATCGCATGCCGAGATGGAGACTATCGATGATTTCCAGGTCACTGGTTGAAGGACACACACACACACACACACACACACACACACACACACACACACACACACACACACACACACACACACACACACACACACTGGATCCCGTCTCACTGTGGGATTTCTGGTAATGAGTGGGCTGACCGGGCTGCCAGAAAAGGAGCACGAAAGGCCGATGAATCCATAGAAATCAACATTCCTCTGTGTTTATACGAAGGATATGGTCTCTTAAAAAGACGTGTATTGAAAAGGTTTATGAAGCCTACAAAAACTTGGTTCTTATTAAAATACATCTACCTCACTCCAAACTGCTCTGCTGTGACAAATCCCAGTCAGCTACTTTTCCTTCTGGCAATGCGGCTAAAATTGGAAAGATTACCTATCAATTGGCTAACGCAAACGTACTTGAAAACAAATAACCGAAAACTTGAATCCCTGTTTTACAGGCTTAAGCTAAACGCTTGCCGTACAAAATTTTGCAAAAATTTAAATTGCATCTGCGGAGCAGTTGAAAGTTTCACAACCCAGCATCTTCTTTTCCACTGCGCATATTTCAAAAAGGAAAATCCTGACTGCCTGCGACTTGATGGCACGTGTATTTTCCAGAACTTACCAGGTCTTGTTTCTTTTGTTAATTCCTTGATGATTAGTCCAATGGGCTCTTTTTTTGTAACAAGTGTTCCTACATATATGAGCGCTTAACATTTTGGTTATACCAGATATCCTGTACTCCTTAATGTTTTAATACTTGCTTTGGGCTAATGTTAATTGTGAAGAATTTTAGTATGAATCACTATATATAGCTAACTGCTCGTAACAGATCTCTTATCGGTCCATCAACACACACACACGCGCACATACACACGCGCCACACACACGCACACGCACACGCATGCATACACACGCTATTTCCCTGACTCTGTCTAAAATCACTTTATGTGAATAGACGTTAAATTGAAGAACGAACGAACACACACACACACACACACACACACACACACACACCACACACACACACACACACACACACACACATACACACACACACACACACACACACACACACACACACACACACACACACACACACACACACACACACACAAACCGGACCTTTACATCCGAGTACGAAGCAGAAGAGGAGCAGGAGGAGGAGTTGGAGGAGGAAGAGGAGGAAGGAGAGGAGGAGGAAGAAGAGGACGATGATTTTCTATTGTTTGCTCTTGTTCTTTCTTTGTCCTCTCTCATGCTCGGAGATGTCCGTCCTCATCAGCGTTGTCGTCACGACGTCGTCGTAGTCGTCCTTGTCCTCGTCATCATCATCGTCGTCGTTGTCCTTAGCGCCATTACTGTCGTCGTCGTCATCATCAGTATCATCATCATCATCGTAATCATCGTCGTGGTCTTCGTCCTCGTCGTCGTCGTCACACTCCTGCTCAGCCAACCCCTCTCGTTGAGACATGCTCTCACAGGCAGGTGGTTTTGTCTGAATTATTGTCATGATCATCTGCCAGTTGGCGATCCACCCCTCCCCCCTCCTCCCTCCTCTTCGCCCCCTCACCCACCCCCTTCCATCCTCTTCCCCAAACGCCGTTATCTTCCTCTCTCTCTCTCTCTCTCTCTCTCTCTCTCTCTCTCTCCTCTCTCTCTCTCTCTCTCCTCTCTCTCTTTTCTTCTCTCTCTCCTCTCTTCTCCCTCTCGAGTCTGCTTCCAGAAAACCTTGCTGCCTGAGAAGCATGTGACGAGTAAGAAGTGGGCTAAATATCAACTCTTCGCTCAGTTCTCTCCCCTGGGCTGTCAGCGGTACTTTATTCAAATATTCGTGCGGGTTTTTCGAATTCTTGAAACTGCTTCGTAACTGAGGGACATAACCGTTTTACTGTGTTTGAGTTGGAGACAATGAGCACATAACCGTCGTACTGTTTTAGAGTTGGAGACAATGAGCACTTAACCGTCCTACTGTTTTAGAGTTGGAGACAATGAGCACATAACCGTCCTACTGTTTTAGAGTTGGAGACAATGAGCACATAACCGTCCTACTGTTTTTGAGTTGGAGACAATGAGCACATAACCGTCTTACTGTTTTTGAGTTGGAGACAAAGAGCACATAACCGTCTTACTGTTTTTGAGTTAGAGACAACGAGCCTTCGAGAAAAACTGGAAGTCGAGGATTGAGAGAGTTTACACGGCTGTCTCCACCTCTGACGGTTGGGGGAGGAGGGGGGGGGGGGGGGGGGGGGGGGGGGGAGGGAAAAGGGGTGCCTGGGTTGGGACAAAGATCGTCCGGGTCCAATCATAGTCACTGAGTCAGGGATTGTCTCCCTTCTGACAGTTTGCATATGAAGTGAATTCGTGGAGGTGTGTTTGTGAATGAGTGAGAGAGAGAGAGAGAGAGAGGAGGGAGGAGGGAGAGGAGAGAGAGAGAGAGAAAGAGAGGGAGGGAGAGAGGGAGGGAGGGAGAGAGAGAGAGAAAAGAGAGAGAGAGAGAGAGAGAGAGAGAGAGAGAGAGTGTGTGTGTGAGAGAGAAAGAGAGAGAGGAGAGAGAGAGAGAGAGAGAGAGAGAGAGAGAGAGAGTGAGGTAAGGCAAGGTAAGGTAAGGTAAGGTAAGGTAAGGTAAGATAAGGTAAGGTAAGGTAATTTTGCTTATGGCCCAGCCGACCGCAAAGGGCATATCAGGGCTGTCACCGCTTTGAAGTCAACTCACAAGTCATCAAAAACAAAAAACAAAACAAAACAAAACAAAACAACCCCCCCCAAAAAAAAAAAAAAAAAAAACAACAACAAACAAGCAAACAAAAACCCCACTCATTCACACAACCCTTTGAAACACAACTTTTAAAAACACACTGGAATTTTCGTTGAAAAAATTTGTTCCCCGTAAGATCGTAGATCAGATGAGAAATGTTGACCTCGTTTAGAAATTCAGAGATCACATCAGATAGGACATCTCTGAAAAAGGTTTTCATGAAGT
>CM031604.1:27238361-27253361 GCA_018398815.1 Conus ventricosus
CTGTACCCCAATTTCCATAGCCACCCCTTCTCCTACCTGCAATCAAACAAGACTGGAAAAAATGCGGTTGGTGAGCGCGCGCGCGCGCGCGTGTGTGTGTCTGTGTGCAGGGGGAAGGGGAGGTGTGCATCCACATAGGTACGTGCGGGCGTGCATGCATGCGTGCGTACACGTGTAATATGCAAACGCGTGCGTGCGCGCATACACACATCACATACATACATACATACATACATACATACATACATACATTCACTTACACACATGCAAATAATGATATATACAGAGACAACGTGGAACGGACTTTTACACACACACACACACACACACACACACACACACACACACACACACACACACACACACACACACACACGCACATACTCCAACTGCTAATGCACACGCACAGACACGTACTCGGGAATACGCACAGAACACACAAACACAACACACACACACACACACACACACACACACACACACACACACACAGATAGACAGACAGACACACACGCGTGCGCATGCGCGCACGCACACACACACAAACGCACGCACACACAAACGCACGGACGGACGCACGCATGCACGCACGCCTCTGCGTGCACGTGCATTGCCTGGGCCAAAGAACAAACCCAAAATAGTTCAACACACACCAATCCTTTTTTTTAGCTGTTCATGGTGCTTTGTCCTGTCACCCCATTGCGTCTATCCCGTTCCCCCCCCCCCCCCCCCCCCCCCCCCCCCCCCCCCCCACCCCATGATTGCCGTCTTGGCAAATCAGACCCACGCTCCCCCTTCCTCTAATGTTGCAGCTGCACACGTAATCTTGCCTGACCCCAGTTCCATTAGAAGTTTCTCCCAAAGCAATTAAAACAAAGTAGTTCGGCAGCGGCATCACCGCCTCCCACACTATCTTGAGCAATTTATGAGGATGAAAACACACACTGTGGGAGTGTAAATGTATGGTAGAATTGACACAAAAATGACACCAAACAAACAAAGTAGTATACGGTGTGTGTGTGTGTGTGTGTGTGTGTGTGTGTGTGTGTGTGTGTGTGTGTGTGGTTGTGGTGGTGGTGGTTGCGTGCGTGCGTGCGTGCGTGCGCGTGCGTGCGTGTGTGTGTGTGTGTGTGTGTGTGTGTGTGTGTGTGTGTGTGTGTGTGTGTGTGTGTGTGCGCGCGCGCCGTCTGTGTGTTCGTGTGCGTGTGCGTGAGTGTGATTTTTTTTTTCATAAGACAAAAACAGACGGCGAGGCGTGTTGTGGGATTCTTTTGGACATTTGGGGTTGTTATTAAGACGTTTGCATTCACGTGCCTTCCAGATCACGCGTGCGCCTTCGCAGCGACAGGAGAGAGAAGAGAGAGAGAGAGAGGAGAGAGAGAGAGAGAGAGAGAGAGAGAGAGAGAGTGGTAGGTGAGTAGGTAGAGAGAGAGCGGGGTGGAGGGAGTGTGTATGTGTGAGAGAGAGAGCGGGAGGGAGAGGGGAGAGAGTGTGTAGAGAGATGAGAGAGAGAGAGGAGGGAGAGAGAGAGGAGAGAGAGAGAGAAGAGAGAGAGAGACAGAGAGAGAGAGAGAGAGAGAGAGAGGAGAGAGAGAGAGAGAGAGAGAGAGAGAGAGAGAGGGGAGAGAGTGTGTATATGCGAGTGCGTAAGTATGTATGAATGCTTGCGTGACTGTGCACTGAAGAAGAAGAAGAAGAAAGAAGAAGAAGAAGAAGAAGAAGAAGAAGAAGAAGAAGAAGAGAGAGAAGAAAAGAAAGAAGAAGAGAAGGAGAAGAAGAAGAAGAAGAAGAAGAAGAAGAAGAAGAAAAGAAGAAGAAGAAGAAGAAGAAGAAGAAGAAGAAGAAGAAGAAGAAAGAAGGAAGAAGAAGAAGAAGAAGAAGAAGAAGAAGAAGAAGAAGAAGAAGAAGAAGAAGAAAAGAAGAAGAAGAAGGCGGAGGAGGAAGAGGAGGAGGAGAAGAGGAAGAAGAAGATTTTTTGTTTCACCTCCTGGCCAACGGAACTGATTTCCACTCGATTAAGCCGAGAACAAATAAACAAAGAACACGAACAAAACTGAAAGCAAAAATAACCACCCGAAATTAACAAAGCAATCTCACACGCAAAGCGATCACCCGCGTCAACCGAAGTGTCAAAAAACCATGGTACACAACTGGCGTCCACAGCTTCCGTTCTTTTATTTCTCTGCTGGCTCTGTCTGTTTCATTAATATCATGATCGTGTCTTGTATTCCGTTTCTTCCTCCAACCCCGCCTCCCCCCCCCCCCCCCCCCCACCCCCCCCTCGTTGTCTTCACTTGCAGGGCTGATGAATTCGCACAGTGTCTATACAATCTGTGCGGTTTCCATACCCGTTGAGCGTTGAATGACAATGGAATTCTGTTGATGACCGGAGGACCAGACAGCCATCAGTTTCTTAACTGGCTGTTGAGAAGTGGTGAGTGATTAGCCCTGTGATATGTGGGCTGGGAGGTCGTGAGTCTGAGTCCCGTAAGTAGCATTTTCGGTGGAAGTTTTCGCTCCTGACCTGCCCATACCGACAACTGAGCTCCGACGGACAGACTGTAACCACACGTTCGAATTTCCTCCACGAAATGGCCTCAGGGTTCCTGACCAACAATGCAAGTGTCGGTGCTTCTGAGGCCTTGCACAGTCATGACATGCCGTGAAAGGTAGCGCAGACAACAGCACTGTCATGCAGTCTGACACCAGACTGGAACCTCATAGCATCATTGACAGAGATCCGTACATTCCAAAAAGGGTTTCAGACATTGATTCGAATTCCTACGATTACAATTACAGGAATTTAACCAATGAACTCACACCTGAAGGAACCTCGATGCTAGAACATTCAGCACTGATTATTATCATTTTAAGTTTTAAACGCTAAACCATAGAATTCCAATTTCAGCTCGGAACGATAAAAAAATACACCACACATAGAGAGAATCTGCGCTAAATATTCAAAATTTGAATTGGAAACGAATTTCTGTACATATTGAAATGTCTGTATTTTCATGGAGACACGATCAAACTGCTGCCTGCATTCTTTCGAAAAGATACATTTCACCACACACACACACACACACACACACACACACACACACACACACATTTCCAGGTCCGTTCCCTTCAAAACCAAGTGCAACTGGTTCAACGCTAAATACATTTTCACCTTCAATACTTTCATGATGGGCATGGCAGAACAACGTCACTTCCCTGCAGATGCGTGCACCGCACATGCGTACAACCGCTGCAGACGCGCGATTTTCGCACGTTTTGATTTTATTTTACGTCCCCTAATATAAACCTAACAAGCAATTGTTATATATCAACGAACAGGGTAAAACGCGAACTTTCAATGAGCAAGGACTTCAATACATTTAGGGTAAATAACAACGCTACAGTTACGGAAACAACATGAGTAAAACGTAGGAGAACACAATCGTGTTTACGTTTGTTTGGTTCGTATGACAACAGCAAATGAGGAAGAAAAGGGGCATAAAATTTCGCTCTCACTTTGAATAGATGCAGAGAAAGCCTGAGGTATTCAATATGTGCACTCCAGGTGAAACTTTAATGTGGCTCACCTTTCTGAGCTGCTAACGAGGTACGCTCGCTTTTTGTTGTGAATAATGCGTAACTTTTCTTTATCTTGTCAGCTTGGCAAATTGGATCCAGCGTCTCCTTTCTTCTGATGCTATGGCTGCGACGCGTCATGATGCCTGGCTGTGCTTCAGTGAGGGATGATGTGTATCGTAATAAAAAGCTTTTGAAGAACACATAAGGACACCCTCTCTTTCCTCTAAATCCGTTTTCGTTTTCTGGGGTATTTCAAGAGGATGAAAATCAACCAAACCAATGTTGGAGAAAAAAAATGGGAAGGTTCAGGTTTGACAGAATCAGGGTTTTTCTTTTCTTTTCAAAATCTTGAAATAAAAACGATCGCCAGAAAGTTGTGACATTGTGTTTAGGGTTGGATATTGCAGGAATCACCAAAGAAATCACTGTGGATGTGCTTTCGCGCTCGTGTGAAAGAAGAGAGAGAGAGAGAGAGAGAGAGAGAGAGAGAGAGAGAGAGAGAGAGAGAGAGAGAGAGAGAGAGAGAGAGAGAGGAGAGAGAGAGAGAGAGAGAGAGAGAGAGAGAGAGAGAGAGAGAGAGAGAGAGAGAGAGAGACAAGACAAGACAAGACAAAGTTTTATTTGAGCTAGGCCTTCTGCCCATGTCAAGAAAAAAAAAGGGGGGGGGGGGGGGGTAACAAAGGGAAATCATATCATAATAATGTACATTAGATGAATAAAGTTAACTGGTACCGTCTTTAATCGCGAAAAGCGGGGGAAGGGATAGGACAGGTCGAGGGGTTGGGTAGGGATCGGGTGGGATGGGGTGGGGGTTGGAGGAAGGATGACGAAAATAGCATGTTCATACGTCTGCAAAAATTGATCATTAAACATCATATAAAGATTGATTTCTGAAAGGAAAGAAAATACTAGCTGTCCTTTTTGCCCTAATTCTGAAGAATCAGAATTACATTTTATATTGGTTTGTACTTACTATAAAGCTATCCGAGAAATGTATATCCCACCCAAATATTGTTCCCATCCAAATGCGTTTAAATTAAGCCTTTTGCTTTCTGATACAAGAATGTGTATGCCTCTTGCCCTGTATCTGTCTAAAGCATTTACTTTCAGAGGAGAGAGAGAGAGAGAGAGGAGAGAGAGAGAGAGAGAGAGAGAGAGAGAGGAGAGAGAGGACAGACGCTTCAGATACGTTTTTTATTGACAATGGCCTACATAGCCTTTATGTCAAGGGGGTATACATGAATCTTTGCAGCGCCGAAAAAAAAAGTTTATGATGCAAAAAAGCATATATTGCAACGGATTACTTAAATGTTAATGATGAGGCTCGAAGCCATGTAGAAGAAAAAAAATAATGTCGTGCTTTTTCGTCACTCAAAATGTATATCTTATCTTTTTTAAAGTTACAACATGATCATAATCACAAGTGCCTCACCCAGGCACATAATTATATTCACTGTTATAAATCTTCCCTGCACTGTCACATCTATCTATCATCACCGTCCGATTCATCATTAGCTATACTAGTGCAGAAAACAAAACCTTTTTTTTTTTAGTAAGGTCATCAAGCTTGCGGAATACACAAAAACAAACAACTCAAACATTAGAAATTCTTACCGAGCGCGCGCGCGCGCGCGCGCAAGAGAGAGAGAGAGAGAGAGAGAGAGAGAAGAGAGAGAGGAGAGAGAGAGAGAGAGAGAGAGGGGGTTCTTCATTTTCAACCCCAAACATTTCGTTTCCAACAAACCAAGAGGAAGAGAGACATAATTCTTCAACAACAGACACACACTACCCTGGTCATCATAGCCTACTCCAGATTTTGCCTCCTAGCCAATGGACCTTCTTTCCACCCGATTTGCCGACGACTAAAGTAAACAGAAACACGAACAAAACTGAAAACATGAAAAATACTCATCCAGGAACTAGGAAAGCATTCACGCGCAAATAATTATGACCAGCGTCAACAAAGTGTAGAAAGGCCATTTAGACATGCCGCAATGCACCGGCATTCACAGCACCCTCCCGTCTTATTTCTTCACTGACTCGTCTGCTTAATTAGCAGGATAATAATCTTTTCTTTCCTTCTCTTCCTTTGTCTTGATTTGCAGGGCTGATGTCCATTGCAGCTTTGCGTGGTTTCAATGTTCGGTGAGCGCCTGAGGCGGATGGGAGGTGAGACACGAACGGAAAGCGTCTGTTCTTATCTCGTATTCTGATTGGTAAAACAGAAAGCGTCTGTTCTTATCTAGCATTATGATTGGTAAAACAGAAAGCGTCTGTTCTTATCTAGTATTCTGATTGGTAAAACAGAAAGCGTCTGTTCTTATCTGGTATTCTGATTGGTAAAACAGAAAGCGTCTGTTCTTATCTCGTATTCTGATTGGTAAAACAGAAAGCGTCTGTTCTTATCTGGTATTATGATTGGTAAAACAGAAAGCGTCTGTTCTTATCTAGTATTCTGATTGGTAAAACAGAAAGCGTCTGTTCTTGTGTGGTATTCTGATTGGTAAAGCAGAAAGCGTCTGTTCTTATGTGGTATTCTGATTGGTAAAGCAGAAAGCGTCTGTTCTTATCTCGTATTCTGATTGGTAAAACAGAAAGCGTCTGTTCTTATCTCGTATTCTGATTGGTAAAACGGAAAGCGTCTGTTCTTATCTCGTATTCTGATTGGTAAAACGGAAAGCGTCTGTTATTCTGATTGTAACAAAAGTGTCTGTTCTTATCTCGTATTGATGTAAAACAGAAAGCGTCTGTTCTTATCTGGTATTCTGATTGTAAAACAGAAAGCGTCTGTTCTTATCTGTATTCTGATTGGTAAAACAGAAAGCGTCTGTTCTTATCTCGTTTTCTGATTGGTAAAACAGAAAGCGTCTGTTCTTATCTGGTATTCTGATTGATAAAACGGAAAGCATCTGTTCTTTCTTATTCTGATTGTAAAACGGAAAGCGTCTGTTCTTATCTCGTTTTTGATTGGTGAAACGTAAAGCGTCTGTTGTTATCTAGTATTGTGATTGGTAAAACGGAAAGCACCACACACACACACACACACACACACACACACCACACACACACACACACACACCACATACACACACATACATACACACAAACACACACCACACACACACACACACACCACAACACACACCACACACACCACACACACACACACACCACACCACACACACACACACACACAGCGCACCGCACGAACACGCACAGCACCACCACCCCCCCCACACACAAAGCGCGCCGCGCGCGCGCACACACACACACCACACACACACACACACACACACACACACACACACACACACACACACACACAACACAACACACACACACACACACACACACACAAAACACACACACACACACACACACACAACATTTCCTCACCGCACTCACTCCAGAACAAAAAGCACAACACATAATTCAACACAAGCAAACACGTGGCTCATCTTTGTGGGCCCCTAGCGAGTCCCATTCGCTATTTTTGTACCGAATAATGCATCACTTTTATTTGACTTCTATCCATGTTAGCTAGACAAATTAGACCCAGTCTTCCCCATTCTCTGATCTTGGGGCTACACACTTATTGATGCCTGACTGCTTCTATGAAGTGGGTTAAGAAACCCTGATGAAAAGCTTTTGTACAACACAATGGGAAACACACACCACCACCTCCCTATCCTCGAACTTCCTTTGGTATTCTATGAAAGAAAATACAAACCAGCATGACAAAGAAAGAAACAAGCAGATAGACAAAACAGAATAACTTCGCTTAGTTAAAGCAGGGGAGGATTGAATGTAAAAAGTGCGGTCTTTCATGATCGAAGACATAGAAAGGATTACCATGTTGGTTGCGAAATATTTTCCGAGTTGAATATCCGCAGATGGAAATTCAGACTCTTGTGTACGCGTGAGGTTCGTGACCGTGTGCGTGCATATTACAATGACGTGCATTCCATCACTATTGCACGTGAGTAGTTCTTTTACTGAATTTATTATAGACACACACACACACACACACACACACACACACACACACACACACACACACACACACACACACACGAACAACTCAATGCCCACAACGTACAAAGATTGCACATCTCATCGCAGTCTATCCCACGTATCTTTAGACAACAGACCAACGTTTCAATCCGATTTAGCAAAGCACAACAACACACACACACACACACACACACACACACACACACACACACACACACACACACACACACACACACACACACACACACACAGAGGCGCGTGCGCACGTACAAACACACAGACACCCGTAGGCAGACAGACAGACAGACAGACACACACACACACACACACACACACACACACACACACACACACACACACACACACACACACACACACACACACACACACACACACACATAAACACATACACACACACACACACAGAGGCGCGCGCGCACGCACACACAGACACTCGCACGCAGACAGTCATACTGACAGACAGACACACACGCACACACGCACACATGTACACACACACACACACACACACACACACACACACACAACACACACACACACACACACACCAACGCACGCACGCACGCACGCACGCACGCACATACAAGCAAGGATGATAAAACCTTAAGAAAAAATGCATCCAGTGGATAATAATGCAATCACACGCAAGCACTCAAAAAGACATTAGTGACGTCACTGGACATGTCATATTGGACTAGCAAAAAGAACATCCCCTTTTCTGTGTGTCTCTGTTCTCTCTCATTATAAAGATCAATTATCATCATTTGCTTTTGTTCGATTTCATTTCATTTGTCTTTGTCTTGATTTGCTATGGTGATGAATGCACACCGTTTCCATTACAACTTGTGCTGTTTCCGTTTCCGTTGCTTGTTTAAAAGAGCGCGGGATTTTGCGGAGGATCTGAGGATCAGACAGAAATCTGTTTGTTGACCAGCCGCTGTGCTGCAGTGGTTAACGCAGCGGGGTACATGCTGGAGAGTCGAGGGTTTGATTCCGATCGGGAGCACGGTTTTTGTGGGATTTTTTTCGCCGTCATCGGCTCTTAACAAGAATGTGTATTTTCAGCTCCATTTCGGTGCCACTTACTCGGCATAACCCCCCACGCTGTTCACCCCAAGGCCCCGCTCACAGCAATCCGCTGGTTTCTCCCACCACAGTCCCGACGCTGACAATCCACAATCAATGTCAAGTCATGAGGCAACCTAGCAGAGAAGACACCGCACTGTTGACGAGGCACCTCGATAGTCCGCAAACGTGCCTGATCCGATCCAACATGCGTGAGACAATCCAACATGCGTGAGACAATCCAACATGCGTGAGACAATCCAACATGCGTGAGACAATCCAACATGCGTGAGACAATCCAACATGCGTGAGACAATCCAACATGCGTGAGACAATCCAACATGCGTGAGACAATCCAACATGCGTGAGACAATCCAACATGCGTGAGACACGCCTGCTAAGCTCTCGCTCATCTGGTTGTAAGGTGAGGCGACTGCTGGCGGAAAATGCAGACAATCTCACTGAAGGCGACTGCTGGCGGAAATGCAGACAATCTCACTGGAGGCGACTGCTGGCGAAAATCCAGACAATCTCACTGAAGGCGACTGCTGGCGGAAATGCAGACAATCTCACTGAAGGCGACTGCTGGCGGAAATGCAGACAATCTCACTGGAGGCGACTGCTGGCGGAAATCCAGACAATCTCACTGAAGGCGACTGCTGGCGGAAATGCAGACAATCTCACTGGAGGCGACTGCTGGCGGAAATGCAGACAATCTCACTGAAGACGACTGATGGCGGAAATGCAGACAATCTCACTGAAGACGACTGCTGGCGGAAATGCAGACCATCTTACTGGAGGCGACTGCTGGCGGAAATGCAGACAATCTCACTGGAGGCGACTGCTGGCGGAAATCCAGACAATCTCACTGAAGGCGACTGCTGGCGGAAATGCAGACAATCTCACTGAAGACGACTGCTGGCGGAAATGCAGACAATCTCACTGAAGACGACTGCTGGCGGAAATGCAGACAATCTCACTGGAGGCGACTGCTGGCGGAAATGCAGACAATCTCACTGGAGGCGACTGCTGGCGGAAATCCAGACAATCTCACTGAAGGCTACTGCTGGCGGAAATGCAGACAATCTCACTGAAGACGACTGCTGGCGGAAATGCAGACAATCTCACTGAAGGCGACTGCTGGCGGAAATGCAGACAATCTCAGTGAAGACGACTGCTGGCGGAAATCCAGACAATCTTACTGAAGGCGACTGCTGGCGGAAAATCCAATCTCACTGAAGGCGACTGCTGGCGGAAATGCAGACAATCTCACTGAAGGCGACTGCTGGCGGAAATCCAATCTCACTGAAGGCGACTGCTGGCGGAAATCCAATCTCACTGAAGGCGACTGCTGGCGGAAATCCAATCTCACTGAAGGCGACTGCTGGCGGAAATCCAATCTCACTGAAGGCGACTGCTGGCGGAAATCCAATCTCACTGAAGGCGACTGCTGGCGGAAATCCAATCTCACTGAAGGCGACCATGCTGGCGGAAATCCAATCTCACTGAAGGCGACTGCTGGCGGAAATCCAATCACACTGAAGACGACTGCTGGCGGAAATGCAGACAATCTCACTGAAGGCGACTGCTGGCGGAAATCGAATCTCACTGAAGACGACTGCTGGCGGAAATCCAGACAATTTCACTGAAGGCGACTGCTGGTGGAAATCCAGACAATCTCAATGAAGGCGACTGCCGGCGGAAATCCAGACAATCTCACTGAAGGCGACTGCTGGCGGAAATCCAATCTCACTGAAGGCGACTGCTGGTGGAAATCCAATGTCACTGAAGGCGACTGCTGGCGGAAATCCAGACAATCTCACTGAAGACGACTGCTGGCGGAAATCCAGACAATCTCACTGAAGGCGACTGCTGGCGGAAATCCAATCTCACATGAAGACGACTGCTGGCGGAAATCCAGACAATCTCACTGAAGGCGACTGCTGGCGGAAATCCAATCTCACTGAAGACGACTGCTGGCGGAAATCCAGACAATCTCACTGAAGGCGACTGCTGGCGGAAATCCAGACAATCTCCTGAAGGCGACTGCTGGCGGAAATGCAGACAATCTCACTGAAGGCGACTGCTGGCGGAAATGCAGACAATCTCACTGAAGGCGACTGCTGGCGGAAATGCAGACAATCTCACTGAAGGCGACTGCTGGCGGAAATCCAATCTCACTGAAGACGACTGCTGGCGGAAATGCAGACAATCTCACTGAAGGCGACTGCTGGCGGAAATCCAATCTCACTGAAGGCGACTGCTGGCGGAAATCCAATCTCACTGAAGGCGACTGCTGGCGGAAATCCAATCTCACTGAAGGCGACTGCTGGCGGAAATCCAATCTCACTGAAGGCGACTGCTGGCGGAAATCCAATCTCACTGAAGGCGACTGCTGGCGGAAATCCAATCTCACTGAAGGCGACTGCTGGCGGAAATCCGAATCTCACTGAAGGCGACTGCTGGCGGAAATCCAATCTCATGAAGGCGACTGCTGGCGGAAATCCATCACACTGAAGACGACTGCTGGCGGAAATGCAGACAATCTCACTGAAGACGACTGCTGGCGGAAATGCAGACAATCTCACTGAAGGCGACTGCTGGCGGAAATCCAATCACACTGAAGACGACTGCTGGCGGAAATCCAGACAATTTCACTGAAGGCGACTGCTGGTGGAAATCCAGACAATCGCAATGAAGGCGACTGCTGGCGGAAATCCAGAGAATCTCACTGAAGGCGACTGCTGGCGGAAATTCAATCTCATTGAAGGCGACTGCTGGTGAAATCCAATCCACTGAAGGCGACTGCTGGCGGAAATCCAGACAATCTTACTGAAGACGACTGCTGGCGGAAATCCAGACAATCTCACTGAAGGCGACTCCTGGCGGAAATCCAATCTCACTGAAGACGACTGTTGGCGGAAATCCAGACCATCTCACTGAAGGCGACTGCTGGCAGAAATCCATTCTCACTGAAGACGACTGCTGGCGGAAATCCAGACAATCTCACTGAAGGCGACCGCTGGCGGAAATGCAGACAATCTCACTGAAGACGACTGCTGGCGGAAATGCAGACAATCTCACTGAAGACGACTGCTGGCGGAAATCCAATCTCACTGAAGCGACTGCTGGCGGAATTCCAATCTCACTGAAGGCGACTGCTGGCGGAAATGCAGACAATCTCACTGAAGACGACTGCTGGCGGAAATGCAGACAATCTCACGGAAGACGACTGATGGCGGAAATGCAGACAATCTCAATGAAGACAACTGCTGGCGGAAATCCAGACAATCTCACTGAAGACGACTGCTGGCGGAAATCCAGACAATCTCACTGAAGGCGACTGCTGGCGGAAATGCAGACAATCTACTGAAGACGACTGCTGGTGGAAATCCAGACAATCTCACTGAAGGCGACTGCTGGCGGAAATCCAGACAATCCACTGAAGGCGACTGCTGCGGAAATCCAGACAATCTCACTGAAGGTGACTGCTGGCGGAAATCCAGACAATCTCAGTGAAGACGACTGCTGGCGGAAATCCAGACAATTCAATGAAGGCGACTGTGGCGGAAATCCAGACAATCTCACTGAAGGCGACTGCTGGCGGAAATGCAGACAATCTCACTGAAGACGACTGCTGGCGGAAATCCAGACAATCTCACTGAAGGCGACTGCTGGCGGAAATGCAGACAATCTCACTGAAGGCGACTGCTGGCGGAAATGCAGACAATCTCACTGAAGACGACTGCTGGCGGAAATCCAATCTCACTGAAGGCGACTGCTGGCGGAAATCCAGACAATCTCACTGAAGACGACTGCTGGCGGAAATCCAGACAATCTCACTGAAGGCGACTGCTGGCGGAAATCCAGACAATCTCACTGAAGACGACTGCTAGCGGAAATCCAATCTCACTGAAGGCGACTGCTGGCGGAAATCCAGACAATCTCACTGAAGACGACTGCTGGCGGAAATGCAGACAATGTCACTGAAGGCGACTGCTGGCGGAAATGCAGACAATCTCACTGAAGGCGACTGTTGGCGGAAATCCAATCTCGCTGAAGGCGATTGCTGGTGGAAATGCAGACAATCTCACTGAAGACGACTGCTGGCGGAAATGCAGACAATCTCACTGAAGGCGACTGCTGGCGGAAATGCAGACAATCTCACTGAAGGCGACTGCTTGCGGAAATGCAGACATTCTCACTGAAGGCGACTGCTGGCGGAAATCCAGACAATCTCACTGAAGGCGACTGCTGGCGGAAATCCAGACAATCCCACTGAAGGCGACTGCTGGCGATAATGCAGACAATCTCACTGAAGGCGACTGCTGGCGATAATGCAGACAATCTCACTGAAGGCGACTGCTGGCGATAATGCAGACAATCTCACTGAAGGCGACTGCTGGCGGAAATGCAGACAATCTCACTGAAGGCGACTGCTGGCGGAAATGCAGACAATCTCACTGAAGACGACTGCTGGCGGGAATGCAGACAATCTCACCGATGACAATGATGGCGTAGCTGTGGGGCCAACGTGAGTGAGCATCCCGTTTGGGGTCGGGGCGTAGGGGGGTTGGGGGGTGGGGCGTCACGACGTCCGTCCAACGACAGTGCCCCATGAACTCGTCGATACCCGCGCTGTCGTCACGACCTCACCGAGGGCACTGACGTAGATAGGAAGTAAACCTTGAGCTGACCATGAGAGCAGATCATGAGATCATGAAGGGCGACAGAATTTGAGACTTTATGATATTGACCAGTGAGGATGGGAAGGATGGAGATGATGCCATGGAATTCCGCTCTGCTTTTAAGACTGCACAACAGGGCTGTACACGACGTTTAACTTCATAACGTATCTGGACGTCAACCAGGTCCACCAGATACATTACCTAACTACAACTGAGCGAAAACGGGGAAAGCTGGAACCCAAACTGTGAAGTGTCATTAACCTGATGGATGCTTCTCTGTGAGTGTCGCTCCAGTTCCCCGACCAAGCTTTGCGAGAGCCTGTGTCTCTCAGGGTTTGCTGGCACTGGGCTATGTCATGAAACGAAGCGAGAATACCATCTCCTCTTGTCATCTGAGACCAGAATAAATCTCCACAGTACCATCGGAATTATCCTAGTCCTCCCTGATCATAACGAAAAAAATGAAATTCTGTGGTTGTCCTTTCTTACCTTGACAAAAAGACGTTTTCGAATGCTTTCGAATGAGACTATAATCCGAAGTTGCGTATGCGGACGCACGCGTAACATCTTGCACACACTTAAAATCCTATCACCAACTTTCGGAAGAGAAGGCCTGTTTGGTCATTAGTATGATTGACACACGACACATATCATACACTCCGAGTGAAACAATCATTAAAAAAAGAAGGATAAAAAGTGATAAATATTGATAAATGACTCGAGAAGCGAGAGAATATAAACACACCAGCAGGCAGCTGTTCAGTCGGGTCTATCCAGGTAGACAGCCCACTGTGTACATGACAACATACATTGTAAAGCGTTCAGAGCTTGGTTTCTAACCGACGAAAGGCGTTATATAACTTCTCTTAATAAGAACAAATGATATAAACACCAGCTTCGGCTTCCTCTCCGTGTTCATGTCTGTCACTTCAATGTTGAAGTCGTCAGAGTCAACAAGTTCACGGACACAGTTGCTGGATGAACGAAGAGAAGAAAGAACATGGAAAGAAAAAAACGGAGAAATGTGGTGAAGTAGGGAGAAAAGGGGAAAACAGAGAGAGAGAGAGAGAGAGAGAGAGAGAGAGAGAGAGAGAGAGAGAGAGAGAGAGAGAGAGAGCACTTTGTGTTATCATAATCAGTACATTGCGCTGTACGCTATTTCAAAATGTCTAGCAATCTACTGAGGAACCTCAGAAGACATTTCATTCCACGCACACACGCACACACGCATACACACACACACACACACACACACACACACACACACACACACACACACACACACACACCACCACACATACACATACACACACACGCACGCACGCACGCACGCACGCACACACACATGTTTATGTTTACCTCAATGTTCAATGTAGCAGCAACTTTGTCACCATCTTTCAGAGCCATCAAATGCCCAATATGAAATTTCTACATATTCCCATTTGTGTACCGTTCACTATTTGGAATCTCTTCCTCGACTGAAACTCTGTGATTCACCAATCGTAATTTCTTCTAGTATTTAAGGTTTTTAATCCCATAGCTAAATAGCTAATTCCCATCATCGTGGATCATGTCTCAAGACATCAAGTACATGTCTTTGTAGTTATGGTTTTATTTGTCACCTGTCCCAACA
>CM031604.1:27270861-27275861 GCA_018398815.1 Conus ventricosus
GCACATAAGAAACATTTTCCACACCACAACGCACCACATCATGAAAGACTCCAAGACGACCTGATGAAATCACGTGTGTCACTCAGACCTTGACGACAGACGCCCCTTCAACCCAACACGACAAGTTCACACAGTACTCAACATCTTCCTCCTCAAATCCCTCCTGAACAACTCATCATCAGCCCTCCCACCCATGGTAGTAATCCGGGCAGACGACCGATGATATCAACCACTGAAACACCTCGTGTGCGATCCCATCACAGTGAACTCCATCCCACAGATGCCGTCCTCTTCTTCCTCCACCTTCTCTTGTCCGGGATTCCCTCTCCCCCCCCCCCCCCCCCCCCCCCCTCCCTTCCCCCGCCCAGTCGCAGTTCGACAGAAGTGTGGATTATCTTCCCCTCCTTTCCGTTCTGGCGTAATGATGACGTCCCTTGAACAGTCCCCTGCAGTCGATGAAGCACTTGTTCCCTCGTTCAGCGGGGGTGGAGTTCAGGCCAAGGGGGGGGGATGGGGGTGGGGGGGGGGGGCAGGGAAATGATGAGAGCGAAGCCATCGATAGTTTGTGTGTGGAAGAGCGGGAACAGTGGCAGTGCCTTTTATAGCTGTTTATTTGTTTTCATGCATGCCTATGTTGTCAGACCCCTATAACCACACGTAAACCTGCACGCGTATGTGCACATACACAGATACACACTCACATATATACACAGACACAGATGTGCGCGCCAGCACACACACACGCATAGACACACACGGATGCGCGCGTGCACGCGCGCGTGCACACACACACATACACACACACATACACGCGTGCGCGCGCGCGCAGAGACATAATTATGCACACAGACGTTCAGAGAGAGAGAGAGAGAGAGAGAGAGAGAGAGAGAGAGAGAGAGAGAGACCTACACCGTTTTCAGTTATATTCTTATCAACTTCAATTACATGAGCAACGTCGGAAGTAGCGAACAACAGCAAAAGAAGCAGCATGAGCAGCAGTGACAGCAGTGCAACAGGCTGCCGTGATAGAGTCTCTTAATGTCCACCTAAGAAACAGAGAGTTCAACACCCAAACCCAAAACAGAACGAAAGACTCCATCCATAACAGCCGGACTGAACCAGAAGTAAGACCCAGACCTTTACGAAACACACGTCTTCAACCTTCTGGAGCAAACTCGTAGAGTGCTCAAAATCGTCTTCCCAAACACCCCTCTAAAAGAAAACAACATCTGCCCTCCCGCCCCATTGTGATCCTGGCAGACGACTGCTGGCATCAACCACTGGAACATCTCACGACTGATCCTCCGTTGCATTCCTGCACTCTTCCTGCAGTCTTCTTGAGGATTATTCCTCTTCCTCCTCCGCCTCCTCTAGTCCAGGGTTCTCTCTCCTCCCACCATGCCCAGTCTCAGCCTTTCCCGTCAAAGTCGGCAGAAGTGTGGATTACCTTCCCCTCCTTTCCCTTCTGGCGTGATGACGTCCCTTGAGTCGTCTCCTGCTGTCAGCAAAGCACTTGTTCCCTTGTTCAGCTTGGGGTGGAGTTCAGGCCAAAGGGGGAATGGGGAAATGATGAGAGCGATGCCATCGGAAAGTTTGTGTGATGGCACCGGAACTGTGGAGGTGCCTTTTAATGCTTGTTTACATGGATGCATGCTCTTGCTGTCAGACCTCCTCAAAACACACACACACACACACACACACACACACACACACACACACACACACACACACACACACACACACGCCACAGAGAGAGAGAGAGAGAGAGAGAGAAGAGAGGAGAGAGAGAGAGAGAGAGAGAGAGAGAGAGAGAGAGAGACAGAGAGAGAGAGAGAGAGAGAGGGAGGAGGAGGAGGGAGAATGGTTTCGGGTATATCCGCAGAGACTGCAGGAGTCTCTCCTCGTGGACATATTAATCTTGCTGAATGATTCAGGTTTTCGTTGCTGGATGCTGATCCGAACAACGGATCACCCCCTCTGCCTCCCCTCCCTCCCCCAAATCTAGTGGATTTTATTCCCCATCTACGTTCCGTTTTCCACCAAATTTCATCAACATCAGTTCAGTACTTGTCGCGAGTGTTGTACATTAATATCTAAACAACCAACCGACCAAATGTACAGACACAGGCAAAAGCTGACCGTACTGGCGAAGATAAGATTATAAACATTTTTTTTTTCACAATCAAACAAACAGGGAAACGAATCAGCCAGTTGAAACACAGAAACAAATAAAAAATCAAACCTACGCGGAAGCATGTGTGGATAAAACGAACCAAACTGAGTTGATACAGTTGTAATCACAAACTGCGCCTGCTTCACGAAAAAAGCACTAAAACCAATAAAATAATAGAGTAATTTGAGCAGTGATCACAGTAGCAGCAGCAGCGACAGCAGAAGCAGCAGCAGCAATAACAACAGCAGTAGCGTTAGCAGTAAATGATACGAACTCTCTCTCTCTCTCTCTCTCTCTCTCTCTCTCTCTCTCTCTCTCTCTCTCTCTCTCTCTCTCTCTCTCCTTTCGACAACAATAACTCATGACTCGTATCCCGCTTTCTCTTTTCAGAATGATTAACGATCCGAGCAAAACCAAAAGTTCTTCTGCTCTGTGTGAACAGGGCCTCAAACACTCTTCTGATTCTTCTTCAGTCCGGCAGAGAAGCTGACACAGAGCTCGACAATATGGTTCTGCAAATCCCTCCAGGGCCACCATTCAGCTCCAACACACCAAGTAATATCTGACAAACGACAGCTACTGTCAGCCACTCCAAAACCACGCGGGCGATTTCATCACGGTGAACGCCATCATGCCCGAGCTGTCCTTCGGCAGATTCCTCCTCCTGGTTGTCTCCGCTTCCCTCCCTGTTATCTCCCGCTGCTTCTCCCTCGCCTCGTTTCTTTTCTGTTCTACTCCCAGTCGTCCTCTCCTTGCTTTTGTCCCCCTCCTTCTCCCTCTCACGCTCCTCCTCTTCCTCTTGCTCGTTCTTCTTTTTTTTTTCTCTCCACTTATTCCTCCTTTCCATCCTGTTTTCCCTTCCACTTCTGTTTCTCCTTCTGTTGCCCCTCCTCCTTTTCTCCTTCCATCTACTGGACCTGAACCACATTCTCCTCCTCTTCCTCTTCATCTTTCTACTCTCCTCACGCCTCTTCCTCCGCCTTGTCTTCCTCCTCCTCCTCTTCCTCTTGTTCTTCCTTCTCCTTTACTTCTTCAAATCCTTTCCATTACCACTTCCTTTGCTACAACTCTTCCTCCTATACTTTCCCTTCCTCTTGCTTCATCTACTCTCCTTCTGCCCGCCCTTCTACCTTTTTCTTCTTCCTTCTACGCCTGTTTGTCCTCTCCTCTTTTCTTTACCATCCCTCCCCTTGTATGCCCCCTGCAACATCTTTTCCCCCTTCTCTCTCTCCCCCTTGTGTTGCTGCTCGGGCTCCTCTTCTTTCAGTCCTCTTCTTCTTTCTCTTCTCTTCTTCCTTTCTTCCTTCTACTCTTCTTTTTCCTTCGTAGACTTTCCCTGCCTTAAGGAGTTTTCGCCTTCAGGGAAAAGGTTTGGTGGAGGTTCTCTCCCCTGGTTCCTTTCCGGCGCGATGACCCTATACTGGCTGTCAGTCACCGTCAATAAAACGCTTATCCCTCGCTCAACCGAGGGGAACTGGAAAATAATGATCATGAAAGTATGAATGACCATGATAGTATGATAAATAATGACCATGAAATATGATAAATAATGACCCCGATAGTATGATAATAATGGCCCTGATAGTATGATAAATGATGAAAATGATAAGCATGATAAATGATGACCATGATAGTATGATAAATGATGACCATGATAGCATGATAAATAATGACCATGATAGTATGATAAATGATGACCGTGATAGCATGATAAATAATGACCTGATAGTATGATAAATAATGACCATGATAGTATGATAAATAATGACCTTGATAGCATGATATAAATAATGACCATGATAGTATGATAAATAATGACCATGATAGTATGATAAATAATGACCATGATAGTATGATAAATGATGACCGTGATAGCATGATAAACAATGACCCTGATACTATGATAAATATAATGACCATGATAGTATGATAAATGATGATCATGATAGCATGATAAATAATGACCATGATAGTATGATAAATGATGACCGTGATAGCATGATAAATAATGACCCTGACAGTATGATAAATAATGACCATGATAGTATGATAATGATGACGTGATAGCATGATAAATAATGACCCTGATAGTATGATAAATAATAAACAATGATAGTATGATAAATAATGACCATGATAGTATGATAAATAATGACCATGATAGCATGATAAATAATGACCATGATAGTATGATAAATGATGACCGTGATAGCATGATACATAATGACCCTGATAGTATGATAAAGAATGACCCTGATATTATGATAAATGATGACCGTGATAGCATGAATATAATGACCCGATAGTAATGATAAATAATGACCATGATAGTATGATAAATGAGATCATGATAGCATGATAAATAATGACCATGATAGTATGATAAATGATGACCATGAGAGTATGATAAATAATGACCCTGATAGTATGATAAATGATGACCATGATAGTATGATAAATAATGACCATGATAGTATGATAAATAATGACCATGATAGTATGATAAATGATGACCGTGATAGCATGATAAATAATGACCCTGACAGAATGATAAATATGATCATGATAGTATGATAAATGGTGACCGTGATAGCATGATAAATAATGACCCTGATAGTATGATAAATAGTAAACATGATAGTATGATAAATAATGATCATGATAGTATGATAAATAATGACCATGATAGCATGATAAATAATGACCATGATAGTATGATAAATGATGACCGTGATAGCATGATACATCATGACCCTGATAGTATGATAAATAATGACCCTGATATTATGGTAAATGATGACCGTGATAGCATGATACATAATGACCA
>CM031604.1:27283361-27295861 GCA_018398815.1 Conus ventricosus
CGAGCATCAGCAGGTCCCATCACTTAATGTGAAGTAAGCACAGTGGGAGTGACAGTTTCGGCCAGGAACCAGCAGTGAAGGGAACGTCACGCCAAATCGCGTTGTTTATAGTCCAGCCGACCACAGTGGCGGTACCAAGGCTACAACCTCCTTCCCCTACGACACAGGCTACTGAACACATGATCAGCAAACCTAGAAGCCATTATAGTACAACACGAGCCCTAATATCAGCAGCAGCAGAAGCCATTGGGGGTAGTATTAGTACTATTGGCAGCAGAAGCCATTGGGGTAGTATTAGTACTATTGGCAGCAGAAGCCATTGGGGGTAGTATTAGTACTATTGGCAGCAGAAGCCATTGGGGGTAGTATTAGTACTATTGGCAGCAGAAGCCATTGGGGGTAGTATTAGTACTATTGGCAGCAGAAGCCATTGGGGTAGTATTAGTACTATTGGCAGCAGAAGCCATTGGGGTAGTATTAGTACTATTGGCAGCAGAAGCCATTGGGGTAGTATTAGTACTATTGGCAGCAGAAGCCATTGGGGGTAGTATTAGTACTATTGGCAGCAGAAGCCATTGGGGTAGTATTAGTACTATTGGCAGCAGAAGCCATTGGGGGTAGTATTAGTACTATTGGCAGCACGAGGAGTCTTCACAGCGAGGGAATAAGGAGGGGGATAAACTAAATTGTCACGAAGGCACGGGTAGTACGTGCAGTATTCACAGCAGTGGTGAAGGATAAACTAAATTGTCACGAAGGCACGGGTAGTACGTGCAGTATTCACAGCAGTGGTGAACGTGGTAGTAAAAACAGCGACAGGAGTGGCAGAAATAGTAGCGCCATGAAAACGGGGGAAAAAAAAATTGGCAGCAGCAGGACATCTGGGAGTCATGACCTGGAATAGGCCTGCCCTCTTACAGTCTGGGAGTCATGACCTGGAATAGGCCTGCCCTCTTACAGTCTGGGTCGTTCAGGGCCGAAACACTTGTCTAGGGGTGGTGGTAGTTGTGGTAATAGTAGCACTAGTAGAAGCATAAGCAGTAGGAGTAGTACCAGCAGCAGCAGCAGCAGTAGCAGTAGCAGTAGCAGCAGCAGCAGCGGCGGCGGTAGTAGTAGTATTAGTAGTGGTAGTAGTAGTGGTGGTGGTAGTAGTAGTAGTATCTGCAGCAGTTGCAGCAGCAGTGGTAGTAGTAGTAGCAGGAAGAGGAGGAGGAGGAGAAAGAGGAGGTGGAGGAGGGAGAGTAAGAGGAGAAGCAGCAGCAGCAGCAGTAGTAGCTGTAGCAGTCATTGTGAAAAGCGGTCACAGGTGTCGTAAAGATACTCACAACAAATCAAGCCGCAGCATGTTTTGCCAGTTTAAAACAATAATCAAATGTGATCACGCCAGTAATATGTTTTGGAACATATAGCTTCAACGCACTACGATACTCCTACTACAGCACTAGCGGTAGTAGTACCTGTGATAGTAAACCAATACTTTCACCAGCAAAGGAACCAGGAATAGTAATCGTACTTATAAACATGATTGTACCAGTAGATGACTGGCAGCAGTGCTAAGAGCAGTATGTAACAGAGACAGTTCTGGCGAAGAAACAAGAAGCATTCTCAAGGCCCAATTCCTCATAAGTAACAATGTAAATCTGCTTCATACGGCAATAACAGTATCAACTACACCAGAAGCGCCAGCAAGTGACAGCAGCAGCAGCAGCAGCAACAGTAGCACGAGCGTCGGCAAAAAGTAGATACATCACCAGTAAAACACACAACACAGTGAAAGACTCCAGAACAATTTGACTAAATCGCCAGTAGGACCCGAACCTTAACGAACCACACTCCTTCACCCACAAACTCAAGCACCAGCTCATTCAGTGCTCAAAGTCACTTCACCCAGATCCCTCCGGGACCATCAGGTCCTGGTAAACGACAGCCGCAATCAACCACTGGAACACCTCACGAGCGGTTCTATCAGAACTAATTCCATGCCACTCATGCGGCCTTCTGAAGGATTATTCCTACTCTTTCTTTATTTCCTCCTCCTCCTCCTCTTCCTCCAACTCATCTTCCTCCACCTCCTCTTCCTTCTCCTCCTCCTCCTTTTCCACCTCTTCCTCTTCCTCCACCTCCTCTTCCTCCTCCCCATCTTCTCACCGAATCTAGATTTTTCCCGTCGAAGATGACAGAAGAATGGATTATTTTCTCCTTCTTTTCCTTCTGGCGTGATGACGTCCCTTGAGCGGGCTATGGCTTTCCATAAAGCACTTGTTGCCTCGTTCAACTTGCGTGGAGTTAGGGGCCAGCGGGGAATTGGGAAATGGTGAGCGAGATGACATCGAAGAGTTCGTGCGGGATGGCTCGTGAACGGGCAGAATGCCTTTTGATGCTCATTTGCATGCATCTTGCTGACAGGTTCTCTCGAAAACACACACACACACACACACACACACACACACACACACACACACACACACACACACACACACACACTCTCTCTCTCTCTCTCTCTCTCTCTCTCTCTCTCTCTCTCTCTCTCTCTCACATGCACACTCACTCACTCTCTCTCTCTCTCACACACACACACACACACACACACACACACACACACACCACACACACACACACACAGTTCTTTGTTTGTTTCTTTCTCCCTCCCTTCCTCCCCCTCTCTCTCTCTCTCTCTCTCTCTCTCTCTCTCTCTCACCTTGATTCCTATCTCACAATTTTGAGGAAAAATATACGAAAACTCCAAAGTCTCTCTCTCTCTCTCTCTCTCTCTCTCTCTCTCTCTCTCTCTGTCTCTCTCTCTCTCTCTCTCTCTCTCTCTCTCTCTCTCTCTCTCTCTCTCTCTCTCTCTCTCTCTCTCTCTCTCTCTCTCTCGCCTTGATTACTTTCTCGCAATTTTGTGGGGGAATAAACACACAAAAAAAAACAAACAAACGAAAACGCCAAAATATTACTACTATTAGTGTATACATTTCAGATCTAACCAGAAGAGGTTTTCAACCCTTCGGGCAAGCTCACAGAGTGCTTACGATTGACTCCTCTTCCAATAAACCTGGGGCAAGCCTGCACTCCAATCGCCCCCCGAGCAGTACGGGCAGACGACTGCAGTTATCGGCCCTTGGACACCACATGGGTACTGCTATCAGAGCTCACTCCGTCACACTCATGCTGGCCTCTGGAGGATTCATCCATGCGCTCTCTCTTTTCTCTCTCTCTCTCTCTCTCTCTCTCTCTCTCTCTTTCACACACACACACACACACACACAACACACACACACACACACACACACACACGCAAACATACACACACACACACACACACACACACACACACACACACACACACACACACACACACACACACACACAATCTGTGTGTGTGTGTGTGTGTGTGTGTGTGTGTGTGTGTGTGTGTGTGTGTGTGCGTGCGTGCGTGCGTGCGTGCGTGCGTGCGTGCGTGCGTGCGTGCGTGCGTGCGTGCGTGTCGTGTGTGTGTGTGTGTGTGTGTGTGTGTGTGTGTGTGTGTGTGTGTGTGTGTGTGTCTTTATCTGTCTTTCTCTCTGTCTCTCTCTGTCTCTCTCTCTCTCTCTCTCTCTCTCTCTCTCTCTCTCTCTCTCACTTTCTCTCTTTCTTTCTCTCTCTCTGTTTCTCTCTCTCTCTCTCTTCCTCCCTCCCTCTCCCGCTCTCTCTCTCTCTCCTCTCTCTCTATCTCTCTCACTCACCCTCTCTCTCTCTTCTCTCTCTCTATCACTCAGCCTCTCTCTCTTCCTCTCTCCCCCTCTCTCTCTTTCTCACTCTCTCTCTCTCTCTCTCTCTCTCTCTCTCTCTCTCTCTCTCTTTTATCACTCTCTCTCGTCTCTGTCTCTCCACGTGAGTCTCTTTTCCTGGTCTATCAATCTAAGTCGCCAAGGTCGCAGGAAGCGTGGATCATCTCTGTGTCCCTCTCCCTTCTGATGTGATGGTTTTCCTCGAGGCGATCATTGCTGGCGATGAAACACTTGTTCCCCCGTTCAGCTGGTGTGGAGTTCTGCCCATGGGGAGACTGGGAAATACGGAGTGGGAAGACATCGACGAACTGACTTGCGATCGGTTCAGGAACGGTGAAGCCGTCTGCTATTGATCACTTACATCCAGAATCACTTACAGAACATCACACACACACACACACACACACACACACACACACACACACACACACACACACACACACGGACATGTGCACATGGACTCATGTACTTGCACAAAGGGCGGGGTCACGTGCTCAGATACATATCCGTTGCCTCCAAATACTTTCACTTTTTTTCTTTCTTTTTCGTTCCCTGTCTACAACTACCAGAGTCGCTAGTGGTCTTTGGTTTGTGTTGGAGCAGTTTTGTTTTCTTTATTTCGGTGGCTACATTACACATTCAGGGAGGTCCTTTGAATATTTTTTTTTTGCTGATGTTATTTCGTTGTTATTGTTTTTTTGTGTCAGAGAGAGAGAGAGAGAGAGAGAGAGAGAGAGAGAGAGAGAGAGAGAGAGAGAGAGAGAGAGAGAGAGAGAGAGAGAGAGAGAGAGGAGAGACAGACAGCCAGACAGCCAGACGGAGACACAGAGAGAGAGAGAGAGAGAGAGAGAGAGAGAGAGAGAGAGAGAGAGAGAGAGAGAGAGAGAGAGAGAGAGAGAGAGAGAGAGTGAGAGTGCATCAGTAACGATGATGTGATTGATAAAAAAGGAGAAATAATAAGGCCATAGTAGAAAGTAGTGTTTGCAGCAGAAGCAGCAATAGTAGTAGTAATAGCAGTTACACAACATAGCAAACAAAACAAAACATGGCACTAGTTACCACAGCAACGGCGAAAGCAACAGCAGCAGCAGCAGCAATAATAATGATAATTGTAGAAGTAGTAGTAGTAGTAGTAGTAGTAGTAGTAGTAGTAGTAGTAGAAGTAGCAGTAGTAGCGGCTCATTCGCTAACAGAAAACAATGTAAGCATGGTGCATGCAGCAAACAATAAGACCATCAATGACATGAGCAATGTGGGAAGTAACGGCAGCAGCAGAGGCAACAGCACGAGTTGTAACAGTGCAACCAGCAGCAACACACCACACAGTGACACACTCCGAAACAACACTGACTGAAGTACGAGTGGGAACCACGATTTCACCAAACACACTTCTTCGATCCCCAGGAACAAGGTCATACAGTGCTACAACATATTCCTTCCAGATCCCCCTCAACAACCCTTCAGCCATCCCGCCCAGGTAATCCTGGCAGACGACTGCCGCTATCAACCACTGAAACACCTCACGAGTGATCCTATCAGAGCGACCTCCATCCCACTCATGCCGTCCTCTGGGGACTATTCCTCTTCCTCCTCTGCCTCCTTCCCGAAAAGTCTCTGCGCTTCCTTCGGTCTCCAAAATTTACGTGCATCTGAGAGAAAAAAAGAATCATACTACTGTTTAGTATAGACCCAGAGAAGCACTGCCTTCACCTGACTGCTCTAGAGGCAGGTGAAGGCAGTGCTTCTCTGGGTCCTCCCCAGCACCTTCGGGTGTTTCTTTTTCTTTTCTAGTATAGATTGTCTGATTGCTTTATTGTTAGATTCTTCTGTTCCAGTCTATCTTCTTTCCTTTCTTTTTAATTTCATTTTAAGATTTTCTACATTCCCCCACCCCACCCCCACCCCCGTACAATACTTAGCATTTTTATTTCTCCTTGTGGTATTATTGTTGAGGCAATTCCGCCGATTTGTTTATTGTTGTAAATTGTTTTTCGTCACTGAGCACACCATAACCTATTACTTGTTGCTGCTTCAGTTTGATCATTTGTTTATGTACACATCACTGATCAATAAAAGAAATGCTTAAAGAGAAGTGTGTATTATCTACTTTTCCTTTCTCTCCCAGCGTGTTGACATTCGCTGAGTCGCTTGTTGTGGTTAATAAGCCATGTGTTCCTTTGTTTTAACTTGGGTTGGTGTCGGGCTAAAGGGGGAACTGGAAAATGATGAGTTCAGAACGTTCGTGTGTGTTAACTGCAAGCAAGCATGCTGGCCGGTCCTTCAAAATTATGCACACACGTATACACAGGGCAACTAGAAGACCAAGAACGATGTTCTCCATACTGGGTCAGGTGCAGGCACACACATACACACACAGACACACACACACACACGCGCGCGCGCGCGCGCGCGCGCACACACACACACACATACACACGCGCACACACACACACACACACACACACACACACACACACACACGCGCACACACACACACACACACACACACACACACACACACACACATACACACACACACACACACACACACACACACACACACACACACACACACACACACACACACACACACACACACACACACGAAAGCGTGCGAGCTTTAACGAACATACGGACATGCACACGCACGTGCGCTCGCGCGCGCACACACACACGCACACACACACACACGCGCGCGCTCGCACACACACACACACACACACACACACACACACACACACACACACACACACACACACACACACACACACACACACCACCATAACAACATGAGAACAACATAACACAAGCACCAAACAAACAAACAAAAAAACAAATTTCTTCCTCCACACTCTTTTTTCCTCTCTATATTTTCCCTCTTTTAACAATATCTGATAAATTGCCTTCTCTTTCTCTGTTCAGAATAATTAACGACGTAAAGAAAACGAAACAAAACCACTCCGTCCTTTGACACAGTGTTTCCACACATTACATAAACAGAATCCCAAATACTGGATACACACTCTTTCGACCCTACATACAAGCTCATAAAGCGCTTGAGATATTCGGCCATTCTCTCCAGAAGAACCATTAAGCTCCAACACAGCAAGCAATGTCCAGCAAACGACAGCCACTCAAATAGCACACTGGCGATTTAATCACGCTGAACTCTGTTACAGTGAAACTAAACTTCGGCGGATTCCTGCACCTCTTCTTCCTCATCCTCTCACTCTCTTCCTCCTCTTCCTCTCCTCCTCCATCTGCTCCTGCTCCTCCTCTTTCTCCTGCTCCCTCTCCTCTTCCCCCCTGGCTCCTTGTGCACCTCTCTTCCTTTTCCTCCTCATCTTTGTCTTGTTCCTCCTCCTCTTCATCCATCTTCTTCTACTTCTTTGTTTTTTTGCTTCTGAGCCTTTTCCTCTTCTTTCTGCCCCCCCCCCCCTCTCCTCCTCCTCCTCTATCGATTCTTCTTCTCCCTTCTCTTGTACCTTCTGCTGCTCTTTATCATCACTTTACCTACTCCTCCTGTTCCTCCTCTTCCTCCTCCTCCTCCACTTCTTCCTTCAACTTCTGTTTCTCCTCCTCTCCCTATTCGACTCTGTGACTCCCTTCTACCCCTCTTCTTTCTCACTTCCTCCTTTTATTGTCCTCCGCCTCTTACTCCTCTTCCACCCTTCCCTCCCCTTCTTTCTTCAACCCCTCTACCCCGTCTTATTTGTTCCTCCTCCTCTCCTTCCTTCTCTCATCTCCCTCATCCTTGCTTCTACTGCTCTCCTATTCCTCTACTTTCTCCTCCTCTTGCTTCACATCCTATTCCTCCCTTTTCCTCTTGCTCTTTCTCCTGTTTTTGTTGCCACTCCTTTTGATTTTCATCTTTCCCCTCTTGCTCCTCCTCCTCTTCTTCCTTCTATTCCTTGTTCTCCTTCTCTTTCTCTTTCTCCACCTGTTGCTCCTCCTTCTTTCCTCCCTTCAACTCAATTTTCCTCTTCTTACTCCTCCTCCTCACTCCCTCCTCTTCCTCTTCTTGCTTCTGCTCTTGCTCCTCCTCCTCCTCTTCCTTTACATCTTTGTCCTCCGTTTTCTCTACTTTCTACTTCCATTGCCTATTCCTTTCTTCTTCCTTCAATATGCGTCCCCCCTCCCCCTCTTTTCCTCTATCCTTCTATTCGTCTTGTTGTGACGCGGATCCTTTCCTGCTTTCACAGTGTCCCACCCTTTCCGGCCCAGATAGACAGAAGTGTGGTTGATCTTGTCCCCCTTTCCTGTTCACCGTGATGGCCTCCCTTGGGCCAGGCCTTGCTGTCAATGAAACACTTGTTCCCCCTGTTCAGCCTGGCTGGAGTTCTGACCGGGGGTGAGGGGGTGGGGCGGTGGGGGTGGGGGGGGGGGGGGGAGACATGAAAATAATGACTATGACTGTGCGGCACTTTGGTGGTGTGAGATTAGCTGAGACTACAGCGGAATAGTCTTAAGTGCTACGCTATGCAGCGTGTGAAATACTTCTGCAACCATACTGTCAGACTTGTAATTAAAAAACAAAACAAAATTAAGGTATAGAGCAGGAGGTAAAGGAGGAGGTGGTGGAGGAGGAGGAGGAGGAGGAATCGTCCAGAGGACAGCAAGAGTGTGAGCTGCAAACCAGACAACAAAATGAGCTGATGATTTCAGAGCTGTGGATATTTTTATGTCTGTGGAACTGCTTTACATTATAACTGGCCTGACACTGCAAAGTAATCAACTCATTTCCATACATCTGTGAGTCATTCTCATACGCGAAAGTACATATGGACACACGTGCACGCAAACACACACGCACGCACGCACACACGCACGCACTCACGCACACACACATTCTCTCTCTCTCTCTCTCTCTCTCTCTCTCTCTCTCTCTCTCTCTCTCTCTCTCTCTCTCTCTCTCTCTCTCTCTCTCTCTTACACACACTCAAACGCATGCACACAGGCACGCACTCTCTTATACACACTATTAAATGCATGCACGCATGCACGCACGCACGCGTGTGCGCACACACACACACACACACATGCATAGACACACCCACACCCTTGATTTTGGATGAAATGCCGTGAACGTGTTTGCAAAAGCTAAACACAAGAAGTGAACCCATGAAACAAAAGAAGTACACAGAAATTGAGTTCGTGAATCTGTTCGATCTGTGCGCGTGCTAGATAAATTGAGTTCAACTGAGACCTTTTTTCCATATTAGATGATAAAAAAAAAATCTTAATGTGATAAATAAGTAAATGTTTTTCACAATCCTTCATATGTACGATATTTCACTATAGAACGAAGTTCATCTCCTATGACGTTCATTTTATTTCCTGCATATACTCTATCCTCTGTAATATTGCCATCTTTCCTAACTAGTTTAGCCTGTGATGGGTATTGGCATTCATGAATGCACGTATGGACAGACACATAAGCACACACAGACAGACAGACAGACAGACAGACACATACACACACACACACACACACACACACACACACACACACACACACACACACACACACACACACACACACACACACACACACACGTTATGTTAGTTTTTTTTTAGCAACCTATTTCCTTACAGCACTTTCTTTTCTTTTAGAAATTTCTAGCATTCACTGGCTGATTAAGGATGCCGATGAATTCCCTTTCTTTCTTTTTTCTTCTTCTTTTTTTTTCCTTTTTTTTTTGAGGGGGGGTGGGGGATGTGGCTTAGTAGTGAGAACAGCGCAGAATTATAGACTGTGATAATCCCCGTTTGATTCCAAGGGAAACTCGACACTGTCAGCGTTGTCTGGCTGTTGAGTCCGACTCACAGAAAGAAAGGAAACGAAAGGCTCCTGAATAGGCGATATAAAGGGTTCTGTTCTCAAGATGGACCACGATGGTCCCCGTACGCTGCTAGAGAAGGATGTTTTGTTAATGATATAAAGTACTCATTTTCCTATTCCACTTTTCTTTTCCTCACAAGCTCTCGTTCCCTTTTATCCCTTTTCCTTTATAATTTCCATCAAGTCATTTTTGTGACAAGTCATTTTTTAAGACAAGTCATGTTTTAAGATTACCCTCTTCAAGACCTGAAACCCAAGCCATTAAAAGGACCCCAGCAGGCCAGAGAAAAAGAGGACGACCCAGGATGTGCTGGCGACAGACAGTGGAGAGAGACCTCAGATTCACTGACAGAGGATGGAGTGACACTACCAAACTGGCTGAGGACCGTGCACAGTGGAGTGCCTTGACTGCCTCATGCGTCGCAAGACGCGGGAACATCTAAGTCTAAGTAAGTCATGTTTGTGACAGTGGAGTGTTAGCCTGCATTTGTTTTCTCCACCACTACTGATTTGTTCATCATATATGGGGTATCAGTTCAATATTGCATCTCTTAGGAGGTACAAATATAGGCCGTTTTTTTCGTAATTCTTAACACTTCTGTGACTGACATTGCTTGGGTTATTAAACAGTAGAGCTGACAGCTTTGACTTTTAACACCTTTCGACTTCCCGTGTATACTTCAATCCATCCTTAAGGTTAGGCTGAAAGATTTCTCCCTAAGTTTATCACTCTTTACGTAACGATTTCAGTTTCCCAAGAACCTGCTTCCTCACGGTGCTTTCTTCTGGTCTTTCATTTTCTACCCTTCACTGGCTGCTTTGAGGTGCCATTGGATTCTGCTTTTGAACTCGTGGCGGTGAGAACAGCACAGAATGACAGACTTTTGTACATCTCCGCTTGATGCCATGGGAGGACTCACACAATCAGCCGTGTCTCTCTGATGAATCCCAATAAGTGGACGAAAGGCCTCAGGCCTCTGAACTGGCTATATATATGGTGCCGTTGTTCACGACAGTCAACGGCGGTCCCCATATGCTGCTAGTGAAGAATTTCAGTTTTATGACCTAAAGCCCTAATTTTCTTTATTACTCTCACCAATGTTTTCCCTTCTCTCACCAATCCCTCTTTTTTTCGTTTGCAATTTTTGCCACATCATTGCTGTGATGACGGAGGAATTGTGAGCCTGCACTTGTTTCCACTATATATTTATCACATACACACGCACGCACGCACGCACGCTCGCACGCACGCACGCACGCACGCACGCACGCACGCACGCACGCACGCACGCACGCACGCACGCACGCACACACACACACACACACACACACACACACACACACACACTCAGGCTAAAATGAATGTGTTGTGTCAATGGAAACTTGAATCAATATAAACGCAATGATGGAAGCAGAACATGTAACCGCCAAAAGTTCAATACTACAGTATTGATAACCAAGGGATCACCAGCACAACTAGCTTAGTGTAGATTTAGTTGTGGGGGTACGATTACAGTTGGTGTGAACCAGCAATAAAAGAGGCAAGTCCAAACACGTTATTTCTAGCCAAGCCGACAGCTACAGCTGTATCAGAACTGGAGGCACGTATCTGAAAGACAACGGTTACTGACCACACGATCAGCACAGCTAGCAGGCTCTAGAACCTCAGCACTGTAGGAAGCAGCAACGGCAGAGACAGCATCAACAGAAGCAGTCATTGTACCGTTGCAACTACAGTAGACTTCTGAGCAAAAGAGAAGCAGAGACGGCGAGATCAATACCCATCAATTGAACCACTGTACTCCCACCACCTGACCTCCCTTCCTGGTCTGCCCACCATCCACATCCACGCCCCTCCCCCCCCACCTCTCTCTCTCTTTCTCTCTCTGTCCGTACTTAATATTACATAATTTTTGCAGGAAAAACCACAAAAGTCAAAGTTTTACAACTAGGGCTACCAACACGTAAGAACAAAACCACTCTCCAATCACTTTTTCGCCCCGCTGCGGCAAGCTCAGCGAGTGCTAACAATCTTACCCTCCTTCAGCAACCCTGGACCAGCCTTCACTTCAATAAGACCAAGACATATGGGCAGACACCACTTTTCTAACACCAAGACATATGGGCAGACACCACGTCAATAACACCATGACATATGGGCAGACACCACGTCAATAACACCATGACATATGGGCAGACACCACGTCAATAACACCATGACATATGGGCAGATACCACGTCAATAACACCATGACATATGGGCAGACACCACATCAATAACACCATGACATATGGGCAGACACCACGTCAATAACACCATGACATACGGGCAGACACCACGTCAATAACACCATGACATGCGGGCAGACACCACGTCAATAACACCATGACATACGGGCAGACACCACGTCAATACACCATGACATACGGGCAGACACCACGTCAATAACACCAAGACATACGGGCAGACACCACGTCAATAACACCATGACATATGGGCAGACACCACGTCAATAACACCATGACATATGGGCAGACACCACGTCAATAACACCATGACATATGGGCAGACACCACGTCAATAACACCATGATATATGGGCAGACACCACGTCAATAACACCATGACATATGGGCAGACACCACGTCAATAACACCATGACATACGGGCAGACACCACGTCAATAACACCATGACATATGGGCAGACACCACGTCAATAACACCATGACATACGGGCAGACGACTGCTATCAGCCACTGGAACTTCCCTCGGGCAATCCTTTCAAAGCGAATTCCATCACACTTACGCTAGTCTCTGGGGAATTCTCTCTCTCTCTCTCTCTCTCTCTCTCTCTCTCTCTCTCTCTCTCTCTCTCTCTCTCTCTCTCTCT
>CM031604.1:27300861-27305861 GCA_018398815.1 Conus ventricosus
TTTGATAATCTATTTTCTGACTATGATGTGTTTTGCAAACCTGCTGTCAAATTCAGTAGACAGGGGAGACCATCAGGTGGAATTGTTTGTTTGATCAGGAAGGAGTTTTCCCCATTTGTAAAAGCTGTTGATGTCAATTACTCCAATTTTTGTGTATTTGTAATTGACAAAAATTATTTGGAACAGACAAAGATGTTTTGTATTTTTGTTGCTACATTCATCCGGAAAATTCTCCTTTTTATACCTTTTTTGATTTTGAAAATGGAATCAGTTTACTTGAAGATTGTTTGATAGAATGTTTGTTAAGAAAAGATGTGTATGTCATAATTAATGGAGACTTGAATAGTAGAACATCCAATATTTCTCAGGATTTTTCGGGAAAAAACATTTTTGATAGACAATGTGATAGTCATTCTCTCAGTATAAATCGTAACTCTGAAGACTGTACATTAAATAATTACGGAAAGTTGTTACTAAATCTATGCACTGCCTTGGATTTGTGTATTGTTAATGGGGTATGTAATGGCGACCTAGAAGGACGCTATACATACATATCTGATTCTGGCTGCAGTGTTGTTGATTACTTTATTATTTCAAGCGATCTTCTTGCTTTGGTATATGACTCATGTAAATTTCAAGTTTTAGACCGCATAGATTCAGATCACATGCCTGTTTCTTTCATTGCTGTTTTTCCAAAGGAAAATGTTGTTGACAATAATGAACAAGAAACCCATGTTATAGAGAAACTTGTATGGAATAATGATTGTGCTAATCGATTTCAAGAACTATTATGTGGGGTAGATGTTGTTAGAAAAATGGAAAATGCCATAGATATGATACAATCCGACGTAAATGAAGCTTTGAACATGTTTAATGAGTGTGTAAAGGAAAGTGCTAAGTGTATGAAGAAGCATATACGTGTCAATAGAAATGACAGATATGATGATTGGTATGATAAAGAGTGCCGAATCAGTAAATTAAAGCTAGACAATTATTAAGAATTAGCTGTCGTATCATGATCCACAAGACAGAGCGGCTTATTGTGTTGCAAGGCGGGAATACAGAAATTGTTAAAAAGAAAGGAGAAAGAGTATAACAAGTTCTTAATAGATAAGTTGATTTCCTCAGTTAAATGCCAAAAAGACTTCTGGGAGACTGTTAAGAAAGTATCTTTCAAAAGAAAACAACCAAAGAATAAGATAACTAGCGATACTTGGTTTCATCATTTCCAAAATTTGTTAGGACAGAATGTCAGTGACAGTGTTAATAATGAAGAAATGGCGGATGCTGACGTAGATAGTTCATTTAATCGTCCAATATCCATAGAAGAGGTTACTTTAGCTATTAGAAAACTGAAAAATGGCAAGTCAGCTGGCCCAGATGGTCTAATTGGAGAATTATTTAAACATGCAACACAACAGGCTGTGCTATTTTTTCATAAATTTTTTAATAAGTTATTTGATGAGGGCATGTACCTGATAATTGGTGTGAATCAATTATTTTGCCTATATTCAAAAAAGGCGATGTTGACAATCCAATAATTATAGAGGAATTTCCCTTAGTGACATTAGCAGTAAACTATTTGGAATAATTATTAATAGGAGAATACAAGAATGGGTTGATGAGAATAATATAACCGGGGAACAGCAAGCAGGATTCAAAAAAGGGTTATTCGACCGTGGATCACATGTTTACTTTGTTGGCACTAATCCAAAAGCAGTTTTCTCGAAATCGTAAGCTATATGTTGCTTTTATAGATTTTCAAAAGGCATTTGATTCAATCAATAGAAATATACTCTGGCCAATACTACAAAAAAATGGTATATGTGGTAAACTCTATAGGTGTATTAAAAGCATGTATAATGTTGTTAGAGCTAGAGTCCGGTGTGGAGGTAAACTGACAGATTTCATTAATTGTACAGCTGGGGTCAGGCAGGGAGATGCATGTAGTCCAGTTTTATTTTCCTTGTTTATAAATGAACTAGCTATAGAAGTTATTAATAATGGTAGACATGGTGCCTTGTTGTCTCTTGATACCTTAGAGTTGTTTATTCTCTTATTAGCTGATGATATTATTTTGATATCAGAAACGCCTGTTGGTCTACAGACACAGTTGAATAATTTACGACGTGCAGCTGGTACTCTTCAATTAAAAGTTATTGTCAAAAAGTAATATCATTGTGTTTCGTAAGGGGGGCTATCTTGGTGCAAGGGAAAGATGGGTTTATGGTGATGTTAATATGCCTGTTGTTAATGCATATAGGTATTTAGGTATAATATTTTCTACACGTTTGAGTTTCACAGGTGCTTGTAAAGATCTAGCAAGTAGGGCAAAGAATGCTTTACTGTGTATTATGAAAAAGTTGTATGTTTTGAATAATACATCCCTTAAGGTATTCATCAAGTTATTCGATACCCAAGTACAGCCCGTTCTACTTTACGGCTCTGAATTATGGGGCTTAGACAAAGCTGCTACTTGTTGTGAATCTGTGCATTTATTTGCTCTAAAAAAGTTTCTTGGTGTAGACAGACGTACGCCGAATGATATGATATATGGAGAAACCAATCGCTACCCAATATTTGTTTTATCTGCTGTTAATTGCATTCGTTATTGGCTTAAATTATTGCAAATGTGTAACGATAGAATTCCTAGAAAAGCCTACAATATGCTTCTAGATATGGACTCTAAAGGCAAAAATAACTGGGCCTCCAAAGTACGTTTTTGTTTGACAGAATATGGGTTTGGGTATGTTTGGTTTAAACCAGGGTGTGGGAAATATCAAAGTATTTTTAAATATTTTCAGGCAACGATTAATAGATTGTACATGGCAAAAATGGTCTGACCATATTCACAATAGTGACAGATTTAGTTTCTATAACAATTTTTGCAGTGTGCATGATTTGAAACCATATTTGACCACTATTATTGATAGACATTTACAATATGTTACAACACGATTTCGTTTAGGAATATCAGAATTAAAAGTGCACCATTATAGATACAGAATGGCTACCAACGAGGATCTGATTTGTCCATTATGTAAAGTAGCACAAGAAGATGAAATACATTTTGTTCTTTGCTGTCCTGCTCTTAGTAGTATTCGTGAAAAGTTCATCAAACCTAAGTATTATAGTCAACGAGTTTATTCAAATTGTGTTTATTGATGTCTTCTCAATCAGTTGAAGTTGTTAGAGGTCTTTCAATGTTTCTTTCAAAAGCATACAAGTTCAGAGAAACTGCCACATCTTAAGAATTTTGTTTGTATCATCTTTGTTATGTTTTTGTTAAGTCATAACTAGCGCTGCTTCAATGTTCTTTTGTTGTTCACATTCCCCTCATAAGGGGCCTTGGCCTAAATGAAAATAAACGGGATTCTGAATTCCGAATCCGAATCCGAATCCGAATCGAATCTGTCTGTCTCTCTCTCTTCTCTCTCTCTCTCTCTCTCTCTCTCTCTCTCTCTCTCTCTCTCTCTCTCTCTCTCTCTCTCTCTCTCTCTTTCTCTCGGCATGTTCTATCAGGTCCAACGTTTCTCACTACAGTGGCCTCTCTTTTCCCTTTCCCCTTCAGTGTGGTGACGTCCCCGAGTCGGCCATTGCTGTCGATTAAACACTTGTACCCGGTTCAACTCGGTTAGACTTTGGTCCTTGGGGGGATGGAAATATGATGAGTGAGATGCCATAGACCAACTGATGTGCGATCGGTCTAGGGGTGGCGAGACTGTTATTGATCAGGTAAACTCACAAGCGTTGCAATAACATTAGGCACACAGGCAGATATGTACTCACGCATTCGTGCATGTGCACACAGAGCCAGGCCATGTACTCTTAGGCATATACACATTGACTCTTTATATTTGTGCACTAACTCACGCACACATAGAACCATGTTCTAGATCTGCCTATAGAGCTTGTCCAAACCTTTTGAGATGTTTCCATAGCTAAAGGTAATCAACTGCCCAAACAGAAACCAAAATAATTGGGAAAAAAAGTAGATGGAGGAAAAAGTCATACATCTAAATTCGATTACCATGGGAAGCACGATTATGTTTAAATGTTCTTGTTGAAGAGCATAGAATGTCAAAATGCTGTAAATAAGAGGGACAACAAAGATATCAGGTGCAGAACTTTTAAAAGACGAAAGGGATTCAGAGAAGATACGTGAAGCGATTTCAAATCAGACTGTTAGGCAGAATGTGACCTACACATGTGGTTTTGTAATGTATGGGCGCCATGCCTGATGCTACTTCCAGCAAGCATGAGAAGGACAGAACAGAACACATTTTGGAGAAACTTGCATGTGGGGGGGAGGGGGGGGGGGTTGTTTTTGGAAACAACTCTAGTAACACAGGCAATAACATGATGAAAACACATAACAATTTGTTCCCTGAATGAAAAGATCGTATTTTTTCTGAGCACTACTATACTACACTGCTTTCCGTTGTTTGCAAAACCCCATGTTTATATATGTAAACTAAAGGAAGAAATGCCTCAGGTGAATATACCTAAGAAGTTATTAAAAGACTGAGGCGAGATGGAAAAATAAACTAACAATCGGCAAATTTCTACGTAGAATGTCACAATTATACAGACTTGACCACAAATTAAAAGGTTCAAAGAATCGTTTTCTCCATCCCCGTGCACAAACTATGGAAAGATGTTGACATGGAAACAGCTGTTCTGAAACATGCGCATGATCTTAGCATGTGCAAATCATGTGTTCTCTTTACTGTTAATGTAATGATTGTTGCTTCGTTAATGTTTTAGCTTAGCTAGGTTGCTTGCTTGACTTTCTTGTTCTGCTATATAGCTTGCATACTTCGCGGATTCCTCCCTCTCTCTCTCTCTCTCTCTCTCTCTCTCCTCTCTCTCTCTCTCTCTCTCTCTCTCTCTCTCTCTCTCTCTCTCTCTCTCTCTGTCTCTCTCTCTCTCTCTCTCTCTCTCTCTCTCTCTGTGTGCGTGCATGTGTGCGTGCATGCGAGTGTGTGTGTGTGTGTGTG
>CM031604.1:27310861-27313361 GCA_018398815.1 Conus ventricosus
ACACACACACACACACACACACACACACACACCACACACACACACACCACGCACGCACGCACGCACGCACGCACGCACGCACGCACGCACACACACACACACACACACACACACACACACACACACACACAGGCGCGCGCGCGCACGACAGAGACACACACCTTATCTACCATCACCGTCTAGCGTGTTCAAAGAAGCAACGTCTGTATTTAGTCTTCCAATCCCATCTTCAGAATTTTAGGGTTTAATCCGATTTTCTTCGATCGACAGATAGAAAACTAAATTAAAACGGGTCTACGCGGTCAGATAAGACGTCGTAATTGAAGGAGGGAGACAGAAGGAATGCTAATCAGAAGACAGGCATGCTAAAGTTCAAGAAGCTGTTGTCGTTTGTTATTACTATGGTTGTGGGTTCCTTTGGATGCCTTTCCATGGATGGTAAATCTGGAAACACACATCATATCTTCAGAGAAAAGTCCATATATTCAGCAATGAATATTTTATGATCTATAGGTATCTCATATACGGGGCATAAGAACACTGACCAGGTGGGACACCTATCCACTGGCCTATTCCGGCCTATCCCTATTCGCCGGCCTAATGAGCATTGAAGTCAAGCATAAACGCTTTGGCATACCCTGTGAAAAGTGGATGCTCATGTTTAAAAAATAGCTCCATTCGCCACTATAGTGGAAAACAAAATGTCAAAGTCTGTAAATAAGAACTTGTTTATTGAAAAATGATCCACGTGCGCGCGCGCGCACACACACACACACACACACACACACACACACACACACACACACACACACACACACACACACACACACACACACACACACACACACGTGTGCACGCGCACACACACACACACACACACACACACACACACACACACACACACACACACACACACACACACACACACACACACGCACACACACACACACACACACACACACACACGCATTTACATGCACACACACACATGCTCGCAGACCAGAACATTTACTCACAAGTTATTAAGCGCCTTAATTTTTGTTTTTTTGTTTTTTTGTTTTGCTGTCCCAACCTCTGCGCTACCTCAGAGGCAGTGCACCCACGCCGCTCATTCCGACACCCCGTCCACAGCCATAGCCTGGCTGACCCCGCCGCAGCCCCGGCACCAGCAATCCACAGGGAGCAGTCAATGTCAAGTCGTCATGAGGCAACCCACCGGAGGAGACACTGCCACTGCACTGCTGCCGAGTCACTTCGGTGGAGTTCAGTGGCGCCTGTTCTGATCTAACATATGCAGGACACCACCTACTAAGCCCCCTACTGACGACAATAATTGCTTAGTCGCGGAGCCGGCGTGAGTGAGCTCTCCCTCCGGAGGGCGCCACCACGTCCGTCCAACGACAGCTTCCATGGACTCGCCGATACCGGTGACCCCGACGGAAGCAAACCAAGGCCACAGACGCGGAGAGGACATCGAAACTGAGGTCACCATGAGAGCAGGGCATGAAGGGCCACAGTATTTGAGACTTTTTTTTTAATGCTGATCAATGGGAATGAGGATGATTAAGATGATGCTACGGATTTCCATTTCGGTCTGAGACTACATGACAGGGCTGTACTCTACGCTTCCTTTCATAATATATCCTGGCGTCAACCAGGCCCGAGAGATACAGGCACCTGCAGTGTTGGTCATGAAATTTGAGCAACACTCTCAGAAACGCATCCATTAAGTGGATGAAACTCGACTGTGTGGTCCCAGTCTTCCCAACTGAGTCCGCAGTAAACTCAACTCTGGGTAGGAGCCGGTCGGGGCAGAAAAAACCCACATGACTCTGATGGGATTCGAACCCACGACCTCCCAGCCGGGAGTCCGCGACGCTAACCACTTCGCCACGGCGGCTGGTAAGCGCCTTAATCTTGTTTTTGTTTGGGGAATGGGGGTACAGGAAGGATGTTTCACTGTGAAACCTGTCCAAGACCAGTCTACAGGGTAAAGTGGAGGGTGGACATATACCTCACAATGGCTCTCAGTCCAAGACCAGTCTACAGGGTACTGTGGAGGGTGGACATATACCTCACAATGGCTCTCAGTTCGAGACCAGTCTACAGCGCACTGTGGAGGGTGGACAATCATCTCACCATGTCTCCCTGTCAAACACCGTTCTCCAAGATACTGTGGAAGAAAGACAAGTATCTTACCATGCCTCCCTGCCCAGGACTACTCTACAGGGCACAGTGGAGGGTGGACGTGTATCTCACCACGATTCCCAGACAAAAACCATTCCACAGGTTACAGTAGAGGGCTGACGTCCCGCAGGCAGACCGAAGAAGTCCCGAGCGAACAACAGAACGGATTTGACTGTTCACAACATCCGTTCCCGGCTACACAGGACAGGACAGAGGACTGTGAAGACCCACTACTCCGCAAAGCTATGTCACAGCTCCCTATTTGTGGGGAAATAATAGCTGTCTGCTTACGTGTGCATACGCTGGAGGGCGC
>CM031604.1:27323361-27335861 GCA_018398815.1 Conus ventricosus
TGTTTCGTGCAAATACAGGTTGGTGGTCTCTCCAATTTATATCTTTTGCATCAAGGAATCCGAGGCATTTGACCATCTCTCCAATTTACATCTTTTGCATCAAGGAATCAGAGGCATCTGACCATCTGTTTTGGAAAATTGTGAGACGGTGCATGGTTTCTGGAATCATGTATGGCAACAGCTGTTTACAAAATATACATACTGAACCCCGTTAGTAATAGAGGCCCAGTCTGATGCACAAGAAAAGCAAACAACTGATAAACGACGGTTTTGTTTGTGTGGTTGTATGCTTCAAATCCAAGGAAACAAAAAGTACACAACCAAGTATTTCATCCAGATTTCTTTGGCCTTTAAGTACATTTAAGAAATAGCTGTGAAAAAAGGAAATAATGAAGATATTGGGTCAAGACTCTAGCAACTGTTGGCTACCCCACTTTCCATTGCTACCTACCAACAATGTCAAGATTCGATCGTACTGAGGATGTAATACACATCAAACAGTGTGGATGGAGCAGGACAGGTGGAAGGCACTGGAGGGGGAGGGAGAGAAGTGCCAGGGGTAAGGTGGGAGAACTGAATACGAGTGCTACAGTTATGCGCTGAAAGTAAATGTGTCTCACGATTTAACAAAATCATATTCGTTAAATGATAGAAACATACGTATGTTTAAACTTTGAGACGTGTGTGATCATCTACGATGAAATGGATCGGATGCTAACTTAGAATTTTTATGATTGATAAAAGTGTAAATTCATGATACAAAATATAGAATTTTGGTACATTTAATTCTATAAACACTTTGAACATTTTGTAGGGATTTTACTCTGACCAGATGACAGCCCCGATATGATTCCTCAAATGTTAGCGATTTTGAAAGATCTCAATTCTACAGACTGATTTTCTGGAAATTATCTTTAAACCCCTTTTCTGCTGGAACTCGGGGGCCATCTAAAAACCTGGTGAACAATTTCCGTACCCCTCAATGGTGCTACTCTTCCACCGTCCACTGTGGCCACCTCACGCACAGCACCATCCAAGTTTTTCCTGCCACAAAGCCAGCACTAGCAGAGCACAGCAAGCAATCAAAATGAGGTAGTTGTGAGGTAACCCACCAGAAGAGACACTGCACTGCTCCTGGGTCATTTCGGCAGTGTGCAGCAGTGCCTGATGCAACATCAGCTGGACATCGCCTCTTCCGATCCCAAACATCACCCACCAGCCCCCTCGTGAAGATAACAATCGATTAGTCGAAGACCTCCTGTGAGTGAATGCCGTCACATTTGTCCAAAGACAGTCCCCATAAACTTGCCAGTTCCGCTGACTTTGGCACGATCTCATCTCGGGGATGGATGTGGAGAGCAAAATGAAAGTATGGTCACCATGAGAACAGGCTATGAAAGGACATAGAATCTGAAACTTTGTTGTTGTTTTTTACACGATAATCGATGGGGATGATGAGCATAATAGTACGGACTTTCATTCTGTTCTGAGGCGAAACATATCAAGCAATGTGTGGAAAAGAGCTGACTGCGACGTCGTGTATTCCTGTGAAGCACTGCAAGTAGGTCAGCGGAACGCACACTTAACAACTCTGATACTGTTCTGACGTAACAGGCCTGTACTCTGAACTTCGTTTACTCACACACAGCAACGTCAACCAAGCTTGAGAAATACAGGTACCTGTAGAATTAGTCACAGACACCAGAAACAATGTCAAAAGTGCATCCATCGGGTAGACAGAAATTTTGTGTATTCTTCCTGTCTTCTTATCTGAATCCCTAGCACTCTACATGGATTAAGAGCTGGCCGTAGATGCAAAGAGAGAGAGAAAGAGAGAGAGAGAGAGAGAGAGAGAGGGAGGGAGAGAGAGAGAGAGAGAGAGAGAGAGAGGAGAGAGAGAGAGAGAGAGAGAGAGAGTGCGTGCGTGCGTGCGTGCGTGCGTGCGTGTGTGTGTGTGTGTGTGTGTGTGTGTGTGTGTGTGAGTGTGTGCGTGCAGGAAACGAACTCATCTTTTCACTGTTGTTGAACAGAACAGAAAAAAAAGAAAACTTTTCTCCCAAACACAACGATGGTTCTTCTATGAGCTGAAATTAGACATAATACAAAATAGTATACTGCTCGTTAGCTAGTTGTGGAAAATTGATTTTGTTTTTTTCCGCTTTTTGTTTTTTGTTTTGGCAGATGAAGAGGACAGTGTGAAGCACCAAAAATGAAGAGGTGGATTTTGGCCTTAGGAGGAAAAAAAAAAGAAAAAAGGAAGTCCTCACCTTAGGTGCTCCATTGATCCGACAACTGATGCCTCAAAAAAAAAAAAAAGAAAAGTATACTGCTCGAAAAAAACTGTATACGGAGACTTTTGTTTCCAAATGGCAACCATGTAAGACGTTGCTCGTCGACAAGATTGTATTAAGAATTAATTCTGATTTTGTATATTTTACCATTATGATATTAGCTGTCAAGGTCTCTTACATTGTGCAAAACTAGATAAAGCCCAATGGAGTTTTACTTGTGAAAGGAACGAAGCCAGCTTTATACCAATGTGATAGGGGCAAAAACATCATCACAAGTATTCTTTATTTCGCTAAAGAAAAACACGGATATGGAATCAAATAATATACTGCCCGAAAAAAGTTTATACGATGACTTTTGGTTATAAATGGCAACCGTGTAAGATATTGCTTGAGAGACAGGCTGCCTTGTGAACGCATTTAGCCTTGAAGATCATATCATCAATTTGATTATACCCGCCAAGACCCCTTTTAATATGATACAATCCCAATGGGAATACGTATAAATCAGAATATGTTCTGTAACCACCAACTATAAAGTTTCGGAACAAACATCTGTCAGTCTGTCTGCGTGTCTGTCTGTTCTAATGATAAATGACTTTCTTTTTTTTTTTTGCATCTCCTTACATGCCCATCATTGTGTTTAATTTTGAATTAAAACGTCAGGGGAAAATAGAAATGAAGTCGGCTCGCACGCTTAGGCGCCTAATGTGTACAGTGTGCTGTCTTCTTGTCATTCTGTTTCTTTAATGAATTAAAAACAAACAAAGAAACAAAACCCGAAATATTATCTTTTTGTCATTCTGATTATTTAACAAAACACACACACACACACACACACACACACACACACACACACACACACACACACACACACACACACACACACGCACACACAAAAAAACCCGAAATGTTACCTTTATTTCATTTGGTTTCTTTGCCGAAAATGAAGTTTTAATCACATGTGCCTGAAAGGAAGAAAAACTGTGTGCACACTGCATGCTATGATCCTGAAGCTTTCAATCATACCCCATGAAGGGAGGACAAATTAGGCATTCGGCGAGTGCTGATGTACCACCAGTGTCTGCAGTTTTCCTCACCAGTTATCCATGTGCCTTTTCCTTTTTGTCTTCGTTGTATCCTTGGTGGTTCTCCTTTCCTTTGTTTCTCCGCTTTTCGGTGTCTGTTCCCTTCTTTCTTGTTCCCTATCTTTCCTTCTTGTTGCTTTTGTTTTTGTTGTTGTTGTTGTTGTTTGTTGTTGATGATGTAGTTGTTCTCCTCCTCCTCCTCCTCCTCCTCCTCCTCTTCTTCTTCTTCTGATTCCGTTTCTTTCTTTTTTTTCATCATCTTCTTCCTTCTTCTTTTTCTCTCTCCTCTCCTCATGTCTTGCCTCTCCACCGATATAGGTCTAACTCCATTATTCCAGTTATCCTTAATACGGAGGAAACTGGTGACTTACGGGCAAGGATGGCTGCTGAGGTGAAGGGAAGGTGCTCATGTGGTTCGGCTGCAGAGCACGCTATCAACGTTCATAAATCTGTCGATGTTTTTTCTTCAAGGTTGTTTGCGTTTTATTAACTATTCTTTTTTTTTTGTTGGCATTTGCATTTTATGTTTTACGCGAATTATTTTGAAAGCAAGGCATAACAATTTTATTTTTTATCATCTTCAGTTAAGCCACCGTTCTGTGCAATACAGATGTGATTTATGGTATTTAGGAACAGCAGCTTATAGACATATCGAGGCTATCTTATGATGACCTAGTAGGAGTAAATCCAACGTTTTCTATAAACTCTCTCTCTCTCTCTCTCTCTCTCTCTCTCTCTCTCTCTCTCTCTCTCTCTGTCTATGTGTGCGTGCGTGTGTGCGTGTGTGTGTGTGCGCGCTCGTGTGCGTGTCCGTTCTTTATTGGCCTAGATTTACAAAATAGTCTCAAAGCATATACTATGCTGCAGAAAGAAACTCGTGGAGGGCGTGGCAGCAGAGAGTCCTCAGAAGAGAAGCCCCCTTCAAGCAAGTGTTTCGGCCCTTATCTCCTGACACTCCAGGGGGGTTGGGACACAACCGGTTCATGACTCCGGATGTCCCTCTGCTGCCCCTTTTGTTCCCATCTTGGGACGAGCCATGGCTGGGATTCGAACCCATGACCCTCTGGACATGCTCATTTTCCACTTGATGACTCGCACTCTAACCAAGGAACCACTGGGACACCTGATATTTGTAGGAAAGTTAAGCCTTATGAAGTTCACTTTTGTTCCTCCTTGACCAGATCCAGCTTGAACACCTCTCTGCCGCTTCTGCCATTGCTTTCTGGGCTCTGGTTTTTTCCCTCCCTGCAACTGAGAGCTGTTTCATGAGGCTGTATGCAGACGTTCCTACAAACCCCCTAGCTCCAATTTCTGCAGTGAGGACTTTGACCTTATAGCCTTCTCTCCTCAGGCTGTTTGCCAGATCAGCATACTCTTCAGTCTTGTAGATTTGAGCTGCCTCCATTCTGCTCTCATATGGCACAGTGAGCTCGATCATGATCAGCTGCTTGGTTGACTGAGAGTGGACTACTATGTCTGGTCTCATGCCACTCTTGCTGATGATCTCTAGGTGACTCTTCCATTCTGGGAGGTCTGCAGTGCACTCCCAGTCACCTGCCCCGTCCAGCAGACTCTGCCTGCATGTTCCGAGTGGCACTGTTGTTCTTGGCCATGATTTGCTGCCTCCTGCCGTGAAGAATGTAGCGGATGCTTTTGGAGTCCTGATTTTCCCTTTTGTGGTGTTGGTACTAGCCCAGACTGCTTGTACAATTTCTTTGAGCACTTGGTTGTGCCTCCATGTGTACCTTCCTTGAGCCAGGGCTACTTTACATGAGCTTAGGACATGCTCCACTGTTTGTTTTTTCATGGCAGAGGGGGCATGCAGGATCGTCTGTTTTTCCCCACTTCACCAGGTTTGCATTTGAGGGCAGAAGGTCATATGCAGATCTGAGAATGAAGCTGATCCTGAGAGGGGCCATGTGCCAAATGTCATTCCAAGTGAGACTTCTTTGGAGTGCTTTCTCCCACGTTGTCAATTGCCCTTGCTGGCTCTGCTGAACTGCTTTCTGCATATACTATGCTGTATTATATATATATATATATATATATATATATATATTATATATATATATATATATATATATATATATATATATATATATATGAGATGTAACGATATCTGGATTATCAGATGTGCCTCTACGAGACGAAAGTGCTGAGACGTGTGCAGGCAATCCTCGGGGACCCATCACACCCCTTGCACAGTGAGCTGGACTCTCGGAGGTCGGTGAGGGACTCTGGCAGACTGCTGAGTGTCAGAGCACGGACAGACAGACTCTCCAACTCATTCCTCCCCAGTGCCATCAGACTGCACAACAGGATCCTTCCATGCACATGATGAACAACTGAATGTCGCTACTATTATCTTTGCCGGTTCTTAAAACAATTTGTGTGCGTGTGTGTGTTGTGTGTGTGTGTGTGTGTGTGTGTGTGTGTGTGTGTGTGTGTGTGTGTGTGTGTGTGTGTGTTGTGTGTGTGTGTGTGTGTGTGTGTGTGTGCGTGCGTGCGTGTGGTGTGCGCGCGCGTGCGTGTGTGTGCGTGCGTGTGTGCGTGCTGTGTGTATGAGTGTGTGTGTGTGTGTGTGTGTGTGTGTGTGTGGGTGTGCGTGCGCGTACGCGCGCATGTGCATGTGTGTGTGTGAAAGAGAAGAGAGAGAGAGAGAGAGAGAGAGAGAGAGAGAGAGAGAGAGAGAGAGAGAGAGAGTGAGTGTGTGTGTGTGTGTGTGGTGTGTGTGTGTGTGTGTGTGTGTGTGTGTGTGTGTGTGTGTGTGTTGTGTGTGTGGCGTGCGTGTGTGTTCGCGCGCGTGCGTGTTGTGTGCGTGCGTGTGTGCGTGCTGTGTGTATGAGTGTGTTGTGTGTGTGTGTGTGTGTGTTGTGTGTGTGTGCGTGTGTGTGTGTGGGGGTGTGTGTGTGTGTGTGTGTGTGTGTGTGTGTGTGTTGTGTGTGTGTGTGTGTGTGTGTGTGCGTGCGCGCACGCGCGCATGTGCATGTGTGTGTGTGAAAGAGAGGAGAGAGAGAGAGAGAGAGAGAGAGAGAGAGAGAGAGAGTGTGTGTGTGTGTGTGTGTGTGTGTCACGGTCAAAATTCAACTCAACCAAATTCGTGGTCATCGCCACCAGCCCAGTTGGACTTAAGCCCTAACTCAAACATTCTAGGCGTCAGGAAGACGGGCCCATAGGTCGGGTCCGGCCAATTAAGCTTAGTGAGAGGTTTCACCGAGACGTTCTGTCCCACCCAGACTGACTAAGCGGCTTTGACCGACGCCTCGATGTCTGCCCAGACGGACCTCAGTACCTGGGCCAGCCTTATCCGGCCACTTTGTGAACCAGCGTCATTGTCAGTTTAGACATCGTGACGCCCACCCAGACTCAGCTGGCCAATTTAGATTGACCAGTGTCCACCACTTAAGCCACACGGCACCAGTTAAATAGGAAAGGGGGAAGGTAGAGTGTGGTGGGGGTGAAATCTAGCTAATCAATTAGACGACCAATTGACCACCACAGAGATAAGGCGTGTAGACGGGACTGTCATGATTTGAACGTCCAATGGAATTAGAGGGAGACAACCTCGGGTGTCAGGGGTAAAAATACTGACCAATGGTACTCGCCCGTTTTTGGACAGATCGGAACGAATAAAGGAATGCGTGAGTGAGAGAACGGGAGAACGAGGGGGAGAACGAACAGAGACAGAGAGATGAGGAGGTTTTAGGTGTAGTCTCTGCACGAGGGAAAAGGCAGAGAGATGAAGAGAGGGGAAACGAGGGGAAGAACGAACAGAGACAGAGAGAGGGAGAGGTTCTAGGTCTGCTTGAGAGAAAAGCAGAGAGATGAGGGAGGAGAGAAGAGAACCAAGTGGAGAGATTAGCATGAGATAGTCTGCAGAGGAAGGACTGAGGAGAGATGTGGAGAGAGAGAGATAGTTGCTAATTTATGAAGAAGAAAAGAAAGAAAAGAAAAAGGAAAAGAAAAGCAACCATGTCCATTTGATAAGAGCAGACTAGAAGAGAGAGAGAGAGAGTGCAATGCGTTAATGCAGGAAGAAAGAAAGGAGAACAGATCGATGTTGATAGTCACTGTTCTACCCTAACCGGGGTTCGACCTCATACCTGGCAGCGTCACTTCGCCAGGCAGAACCACAGACCAACGCCAACAGTCTCACCTGACCAGGCGCCATCAGACCAACACCAGTGCCGGCAGTTGTGTCGTGTTGTGAAAGTGACAGTGAAAAGAAAAAGAAAAGAAAAGAAAAGACAGTGATTCGTGAATAGTTAAGATCACCTGGCCAGTAAAGTAGAAATCTGTTTATACCCGGTTAGTTAATGATGTTTTAGATAAATGATTTTGTGAAATTCAAGGAAAGAGAGAATGTTTTATTTTGTTTGATTCTATATGCATTAATGTTCTTTCTATGATCATGTATAGTAAAGTTATAGACTTTACTAGTGGTTTGATGTGACGAATGCATGATATATGAATGAGATTGTAAGCAAGCTGTGAGTGTGTTTGGGCTGTGCGCTAGTCCTTCCTCCACTGACATTACACCGAGGTTGACAATTTATTGGCGAGCTTGCCAGGATATTCTGGCCCATTTATTATAATTGTTCAACTTCTCAGAGAGGAAGCGGGGTGGGATTCAAGTATTGTAATCCTAAGACAAGGGGTTGTCTTACTGTATGTTCCCAAGATAGTTAAATACTAGGCTTGGCATTGCTTCCAAGATAGTTAATACTAGGCTTGGCATTTCAGCCCCAGAGTACTCATTTCGCACAGATTACCTATAATTCGCTCTCATAGTTGGGTCAGGCGCTGGGCGTCTTATAAAACTAACTACGTTGTCCCAAGCTAATATTATCATTCATAGATTGTGCTATTACGTCACTCGTGTCGGTAACCACCAGTTTGGCTGTCGTTGTTATAAAATCTTGTTCAAAAAAAAAAGAAGATATAATGGCGGAAGAAAAGAACACCCCTATTGAACAACTTGTGAGCGTCGCTCGTGATTTAGGTTACTCAGGAGATGAGTTGCGAGCATTCGTTGAAAACCAGCAAAAGATGGAAAGGGATGAGCGAGCAGAAAGACGCCGTGTTGCCGTAGAGATAGCATTAGCAGAGCAGGAAAGGACTAAAGCTAGCGCAACGCAGGAAACAGAAAGACAAAGGGAAACGCAGGAAACAGAAAGACATAGGGAAACGCAGGAAACAGAAAGAATGAAGGAAGCGCAGGAAACAGAAAGATTAAAGGTTCAATTAGAGCTAGAGAAAGTGAGAATAACAGAGGGAGGCCACCGATGATGGTAGTTCACTTTCCAGTGACTCTGTGCGCAGCTATGCCCCCGACCCAAGTTACCCAAATTCTCTGAAGGAACCGATTCGATTGATGCATACATCAGTCGTTTCGAAACGTTTGCGACCAGTCAGGGTTGGCCTCCAGAAGAGTGGGCAGTCATTTTGTCGGCGTTACTGACGGGTAAGGCATTGCAGATTTTCACTGCGTTACCAGCAGAACAACAGTCTGATTTCGGCGCTGTGAAGGAATCATTGATGAAAGGATTTGACCTCACAGAGGAGGGGTTCAGGAAGAAATTTCGTTCAGCTAAATTACAAGCAGGGGAAACGTACACTCAGTTTGGTGCACGTCTAGATCACTATTTTGAGAAATGGTTAGAGTTGAGTGGGACGAAAAAGGAGTTCACTGAATTGAAAGAGCTAGTTATGAAAGAACAGATTTTGTCAGGTTGCGGCCCTGAGTTAACCATACATTTGAAAGAGAGACAGCCAGAGACAGCAGGGGTTGTTGAAGTTCGCAGAGGTGTATAGAGAGGCACGTTTGGGCACTAAGGTGCAGGAGAAACAGGTCTAGGCACAGGTGAGAAGAGTGCAAGGAGACCAGGGGAGTTTTCTGCAAAGTCTGCAAACCCAGTGGGGGCAGAAGGAAGGGCAAAGGGAAATTAGGTGTTTCATTTGTCACAAGAAGGGACATGTGGCGAGGGATTGTCGCATGAGGTTCCAGAAAGCAGCAGCCTTGCAAGAGGTGGATAAGGGTCGTCAAGGGAAACGACCTGCAGTGGAACCAAAAGGGATTCAGTCGGAAGAGGGTAGAGTGCAGCCTATGGCTAGCACTGGGCAGCAGTCAGTGTCAGGGATGGAGGGCACTAGGCTGAGTGGTTCGTTACCAGTGGAAGAAGGTGGATTGGCCAGCAGAGGGTGAAAGTGTTACGAGACACTGGTTGTTCATGCGGTGTAGTACGAACAACGCTGGTCGATAAAGGGGATTTGACAGGGCAAATCCAGACCTGTACTCAATCGATGGCACTGTGAGGGAGTTTCCAGTTGCTAAGATAGAAGTACGTACCCCTTACTTCTCAGGCGAGTTGTCTGCGTTGGTGATGGAGAAACCCCTTCATGATTTGATCATTGGAATATTCCGGGTGCAAGGGATCCAGGGGATCCTGAGTTGTTGACTGCTACAGGGGCAGCAGTTCAAACACGGAGCAAGAAGGAGGAAAAGGTTGTTAAACCGTTAGTTGTTCCAGGAAGGAAGTCAGGCATAGATGTGTCGCCTGATGAGTTTAGGGCGCACAGGAACAAGACCCTTCGCTCGTGAAGTCTTGGGAGTTGGCAAGAGGTGGAGAGAAACAGGAGGTTAGAGGAGGTGAGACAGAATTTCTTGTGAAAGGCGGGCTGTTGTACCGAGTGTTCACCAAGGGGAAGACAGGTAAGGTGACCACTCAGTTAGAGGTACCAGCGTGTTATCGTGACACTGTCATGTCAGTGGGTCACGAGTCGCTCATGGCGGGTCATCTCGGCACCAGCAAAACAGCTAACCGAGTCTTTGATGACTTTCATTGGCCAGGAGCAATGGCAGACGTAAAGCGGTTCTGCATGTCATGTGACGTGTGTCAACGGTCAGCCACAAGAGGGGTGAAGAGGAAGGCGCCTCTTAAACATCCCCCTTTAATTGACACACCGTTCAGAGGTGGCTATCGATCTGATTGGCCCAATCGCGCCCTGTTCCAAAGGTGGGCACAGGTATGTGTTGACACTTGTGGACTACGCGACCAGATACCCAGAAGCGGTTGCATTGAAGGGCGTAGATACGCAACAGGTCGCTGAAGGGCTGGTAGACATCTTTTCTCGCGTGGGGGTGCCAGCACAAATTCTCAGTGACAGGGGGTCACAGTTCACCTCAGGCGTGATGAAGGAGGTCAACAGGCTGCTAGGGATCACACAGCTGCTCACTACCCCATACCATCCACAATGCAATGGCTTGGTGGAAAGATTCAACGGTGTGCTGAAGGGCATCTTAAAGAAGCTCTGTGAGGAAAGCCACAGATTGGGACCGCTACATTCCAGCGGCACTGTTTGCCTACAGAGAAGCCCCTCAGGAAAGCACAGCTTTTCGCCATTTGAGCTGCTGTATGGGCGGACAGTTCGGGACCGGTGTGCATTCTCAAAGAGCTGTGGTCCGGAGAACAGAGTCCGAAGAGGTCAAAACCACCTATCAGTATGTGGTGGACCTACGCAATAGGCTCGAGGAGACATGTAAGGTCGCAAGGAGAGTTTGCAGGAGGCTAGGGTCGTCCAGAAGAAGCAGTATGACAGGAAGGTGAGGAAGCAATTCCTCAAGGTGGGAGATCAAGTCCTTTACTGCTTCCCACGGATCACAACAAGCTGCTGATGCATTGGAAGGGGCCCTTCACCATCATTGAAAAGGTAGATCAGGACTACCGAATCGATGTGAATGGGAAATCAAAACTTTTCCATGCAAATTTACTCCGCAAATATATTCAGCGTGAGAGTCAGCACATAGGCGCAGCAGCAATCATTGATGGAGGTGAGGGAGACCCAGCAGAAGAAGGAGAGATTTTGTTGCCTGAGTTTCCAGGGAAGAGTCATACAGGGATGTGTCACTGTATGAAGGGCTAACAGTAGGAGACAGGAGGAAGTTAGGGGGCTCCTAGAACAGTATAGGGCGTTCCTGACTGATAAACCAGGCAGGACAACTCTAGAGACATGTACGGTGGAGTTGACATCACAGAAACCCGTACATGTGAAAGCCTACCCGATCCCATATGCCACCAAGCAAGTGATCGAGGAGGAGGTAGAAAAGATGTTGGACCTTGGGGTGATTGAACCGTCCAAATCATCATATAGTGCACCCGTCGTCTTAGTGAGGAAAAAGTCAGGTGAGCATCGATTCTGTGTCGACTATAGACGTCTGAACAGTGTCACCAAGGTCGATGCAGAGGTCATACCAAACATGGAAGACCTGTTCGCTCAGATCGCCACAAGCAAGAGCCAGTATTTCACCAGGATCGATCTGAGCAAGGGTTACTGGCAAATAGCCTTGAGTGAGGACTCAAAGGAAGTCACAGCATTTTCCACTCCCATGGGGCTATACCAGTGGCGAGTACTCCCTTTTGGGATGGTCAACGCACCTGCAGTCTTTTCTCGAATGATGAGGAAGCTATTGACGGGATTGGAAGGTGTTGTGAATTTCATGGATGACATTCTGATCGCATCCGAGACATGGAGGAGCATATGAGGCAGCTAGGAGCAGTCTTGGAGAGGTTGAGACAAGCCAATCTCACAGCCAGACCAACAAAGTGCCAGGTTGGCTTTCCAAGCCTGGAGTTCCTAGTTTTGTTGTCGGAGGCGACACAAAGCAGCCAGAAAGGGAAAGGTGGAGAAGATGATGAATTCAGAGAGACCAAAGACCAAAACAGAAGTCAGGAGTCTGCTAGGCTTTATTGGGTTCTATAGGGAGTTTGTTCCCAATTTCGCAGCAATCACGAGTCCTCTCAGTGATTTGGTCAAGGCAGGGAAACCGGCAGTGGTCGAGTGGTCAGACGCTGCAGAGCAAGCACTGCAGACGGTGTTGGAAAGACTAGGTTCCCGTCCCATCTTGAAGCTACCAGATATGTCCAAACCATTTTTTTTGCGGACAGATGCATCAGGTGGTGGGATAGGTGCAGTATTGCTGCAGGAGCATGAAGGGGTCGAGTTTCCTGTGAGATATGCTAGCAGGAAGTTGACAAAGTGTGAAGAAGGGTACGCAACAGTAGAGAAGGAGTGTTTAGCTGTTGTGTGGGCCGTGCAGAAATTCCACAAATACTTGTATGGGAAA
>CM031604.1:27340861-27343361 GCA_018398815.1 Conus ventricosus
TATTCAGTGCTTTGCGGGAGGGCAGTGGTAGATGTCCGTCTCCTGCATCACACCAGAGTCGCCGATCAAAGTTTGGAGTCAAAACAGATATGCAGCGCGGGCTTCCTACGTTTCCCCCTCTGACATCAATTTTCAAGAGTTCGGGAGCTGTGTTCACGTGCGCTCTTATTCCACGACCCGGTGAAACACGTTTCTTGACTTTGTCATCATGAGCCAGCAAACAGCACTGCTGGTAGGCAGGTAACTATGCCTCGCCTGGAGTCCGAGCTGTGGACAGGTACTGAGTTGCCTTTTATGAACTCTAGAGGCTACATTTCTTGCGAATTTGGCAAGTGGAGGCGTTTCTTTGCGATTTCTCCCGGCAAGAGTTCACCAGATGATGACTAACGGATCTTGGTATAGACTAGCATGCTAGATGACATGGCAGAACAATGGATCAGATTCGGGAATGGAAGTTTGGGTTGTCTTTGCAATAAGATGTTACACATCTGTCACTGTATACCGTAGTGTAAACCAGCTATATCAATGAATTCTTTGACGTTGCCTTTGGTACACCTCTCAAGTGAAAGTCCTGACTTCATCTGATCCAGATACAGATTCAGACGCCAGGCTTGCCGGGAAAAAGGCAATTACACCAACTTCAGCCTTGTGCTATCTCCTTTACTTCTGTGGATAGTCTCGTCGTGATCATTATGCGAGCGGTAAGATACCAAGCCATCTCGCGCGTCCAAGAATGGCAGCTCTGCACCGGCCTGTTTTAAATGCTTACCATGGTACACGGTTCGTTTTGGATCGATTTATTTCAGGGTTTCCTAACGCGTGGGACATGAGGTGTAAAGCTGGGGAAAAACAAACGGAAAGCTGTTTTGCTAACGACAAAGTTTGTGCTCCAATCAGGTGGTTACCGGCATAATGAAACTGCTCGAGCAAGTTGTGTTTTATTTACGGCTCCTGGGAATTATCTTTTACTTAAAACAACATTGCATGATATAGACTGAAGCTTCTAGCAGTGAAACACAGCACAGTAGGAATTTCTTAGGGAGGCATTGTTGAAACTGTTCATTTTTAAGAACAGTTACTAATTCGACGAAGAAAACTGTTTCGACAATGTCATCCTTTCAAAATAAAAGACTCCAGTACAACCTGGCTGTACATCACATGTAGAGCCCAGACCTTCACCAAACACACTTCTTCTACCCCCAGGAACAAGGTCATACAGTGCTCCAACATCTTCCTGCCAAATCCCCCCCTCAACAACCCTTCAGCCATCCCGCCCCAGGTAATCCTGGCAGACGACTGCCACTATCAACCACTGAAACACCTCACGAGTGATCCTATCAGAACGACCCCCATCCCACTCATGCCGTCCTCTGGGGGACTGTTCCTCTTCCTCCACCGTCTCCTGTAGTCCAGCGCTCCCTCTCCTCCCGCCAGGTCACAGTGTTTCCCGCCAAGGCCAGGGAAGTGTGGGTTATCTTCTCTTTCTTTCCCTCCCGGAATGATGCCGTTCCTTGAGTCGCCTGTTGCTGTCAATAAGCCGCTTGTTCCCTTGTTTACTTGGGGCGAAAGGGGATCTAGATAACGATGAGTATAAAAAGTTTGTGTTGTACCTCGGGAACACTGGGAGTGCTTTTACTGTTTATTTGTATGTGGACATGCAGTCCATCTCTTCGAAATCATGCACACACACACGCACACACATACGTTCAGGGGAACTACAAGAAACAGAAGGATTTTATTCATACTGGCTTAGGCATGGGTGCACACAGACAGACGGACAGACAGACAGACAGACAGACAGACAGACGAACACAAACACGCACTCACACACAATCTCACACACACACATATGCAACACCACAACTTCAACACAAGTAACAGAAAAAAAACTTGCAAACTCTTCACCCCTTCCCCTTCTCTCTCTCTCTCTCTCTCTCTCTCTCTCTCTCTCTCCTCTCTCTCTCTCTCTCTCTCTCTAATGTATGGTGAAACTGGCAGATACCCTTTATATATCAGAACGTATGTTAAATGTATAAAATATTGGCTTAAGTTATTGAGGTTACCTGACTCAAGACCCTGTAAACAGGCATATCAAATGCTATTAAAAGAACTTGATCGGGGGAAAGAAAATTGGGTATTTTTTTTATTAAGAAGATTCTAACTACGAATGGATTTGGAATCGTGTGGATGTGCCAGGGAGTTGGATATGAAGACGAATTTTTTTTTGGAATTTAAAGATAGGATGATTGCTTCTTATAAACAGAACTGGCATTCCAAAATGGAAAACACAGAACGGTACAGTTGGTTTTTAGTTTTAAAAGTATATTTGAAACAGAAAAATATGTATCGTTGATTACGTGCAGGTGGCACAGAATTTGCCTTGCCAGGCTTAGATCCAGAACTCTTGGTTTGAATGCCCATAAAAAATGGTTTCTTACTGAGCCCTCTACACGGTCGCCTTGTCCATTGTGTGATTCCTTTAAGGAAGATGAGAAGCATT
>CM031604.1:27358361-27365861 GCA_018398815.1 Conus ventricosus
GCGTGCAATTCCCTCATTCTGAAGGTACTGGTTGACAATGCGGGCACGGTGAGGACGGGCATTGTCATCCACATGGATGAAGTGGGGACCAATGGCACCAGCGTAGGGTCGGACAATGGGGTGAAGAACTCGTCACGGTATCGGACTGCATTCATGGTGCCATTCTCCATCACCAGCAGATCGGTTTTGCCTTGCATTGAAATGCCTCCCCACACCATTACTGAGCCCCCACCATAGCGGTCATGCTGAGCAATGAAGTTGGGGTGGAATCGTTCATTCTGCCTTCGCCACACCCTCCTTCTCCGGTCAGTCACGTCCAAACAAAACCTGGACTCATCACTGAACAAAACTGGAGTCCAGTTTGCAGCAGTCCAGCCTTGGTGCTCCAGTGCCCACAGCAACCTTGCTTGTTTATGTTGTCTGGTCAATGGAACCCGAATTGCTGGGGCCCTTGAATGAAGACCACCGTCGTGAAGCCTTCTCCTGACTGTCCTGGATGTCATGTTGCAGCTGTGTGGCATTGTGGAAAGGATTTCTTCGTGCCTGGACAAGGAGATATCGGTCCTCTCGCTGGGTTGTGACACGTGGGTGACCTCCAGAATGTCGTGGAGTGACTGTCCCTGTTGTTTGATATCGATTCCACATACGGGAAACAATGCTCTGGGATACGCCCAAGGCTCCAGCAACCGCTCGTTGCGATGACCCTCCTAGCACCATCCCAACTCCTCTCGCCATATCTTCTGCGGAAAGGCGTCGTCTTTGTGCTTGCTGTTCCATTGTGGTGCGATAAACACTGCCCGAATCACACTGAACCACTGTTTGCCGGTCCCAAAACAGCAAATGTGACGCTGACCTCTCTCGCTGTTTACCCCCAGAATGAGGGGTCACGCAGTTCACGTGCTCACCATGCTGCATGTTCCAGCGTGAAGGTGCAGGCAACAGTGTGATTGTCTTTCACATTGGTTTGTGTTGCTGGATCACGTGTTTATTGACGTCAGTTCAAAATGATTTTTTTCATACACTGTTTTAAATTGCTGATCCCTAGCAAGTGTTGAGTGGTATACTTTAACACACGTAATTATCTACAATGAAATGAATCGGACATAAACTTTGATTTTTGTTTTACAGTACACCAGAGCGTAAAACATGATACAAAATTTGAAATCAGTATATTTCTTTTTGTAAACATTGTTTAACATCTGTGTGGGGGTTGACTTTGAGGAGATGACAGCCCTAGTATGGCCCCTCGTGGTCGGCTGGCTTATAAACAACGTTAATTGAATGCTACAATTATTTCTATGCAAGCGACGTGGAAGGATCGGAACTCTACAGACTGAATAGGAAAATAACGTTAAACCCCTTTCAACTGGAACTCTGAGAACATCTGAAAACCGGGTGACCATTTTCCATGAACCTTAATAGTGCGGCTCCCCCCCCCCCCTCCTCCCCCATGCGGGCAACCCAACGCACTGCACCATCCAAATTCGTGCTGCTACGAGGTCAGCATTAGCAGTGGACTGTAAGCGATCGGTTTCAGTTTCATTTCATCAAGGAGGTGTCACTGCGTGCGGACTGGTCCATGTACACTGCACCACACCCGCTCAGTTTGGAGCCCATACTGCGCGTCATTTAAACTGGATGATTAGATTAATTAATTTCTAAAATGAGAGAATTTCAGAACGGGGTCTCGTGGCTACGACTTAGCTGACATCTGACCTACGCATTAGCCCAGCGCGATGGTCAGATCTTCGGTACCTACCTAACAGTGGCTGTGCCATTTTTGTCATTGTATATGTTCGTGGCGAGTGTCGTTCAGTTTCACCTTGATATAAGGTAACCCACCAGAGGACACACTGCACTGCTGCTGAGTCACTTCGTCGGTGTTCGATAGCTCCTGATGCAACATCAGCCGGACATCACCTCGTAAAATCCTACCCCAAGCCCTCCTAACCCCTTGTGAGGACAATGATTTCGTTGTGACAGACCCAACGTGAGTTAGTGCCACCATGTTCGTCCGACGACAGTCCCCATGAATATGTTGTTTTCCGACACGACCTCGTCTGGGACATGGCCATGGACCGGAATATGAAACTAGGGTCAACAAAAGAGCGGGGCATGAAGGCCCACAGATGCGGAGAACTTTAAATTTGACATCATAATTGATGGGTAGACTGACTATAATAGTATGGACTTCCATTCTGCTCTGAGACGACACATAAGAAATATGCGTGGAAGAAGTCTGAACATGAAGATTGACGGTGACTTTGTGTGTTTTCGTGAAGCGATGCAAGAAGATCTGTAGAACGCGATTTTGTGAAGCGATGCATATAAGGTCTGTAGAACGCCCACTTAACATATTGCTGACGTTACTGTTATATGACAAGCCTGTATCCTACATTTCAGTTTATGACACACCGCGGCCGGCATCAATCGGGTTTAAGAAATACAGGCACCTTCAGTTTTAGTTAGGCAAAGCTAGAAATAGTCTGAAAGACGCATCTATTAATTGGACAGAACTTGAGTGTATTATACGTCTTCCTGAGTCCCCAACACACTAAAAAATGGGTCTGGAGCCGGAGTGCATGTAAAGCTTTCTTTGCGCAAGGGATGATTCAGCTTTATACCAGTGTAAAACAGATTTTTAAAAAAATCCCTCCTGCACTACAAGTATTCTTCAATCCGCTGAAATATACATACAAAACCTCAGAGTGTATTGCTCGTGAGATAAAATGGATGCAAAGACTTTTGTTTCCAAATGGTAAACATATAAGCCGTTGCTTGCAGACACAGTTTTTTGAACGCATTCTGGCTTCGTGGATTATATGAGCATTTCGATAAAGGCCGTCGTGAACTATTACACTATACAAAACCTAATATAAGCCCGATGGAAATGATAAAGAATGTGTATACGCCAGACGATATTTTGTAACCACCCACTGTGAAGTTTTCAAAAACCTCTCTCTACCATCCTCCTCCCCCCTCCCCCCCCCTCTCTCTCTCTCTCTCTCTCTCTCTCTCTCTCTCTCTCTCTCTCTCTCTCTCTCTCTCTCTCTCTCTCATCAATCATGGTCAATATCCTTTTTTCTGTTTGCATCTCCTCATATGCCTATCATTATGCATTATCTTGATTCAAAGTTTTTGGGAAACAGGAACGAAGTCAGCCTGCATTGTTCGGTGCCTAATTTACAAAATGTGTTGTCTCCATTTCATTCGGTTTCTTGTTTCTGCAATGGAAATGAAATGTTGTCTGCCTTTCATTCTTTTTTGTTGATGAAAATAAAGTTTTAATGAATGATTTAAATGGGAAAGTATGCATGCTGTATGCTATGAATCCGGATGCTTTCAATCATACCCCATGTTGAGAGAAGAGATTAGGGATTCGGCCAATGCTGGTGTACTTTTGTCTGCACTTTTCCTTGCGAGTCATCGATGCTTCTTTTCATGTTATGTTCCTTGTCGTGTTGTTGATTTTTGCTATTTCTCTGTTTTTCGATTTCTGTTCTTCTCTTTCCTTTTGTTCTTCCTTTTCCTTTCACCGCTCCAGCTCCTCCGTTCCCTATGACCGGCACGATTCTTTTTAACCATGTTGATACACAATGATTAGACGTAACAACTGTCTGGGCGATGAAACCAGGAATACCTTCAAAACAATCCCGGGCATCTAATGGGGCAGTATAGTGAATAGCACCACGCCGGGACTTCACAGACTCTACTTTCCCTTTGCGTGTGAACATCCGTTTACGTAATATAATAGGGATGGAGACCTTACATAAGAGAACCGGAAGTGTATCCAGATCTGGAATACTTGACCATGACCTTAGCCTGACTTTAACCCTGACCCTGAGCTTAACCATAATGTAACCTTAACCCCAATACTACGCTGCCCCTAACTTAAAGAGACCTGATAAAGATCTTCCTTGATGAGCCTTGGCCACACACCACTGTCATGAATCTGCACCAGATCACTATATAATCCGTGTAGGCGCTTTGAGGCATGGCATGAATTGGAGCAACAGATTAACAGTAAATTGTCCATGCAACAAATTAGTAACTCCCCACCAATCATGTCACCTGTTTTTAAGGATTTTAACGGTGATATCACTCATAATTTAGAAGTAAATGATGTATCCCTGAGCTGGCGTTACATTTCAGGCCTTCGCGCGCACGCGTGACTGTGTCTTTGCGCCAGCTAGTCTACCCGTACAACCCAATTACATTCCGTTTAATCTGCCTGCTTGGAACCACCTGGCATGTACCTTGATAGACATTCGAAAGAAAAGAAGGAGGGTCAACTTTCAGACTCCATAACAATTCTCAGAACAATCCACTGGAGCCAGTCTATGAATACTCGACTCCTTCAGCAGAGCCTTGGCGCTTTAATGTTGGGTGTGCAGCCTGTGCCGTGCTGTAGTGAGAAGGCAGTAGAGATGTCTTCCCTGGTTCTCCATGGATATAGGGGAGATCATCTACCTTCCGTGTCGTGTGCCCTGCTGAAATGTGAAGGCAGTAGAGATGTCTTCCCTGGTTCTCCATGGATATTGGGGAGATCATCTACCTTCCGTGTCGTGTTCCCTGCGAGGTGGCATAGCAGCAAACACCAAGGAAAAGGTAGCAGCTCTTCTTTGAGGGACACTGATGTGAGGTCAGTGTCAGGCGGCGCAGCGAACCTTTCAGGCGTATGGGTGACGGCGGGTCTACCCTGTGTTGCCCTGGGACGGCTTTTAGGGATGTGGGGCGATCGGCGATGGAGCGCTGCCTGACTGTGGTAACCGTGTCATGGGATACCATGCTTTTGAGGGCCGGACATGGGTGGGGCACCCCTCTCGGGGCTGTGCTGTGAAACTGCCCTCTCGGACGTAGTCTGCGTGGACTAAAGACGAGACTTGTGCAGCGCTCTAGCGACTTTCGTCCTGCTCCCTTTGAAGCGGCCTCACTCGGTACAGGAGCACAGCCACCCGAGCATGAAGAAGGCCGCCTGGTGGCTCTGGAGACAGACCTTTTGAGGGGGAAACAGGCAAAGAAAACCAACGCCCATCGTCGGCCGACCAACTCCTCAAAGTGAACCGGAGTTCGCACGGAACCAGAGCTGAGAGAGCGACAGTGGACAGCCCCCTTCCGGAATCAGACCAACACTACTGCCAATGACAACCACTGCCACGAAAAATGCAGACTTCGGTCTGCGATATACCTTGTCATTAGGGGCGCCCGGCCAGTAGGACGTTAATCCAAGCCTTCGACTTTGCATTCTGTGTACGGTATAAATAAAGTGAAGGAGGCAAAGGTGGAGAGTTGAGTAGAGGTGGCGGGGAGAGGGTGGTGGTGGTAGCGGCGTGCCGCTGGGATCTTCATAGTGGTGGGAGGTGACAGCGAGGCAGGTTTATGCCCAGGTTCAGTGGAGTCAGGGTCCATCGTGGGTGGGGAAGGCCTGGCCTGATACACTGGAGATGCTGAAGGGGCTTTCGACGATGTGTATTGTGATTGGGGTGGGGGATGAGTGAGTGCATGGATGGGTGCGCGTGTGTGTATGTAGGGAGAGAGGGGGGAGGGAGAGCGTGATCATGTATGCGTGCGTGAGTGTTTGTGTGCGTGCGTGCGTGCGTGCGTGCGTGCGTGCGCATGCGCGCGTGCGCGCGCGCGTACGTACGCTCTCTCTCTCTCTCTCTCTCTCTCTCTCTCTCTCTCTCTCTCTCTCTCTCTCTGCGCACGTGTGTGACCGTATGTGTGTCAGTGTGTATGCGTCTACCAGCAGCGCTGTTCATTGTCTCGTAGAAACAAATACAAGAAACGTACTTCGCCAAAGAGAGCACTGCATAACAGCTTCGACATTTCTTACAAATAAACGTCAGACTGGAAACGCGGTAAACGGCCATGGTGCGTTCTTATTCTGACTCGGAACATTTTTTTGGCGACTTTCGTGTGATATAGGACTCAGGTATAATATAGGATTCAGCCTGACTGATAGCCGCCCTCGGGAAAGATATAACCACATTTCCACAGTCTGGTGAAGAACTGAGCTCCGGCTGTTGTAAACTAAAACGGACACTACAATAAGCCAGACCCGTGGCCGTTTTGCTTATGCCTGTGGTTGTTTTGGCGTCGTCTGGCTGGAAGTGCTCATTACCACAGTGTCATTTTATATGGCTGATGTGGGATTTGATTCGACTGCATTCTCTGTATTCCTCGAGATCTAAGTAAAGCTTAGCATGCAGTTGCGCTATACGTCTTCCCGTGAGCACGCGAGTCTTGGACTCTGACAGCAGAACTGCCAAGGAAGCCCCTGTCGGCAGAGACGAGAGATGTTTCTGAAGAGCACGAGGACTTCTTCTTTGTAGTCTTTCACGAAGGGCAAAGTCTGCAGTATCATCGGTGAGTCACTCTGAAGAGCCGCTGACCTCTGTGAGGACAAGGAAGCTTAAGGGGCGTGGACATTGGACAAGATAAGCTGACTTTCCAAGATGCTCCTGCAGGGAGCAGAGCGGGGCAAGGGGAGACAGGGGCAGACAAAGAGGCGAACAGGCAGCATTGCTGAGTGGACCGGAAAGAGTTGGCCACAGCTCAGCTACTTGCCCGCAACCCTCAGAGGCGGAGACACCCCTTGCTGTTGCCATCATTACAGTGACTTCCCATGGACTGAGGGGACTGCGGGACCAGTGGCAGACCTGTGGTGTAGGTCTACTAACACACAGCTAAAGATGAAACGATCGGAAACTTCCTAGGAATGTTGTCACATATTTATATATGTTTAAGCACTGTGTATGAAAACAAGAAACCTTTTTTTTTGGATAAATATGAAAAGAGGCTGTCTTATATTAAGAGAATATATGTTTATGGTAAGAAACAACGAATAAATAGATAAAGAAGGAACTCGAAATTGTAATAAGAAGTTAATAATGTACTCCCAAGAATTCTTCTCATGTAACACCAACCAATTTTTCTAATGCTGAATGTGCATTGTAACACCAACCAATTCTTCTAATGCTGAATGTGCATTGTAACACCAACCAATTCTTCTAATGTTGAATGTGCATTGTAACACCAACCAATTCTTCTAATGTTGAATGTGCATTGTAACACCAACCAATTCTTCTAATGCTGACTGTGCATTGTAACACCATCCAACTTTTCTAACGTTGAATGTGCATTGTAACACCAACCAATTCCTCTAATATTGAATGTGCATTGTAACACCGACCAATCTAGCCCATAAAAACATCTTTGAGCGATGGATGTGCCATGTACAGAAAAGAGCTGTTTCGTGTGTGTGTGTTTCAATGTTAGTGACAATTACTAGTTAAAGACAAATTGTTCTCAAGAATTAAAAAAGGTCTGAATTCTGTTCCTCTCAATGCCCTGCACACATAGCGACCTCGCCTCACGATCCCATCGGGGAGTAAGAGTTGATACACACAATGCACAGATTGATAGGCACCTCTGGTCAAAGTACACACAATGCACAGATTGATAGGCACCTCTGGTCAAAGTACACACAATGGACAGATT
>CM031604.1:27380861-27383361 GCA_018398815.1 Conus ventricosus
TCAACAGGCCCCATCGAACGACGCCGCAACAGCGCGCGCAATAGCGGCCCAGCTACACGCGCATCTCTCGTTGAGTAGTCAAAAATCTTGGCGCTTATTGCCGTAACTGCGTCGGAAATCGCACGCGTAGTTGCAGTCCACAAACGCGCACCCAGTTTGACCTGCACTTAGTTCAAGGCACTGAAAAACTTTGCCAGGGAAATTATACACACACACACACCACACACACACACACACACAGAGAGAGAGAGAGAAGAGAGAGAGAGAGAGAGAGAGAGAGAGAAACGCTTTTTGCAAATTTACCAGTCCAAGTCCTTCACTGCTTATAACGATGTTGTGGACGCAGTTCTGTGCATAATTCCGGCTAGATTTTCGCACGCACGTTTTTTACCAATCAACAGAGAGATATGTGTGCAGATGTGCCCGCAAGTGGGCGTTGTGGTTTGATGACTGCTGGAGGGAGCGGATTATCAGCGTCATGGGATTGAAGAACTGCTTCATCATCCAGTGTGGGGGGGTGAGGGAGGTTAGAAGTACACCTGCCCTGCCCTCTAGTCCTCATCCATAGCATCACACATACGCACCCACGCACGCACGCACGCACCACACACACACACACATAAACACACACACACACACACACACACACACACACACACACATCCACACACAGCACGCACACACAAACAAAAACAGCAATGTACATCCACAGGATATCAACTTCTCAACTAAATCACCGGTATCTTTGCGTCTGGATTGAAGTTGCTAAATTTACCCCAACAGTTCCTGCATCTGGCAGCTCCACTCCCCAGGTATTGCCCCCCCCCCCCACCCCCACCCCCCCCCTCCGCCCTCCCCCACCACCATCCCTCCTCCTATCGCCCGTTTGTGGATGGGAATTTCTGAAAAGGTCACGTACATACGACTGCCCCCCCCCCCCCCCCTCCCCCGTCCACCTCATCCCACCCCTCCTGACCCCCTCCCTCACCTCGTCCATGAGGTCATTTCTGGAACAGCGCAGTGTTGTTGCATGATGGTTTTGCTGTAATGGAAAGTTTCACGAGCAGATTGGCTGACTCCCCTCCTCTCGTCCCTCCTCACGAAAAACGGATTCCCGCTCCTGCTCGTGCACCACCACCAACCACCCCCCTCCTTACAACACACACCGCTTCCTTCCTGTGTCCTCTGATGTTCCCGAGGATGGACCTCTCTGGGTAAGGGTCTTCCGGACACAATCAGACTTCTCCCAACATTGTAACACTTTTTTCTTTTTCTTTCTTTCTTATTTTCCATTTTTTTTTTTTACATTGGATTCGAAGGAACTGACGAGTGTTAAGATAGATGGTGGGTGGGGGTAGCTGATTCAATGAAATGAGACAGAGGTTGGGCAAAATGACAGAATGAGTGGCATGTTGCATGATGAGTGGCTGTTCGGACTGATGACAGACTGGATCAATGGGTGGCTGGTTGGACTGAAATACGGCAGGTTAAATAATTGAGAACCTACTGGATCATGGTGGCTGTTGGACAGAAATAAGCGGCAGGTTAAATTGATGACTCACAGGATTAATGGTGGCTTGGTATGGACTGAAATACGCAGGTATAAATTGAGTAACCTACTGGATCAATGGGTGGCTGTTGGACTGAAATAGCAGGCAGTTAAAATGAGTGACTCACAGGATTAATAGGTGGCTGGTTGGACATGAAATAGCGGCAGGTTTGAATGAGTGGACTCCTGTATTAATGGGTGTCTGGCTGGTTGACGTGGGCCGCTGGATGAGTGAGTTGTGGACTGAATGGCTGGATTGCTATGTTTTGAGTATGGGAACTGCCTGTCTGGGTAGATGAGTAAGGCCAGTTGACTGCATTGCTGACAGGCTTACATCGAATGGCTCAATGTGAAAGCACCGAATCTCTTCAGCCCCTCCAGACCATCTGTTGCCGACCTATTCACCCTTTTTTTTTTTCCGTCATCAGTCAGTGTCTCTTGTTATCGGATGACTGGTTTAAATGCAAATGTTACACAACACGTTTGCTTGCAACAGCAAAAATGCCTCTAAGTGATCATATCTCGTGTATCCACAGATTTGCATACCACACATTTCAACGAATGTGAATGCAAACACTGTCGGAGTAGACAGTGGCACATGTCCACTTGTAAGCTGGAATCAGACAATATGCTTCTCTCCGAAAAGTTCGTTGCAGTTCAGATCTAACTAATACTAGAAAACCAACCGTTTTGTAAATGCTGAAAGACAGCGAATTTTCCGTGTCTCACCGTGTCTTCTGAATATGATGTACAAATATTCTAATCAAACAGGAATAAGCACCCGCAAACACACAACCCGCGCAATGCACACACGCAAGCATGCGGCATGCACACAATACAAACACACCCATGCTCCGCAACGCACGTTATGCTACACAACAAGCACGCGGCGCGCATAAGCAAGCCACGCGCGCGCGAGCACCTTGCGCTTGACCTCTCTTCTCTCTCCTC
>CM031604.1:27385861-27388361 GCA_018398815.1 Conus ventricosus
GGGAAGCCGACAGGAAAACAAGTTCCACAATGCTAGAGTATTTACTTACTGCCCCCGCCCCCCCCCCCCTTTTTTTTTTTTTATAATTAAGCATACAAAGTCTTTCACATAAATTTCAATGTAATTTTTGTTTCCTCTTCTTCGCTAGGATGCTTGGAAATAGCTCACGGTATATTTCTGTGAAACTGTTTCGTGTCATGAACTTTAATTGGAAACTATACTTCTCGGAGACCCTCATCTTGATGGCCTGGTACACATGTGCGATTCTTCAACTTCCCAAAAATGATTCAATTGCATGTAGTTTAGTGCTGACCATAATTGCGTGTCTGCCTCAACTTCCGTGAGAATGTTGTGGAATACTTTAAAAAAAAATTATGATTCCCCATTTTTCATGAAAAAAGGATTCGAGATGCTTGCTAAGGTTTGTGACAGTATGTATGATATTGATTCCCATCAATAGAAGGATGTTGAGGATGGGTTTTGGACCAAAATAAGAACCGTGATAGTTCAAGTTCAGCCGCTCATGAAGGTTAATTGGCTTTATTTGGCAGCCCCAGGTTTGGAGGAGATGACTTTCCGATCATCTTCTGCATTTAACAGACATGGAAACTTTGGGTCGCATCAGTGGCGTCGGAACTGGAGAGCTCCGGTGAGGGGGAGGGGGGCTGGAACACTACCCCCTTCTCCTCGAAATATTGGATGGTTTAGTGCCTACCCTCCTGCCCCCCCCCACGCCCCCCCCCCCCCCCCCGCCTTGTTTACCCATCTAACTTTGAAGCCAAAATGATGGACAGCATGTCATGGTTCCCCCATCCCTCACTTATCAGGCTTTGGAAGATAGAGCATCACCTCTCCTCATGGTGAAACCCTCCACCCTCCTCTCCACCTCGCTTTCACAGGAATTTAGACACACATACATTCCACGCTATTGACGAAACATTGGAAGCTGAGTTCCCCTCTTCCCCTTCTCCCACCCCAACCTCACCTCTCTACTCTCTCCCTCTCGTCTCTCTCTCTCTCTCCTCTCTCCTCTCTCACGTCTCCCTCCCTCTCTCACCCTCTCCCCTCTCTCTCTCTCTCTCTCTCTCTAAATCTTTGGAAGACTGCAACAGTTATTTCGTCCCGTTCAGGCTAGCAGACTAATGCGAACATATCTGCTGACTTCCACTGCCTAGTTTTCCATTTAAATGAGGAGAATCGATTTTCATTCTGCTTAGAAAATAGAAGTTAATTGATCAATATGGGGTGGGCAGTATTAAAAACAGCTTGTTTTTCCTTGAAGGAAACAGACTTCACTCTATTAATACATTTGTGGATGCTATTGTCCGTCCCTTTTTTCTCCTTTACATCTATCTAGTGATAGTCACCCTGATTTGACTCGATTCATCTGGCAGAGCCCTTGGTTTCACTTGGTTAAACTGAAGCTGGAAGCTTAAATGTTGTTATCACTGCAAGCTTCATGTCACAACGTTATCAGATGCTTTCTTGAAGTCCACAATATGCATTCTGGTGTGTGTGGTGTGTTGTGGTTGTGTGTGTGGTGTGTGTGTGTGTGTTGGTGTGGTGTGCCTCCTGTGTGTGTGTGTGTGTGTGTGTGTCGTGTGAGTGCACGCGCATGTATCTAGCGCCTGTGCCACATGGGGACGAGTACGAACATGAGGCATGTGCGGTGATCGCACGCTTCCTCTCGGCCACAAGGGTGTGTTTGCACACCGCCCATTTGCCCCAGACATCGTTCCCTCCGGCAAAAGCAACCTCTGCACAGTGTTGCGAGTTCGACCCATTGACTTAACGATGGACGCAGCAATTAGGCCGAACCTTGAAAGAAATGCTTCACGGCGCATCGCCCAAACTCTAAACATTCTCCTCCCCATCGTCGGATCCCTCTCCGCCCATCGCCTCTTCGGACATCCTCCCTCGCTTGCAAACAGCCGTCGCTTTGGAGCTATGGCACTTTGATTGGATAAAGCGCATAAAACAACTTGACCCTCCGCGGCGGCCGTGAGAGTTCTTTCCCCTACCCCTGCACCCTGCCTGTAATTAAAATCCGCGCTGCAACAGTAATCAACACCGCAAATTGGACGATTCCATGTTGGCTCTCCGTTGCTTCGGCCGGAAGAAGCGCGCGGAAGTTGTGGCCGATGTTTGTTTTTCTAATTCGTTGTAAGCATAGGGAATGGTTTTGTTGAGGTTCTGGAATAGCAAGCAGAAATGGGAAACGTTCTTGGCCATCGAAGTCAGCGAAGCATTTTAATTGCAAAATGCGATCTGCTTTAAAAAGTGACTGTCGCACGTCCTTTAAACGCTTCAGTCAACTCGATCAAAGGAGAGTGTTTGTTGTTTATAGTTTTATCGGGTGCCGTTACTCGTGGCAAGAGTCATAATGGAGCGAAGATATCTGACAGCAGGATGAGGGGAGAAAATAACAAGGGGGGAGTTGGCGTGTGGGATCTGGCAACAGTGGTGGCGACTCCGTGGGGTGTCTGGAGTTGAGTGTCTG
>CM031604.1:27393361-27396702 GCA_018398815.1 Conus ventricosus
ATGCGGACAGAGCTAAGAGTGGGGTAGGGTAGAATGGGGAATTGTGGAAGCCGCCCTGTGGTTACAATGGTTGACATCACCCTGTATAATGCGCAAGAACGTTGACATAAACAGCTGATTCAGTGCCTTGTGGAGACACCGCAGCGTGAGGTATGCGTCAAGTGGGCCGCTCATTCATCCCTCAGTGTGTGAGTGAATTAATGCTGGACTGCCATTGTTTTATGAGAATGGTTGGGGGTTCTTTGAAAAGTCTTGGGTTTGGCGGTGTGGGAGCAGAGTCGTGTTCCCACATGAAATCATCACTCTGGCCGTTTTGTGAAGGTGGTAGTGGAGGTGGTGGATTACAGAGGGCGGACCCCCTTCTCCTCTCTTTCCCCCTTCTTTTCTCTCTTCTCTCCCTCTCTCCCCTTCTCTCACTCTATCTCCCTCCTCTCTCTTCTCTCTCTCTCTTCTCTCTCCCTCCTCTCTCCTTCTCTCTGTGTGTGTGTGTTGTGTGTGTGTGTGTGTGTGTGTGTGTGTGTGTGTGGGGTGGTTGTGTGTGTAGGCTTATGGATGTGTCTCTGCGTGAGTACTTCGAAGTCATAGCTGTAATAATAAAGTATTTTGTGAGGAGGAATAAGAGAGATAGATAAGAGAGAGAGAGAGAGAGAGAGAGAGGGGAAAAGAGAGAGAGAGAGAGAGAGAGAGAGAGAGAGAGAGAAGCAGAGAGAGAGAGAGAAGAGAGCCCCAAAGACAAGAGAAAAGAAGAAAAAGAAGAAGAAGAAGAAGAGGAGGAGAGGGAGATAGAATCTTGCCGTAATTATTTTTAAGAAGCCTGGCTAGATTTGATGTTTAATGCATTTTATCACCACCGTTGTGCAAAATGTGTTTTAGACTGATCTCTCCTCTCATTTTGAAATCGTTTTTTAAAGTCGAAAGAATTTGTTTGACTCTCTCAAGCCCTGTTTCCCTACATACTCAAACATAAAAATTTGTTACTCGAATGTCACACTCCATTTTGCCTTGCTATGAAAATTAATCACATAATGTTGTGAACGTTTTTCAAAATATGCAACATGTGGAATTTAAACGATCACAGATACCCATTTTGCGGTCATGAATCTAATCAAGCAATGCCACAACTAGAAAGGGAAAGTTTTGGACCACAGGTAGATATCGCAAATTTTACAGTTAGAAATTTAGGCAAAAGGGCACCTTGAAATGAGCTTATGTTTGATAAGCTACCTTTGCCAAAACAAACGTGTTTCTGGGGGCGAACCAGGTGTTGTGGTTTGTGTTGTGGTGTGTGGTGTAGTTGGTGTTTTTGTGTGTGTGTGGTGAGTGTGTGTGTGGTGTGTGGTGTTGGGTGTGTGTGTTGGGGTGTGTGTTTGTGTGTGTGTGTGTGTGGGGTGCGTGTGTTTTTTTTGGGGAGGAGGAGGCTGTGGATAGGAAATCTGGTGGTGGAGCAGGGAGGGGAGGGGGCTGAGGCAGGGGAGAGCTGATTTGCAACAACTTTAATTTGCTCTTTGAAGTCTTGTGTGATTTGGATATAATGGTTCACGTTTTCATTGAAAAAAATTATTCAGTGACAACACCAATGCTTTCCTTTCTGTATTGGTTTCCTTTGGGTTGATTTTAATGAATGGGCCGTATGCTGCCAGATCTTTGCAATAGCCAACTTTGATTCCCCAAATCCCCAAACATCAGAGCAACATGCCATGTTGTGTCATGTTAGCTTGATCAAGTTTTGACGGAAAACAATCTGAAAGAGATTGTTGATGCTGTTAAATGTTTTGATATTGTATATCCTTGTTTATTGATATTGTATTTCCTTGTATTTTTCCCAAATATCCAACATTTGTATTTCTTTGCATTTCCAGCAATGGACGAGTACATTTAAAAAGAATTCAACAATTGAAAAAACGATTAACAGATTAACAAAATCTGAAAAAGAGAAGAGAGAGAGAGAGAGAGAGAGAGAGAGAGAGAGAGAGAGAGAGAGAGAGAGAGGAGAGAGAGAGAGAGAGGAGGAATCTATGAATGAATTATTTTAATCAAACTCGAAGTCCATTTGTCCATTCTAATGGGTCCAATCAAAAAAAACAGTTAAAAAACGGTAATTAATCAGTAAAAGCCGGTGAACGAGCAAATGACAAATTGAACATCTGGGGTAATAACGACGGATGGTTTTTGAAAAGGGGCTTCATTAAAGTAAATGACAAGTGTTTGCATCTTTTTTGCATCGTTACAACTTTTACTATAAAATGAAAGTAAAATAAAAACCCTAAAATTTACTAATTGATTATTTTCTTAAATGTTAGCTGATTAAGAAAGTAAATAAAAAACCCCCAAACTTAAAGGGAAATGATTTTTTTCTAAATCACAAAAGGGGAAAAAAAAGACAAAAGGTTCGTTTTCCTCGCAGAGACATGTTGACTTAAAAACAGCTGTGCTCGTTATTTTGTATCCCTTTTAAGAATTTGTGAATTAAAAATGAAACATAAAAAACTAAATCTAGTTAAGCTTTTTTTAAAAAAAATTTTTTATATTCATAGACCAAAAACTCCCTTCGGTTTTTAAACTTTTAAATAAAATCCATTCTCACTTTTTTTGCGTGTAATTGTCCCATTTCTGCCCCTGCAATCAAGTTTTCTCTGTCTAAAAACTTTAAAAGTGTTTGAAAACCCTTCTACTTCCGATTTTTTCCCAAAAGAGAAAACCATATTTGTCTAAAATGTATGAAAAATTTGTAATCCCATTTTGCTTTTTCCCCTTTTTGTCAAGAGAACTAACATTTTGTATGCCTTTTAACGAATATGTGTTACCCCAAACGAGTCAATTTTAACAAAAAAAGAAGCAAAGTCATAAAAATTTAGATATATGGATACCACCCAGACCGCCATACAAAGAGAAAATTCGGGGTTTCTGTCTACAAAAAAGACCTTCTTAAAAACCATATGCGTGTACTTTTTTTTTTCTGAAGCGCCGGCAACCCCATATTTCAGAACCGTATTGTACTATAGGTTCAATGGGGATCGAATACTTAAAAAAATTTAAGTGTTATTTCCGTTTAAAACAAGTTCTCAAATCGTTACTATCTTTTACTTTTGGGCCCAATTCAGACATGCAGACTAAAACAAGTTTGGGGTTTAAAAAAAATAGCCCTAAATTACTTTGAAATGTGTGTGTGTGTGTGTTGGGTGTGTGTGTGGGGTGTGTGTGTTTTTGGTTTGGGTGGGTGTTTGGTTTGTGTTTGGGTGTGTGGAACGGGGGGCCCCAATTGGGCCCCCAAAAAAATTGGGCCCATTTAAAAAAAGGGGCCCCCCCTTTTTTTTTTGCACACCCGCCCATTTTTGGTCCCC
>CM031604.1:27400202-27409128 GCA_018398815.1 Conus ventricosus
CCTAAAAGTTTGGACGAGGGACAAAAAAATTTATAAATTGCTGCAGTCAGAAATCGCTGTTTTTTTGGGGAAAAGTCTGAAAAAAAAACCTTTTTCAACAAGGTAGGTTTGGGCTGCAGCAGGGACAAACTTTGCAAAAAAAGGGCGGAGGGGGTGGAAAGGTTCCGTTGTTTTTTATAAAAATTTTATTTTTATTTTTCCCCACTAAAAAATTCTCTCTCTCTCTTCTCCCCCCTTCTCCTCCTTCTCTCTCTCTAAAGGCCCAAGCTATTTGTTCTTCCCCCCTTGTTACTAGCCCCGAGTTGTCTAACCTTTGCCCGTCTGTCATCCCCGTCATTTCCCCTCGTCAAACCAAACTTCCTCTCGAAAAAAAAAAATAAAAGCTTTAACCCACGCGGGGTGCAAATTTTTGGATGGTTTGGGGTTTGGGAAGGGAAATTTAGGGGGAAAGAAAGATGAAAGTGGGGGCCCGGTTTGGGTTTTTTTCCCCCCAAAACCCCTTAAAGCCCAATTTTTTTTCCCCAAGGATTCATTTTGAAAACACGGGTAACCTCACCCCGCTAACTTAAGGGGGCAAAAACGGGTTTGGGATAAAAAAACCCGGGGATGTAAACACACCACACAACGCACGCACACACACCACCACACACCACACACACACACACACACAACACACCCCACAAAACCCAAAACCCCGCGCGCCCCGGGGGGCGGCGCGGGGCGGGCGGTGCCCCGCGCGGGCGCCCCATACACAAAACACGTAACGCAAATTCAAAGGGTTCATTTTTCAAGGAATTTGTTTTAAAAGGGCCACTCAATCAATAGTAGACCACTAGGCATTTTTTCTTATACAAAAGGTGATAGGCTTCCCTCTTCTCTGTTGTCTGTCTCCCCCCCTCTCTCTCCCCCTCTCTTTTCCTCTTTTCTCTCTCTCTCCCCCTCTCTCTTCTCTCTCCCCCCCCTTTGGGTTTTTTTCAAGATACCCGGCTACGAATTTTACCACAGATTTATTAACTTGGGCCCAAACCGGCCCATTTGGGAACAACGGCCCTAGGGACCAACGGCCCTCGGGAAAAAAGAACCTTGGGACCAAGGGAAACCTGGGACCAACGGCCCTGGGCCCAAAGGGGGCATAACTTTTTGCGGCACAAAGGGCGCCCTGCAAAAATGTCCCCATTTTTATTTCACTCCCCCCCCCAGCCCAAAGTTTTCGCACAGCAAAAAAATGTCCCCAAGGGCCCGTTATTCTGAAAATTAGTGAGCAAGTGAGTAAAGGGTGGGTTTAAGAGAGAAACAGGAAGGAAAAGACGGGCCCGAACGACAAAATTCTCTTCTCTTTCCCCCCCCCCTCCCTTCCTGTCTGTCTCTCTCATTTCTCCTTCTCTCTCCTCTCTCTCTCTCTCTCTCCCCCTTTTTCTCTATGTATTTTATATATTTATATATTTAAAATAATATATATATATATATGGTGGGGTTTGTGTGTGGGTTGTGTGTGGTGTGTGGTTTAATAGGAGATAAATCCCTTTCCAAAAAAAAGGAAAAAGGAAAAAAAGCTTTTTGGGGTTTTAAAAAAAGTTGAAATGTTCGGCTTAAATTCGCCTTCATCAAAAAAATAAACCGCCACACTAGTGCCAGCGGGTTAAGGTAGTGGGGGAAGAGACAGGGTTATATACACACAACACACACACCCACCACACACACACACACCACACCCCACACATAAAATTATATATTTTAAAATTTTAATATAATCAAATTTATACAAAACACACCACAAAACCACCAAAAAAACACACACACACATATATTTAAATTTTATATATATATATATTTTATATATATATATTTTAAATTGTGGGGGTTTTGTGGTGTTTGTGGGGGTTTTGTGTGTTGTGTGTGTGTGTGTGTTGACTTTACTTGTCATCATATTTTTTTCCCTTCTTTTTTTTTCCAGTTAAAACACCCCTGTGGGAATTTTCCCAGAGAAGAGGAGAAGGGGAAGAGAGAGTTTGGAGAAAAGGGAAAAGAGAGAAGAGAGAGAGAAGAGAGAGAGAGAGACCGGGAAGCAGTTTGTTCAAATCTTCGTTTGGTTTGTTTTTTGAATTCTTTACAGGGGATATTTTTGCCTCTTTTAGTTTTGGCACATTAAAAAGTGTTTGTACGGGGCACTCAAAATCAGCCCAACGGGTTTTTTGCGGGGGGTGTCCATGAATTAAATTGGCTTAAAAAATGCCTTAGAAAAAAAAACAGATTTTTTTTGGATGGGGTACGCAGCTTTTCCTTTCCCCGCCTACAGTTCGAACCCTTTTTCTTGATCTTTTAAAAAAATACAAAAAGAAATGGGAAACTCACCAACGCCCCTTTGGCCCCCCCCCCTTGTACTGAATTTGGCACGCAGACAGCTTGGTTTCTTTTAACTCTGCTTTGAGCATCTTCTGAAATTCTTTTAAAAGAAAAAGGAAAAAAAACCAAACTTTTCCCCCACCTTGCAAATTCAGGGTCTCATCCCCCATCTTCAATTTTTTTTTTAATTTTTTAAATTGTACGAAATTTACCCAAAACTTTTAAATAGCGAAAACAAAAAAATTTCTTCAGACCCCATGTTCAGAGAGTACTGACGCCGCGGCCTTCCAGAATACAGCTGTGAAACGCTTGCCGGCGGGAAAACTGGAGGAACCAAGGGGGGGGGTTTTAGTTTTCCCGTAAAAACAAACCGTCACTCCCGTGTCAAACAACCGCATTCCATCGCGGGAGAAGGTTTTCCAGGTATTTAGTTGTCGCCAGCTTTCGGGAAAGGGCATACTACGTTAATTTAGTATGTTTGTTTTCAGTGAGCGGTTTTGTTGTTTCAAAAATGCACACGTGCGCCACGCCTCTCCCCCGGGCGGCACACAAACCTACTTAAAATTGCTTGTTGAAAGGAAAATTTTAATCGAAGTTTGGTTTTTTTAAATTTGATTTGTTTTTGATTTTTTTGCATTTTTCTTGTATCAGTAAAATAGAAATTTAATTGATAATAAACCCCCCAAAAGGTAGGTTTGGTTACTTTTATTGAACAGTTTTTTCTACTGCTTCTATTATGTCAACCTCGGGTGATGTCGATGGGGGAAGGACTAGCGCACAGCCCAAAAAACAATCACAGCTTTCTTACGATCTCCTTTAATTCATGCATTTGTCACACAAAACCCCTATAAATCTAAAAAATTTACTACCAAATTTTTATAGAAACGAACCATCAATGCATATTTGGGAACAACAAAAAAAAAACTTTCCCTTTCCCGAACTTCACAAAAACATTTGTCTAAAACAACCCTTAACAACCCGGGGGTTTTTTAGATTTTTTTACTTTACCTGGGCCCGGGTTTTTTTAAAAAAAAAAAAATTCAGAATCACTGTCTTTTTTTTTTCTTTTTTTTTTTTTTTTTTTCCCTGCACTTTCAAAAAGCACGACACAAAACCCGGCACGGTCTTGGTCTGCTGGCGCCTGGTCAGGTTAGACTGGGGGCACTGGGGTTTTTGGGCTGTCGTAAAATGGCGCCCGGGCCAAAATATGGGGCGAACCCCCCGTGAAAAATAAAAACATTTTTATCAACATCGATCTGTTTTTCCTTTTTTTCTTCCGCATTAAAGCAAAATTTCACTCTCTCTCCCTCTCTTCTAGTCTTCTTTATTTAAATGGCATGGTTTTCTTTTCTTTCTTTTTTTTTTTTTCTTTTTTTTCCCCCTCATTATTACAGCTCCTCCCCCTCCCACATCTTCCCAGTCCTTCCTCTGCAGACTATCTCAGTTAAAACTTAAAATTGGTTCTCTTCTCTCCTCCCCTCATCCTCATTTTTCTCACCCCCCGAAAATTACCTCAGACCCCCCCTCTCTCGTTTTCCCCGTTCGTTCTCCCCCCGTTCTTCCCCGTTTTCTCCTCTAAAATCCTTCTTAAACCCTTTCCCATTGTCAAAAAGGGCGAGTACCAAGGGCAGTATTTTTACCGGGGTCGTCCCCGAAGTTAACTCCCTCTAATTCCATTGGATTTCAAATCATGCCAGTCAGCCCTTTCACGCCTTAAAATCTCTGTGGTGGTCCAATTGGTCTTTTTTTTGTTTTTTATTTCGCCCCCCCACACACTACCTTCCCCCCCCTTTCCCACTTAACTGGCCCCGTGTGGCTTAAATCGGGACACTGGGCACTCTAAATTGGCTAGAAAGAAATTGGGGAGGGCCCCCCGCGAGTCCCGGGCCAAACCCACCGAGACCCCGGGGCCAGCCCCCAGACGTTTTTTTCTGTCTCCCCGCTTTCTAAAATTTGGGTGGGTGCGACGCATGGAGCCGTTCGTGGCGCAAGAAAAACTGCGTTTTTACTTTTTGTCCAGTTTTAAGAGGCCGTCACGGGCCCCACTTTGGGGGTTTTTGTTTAATTTTGACCGTGACAAATTTCCCCCCTTCCCAAAAAAACAAAAAACGCATTTTTCTCAAAACAACGGTACAAAAAAGGGGCAAACCCAAACCCAAATTTTCTGACACACAGCTACCCCAAAGTTTTTAAAAATACTTACAAACCCCCCCGGGTTTTTAAAATTAGAAAATATACCATTAAATGAATTTCCACTCCAATGAGTTGGGCATGGGCTTTGGGTCCCTTGGGGGTTAAAATTTTAACTCTTTTTTAAAAAGACCCTGTGCGCACTTATGCAATTCCCCTACCCGCGGATTTGCCACCTTTTCCTTTACAATTTTTTATGAAAGCACCCAAAAAAAATGCTTACGATCCCTGACAAATTCACTGGGAAACTCCAACCCACTTTTTGCAAATTTCTCGAATGCTTTTCTAACAAGGACCGTTGCTCCAAGCTTTAAAACCTTCACATTTAAAAAAATCTCACAAAGGGAAAAAAGAACCCAAATCCAAACAGAAAATTAAAACCCAAAACCCAACCCGGGGAAAGAACCCCTATCCAATCAACAAACTGTAAAACAACACAAATTATCAACACACACCCCGGGAAAGGGGACTTTCTGGTTTTCAGCTTGCTAACAAAACGAATTAAATTTTGTCAGCTCCGGGCATTCTGTCGACCTGAAATTTTTACTGCACCGGGTTTCCCGTAGGGGGCAAAAGCCATTTTCCCAACGCAGCCCCTCTGCGGTTTTTTAACTGCGCCTCCTGCAGGAATTTTTAGTGGTTGGGGATTTAGCTCTAAACACGAACTCCTTCCCATTCAAGTAAATTTGTGAAATTTTGCCGGCCCACACAAACCCCAAACCCCCTTCCTACTGTTGCTTCCCCTTCACAAATTTGGCAACTTCCTGAAACATACCTCACAGGGAAAAACCCACCCCTTTAAGCTCCCGCCCAAAAATACTGCACCAAACCCCAGCCGATGCATCTGTTTCCCCCAACAAAAAAGGTTTTGGGGCTATCTGGTAACCAAGATGGGACGGGAACCTATTTTTTCCCAAAACCCCCTCCCGCAGTGCTTGCTCTGCAAGGGGTTTTGAAACCCCTCACCACTGCCGGTTTCCCCGCCTGGGCCAAATCACTGAGAGGACTCGTGATTGTGCGAAGTTTGGAACAAAAATCTTATAGAAACCAATAAAAACAACTCCTACTTCTGTTTTTGGGCTTTGGGGGCTTGAATTCAATCTTCTCCCCCTTTCCTTTTCCGGGGTGCTTTTTGTGCCTCCGACAACAAAAAACCCGGAACTCCAGGGTTTGGAAAACCCAAACCCGGCACTTTGTTGGTCTGGCTGTAGTTTTGGTTGTCTTTTAACCCCTCTTTAAAAAACCCTACTGCCTCATTTGCTCCTCCCCTGCTCGGATGCTATCAAATGTCATCCCTGAAATTCAAAAACCCCCTTCCAATTCCCCCTCAAAAAACTTTTCCCCAACATCCGAGAGAAGTGCCAAAGGGGCGGGTTTACCATACCAAAAGGGGAAATTTCTCGCCACTAGTAAAGCCCCAAAAGGAGTGGGGGAATGCTGTGCTTCCTTTGAGTCCCAAAACCAAAAGGGAATTTTTCCAGTAACCCCCTTTCTCAGATTTTCCCTTGGGAAATACGGGTCTTGCTTGTGGCGATCTGAGCGAATAGGTCTTCCTGTTCCCGGGTTGACCTCTGCATCGACCTTTGGTTTCCCCTGTTCAGAAGTCTATAGTCGACCCCAGAAAAAAATGCTCCCCCCAGAATTTTTCCCACCAAAACGGGCGGGTGCAATTTTCGAAGATTTGGGCGGTTCAAACCCCCAAGGTTCCCCCATCTTTTCTACCTCCTCCCTCGTTTACTTGCTTGGGTGGCTTTTGGGATCGGGGGAGGCTTTTCCCCATGTACGGGTTTTTTTTCGATGTTAACTCCACCTTAAATGTCTCCAGAGTTGTCCTGCCTGGTTTATCAGTCAGGGACGCCCTATACTGTTCTAGGAGCCCCCTAACTTCCTCCTGTCTCCTACTGTCTAGCCCTTCATACAGTGACACATCCCTGTATGACTCTTCTCCTGGAAACTCAGGCAACAAAATCTCCCCTTCTTCTGCTGGGTCTCCTTCACCTCCATCAATGATTGCTGCTGCGCCTATGTGCTGAGTCTCACGCTGAATATATTTGCGGAGCAAATTTGCATGGAAAAGTTTTGATTTCCCATTCACATCGATTCGGTAGTCCTGATCTACCTTTTCAATGATGGTGAATGGTCCCTTCCAATGCATCAGCAGCTTGTTGTGATCCGTGGGAAGCAGTAACAGTAATATTAGCTTGGGACAACGTAGTTAGTTTTTATAAGACGCCCAGCGCCTGACCCAACTATGAGAGCGAATTATAGGTAATCTGTGCGAAATAAGTACTCTGGGGCTGAAATGCCAAGCCTAGTATTAACTATCTTGGAAGCAATGCCAAGCCTAGTATTTAACTATCTTGGGAACATACAGTAAGACAACCCCTTGAGTAGTCAAAATCTTGGCGCTTATTGCCGTAACTGCGTCGGAAATCGCACGCGTAGTTGCAGCCACAAATGCGCACCCAGTTTGACCTGCACTTAGTTTCAAGGCACTGAAAAACTTTGCCAGGGAAAATTACACACACACAGAGAGAGAGAGAGAGAGAGAGAGAGAGAGAGAGAGAGAAAACGCTTTTTGCAAATTTACCAGTCCAAGTCCTTCACTGCTTATAACGATGTTGTGGACGCAGTTCTGTGCATAATTCCGGCTAGATTTTCGCACGCACGTTTTTGACCAATCAACAGAGAGATATGTGTGCAGTTGTGCCCGCAAGTGGGCGTTGTGGTTTGATGACTGCTGGAGGGAGCGGATTATCAGCGTCAGGGATTGAAGAACGCACACACAAACAAGAAACAGCAATGCACAGTCCACAGGATATCTACTTCTCAAATCACCCGGTTTGCTTTGCGTCTGGAGTTGAAGTTGCTAAATTTCACCCACATACAGTCCTGCATCTGGCAGCTCCACTCCCCCCCCCCCCCCCCCTCCGCCCTCCCCCACCACCATCCCACCTCCTATCCCCGTTTGTGGATGGTAATTCTGTAAAGGTCACGTACATCGACTGCCCCACCCCCCCCCGTCCCCTCATCCCACTCCCTCCTGACCTCCCTCACCTCGTCCATGGCCATTTCGGGAACTGCGCTGGTGTTGCATTGATGTTTAGCTGTATGGTAAGTTTCACGGGCAGATTGGCTGACTCCTCTCGTCCCTCCTCCCTCTCTCCGAATAAACGGATCCGCTCCTGGCTCGTGCACCCCCCCCCCCCCTTACACACACCAGCTTCCTTCCTGTGTCTCTGATGTTCCCGGGGAAATGGACCTCTGGGGTAGTGCTCTTCCGACACATTCAGACTTCTCACCAACATTGTACACTTTTTTTCTTTTTCTTTCTTTCTTTTTTTCCATTTTTTTTTACATTGGATTCGAGGATTGACGAGTGGTAAGATAGATGGGTGGGTGGGGGTAGCTGATTCGATGAATGACAGAGGTTGGGGCAAAATGACAGAATGAGTGGCATTGTTGCATTGATGATTGGCTGTTCGGACTGATGACAGACTGGATCAATGGGTGGCTGGTTGGACTGAAATAGCGGCAGGTTAAATTGAGTGACTCACAGGATTAATGGGTGGCTGGTTGGACTGAATTAGCGGCAGGTTAAATTGAGTAACCTACTGGATCAATGGGTGGCTCGTTGGACTGAAATAGCGGCAGGTTAAATTGAGTGACTCACTGGATTAATAGGTGGCTGGTTGGACTGAAATAGCGGCAGGTTGAACTGAGTGACTCACTGGATTAATGGGTGTCTGGCTGGATTGACGTGGGCCGGGCTGGATTAGTGAGTTGTGGACTAATTGGCTGGATTGATATGTGTTGAGTTGGGAACTGCCTGGCTGGGTAGATGAGTAGCCAGTTGACTGCATTGCTGACTGGCTTGCTCGATGGCTCAATGTGAAAGCACCGAATCTCTTCAGCCCATCTGTCCATCTGTTGCCGACCTATTCACCCTTCCGTCTTCCTGTCAGTGTCTCTGTGTATCGGTATGACAGGTTAAAATGCAAATGTTACACATGCTTGCAACAGCAAAATGCCTCTAGGATCAGTTTATCGTATCCACTGATTTGCATACCACAGCATTTAAACGAATGTGAATGCAAACACTGCGGGAGTAGACAGTGCAAATGTCCATTTGTAAGCTGGAAGCAGACAATATGCTTCTCCCGAAAAGGTTCGTGCAGTTCAGATCTAACTAGATACTGAAAACCAACCGTTTTGTAAATGCTGAAAGACAGCGATTTTCCGTGTCCTCACCGTGTCTTCTGAATATGAATGTACAAATATTCTAATCAATCAGGAATAAGCACCGCAAACACACGCGCGCGCATGCACACCGCAACATGCGGCATGCACGCATATTTACACGTGTACATACACCCCTGGGGGCCTTGCGCAT
>CM031604.1:27410128-27441388 GCA_018398815.1 Conus ventricosus
CTCTGAGAAGGATTCGCAGATCTTCTAAAAAAAAATTGTTTCCCCATTTATAAAAAAGATTCCGAGATGCTTGCTAGGTTGTGACAGTATGTATGATATTGATTCCACATGCAAATAGAAGGATGTTGAGGATGGGTTTGGACCAAAATAAAAACTCGTGATGTTCAAGTTCAGCGCTCATGAAGGTTATTTGGCTCATTTCGCAGCCCAGGTTTGGAGGAGATGACTTTCCGATCATCGGCATTTAACAGACATGGAACTTTGGGGTCTGTCAGTGGCGTCGGAACTGGAGAGCCCGGGGGAGGGGGAGGGGGGGTGGGGGGCTGGAACTCTACCCCTTCTCCTCGAAAGTATTGGATGGCTTATTGCCTCCCTCCTGCCCCCCCCCCCCCCCTTTCCCTTAACGTTGAAGCCAAAATGATGGACAGCATGTCATGGTTGCCCCCATCCCCACTTTTGCAGGCTTTTGGAAGATGAGAGAACACCCCTCCTGCATGGTGAAACCCTCCACCCTCCCTCCCTACCTCGCTTTCACAGGAATTTAGACACACATACATTCCACGCTTTGACGAACATTTGGAAGATGAGTTCCCTCTTCCCCTTCTCCCACCCAACCTCACCTCTCTCTCTCTTTCTCTCTCTCTCTCTCTCTCTCTTCTCTCTTCTCTCTCTCTCTCTCTCTCTCTCTCTCTCTCTCTCAAATCTTGGAAGACTGCAGACAGTTTTCGTCCGTTCAGGCTAGCCAGACTAATGCGAAACGTCTTCTGACTCCACTGCCATAGTTTCCGTTTAAATGAGGAGAATCGATTTTCTGCTTAGAATAATGAAGTTTATTAATCAATATGGTGGACAGTATTGAAATCAGCTTGTTTCCTTGAAGTACAGACTTCACTATTAATACATTTGTGGATCGCTATTGTCCGTCCTTTTTTCTTTTACATCTATTCTAGTGATAGTCACCCTGATTTGACTCGATTCATCCTGGCAGAGCCCTGTGTTGTCAGCTTGGTTAAACTGAAGCTTGAAACTTAAACTTATTGTGTTATCACTGCAAGCTTCATGTCACACGTTATCAGATGCTTTCTTGAAGTCCACAATATGCATTCTGTGTGTGTGTGTGTGTGTGTGTGTGTGTGTGTGTGTGTGTGTGTGTGTGTGTGTGTGTGTGTGTGTGTGTGTGTGTGTGTGTGTGTGTTGTGTGGTGTGTGTGTGTCTGTGTCTGTGTGTCTGTGTGCCTGTGTGTGTGTGTGGTGTCTGTGTGTGTGCACGCGCTGTTCTAGCGCCTGTGCACATGGGACGAGTACGAACATGTGCATGTGCGTGATCGCACGCTTCCTCTCGCCAAGGGTGTGTTTTGCACACCGCCCATTTGTCCACAGACTTCGTTCCCTCGCAAAAGCAAACCTCGCACAGTGTTCGACCCATTGACTTACGATGGACGGCAGCAATTAGGCCGATCCCTTTGAAAGAAATGCTTCACGCGCATCGCCCAAACTGACTAAACATTTCCACTCCCATCATCGGATCCCTCTCCGCCCAGTCTCCTCTTGGACATCCTCCCTCGCTTGCACAGCCTCGCTTTGGAGCTATGGCACTTTGATTGGATAAAGCGCAAAAACAACATTGACCCTCGCGGCCGTGAGAGTTCTTTCCCTACCCTGCACCTGCCTGTAATTAAATCCCGGCTGCAAAAGTAAACACACCGCAAATTGGACGCTTCATTGTTGGCTCTCCTTTGCTTCGGCCGGAAGAAGCGCGCGGAAGTTGTGGCCGATGTTTGTTTTTCTAATTCGTTGTAAGCATAGGGAATGGTTTTGTTGAGGTTCTGGAATAGCAAGCAGAAATGGGAAACGTTCTTGGCCATCGAAGTCAGCGAAGCATTTTAATTGCAAATGCGATCTGCTTTAAAAAGTGACTGTCGCACGTCCTTTAACGCTTCAGTCAACTCGATCAAGGAGAGTGTTTGTTGTTAATAGTTTTATCGGGTGCTGTTACTCGTGGCAAGAGTCATAATGGAGTGAAGATATCTGACAGCAGGATGAGGGAGAAAATAACAGAGGGGGGGGGGGGGGGGGAGTTGGCGTGTGGGATCTGGCAACAGTGGTGGCGACTACGCTGGATGTCTGGAGTTGAGTGTCTGAGACAGATGGTGTTGCCAGAGGGAGATGGCAAACACAGTCGTAGAACGTTAAATGTGTACGTATTGTAAAGACACAGAGGACATTTCAAGAACACACACACACACACACACAACACCACAACACACACACACACACACAGGCACACACACACACACACACACTCAGCACACACACACACACACACACACAAATTGCTACGCACGCACGCCACGCACGCACACACAACACACACACACACACACACATACACTTCTCTCTCTCATCTCTCTCTCTCGTCTCTCTCTCTCTCTCTCTTTTCTCTCTCTCTCTCTCTCTTCTCTCTCTCCTCGTCACTCTCTCACCTCTCTAGAAAGGACGAACGCTAAAAAACATTACATTAAAATGAATCTCAAATGTTCCTTCATTGCATTGTTTTGTTGTTTTAAAAAAGGAAGGTTCATTTCGGATCCATTTGCTGCTTTTTTCTGAGTCTTTGTCATTGTCCGCTCCTTTCTAAGTCGTTCTATCAACGTTTGTTTACAGAAGAAAAAAGCTACTGTTACAGAACAGAGAGAGAGAGAACAGAACAGATAGAGAGAGAGAGAGAGAGAGGGGAGGAGAGAGTGAGAAGCAAGAGAGAGAGAGAGAGAGAGAGATAGAGAAGAGAGAGAGAGAGAGAGAGTAGAGAACGAACGAACGAAAAATTTTAATCAGTAAGGCCATGGCCCCTTAACTAGCAATGGGGGTACAATACAACAATACCAATAAAATGATACTTCAATACAGCAAGGTAGCATGTCCATAGTTGACAACAAGAAACAGACAGGAAAGCATACAAAATTACACAAAAAATACTAGAGTTGTATCTCTTGAACTGACCATAATAGTGCGCCTTTTTAAAGGCCTTATATAATAAATGCACATGCTCTTCAGTACGTCTTCTCTTTTGAGTTGCCATGAGGAGAGCAGCTCGGAACAAACAGTGGTTTTCAAAAGAATTTCCGAGGTATGTAGTTCAAACACCTTAAACTTGCAAGACAGACAAACAAAGCAGAAAAATGCCACTTCAATCTTCATTCGCGCTTTTGCATAAAGGACATAGCATATCAACGTTTTAGTTATTTGCATATCGATACTGATGCGCTTTGATGTCTTAATTCCTAATCTAAATCTTGTTAGGTAACTTCTAAAATCCTGTCAATAATAAGTGAGAGATATTTTTTCACAACCAGCGAATGTCTTAAAAGTTCTATAAAACGAATTATCGCTCACTGTTCTGGATATTTTCATGCAGTTTTTTGCCAACGGTGTAAATCAATTAATCTTTGGCCGGAGTTTGTTTCAAAAAAACATTTACATTTCCAAACCCCTTGGGACACATCCAGACACACGCAAATCCATTAAAAAACAGAAATCCCGAACATCTGTAACCCACGACTTTTTTCCAGCGCGATTCTATCCCAACAGCATATTGTTATGCTCTAATTGGTAATCTATTGTCTCCATTTGTACTACCCTCAGCCAGAATCTAATACACCTTCATATGAATTATATAAATAAGGAAACGGTGGTTTCCCATAAACACATTCGTTTGGTGTTTTCATGTGAACCCCCCAGAAATTTCTTAAATAGCAAATGAATGAACTTTTTCCACATGAGTAGCAGACTTAACTAAGCCCCAAATCTCAGCACCATATTGAGCAACTGGTTGAACCTGTCCATCAAAGCGTGTGTTAGAAACACTTCAAGGAGTTTTTTATTTAACATGTTTAATTTTTTTCAAATACACAATAAGGCATTTCTTTGCTCTGCTTGCCAGTCCTGACAAGCAGCTGTAAAAGCTTAGGCGTGTAGAGAAATAAATGCCAAGGTATTTGTAGCAAAATTTTACAACCAGCCATCATCGTCCATTGAAAAACCATCTTTCGCTTGCTGCCAAGTACCTCCTTTCTAAGAAACCACAACATATTACTCTTTTTCAAATTTACCTTTAGCTTAAGTTTAGGAGGCTGTTTGACACAAATGATTAAACTTGGGTCCTGGATGGGCCATTAGGAGTCTCCGATATTAAAACAATGTCACAAGCTAGTAAACAAGATGAATAGTTCAATAAAATCGGAGAAAGCGTTGTCAACCATGTCCTTCCGTTCGCTAGTATTTCTAAAGCTAGTCATTTTATGAAAATGAGAAAAGAACAGTGCTGCAAGCAGCACCTTGTTTTACACCCTTTTACATAAAATACATTCAGTAAAGTTCTCCACCTGATCTGACTCTGCTTTAACATTATATGTACATACTTTTAATACACTGATAATAATTTTCCCGATTGATACCGTTCTTTTTCAGTATTGCCACAGTAATTTTCTAGAAACGGAGTCAAACGCTTTCCTCGAAATCAATGAAAGCTACATATAACTTACGAATTACACGAATAACTGCTTTTTGACGAGAGCCAGAAGAGTAAACTATGATCTACATGGAATGATTCTTTTAAAACCAGCTTGTGATACTCACATCAGTAATGTTTATTTTGATCGATCCATTTTTGTAATCTGTGTATTGATAATGGATCTATACAAAATTTGCTGCGCTAAATCAGACAATAGATTCCGCTATAATTACCAGGATCATTTACGGGCACCTTTCTTAAACAATGGAATGATAAATCGATTCAGTCCACTGCGGGGGGATATAGTCCTTTATCAAGAGAGCATAGAAAAAAGTAAGAAAGAAATCAATCACGAAGTCCCCACCATTACTTGAATACTTCACAATCAAACCGTCAGGACCAGCAGATTTTCCATTCTTTAATGACTTACTGAAAATAGGATTTCCTCTTTAGAAATGGGCTATCCAAGTAACCTGATTCTTCATTTCTTTCTGTGTCTGCTCACTGCAAACATCGGATCTCTAGCAAATTTTTAAAAATGCTGGTACCACTCTTCAGTAGAAATATTACTGTGGATCGGTTCTTTACAGAAATACTACGAACATTATTGCAGAATTTCCTTCTGGTCATGGGTTTAGTTATTATAAATAATTCTATATAGATTTGTTGTGCTCAATTTGCTTTATGTGGCAACATATTTTGTATTCTCTTCGAGATTACAATATTTAACCTGTCATCGCTATCATGGGTTCTGCAAAACACTCTAGGAAGTTTCATCGTACTTGATTTAGTGCACTTTACATTCTTGATCATACATGATTCAGGTCCTCTCACCTGAAGGTATTCTAACTTTCTTTTCACAATACAAGTTCTGCTTTAGTCATAATACCATCATTAAACATACATAAAGCTACCATAAATATCTTCATCTATGCGCGAATCGCTGTTTTCAGTACTTGCAGGTGTCATTCATCATTCATCAGAACGCACCACGAAAAATGTTTGCATATTCATCCATCCATATCAGTTTCTCGAACATATCAACCTCCTGTACTTCTTTGCACAGGACCAACAATTTGTAAAAGCCAAAGTGCAATTCCCAAAGAAAGAAGGTCAGACTCAATACGTTCTGTTTACTTACAAATGCATAAATGATTCTAGTATAGATACAAGTCACTAGACATAAAAAAATAATCATTAACACTATTACTGTATCATAGATTTAAGTGAAACGACCCTTGCGGTCGCCATACAGTACGCCATTCAATAATACATAATTCTAACGCTGGTGCACATATTCAGGTAAGGGATTTTTCGCATACCTATTTAAGCACATTGTCTTCAGGAGCACCTGTTGCCACAACATGAAAGCTTTTGACTGAGGAGAACAAGCATACCACTTCACCAGATAGTTCTGGACCCAAATTTATTTGCTGTTCTTCCATTGAAGTCTCCGTTTAGTAAAAGAAACACATCAGGAAATTCCAAAATTTATCAGTAATAACATGTTCAAGGCATATTATGCCATTATCTATACCAAGAAGAATAAAAAGGTAGATTTCTCTGTTGGTATCTGTACAAATAAGGCAAGACATCTTTGGCCAGACGCAAAATAACATTTTGAAATAAGAAACATCACATTGGTGTTATTACACTCGATAGTATCTATTTTGTTGTTACATATTTTGATAATTCATTTTTTCTTAGACAAAATTATACCCCCTGGATCTCTCCCCTTGCGCTTTAAACCGAGTCGCTTTTTTGCAGAACATTTTGTATTATTAAACACACTAGAACTGAAAGTTTTCAACAAAGTTTCATCAACGAGACCCATATGAAAGCAAATACAAAATATTAATCGATAAAACGCGGTCCCTTTAACTTCGACAACAAGCCATTCACGTTCCAAATGTAATAAAGGACATTCCAAAACCAAGTATTAATACCCATTTGCTCGACCATCACTTCACACACACATGAACAATTTTCCTGTTTTCTCATTGAACCATTTGTTTCCATGCACAGCAACAAAGGTGACCAGTCTGAAAAGTTTCATTCGTATCGTCAGAGCAAACTGAGACAGAAATATCAACCATTACATCTTTCCTATATTACCTTTGAGATCACAGTGTAGCTGTTCTTAATTTCCTTAGAAACACCATCTGTAATGAGGTCCGACCCAGTGACCGACTGACGACAGCTGACATAGGCGAGCTAACTAGGCCCGCCGTGATCATCTGCCGTTCGACAGCCGCGGCAGCACGGTACATGTCACCCGCCGTGTCACCGTACAGTGAATCGCTCCTGTTCAGCACGCGCAACAAGGGTAGAATTTACAGCGATCACTGTGGACTTAACTTGATTTGTTCCTGTTTTGACATTTGAAAACGATGTGGACTGACACGAGTTTTGTCGCGAGGCCTACGACGTTCGACCCACCTAGGGTGGCGGAATTACTTAATTTGTTTATTGTCGTTGCTGTTGTCGTGTATCCGACCCTTAGGGTGGCTGTGGGGCATTGCAACCTTGGTGTGGTTCAGCTCAACGTCGGTTGTGCGTTCTCTCTCTCTCTCTCTAATTCCACCGCCCGTGCGATTCATCCTGCAAGTTCACGGGTGCCCCAGTAACCTTCTCTCGAACTTTCTGTCTGTCGGCCTCTCGCCTGTTTTTTTACCTGTCGCACGTGCTTCGTTTCTTTTAGTTTTGAAGTATGGGGGCTCTCTCGTGACGCAGCATGGCATGTTGGCCGCCATTGCTGAGGAGTTAGCTCTCACTCGAGCGGAAGATGTCTCTGGGGCGCGCTCCAGTCCTGGTTCTTTACCTTATGTCGAGAGTACAGTCATACTTTCAGTTCCTGCCTCGGCCTGTAGGAGAGGACATCATTTTCTCTGTTCCGCAGTCTCGCCTTGTCTCTCGACTGGACAGAGGGTAAGAGAGAGTCCTTTGACCCGCCTCTCGGGTCACCCACGGGTAGCGGTAAGGCATCAGTTTCGTGTCTGTTTTTTTGTTTGATTTGTTGTTGTTAGCCTGCTTAGTCTTCACTTTGTGCGCATTTTCTTTTGTTTTCGAAATAGTAAGAGGAATATTTGTGTGAGACCCTTTTTCTCCTGTTAATTCAATCTTTAACCCTGGCCATTCTAAATTATTCAAAATTCTTTCTCCTGATTTATGAATCTGGTGATGCGTAGTCGTGGGGAAGGGAGAGAACCTGTGAATCAGGTTGGAACTTGCTTGGTCTCGGCTCGTCCGCCCCTGTCACATACGCCGGACTTTTATCCTTCTGCCACCGTCTGTTTTGTGTGGTGCACGGAGACGGAGTTTTATTTTCACGAGCGTGCTTACTGCATGATTTGTCGTTCGGATGCGTGGTTTGGAGATTTGTGTTATTTTGAAATGTGTTTATAAATGGTGACAGTTTGTGCCATTGACTTAACTATTTGCAAATGTTGTGGCAGTTATTATGCGATGGTCCGCTGTGTTGATCTATTTCCTAAGGAAGGCAAACGTTAAGCGAGAGTGAGAGAAGGAGGAGAAGATCATTCATCTGTGTTTTATAAAACACTGTTGATTTAATGCAGTCTTTTACCTGCATCGTGTGTAAGACTTGAATCAATGGTTTACTGTGCGTGTTTTAATAATATCACTTCCCCCTCGCCCATCATGCAGTGGCAGATAAGACTTGACAGCAATGTCAGACGGTAACAGGACGGCAGGGTTTCCAGTACCCTTCTTCCTCCTCCTTCTTCTTCATTTTCCTCCTCTCCGACATCTCCTCCCAGTTACGTCCTTTGGCCCCGCCCTCCCGGGGCTTCACCTGGAGCACGAACGGATGGTGCCACGTGCTGGTCGAGGCCAACGTTCTGGCTGAGGACCACGGACGAGATGGTGCCGACGCGCTGGTCGAGGCCACGCCCTGGTCGGGACTCCGTGGACTGCAGTGGAGCCCGCCGTCCCTCGAACAGGCCGGCCTGGACCGGCCGTCCAGGGCCCTCCAGTAACAGCTACGTCCCCCCCCCCCCCCCCCCCCCGGGGACAACGCTCTCACTGCCCGCTTGGGATCGAGGAGTCCGGCTTGGGCGACTCCCTGCGAGAACCACCGTCTCGGAGCACCTAGTGCGACAGGTGCTCCCTGCGGACTTGAACAGGGGCAGGGATGTGGACGCACTCCGTGGAGTGAGAAAGGGTCAATACTGGAAAATAGTTCTTTATAATTGTTGTACATGTCATATGTGCTGGTAATGCTGTAATTGTGAGTGGTGTACGTCGTATGGTGAAATATTTATTATATAACGTGCAGTGTTGTGTGTGGGAGTGCTTGATTGCGATTGTCATGTTTGTTGGCTTGGAGTGCTTGAATCGTTATTGTGGCTGTTTGTGTGCGTTGTGAGTGCTTGATCGTGATGTGCATGTTTGTGTGCGTTGTAGTTCTTTATTGTGATCGTGCATGGTTGGCGTGTGTTTGGAATGTTTATTTTGCTGGTGTCAGAAAATTGGGTGTTGTATCGTAAATCTTTATGTTGTGGTCTCTTGCGGAGCTTTGAGGTCAGTCACTCTATCCTTCACTCCCACCTAGACCGATCCTGTCAGGGCGACCTCCAGGGGTCGGTCGTGACTAATGTGGGGGCTTCGTCCGGGATGTGAAGGGCTCTGCTGTCTCTCCGTTTCGCAGAGTACCTGTTTAGTTTTTGTCTGTTATGTTAGATGATTAGTCTGTTCGTCGTGTTTGTTCGTGGGTGGTTGCTGGGTACTCTCGTGTGAAGGGAGTCTTTGATGTGCCTGAGTTAACATTCCGGTTGTGTACTCGGGAGTCGAGGTGAGACCGAGGGGAAGTCGACCGCGTCCGACCTCCTTCCGCGGGTACCTCAGGGGCCGCAGGTACTGCCGTAAGTCTTGCCCTTCTGTTGCCGCTCAGGTCTTCCATTCCTGTGATGTAATTAGCCATTTTTGTTTTTTTTTTCTCTAACCGGTTTGTTGAGTACTAGGGGTTGTATCGGACGCTAGTGTTAATTTTTTTCCTCTCTCCGGCTTCCGTCTGCTAGTTTTTGTTTGTTTTTTTTTTTCGGCCCAGCCCCACCGCACTGTTTGCTCGTGCTGTAGAGCGCCGCGGTGTTGCCAGAGTGGGGGGCAGCCGGACATAGTTTATGTTTTGTTTTTTTTTCGGTGAGCCACACCGCAACTGTTGCCGTCGCTGTAGAGCGTCGGTGTTGCAGAAGTTGGAGCAGCCGGACAACTGTCCGCACACACGCACACACACACATACACACATATACACACGCCCCTAAAATATTTGTTTTTTTTTTACCTAGTGGAATTGTTTTTTCCCCTGTATTTGGAAAACTGTAGGATATTGTTGTCATTGGCTAGAGTCCGCGCTGGTGGTATGGCGACGCGGTCGTCGAAGAAGAAGGGTATTCAAAATGTTACTGTAGTCCTACTATTAGTACCAGTACTTTCGAATACGGTAACTTCAACCTATTCCAGTGCTGAAGCAGGTACCCAGTGAGTACTTTTACTACTCTTCGCGGGGGGTCTCCCTGTCGAGACCCTACTCGGCACTTCGCCGGAAGACGTCCAGAGTATAGCGAAGGCAAAACTGTGGGCTTCTGTTGAGTTCGCAGAGACCGAAACCTTCTCCTCTCCAGGCTTCCCCTCCGTAAGGGGCATGCCCAAAGAATCTCCTTATGGAAAAAGTCCGAGAACCCAAGGGACGGGTCAGAACAGAATAATCTCGCCCGGGTCGGGAGTTGTGAACCCCCGCTCAGGATATTCACCTCTGTCCTTCTGTAATCTAGAGCGGCAGGCGTATGAAGAGGCTGCTAGTGCAGGAAGCCCTGCTTAGGGAAGAACGTAGGGAAGAGGCAAGCATCCGTCGGGAAAGAGTTGTATCAACGTATAGAGCGGCTGCTAGGCAGGAGGCTCTGCGCAGAGAGGAGACTGACTGACAGGAAATTATGCATAAGGAAAGAGCTATCAGCGTAGGGAGGAGGCTGCTAGCATGCGCTCACGTAAGGGAGGAGGCTGCTAAGCAGGAGGCTCACGTAGGGAAGGATGCTGCTAACAGGAGGCTCATCGTAGAGAGGGAGGCTGCTCAGCGTAAAGAGGAGGCTGCTCAGCGTAAGAAGGATGCTGCAGACAGGAGGATCGGCGTAAGGAAGAGGCTGCAGCAGGAAATTCCCTCCGTAGGGAAGAACTAACAGGATGAGTCTCTGCGTAGGGAGGAGATGGCAACAACTTTCTTTCGCGTCCTCCCGCTATCTGTAAACCAGGGGGTTAATCACCAGCAGGTGAAGAGTAAGAGGCCCAAAGTAAAGCTTCAGATTTCCAGACCTAGTGAGGACATTGATAATGGTCATAGAGGCATTAGACAAGGTTGCTTGTTCGGATACCAGGATTGTCTGAGACAAAAGGCTATGCACCTTTTTCTGGAATTATCTGTTGCTGCAAGGGAGTGTGTTGTACTCACTCTAAATGAAGGCGTCTTATGCAGACATGCAGTTGGCTCTGGCGTAAGCGTTTCCACCTTACCCCCGAGACCTACAGGAGGAAGTTTAGGTCATGAAGAAGAAATAATGATGAGACCTTCGTGCAGTTTGGTGATAGCTGCGCAAGACGCTAGGTACTGCGTCAGTTAGCTTAAGTTGGAGCTGGAGGATCCTGATCCTCTCATTGAACAGCACACCAACACTGTGGTCCCCAGATTGAGATCCGATAGGCGAGACAGCCCCTCATGATTTTCGCGGCTGCGATTCAACACAGCAGAGGTGTTTGCTGAAGCTCGCAGGGCTTAAATGTGCATCGCCCAGATACGGAGAGGAAGCCTCCACAGGATTTAGTAGCAATAAGGTGCCGACAACAGCTAGGGGGTGAACAGGCAGGCAGTCCATCGGGACCTCAGCACCCGATTTTGTTTTCTTGTGGTCGTTCCTGGCCACCATCAGGAAAGATTGCCCTAGAGCCGCTGGTATCATGGGGCTAGTCCTTTCCAGCATCCTCGTGCCTCGCTAACGTGGGTTCCCTCCCAGCTTCTGGGATTCAGAGTGCCAGTGTTTCTCCTGTTGTTGGTTCCTCCTTGGTCGACACCATCAGGGAGTTCGGGAGCATCAACGATCTTTGTGGATAAGGATTTGGTTTCTCCTGAGGCCGCGGCGGGCGCCATTACGATGAGTGTCGGTTGGAGGCTGGTTTTAACCTCCAACCCTCCTTCATACTCGTTTCTATCTCCACCCCTACTTCGTGGCGAAGTATGGGCATCGCTGTGGAAGCGAACCACTGTATCCCATATCATAGGGAATACTATCACCTTCGCAGACGACGCAGTCCAGTCCGTGTCTAACGGATTTGCCCGTACAGGCGATTGTTGAGTCACCACATACGCCCAAAGCTAAGAATCAGGAACTGGAATTGGGCGTCCGTTTCTTCACCGATCTCTAACGAGGTTCTGGCAAGGGCCGATCCGCTTCCAATGTTTCGTCTTCAGGGCCAGGAATTGGGATGGTCCAACGCCTGCGACAACATGTGGATCGTCCCACTCATCGGCCCGACACGCAAGGTGAGCTTCAAGCTCTCACAAGGGGATCCTCTTAGGGTTTTTCACTCAGGCAGATCGTGTGGCCCAAACAGCTTGTTGTTTCGCCCAAAGCCTTGAGAGAGTCCTGTTCTCCCAGGCCCACGATTCCCCCATGGCAGGTCATATGGGCTCCAAGCGGACTACTCTCGACGAGTAAAGACAAGACTTCTTTTGGCCAGGATGAACTCACAGGTTAGGCAGTACTGCCGCCGTTGCGATACCTGCCAACGGACAACGCCAAGGGTCGCTTGAAGCGTGTTCCCCTAGGGTCAGTGCCACGGGTTGGGGAGCCGCCAACTTACCCCCCCCATCAATGTTGGGGTCGACCTGGTGGGACCCCATTATCCTCCACCGATCAGCGGTCACCTGCTACACTTCGGTAGTGGTAGAATCTGCGATTCGATAACCCAGAGGCTGCCCCGCTTGAGGCCTATCGATGCCCCTACTGTTGCTAAATCTCTCAGGCAGATTTGGACGCGCACTGTGGCGTGCCCAAGAAGAAGTACGGCCGAAGTTTTTGTACTGGAGAGCGATCAACAATCCTCTCCATTGCCTGGACCGATCCGGCCAGTCCAGTCTCGTCGACTCATGAGTTTAGGCAGGGAACTGCCAGAGTCATGGCGTTCACTTTCCGTCATATCAAGGGTTCCTGTAATACGGATGCTGACTATCTTAGCCTAGCTCGGGGGGGGGGGGGGTGTTTTCCGTATCAGCGCATTTGGAAAATCGGTCAGATGGACACTTCCCCTCAACCAGGTTATATCCCCTTTTGTCTCTGTATTTAGGTGCAGTGGACAGATTATCACTTTAGTATGTTAACGATAGTGAATCACCAATGGTTCGGATTGTTTACCTTCATGGTTGGAAGTTTCTTAGTTGTTTGATAAATGAAGTATTATGTATTCCCCGTGTGATTCTATCAGTGGAATGTTGTATTGAATCACGTAACTCTGTCGATCACCAGAGAGTTGGGTTTCGGTCACCATGTTGTGAAGTTGCACATGCGACAAGGTGGGGTTTTTTGTTGTTTTCAAAGGAGCACTGTATCCTCAGAGAAACAGGATGCTTTTTAGGAAGGGGGTTGTCACGAGTTTTGTCGCGAGGCCTCGACGATCGACCTACCCACCTTAGGGTGCGGAATTACTTATTTGTTTATTGTCGTTGCTGTTGTCGTGTATACCGTCCCTTAGGGTGGCTTTTGGTGCATTGCACCGTGGTGTGGTTTTCAGCATCAACTTCGTTTTGCTTTCTCTCGTCTCTCTCATCTAATTCACCGCCCGTGCTATTCATCCTGCAAGTTCACACGGGTGGCCCAGTACCTTTCCTCTCGACTTTCGTCTGTCGGCCCTCATCGCCTGTCTTTTTACCTGTCGCACTGTGCTTCTTTCTTTTAGTTTGAAGTATGCTCACTCTGTGACGCAGCATGGCATGTTGGCCGCCATTGCTGAGGGAGGTTACGGCTCGCACTCCGAGCGGGAAGATGTCACTGGGCGCCTGCTCCATTCCTGTTCTTACCTTATCGACGAGAGTACAGTCAGTACTTACAATACCTGCAGTCGGCCTGTAGGAGAGGACATCAGTTCTTCTGTTCCGCCGCATCTTCGCCTCTGTCCTCTCGACTGACAGAGGGTAAGTAGAGTCCTTATGACCCGCCTCTTCGGGGTCACCCACGGGTAAGCTGTAAGCAACAGTTCGTTGTCTGTTTGTTTTTGATTTGTTGTTGTTTAGCCGGCTTGTCTCACTTTTGGCGCAATTTTCTTTTGTTTTCGAAATTGTAATGAGGAATATTGTGTGAGACCTTCAGAGAACAGTAATATGCCGCTTCAGACTCACTTGCTAACTCCAACACGTTTTTGGTCGAAAGTTCCCAAGCCCGCCTATTCCTGTTCTCTGACAAGTAACCAAAAATATCGACCCTACAAACAAACATACTGTGCAGGGTTATATCCGTTTTTAATACTAATTTACTAAGGTTTTCAGAGAGTAGCCGAAGAGAAAGTACCAAAACTGAACACGCCCCCATAGAGTAACGTAGGGAAAAGCGGCCGTGACTGAAGAGCGCCTTAGGTAAGTCACGCCCACTTTAAATTGCTAGTTGAAACGCCTACCAAAGGACCTGCACGTATCCGATTACTTACCGCGTGACTGTCATGGCGAGATTTGAACCAACCCAGTCTTATGTTAAATTAAGTTGCAGGGCTTACCACGCAGCTCTGCCTCGTCCATTTCCAATTGCTAGTGTATGAGTTGTGAGTGGCCATTGTTTTCTGGAGACTTAACAACTTTGGGTTTGATTGGGACAACTGAAGTGTGTGGACAAATTTTTGCTGTGTGCGTGTTTAATATTTGATTTTTTGAAAAAAATAATGCAGCACGCTACAAACATATATATTGTATATAAATAAAATAACATTTTTTACATAAAAAATAGCAAAAAACCCCCCTCCCTGAGCATGCCACTGTTGAATTTAATTTTTATTTGCAGGCGTCACGTTGTGTCGACCAATGCCGTTCAGGGGGGAAACCCCAGGATATGTTTGCCCTGGGATTTATTGGGTGGTGGTGGCTGCCACTGTCAGGGAATGGCTGGCACCGGTCATCATTCTGGATGGTGGGAACTTGAACCCCAAGACTCTGGTGCTCGACACGAAACTCGAAACTGTGTGACCAACTAAAGATGGAAGTGCAGCCCAGAACTCAGCACTCCAAACCTCCGATAGTGTGACGCCTGCTGTGGCCAACCGACCACCAATCTCGAGTAGTTGAATCTTATATTTTAAGCCTACTTTTGGTGTGGTGCAATCCACGTGTACAGGAAGACCACTCCATTACTAACTTTTACATGATGCAATCGATAAAGCTCGTGCGCGACCTCTAGACAAGGTGGCCGTGGTGCCGGCGCAAATGCCTGCGTGGTTCTGTTTAGGAGGCTGTGCGCGTAAGTATGTGTGTGTGTGGTGTAATGTGTGCGTGTGTGTGTGTGCATGCGCCGCGTGTGTGGTGGTGTGTGTGTGTGTGTGAGCAACGCTTGACGTATGTGTGTTGTGTGGAGTGCAAGCAACGGCAAGGCCCTAACGCTCAACCTGCTACCGTTCGGTAGGCTGTTGATCTGCTTAAAGTAAAGCTTATAACACCACCAAGCGGTACAATCAGCCCAAAGTAAAACCTGATACACCCCACTACACATACAAACAGCGTTCGTTTCGCCGCTATGCCGTGTAATTATATGCTCCCTGTTCAAACTACCGTCTCATTCTCACTCTGTCGTTCACTTTCTCTCTCTCCTTTTTGTGTGTGTGTTGGTCTGGATCTGCTGGTCCTGTAGTAAGTATCGGATAGTGCGTAGTCTATCACATAACCGCATCCCGGGCCCGCCGGTACATGTTACATGGGCGGGCATGATGTGTGTGTGTGTGTGGTGGGTGCACGCGCGCTGTCCGTGCGTGGTTGTGTATGTTGTTCTTTGATTTAACGTCTTTTCACTTTACAGTGATATTAGACAGTGTAACGTGTTGGTGTGCGTGTGTGATGACACACAGTCCAACCAGCGACATAACGACAGGGCTTACACATACTGAGACGCAGCCACGTTCATAATAGGCCACTGAAAGTAACTCTTTCTAACATCCCAATACTATTACAGCGCTATTTCCCTTGGACCATTTATGGAAGTGTATCCTGTATACCTGACTTTTGGAACGACTTGGTTGGTAAAGGTTAATTAAGTAACCTTTAAGTTTTTTAATTAAGTTACCTCTAAGTGAGAGATTTATTAAGCCACCCCCAAGTTCTTAACTCCCACTTCCACTACTTCCAAGTTTATTTAATTAGTCCTCTAAATTTCTTAATTAAGTCATTCCTTAAAGAACTTAATTAAGTTATAATTAAGTTACTTCAAGTTCTTAATAAGTTCTTGATTAAGTTCTTGATTAAGTAACCTCAAAATCATAACTAAGTCCATCTCTATCTACAACCAAGTTCTTATTATAATTATTAAAAAAATATAAAATACAATCCATGTTTTTATCTTAAAAAGAAATGGTCTAAGATATACAGCACACGCCTCAAAAAAAGCGTCCTCAATCGTGAGGATGTCTTGCTCAGCGTTCTCTGCATAGATCTTAAGGAAAGTTTTATTAACAACCGAAGCAACCCGCATTGATTACAATCTGGCTTATGGAAATGTCTTTTAATAGACTCCATGTACTTTATTTATTGCCTTCATCATTTTATAATACGCCATGATCTATTTTTATTTAAAAAAATTATAAAATTAAGTTCTTAAAAAATTATTACATTTCAAATGGATCAAAATAAAAGCTTTGTTATTGTGGTTTTGGCGTAGCCTGGTGTCTTTTTCTGCATTTATGCCTCAGATTTTTTTTGATTGCTTTCGTTTCTGTTTGCCACGGTTATATATTTTATAGCCGCAATAACTGCCCCCAACAGCAAGCAAATGGCGCCCAAAATGGAACAGTTTTTAAGTTCAATATTCCATGAAGACTGGGGCCCTTTATCACATGGAGTTTTTATAGCTGGCATTGGGGAAACAACTTGTTCTGTTCTGGCGTTGGCGGGTTTGTTTTTCATGATGCCTGTAACATTAATTTTTTTGTCTGTTCCACTCTGCTAATTTTTTCCTGCTTTAACTACGCCCAGGATGAGGATTCTTTTTCACAGGTCTCCACCTGGTTCAGTGTTTTCTGATGATTTTTCTGCGTGGTTAATTTCTCCACTATCAGCTTCTGATGATTTGTCCAGCCGTTTCAATTTATTGAAGGGAATTAAAATCTATATGAATATAAGTTAATTAAGTATCCCACATGATTAATGCGATAACAATGTTCCAAATCTGTAAAATAAATCACAACCCAAAGAGACTCCAATGTCTTTGTTAAAACCGGATCTGCTTAAATCAAAACGTAAGATTGTTCAGATCTCAATTGGGAGCCAAATCACTGGACTAGTTATAGTGTAGCAAACTAAGAAACCGTTTCCCAACACTTTTCACATTCTAGACCCTAGCTGCGCCTTTCATACCTTGTTATGATTACTTGAAAATGTCTGTCGGCGACATCCTGTTGAATCTGTCTATGCTGACTCAGTCCGAGGAACTGTTTGTTTTTTCCACATGCTGCCAAAGAATACAGCCTCCTCCTTTTAGGCATAATAGCTTGGTCATCAACTGGTCATTCATAAGTTCAGGAAGGTTTAAGGCTGCTTGTAGCAGTAGTAGATCGCACTGTTCAAGTTTTTTATTAATTATAATTAATTTATTTCTAAAAATGAGCACCGAAAAAACTGTTACATAACCTTGTATACCATTCTGCTGGTATATTGGAGGACTAAGTGTAGGAACTCACTGCTTGGTAAAAGCTTGTTAAGAATTAAACCAGCAGATCTTGCCGAAACTAGACTTTCCTGAGGAATTCAAGGCAAAGCTGATTGCTATCAATGCAGCTTCGGTTGCCACGAAAGATTTTATCTAGTTAGCAAGGATAATCCAGACAATATAAATATGTAAAAAAAAAATACATTTATAAAAAATGCTTCACTTCGCCAAATGACAGGCGGCGCTGTGGTGAATTCGCTTGCATTAGCGGAAGTAATTTCGCATATTAGAACCAGCGGGATGAAACGGCCGAGAGAAAAAAGACATAACACTTTAAAGCTATGAGCAACTACACTGCCAAGACGCCTATGAAACAAGACTTGACAGTTAGATTTAATAATGACACCCAGATAGAACAGGGGCATGACTTACACATTTAAAAATGTTGACCAAGCAATAAAAGATATTATCTAGTAACAGTCAAACCAGTCCAACATTGGCCCCCACCAAAATTCAGTGACTTTTATCAACCATCAGAAAAGACCAAAGATGCAAGAAATCGCGTTTTTATTTGTCGTTGGTATGACCGTCGGAGTATTTTGTTGCAATAAAATTGGCTGAGTAAAAAATGAACAAAATCAATTATTCGCCCAAAGGATCTAGGAAGGGATAACAGCAAATTAAAAGTCTTAGCCAAGCACGCTGGAGTCAGTGAACGAAACAAGCCAAGGAATGTTATCTAAACAGCTGGATTATTGGCAAATTTATTTACCTCGTCCTAGCAAATTCCAGAGGCCAACACTTTGTCAACGCAATACCGAACGACACCCATACAAATGGATCTTCTATATTTAACCTCTGATAGATTAGACGAAAAATATTTAAGTACGCACTTACAGTCATTGACAATAGCTTCACGATACAAAGATGCGGAACCATTAAACACAAAGAGTGCCTCTGCCTGTTGCTGTCGCTATACAGCTGATATAATCAACGAGGCCCACTAACTTATATCCTCGCAGGATTCAAGTTGATGATGGAAAAGAATGTTAAAGGTGCAAAGAGAATCAATTATTGTTAAAACATAGAGTTACCATTTAAAAAGAGGGCATTCGGGAGTTCACAGATCACAGCTTGAGTTGAAAACTTTAACAAACAGTTACTGAAAGACTTTTCACCTACCAGTATCACAGAGAGCTTATTGACAATTCTCGGCACAACACAGAATGGGTTAGAAGACTGCCCTCAGTTTTTGCGTGCAATGATAATGCAGAATTTAAAGGTCTCAAAACCAGTACAAGCAATCAAAAGAAAAACAGAAATGTTTGCTGAAGACTCCATTACACCCCACAAACTATTACCGTTTGGTTAAAAGTAAGGTACCTTATTTACCGGGAGAAGCAGAAGGGACACTCGCATCAGGGCACCAGATCCCAGTTTGAGTGTTTGATCCATAAGAGAATAAAAAGAATTGTAAAAATGAAATCCGCCCGTGTATTATTTACGAGAAACTGACACAGCAAAACAACCAGCTCCTCAAGATCTTAGTGAAGAAAACTGCAGATAATCCCACCAGACACAGTTTCCGCTTTAAAATTAATATACGTAAATATATTTGATTTAAAATGGGAAGCTCAGAAGGAAGTTCATAACGAAACAAGAATGGTAAAGGAAAGACCTTAGAAAATGATTCGGGAATCAATTCATGCGTGTAATGCTAATTAAGGAAACATTTTCGAGGATTAATCCAATGCATGCTAAATCATCCAATTGATAAGTCTTAGATTACCCGCAAAATGGAAAAAGAAGTCTCTTGAAATAATAAAAATAAAATTCGAACCTCGTCAAGCAAACAAGCGAAAAGATGTAAATGAAAGTGTGTGGGGTAGGCGATGATTGATCTTATAAATAAAAGTATGGAAAAATAGAAAAACCCCTTTGTTTATGCGGTTCTCCAGTGCCAATTGCATTGAAAAACTCTGGATTAACAAACACCCCCGGGTTTTTTTTTTTGTTTTGTGTTTGTTCTATCTATAATGACTTGCTTTGATACAACAGTTTGTATGAATCTCATGTAGATTAGATCGGCATTTTTACTTTTGTCATGAATGAAAAGTCTTATTGCCAAACAAATGCTTCTTTTGTAGTTGTCATGTGATATGTTGAGACTGCACAAACGCTGCGAGTATTCCCTTTTGCTTTCTTAATGATTTTTCTCCTGCTCGAAAACTGTACATTAGTTGGACCTTACACCAACATACTCTCTTAACACCTTCAGATAATCATCCCTTCATCTTTCCTAAAACCTTCTTGTTAGTAATTGAATGCAAAGTCGCGAATCTATTTAGGTATCCAGATGTATTCATACCATCCCCGCAAGCCCTTTAGCCACTCCGTTTCCATGTCTTTATAGATGTCTACAGTAGGGATATCTATAATCTAAACTGTCTGTATCTGTGTACAGTACTCTGGACTCAGGATACGAGGCTTAGTAGTCATAAAAGAAACTCTAACATCAAAAGCTTTGATAATTCTAAAACAGTAAACCCAATAAATACAGGTTTGTCCAATTTTGACTTTCTTTTTTTTCATCATTATGCCAAAAAGCTGATCATGAAATCTTCTGAAGTCCTGATCATTTTGGTTTGAATTTCAGCTTAATTGCTTCGTTCTCTTGTGACTAATCTGACATCTTTACGCTTGTGCGGATTCTCCATATCTTTCAAAACACTGTTGTTCATCAACATAAAAAGACTTTTCTGAAGCCATCTGTGGATTTAGTTTCTGATATCAGATTTCTTCATTGATTTATGGTTTCATGAACTGTTCTTGATCAAAGACAATCATACGATGAACTGCTTTTCACTCAAACCATTCTTAAATAAAATTGAAGAAGTCTGTAATACAACAAAATTATTTTTGCTCCGAAATTGGGCACCAGTTTAGGGCGGCTCTCTTGGATTTCGTCTTAGACTTTCTGCTGCTAATGGATAGTCATATATGCAGTCATGAGTTTTCCTGAGGATGTTTTTTTCTAAGTCACTACTAGAATGAAACCACGGCTGCTGATCAGTGCGTTTAAACTGTTCACCACTTTAAATGCTTTTGGAATATATTCGTACCTGGTACATTTATATAAAGTTGCTATGGAAGCGATTGCCGCCATATGCCCAACCATAACAGATGTTTGCAGCTAAATACATGAGATAGTTTAGACCTTTTACTTCGGATCTAAATGACCCAGTATTTGTTGTTGCCTTTACAGTAATGATGCGACGCCATACTAATTCTCCCCGCATCCGTTTTCAATCATCTGATTACATTGGAAAATCTGACATAAATCAAGGCTGTACTCCGGGTAAACTTTAAGAAAGCGTCCCAGCTCATGGCCCGGGTGCAGAAATATAATGCGCAGGATCAAAACTGTAATGTTTCATGCAGGTCTTTCTATAAATTTCAAAGACGGGTCCGCCAACAAACATACATCTGCATTAAATAGATCATGAAAGTCTCCATCGTTTATAACAATTTTACTTATTTTTAAAAATCTTTTGCCAAGCATCTGAGCATGCTTGGGTAGATCAAATCACTGATGACCTTTCCTCTACGACTAGAAAAGAACGCACCTATAGGATGAAGTTGTGTCTTCATCAAACCTATTCCCCAACTGTTTCATGAAACTCATAAAGGGAAAACACACCTTTCTAACAGAGAGTTGAGTCAACATATTTTCCGTTATTGGGGCAGGACTTTTTAAGGACAAGCCAGTGCCTCTAATGAGCCCATCATGTGTTGCCTAGAGCGTAGCAAGACAGTTAATTCAAAAGTAAACACATGAACTTTTTCTGATACTGTGCAATGCATGGCTACCCTGAAGGCGCTGGTTACTGCTTGCAATATAAGAATGAGAGTCGTAACCTCGCAAGTTAGACAGAAATGGGCAGCTTCCGGGTCCTTTGGGTTCAAACTTTAGTTTGAAGCTTGCATTTGTTATGCTCCGCTCCTCTAAACTTCCCACTAATGTGATCATGGTCTCTTACTGTTGGATTCGCTGCGTACTGATGAGAGGCCTAAACCACAAATCCAACAGTGATTTGCTGGAGTCATACAGTTGTTGTATCTTCAAGGAGTCATTATGATGTTTAAATAGAAATTTCAGATTATTAGAACAGTCATTAAGCACTTGCTGCATGCGTTTCTAAAGAATGTTTCTGAGGCATTCTGTCCTCTATATAATTTCTAGGTGCTGAAATGATCGCCATCCGACCTGACAATAATGAAGGTCAATTGAACAAATCTATGAGTAACTCAATGAAGACTGTTATTCGAAGGTTTTTGTGGCGCTTGGCCCTCATATAGGAACACTAAGCGACTCAAAGTCTGCGTAAACTACGTATTGAGAATTTGCAATCCGTTTCCAGTTCTTAAAACTAACTTTACTGCCTCTGGGGGCTTCATTATTTCTGTATAACAAATCTACAGAACTTTTACAATGTTTTATATGTCACTCGCGGCTTTCACAGATGGAATTCTTGTTAAACATTTCTGCAGAATTCTTGTTTTATGTAATGGCTTTGAAGTATGCCGACAAATAATCTACTCATTGTGCGTATTAATGTGTAATGCGGGGTAGCCCCCGCTGTGAACACATCAGTAGTAAGTCAACATGATTTTGTCTGGTTCGCATATTGTTGGACTGTTCTTGGACACTTTAATTGGCACCAAAACTGTTTCCTCATCCCATGTTAAACATAACAGTTATGGGTTTGTTTTGTTCTTTCCAACAGATCATGGAAACCACGCTAACGGGAAAGATATTCCACACTAAAGTTAAGATCATTGATGTAAGGTGCGATAGTTAGACACTCTCTCTGCGTTCTTGCGTGGCGTAATGCAGCCTTTGCAAGAACACACCACATAAAAACATTTGTTTGTCTGTATTCTTTTATGTTTAGAACTGCTTTTTTTTTCTGCGACTAATGCTGAGGTAAGTGGAATGTGAGACTTGCCAACAATCGCGCATACTTAGACTTGTTTTTAATCGTGATCTCTAGACTTCGCCCTCTGACCAACCAGAGCCTCACATTTTGGCTCCTCAGCAGCAGCGTCAAACTTGTGGTCAAGCAGTTCGTCTGCCCAACCAACGTTAAAGTCATTAGAGGGAAGAATAGTCTGCTGTATTAGTTGAGACCCAGACTTCCTAGATTTTCTTCATTTATTGTTAACATAGGTCCAATTAAAACAGCTAACATTAATTTAACTGGCCGGGTCTATTGTTAGTATTACATGGAACTTGAGAAACAGCATGACCAACACTTGCCGTAAGACGCTTGCTGGATCAATGACTTTCAAAAGTCAATATCATTCAGTGCTCTTGACAAATTTTCGTTGCCTTGCTTCAAAAAATTCGTCTTGTCCTTCATATAACTAGCCAGGTTGAGTCACTTTCTCAACACAAAATATTTATTTTAAATATAAAAAAATACTAATCAGAACCAAATATCAACGGTCTTTTTGCGCTTGGACTCATAAACTAAAGTATAAACGCCCTTGCATTGTTAATGTGAGCTGTTTAGAACAAGTTAATTTTTTCGTTTACTTTTTTTAAGCATTCCTTTTTTATACTGCTCGGCGTCTGGCTGTTGAGAAAAACTTTGTCTTGCCTTTCTTGAAGATCAAACTTTGTCTTTTGTAGTCACAAAATCGGTCTGTAAACGATTAAATTCTTCATCGTTTATGTTTGAGTCAGCTAAGCGCTTTATTATTGTCAGTGTAAACGAACCTAAGATTAGGCCGTATTATTGAACCATACTGTGTGCTTTGGAGTTTAAGTTTTTAAATTATTGCCAGCAGCAGACCTACAGCAAAATGAACACAGGCCGGAAGAGCTAAAGACAAACCGCTATAGGTAAAGCTGCGGGTGCTCCCAACGCCTTTTGCTAAGAGACCTACACTCGTTCCTGCTGATGCAGCACTATAGTCTATGCTCCATTAATTGACAAATGTTAACAAGCATTAAAAGCAGCAGAATACCTTCGATTGGTTTTGCTGTATTTGAAAGGACTGCTCTAGTTTTTTGTGCATTTGTGTAATGTTGGTAATCTGAAGTTTTTTACTTCAGGGGTTTCTATACCAGCAGAATTGCCTGCTATCCCTTCGTTTTGAGCGGCGCTGTAGCACATTTGAGAAACGAACAGACATGCTTTTTATAAAATGAAAAATAATTTAGTATAGTACATCTTTTAAATCGCTACTTCAATAGTCAGCTGCGCATCATATATTACAAACAAATGTAACATATAAGCGTTTATCGGCTTCTTCTTCTTATCTAAATTTGAAAGTTTATTACGTCACTCACCAGTTCCTTTTACTCCCGCTTCCATGTAACGTGATTAACCTCCGTTGCCCTTAGTTCTATCATAAACCGTATTTATGTTGTTAATACTCAACAAGTCTTACACTGGTAGAAGGTGTATATCTTTAGGCGCAATGTCTCTGTTGGACTTCTACCCCTCGCCACCCCCAAACAATTTTCTATTTCGTCAAAATGATTATAAGGTGCAAAGTCCGCTAGCATAGATTTGGTTAGGACTGGCCCTCAATCGAACATTGTACTTTTCGTTATTTTTTGGATTAAAAAACATTTTCACTTCCTCTTTTGAATGGATCTTCATCTTCACACAGCAATAAAATACCTTAAAGCGATCTTCTGAAGACGCTAAACTAATATTCCATATAGTGTCTGCCCTGCTTCTAGTATATGTTAGTATGATGACGCCGGATTTTCGTAATATATGTAGTTGGGACTTATAATTGATTCCCACATCAGCTTTGCTAAATCAGGGTTGCTAACAACGTCAAACTCTAACGAGATGTCAGAAATGCTGTACATGCTTCAGGTGTCTGTTGAATTGATAACACTATTTGATTCATTAAAAGTTAGTTCAATATACAATCTGGACTTTTATGCACCTTGAAAGTATGGGCCATGCGCTTTTAACAACTCACAATCTAGGGAATTGGCAAAGCGATTACCATACGCATAAACTTGCAGCTAAAGCCTTTGTGCTGCTTTTAGCACCTGACTATTCGGGGCGCTATTCTACGTTTTAGTGCTTCTTCATTGCCGATTCCATGAAACGCAAGATCTCCCTTTCATCGCCGTTAGCATAGATCAGAATCGGTTAAAAAAACTGGCTGTGCAATGTATTAAAGAAAATACTTCTTGCCCCTCAAGTTTCAACAGAAAATTTTCTTAACGATTGCCGTCCCAAATTCTGGGACAACAGTTTACTGGTTTGGTCTGTTGTGAAGCTAGTTCTATTTTAAAAAGTAAGCCGTGCAGAGCCGGGCACGATCAAATCATCCGCTCCTAGGTCTGGAAATACTAACTTAAGAATTTGATCGGCATCAATCGTAGATGGATTATTTGGACATAATATTCCGTTTATTCCCTGCACGCCAGGGGTTCTTTCCAGCTTTCTATACGGGCCCAAGAATCTAGCCTATGCTTGTGCCATTTTTTTATAAATCAAAATAAAAGTTAATTATTTAAATCATGGCAGGAAATGACGATGAAGAAGATTATGATGTTTTTGACCCTGGAGACGATATGAGTGAAATGATCCCTTTGACACGGCATCGCTCAGCGCTCCTCAATGCGACGTGAATTAACAGAAAGTACGGTCGGAGCAATTTTACAAAATTTAGGTCAAGAACTCCCTAATTTTATAGACCCAAATGATTTTGAATTAGAAAAGATGTCCATTTGTTTGTAAAGGATCGATCAAGGAGAATCTGTCGGCTTACAACCAAACCAGACCCCATCAAAGTTTTTAGCCAAGAGGTACAATTATACAAAGACTCAGTGTGAAAGATCAAAATCGCCTTGGCATTGGCTAGACCAAAATTAGATAGGGATGCAGTTCTAAACTTCAAAACACTCTGCAATAAACTCCCGACAGATAACCAAATGCAAAACATGGAACTTAAAAAGATAAATCATCAGCAGGATAAAAAATAAATGTAATAGAAGCAGATCTACAGTTTTCAGAAGAAACAGCGTAAAGACTAACCGACCCGCCGCTACCCATTCGAAAAATATGAGGCCCTTGATTTCAATGCTTTAAGAAGGACAGAGGCGAATTAACAAACAATTTAGCAAACTAGGTGAAAAGATGAGCATATAAAAAGAGAAAAAGAAACACTCGTGAGGCTGGGAGACGCCAACTTAGGTCCTGATATTAAAAAAAGAATAAGACAAAGAACTAAAAGATCGTGAACAAGAAAGATCAGCAAGACAAAATGACGACTCCAACACGGACATTACGAACTCAAGTGAATAGAATAAAGAAACTAATCGAAAAAATTTTATATGAAGACACAACACTAGCAGAACGAATAAACTAACGCTGTTTAGAGAAGCATGGAGTCACATTAGCAAGCGTTAATAACGGCCTATGGATTTGCAATAAGTACACTGGAGAAGGATAATACAGCGGTGAGGAGAGCAAAGTTCAGTGCCTCCGCCCCATCGCCTCCACCTGATAAATCATGGGTAAACAAAACAGCTTGATCATCTAGCGAATATATTAAAAAAATTACTGGTAAAGCTATAACGCTTTACCAGGAATATTGGGGCGTAATGCAGCTGGCCTTTTGTCTACTGCTAGCAAAGTAGTTGGCTTAATGGCCGAGCACTATATGGACAAATAGTTCTCTTAATAGTTGGGTTATATTTAGTAAGATAAAGACCAAGTAAACCTAATATCTCATTTAATCCTGAATCAAGCGCTGTCTTTTCATATTCATGGTCATCGCGAACAGAGTCCCCGACTTTGCTGAGTCTTCAATGACTTTTGGGGTTTGGACTTCGGGAGTGGATGACTTAATCATGGGTGTTCTTGTTATTGTTTGTAATATTACTGGCTCAGAATTTAAGTCGTTTTTCCCAACCTTCTTTCATTTGGCTCTATAAGCATTTCATTTATAGTTTATTATTATTCCTACCTGAGTCTGAGGTCAGAAGGCAGCATGTATAAACCATGGCCAACAGCAAAGTCACATTCGATCTTGCGTATTGTAAAACATGTGGTACCTTTGATTATCTGAAGGTAAATCAACTGTAGAATTAATGGCGTCCTCTAAATTTGCTAAGTATTGATTTTTTTGCGCGTCAAAGCCAGTAGAAGGATCATTATCTTGATCTTGCCTTGCTGTGAACCTAGCAAACACCACAACGTACGTGCGAATAGAGTCGTTTATTCGTTCTACTCCCGCTCTAGTTTTAGGGCCCTTAGAAGTTCAAAGATAAATGATGTCCATGCTGTTTTATATGCTCTTGCTGTAGGACCCATGCTGAACAGTTTTGCCTGAAAAGAAAGTTTTGAAACGAGGATGCCAGTCATAGTTAAACTTTCTGTGCGTGCCCGAAAATAAAGGTCGCCTAGGCCATGATTATGATCCAACTTTTGTCTAACGCCTTCTTTGATGTAATATTGAAATACGTTACAAAATCCGTTTCAAAAATCCTTCATGTCTATTATGGTGGCTAAGTGGATTAAAATGGTTTGTCATTTGGCATGGCGCTCCGCAGTAGGTCAAAATACTCTGAAGGTGTAATAGAAATGAAATCTGTACACTGACCTCACCAAAGGATCATGGTGAGTTTAAGTGATCGGCATACGACACTCCCACACCCAGGGATGCGCAATAACACAGCAAAGTTTAACTGGTTCTGATAAAACTGCATCCGGATGACTCAACCACGTCTTTCTGATGTTGTCGTTTTCAAGGGGGGTTAAGATATCTGCTTAATGAGTACACACCTTTTTATGAAAAGAGGCAGTCCTGGGTCACAGCAAATCAAGAGTAACAGTTTGCTAATTTTTTAAGATTGTAGTGCGGCCCAACATAAGTATTTTGCATCTGTAATTTTGAATGCACTCATTTTATTTCGTTCAAAAAATGTTTGTAACAATAAACATCCCAGACTCGTCCTTCGTTTTTAGAACATGCTATTGAAACGATTGCGGAGCCAAAATGGTTGCACTTTCATGAAATATTCTACAAAAGTCGAATGGTTTAATATAAGGCGAAGCCAAGGAGAATATAAGGTTCTAAAAAGTGACAAAACAATGGAACAAAGTTACGAGTTAACAATACCTGATGGTTATTATCGGGTTTTGCTTCACTAAAGAAAGCAATGATAACTTTGACATTACGCTCAAACTTAACAATGCAAGCTAAAAACAATTTAACATTCAAGCCAAGAAGAAGGAGTAAATTTTGATAAAGAGCTAGCTAAAATGTTTAGGCTTTACGGCTAACAATTATAATTTAGAGTTACACCGACCAATAACTAATTATGAGGGAGAAAGTCCGCTCCGATCTTGCATTACATTCATTACTCAAGTTCATTTGGATGAGCTGAGCACTGATTGAAAACTTTATTATGACGGAAGGCCCTCAACCGTTTTAAGAGCTCTTCCATCAGGGAAAGCTGCATATTGCGATTATGAAATTATACAATTCCTAATTTACAGTTTAGAAAGGATTAGTTTGTGGAGGGTCGGATCAATTAATATAAAGATCAAAGACAAACACGGAGAAAGTTGTAAAATGTGATAAACTGCACATTGTTTTGAAATAAAAAATGCGTTACTAAAAGATTAAATAATGGCGGCGTGGGGCCAAAGAAACCAGGAGTTCATTAGCGCTGTAAGGTGTATAAACTTTAGAATTAAAAGACCTGCAGACGGTTGCGGACTTTGAACAGAAATGGAGAGATAGGCGCTTTGTAATGGTGTTGAGTACACTAAAGAAGGTGAATATAAACGCAAAGAGGGCGACAACAAAAAGTTTCTAAACTAAACAGCTTCGCAATCAGAAGCAAATAATGTTGGTCCAGTATGAATAAAAAATAGTTCGAAACCTGACCTCAATGGTCCACTTACGAACCATAATTTAGAATGGGACATAAAATTTGAATTCAAAAGCCCATTTTCCATAAGTTAGCCGTCAAAAAAGTTTCAGAAAGCAATCAACTCTGGCCCTTTACATGTAAGTCTTATGCAGATGAAACCCTAGTCGGAAAGAGATTGAAATAAATCCGTATGGGAAAAAACAGAACATCCTCCACAGAAGAGAAAGCGGTTATAAAAGATGCTTCTACAAAAGTTCAGTTCCATTCCGCAAATGAAATAGGGGACGCGTTCACAATAATATTTGAAAATTTCTGTCTAAAAGATAAGGAGAGGGATGGGGTTGTGGGCGTTAGTGACGTCCCTTTTTAAAAAAGGAATTCTAATTAGCTGCAAAACTTAACGTTGACAGTTCTAAAGTTACTGTTGTCCATTCTTCACAATTGTGAGGATATTAAGGTCCAAAACAACAAGCAACAAAATCAATATTAGTCAAATAGAAACAATCCTTACAGCACATGAATTGGATTAATCTTAACATTTAGGCCTTATCGGAATGTTTATTATAACTGAACAATGTTTGACAGAGCGCATGATAAAAAACAATAACTGTATTATATATAAATTCTATATAACAAACCTATGGAGCAGTTAAATTTTATGACAAAAACCCCTCATTGTTCATTGATTTGTGGACAGACTGGTTGTGGAAAAACAATAATTGGTCCTCGACCTATTACCAAACAGTTTATCGTTATAAATTTTTAATCATATTGTGGTTTTCTGTCCAGACACTAAAAGGAACAAAGCATATCACAATTAGAAGGTTTTATATGGACTGATGATAACAATTTTTAGTTAACCCTAGCAATAACCTGATGAGTGGCTAGAACAGTTTTAATAGACTGTTTGAATGAACGCAGAGACACTTTTTAGTAAAGAAGACTTGAACGCAGAAATAGACATATGTTAAAAAGAGAAACACTTTTTGTCTAAACTAGCTTTCAGTGGAAGACATGCAGGAATAAGTGTGTGATTTTTATGTCAAAATATAACTCAGTTTATTCAAAAGACTTAGAGAACAGTTTAAAGACTGTAGATTTCTATTTCCACATGAAAGACAGAGACTCATTTGAAGAATGTTTGCGCGAAAAATGATGTTTATTGAAAATGACAAGGAAAAACCGACACAGGTTAAGCAAAAACTGAAATCTAAAAAGTTTTAGTAATTAGTATTGAGAAAACGATAACCCTACACAGTATCTTTGTATGTAGGGTACGTTCTTTTTTGGTTACTTTGTCAGAGAACAGGAAAACGGCGGCTTTTAGGGCCACTTTCCCGCCCAAAACGTGGTGGAGTAGCAAGTGGAGTCAGAAGCGGCATATTACTGTTCATCTCCCCTTTCACTGTTTAATTCAATCTTATCCTGGCCATTCTAAATTATTTCCCAAATTCTTCGTCCTGTTTCAATGTATCTGGTGATGCGGTAGTCGGTGTGGAATGGAGAGAACCCTGGTGATTCAGGTTGGAACTTTCTTGGTCTCGCTCGTCCGCCCCTGTCACATTCGCCGACATTTTTATCCTTCGGCCACCGTCTGTTTGTGTGTGCAAGGAGAACTAGTTTTATGTTCACGAGCGTGCGTACGCATGATTTGTCGTTCGGATGCGTGGTTGGAGATTTGTGTTATTTTGAAATGTGTTTATAAAATGTGACAGTTGTGCCATTGAATTACTATTTGCAAATGTGGTGGCAGTTTATTAAGCGATGGTCGCTGTGTTGATCTATTTCCTAAGGAAGGAAAACGTTAAGCGTTGAGTGAGAGAAGGGTGAAGATAATTCATATTTGTTTTATAACCTGTTGATTTAATGCAGTCTTTTACCTGCATCGTGTGAGAAGACTTGATTCAATGGGTGTACTGTGCGCGTTTAATACACTTCCCCTCGCCCATCATGCGAGTGGCTGATAAGACTTGACAGCAATGGTCAGACGGTACTGACGGCAGGGTTCCAGTACCCTTCTTCCTTCCTCCTTCCTTCTTCTTTTCCTCCTCTCCGACTCTCCTCCCAGCTACGTCCTCCCCCCCTCCGGGGGCTTCACCTGGAGCACGAACTGGATGGTGCCACGTGCTGGTCGAGGCCACGTTCTGGCTGAGACCACGGACGAGATGGTGCCACGCGCTGGTCGAGGCCACGCCCTGGTCGGGACCGTGGACTGCTAGGGGAGCCCGCCGTCTCGACTGGCCGGCCTGGACCCCGTCCAGGACCTCCAGTAACAGCTACGTCCCCCCCCCCCCCCCCCCGGGACACGCTCTTCACTGCCGCTTGGGAGTCGAGGGTGTCGGCTTTGGGCGACTCCCTGCGAGAACCAACCCGGCTCGGAGCACCTAGTGCGACAGGGTGCTCCCTGCGGACTTGACAGGGGCAGGGATGTGGACGCACTCCGTGGTGTGAGAAAGGGTCAATACTGGAAATATTTCTTTATAATTGTGTACATGTCATATGTGCTGGAATGCTGTAATTGTGATTGTGTACGTCGTATGGTGAAATATTTATTTATAATCGTGCATGTGTGGGTGTGGGAGTGCTTGATTGCGATTGTGCATGTTGTGTGCGTTGGAGTGCTTGATCGTGATTGTGCATGTTGTGTGCGTTGGAGTGCTTGATCGTGATTGTGCATGTTGTGTGCGTTGGAGTGCTTTATTGTGATCGTGCATGGTGCGTGTGTTGGAATGTTTATTTGCTGGTGTGAATAAATGGGGTGTTGTATCGTAATCTTTATTGTGTGGTCTCTTGCGGAGCGTGTGAGGTCAGTCATCTCCTTCACTCCCACCTAGACCGATCCTGTCAGGGCAGACCTCCAGGGGTCGGTCGTGACATGGCAAGATAGCCGGAGGCAGATAGGCACCAGGGAGTAGTCGGTTGATTTTT
>CM031604.1:27442388-27449888 GCA_018398815.1 Conus ventricosus
TTGAAGAATGTTTGCGCGAAAATGATGTTATTGAAAATGACCAGAAAAACACAGGATTAAGCAAAAACTGAATCTAAAAAGTTTAGTAAATTAGTATTGAAAACGGATAACCCTACACAGTATATTTGTTTGTAGGGTCGTTATTTTTTGGTTACTTGTCAGAGAACAGGAATAGGCGGCTTTTAGGCCACTTTCGCCCAAAAACGTGGTGGAGTAGCAAGTGAGTCAGAAGCGGCATATTACTGTTCTCTCCCTTTTCTCTGGTTAATTCAATCTTTAACCTGGCCATTCTAAATTATTTCCAAAATTCTTTCTCCTGTTTATGTATCTGGTGATGCGGTAGTCGGTGGGGAAGGGAGAGAACCTGGTGATTCAGGGTTGGAACTTTCTTGGTCTCGCTCGTCCGCCCCTGTCACATTCGCCGGACTTTTATCCTTCGGCCACCGTCTGTTTGTGTGTGCAAGGAGAACGAGTTTTATGTTCACGAGCGTGCGTACGCATGATTTGTCGTTCGGATGCGTGGTTGGAGATTTGTGTTATTTTGAAATGTGTTTATAAAATGTGACAGTTGTGCCATTGAATTACTATTTGCAAATGTGGTGGCAGTTATTAAGCGATGGTCGCTGTGTTGATCTATTTCCAAAGGGAAAGGAAAACGTTAAGCGTGAGTGAGAGAAGGGTGAAGATAATTCATTTTTTGTTTTATAACCTGTTGATTTAATGCAGTCTTTACCTGCATCGTGTGAGAAGACTTGATTCAATGGGTGTACTGTGCGCGTTTAATACACTTCCCCTCGCCCATCATGCGAGTGGCTGATAAGACTTGACAGCAATGGTCAGACGGTACTGACGGCAGGGTTCCAGTACCCTTCTTCCTTCCTCCTTCCTTCTTCTTTTCCTCCTCTCCGACTCTCCTCCCAGCTACGTCCTCCCCCCCTCCCGGGGGCTTCACCTGGAGCACGAACTGGATGGTGCCACGTGCTGGTCGAGGCCACGTTCTGGCTGAGACCACGGACGAGATGGTGCCACGCGCTGGTCGAGGCCACGCCCTGGTCGGGACCGTGGACTGCTAGGGGAGCCCGCCGTCTCGACTGGCCGGCCTGGACCCCCGTCCAGGACCTCCAGTAACAGCTACGTCCCCCCCCCCCCCCCCCCGGGACACGCTCTTCACTGCCCGCTTGGGAGTCGAGGGTGTCGGCTTTGGGCGACTCCCTGCGAGAACCAACCCGGCTCGGAGCACCTAGTGCGACAGGGTGCTCCCTGCGGACTTGACAGGGGCAGGGATGTGGACGCACTCCGTGGTGTGAGAAAGGGTCAATACTGGAAATATTTCTTTATAATTGTGTACATGTCATATGTGCTGGAATGCTGTAATTGTGATTGTGTACGTCGTATGGTGAAATATTTATTTATAATCGTGCATGTTGTGGGTGTGGGAGTGCTTGATTGCGATTGTGCATGTTGTGTGCGTTGGAGTGCTTGATCGTGATTGTGCATGTTGTGTGCGTTGGAGTGCTTGATCGTGATTGTGCATGTTGTGTGCGTTGGAGTGCTTTATTGTGATCGTGCATGGTGCGTGTGTTGGAATGTTTATTTTGCTGGTGTGAATAAATGGGGTGTTGTATCGTAATCTTTATTGTGTGGTCTCTTGCGGAGCGTGTGAGGTCAGTCACTCCCTTCACTCCCACCTAGACCGATCCTGTCAGGGCAGACCTCCAGGGTCGGTCGTGACATGACAAAAGATAGTCCCGGAGGACAGATAGGACTTACGCTGTTTTCAGGCCGGCCGGATTGTTATGCCATCGGTTTAAGATTTTTATCACCATCCAGCAGAACCTTTCTCCGTCTATGATCAAATGATCAAAGACCATGGTGGCTCTTCTGTTCTCTCTCCTCGCATTCTTCAAATGCGGAACCAAGTTCCTCCATATATCCCTAACCCTTTGCGTAAAATCTTCGCCAATGAAGATTTTACTGCCCCGTAATTTGTATCTGGCATTTAGAATTTGTTCCTTACTTTTAAAACGTACACCTTCCGATGATTGGGGAGTCAGGTTTTCGATTCAAGCGATGAAGTCTATCGAACTCGATGTCCCGGGGTAGCTCTAGTGTGTCTGTCAGCAAGTCTTTCACGAGTCCTTCACATTCATCTCTGGTTTCGTTGTCACGTCTTCGTATTCCATGAAAGATGATATTGTTTCTTTTCGAGCGTCCCTCTAAATCGTCAGTTTTTTGTTCTAAAGCTTCCAACCGTTCACACAGAGTTTGATTCTGCTCCTTCAACTGCTGATTTTCATGCTTTAAATCCCTCACTTCCTCTCTCAAAGATGCAACCTCTTCATGTAATCTCGCACACATGTCTTTCACTTCTTTCACATCTTTCTTCAAGCCATCACACTTACAGTTCAAATCGTTGAGAGAGGCCAGAATTTCCTTCATCATCGGGTCACCAGACGTCTTAGATGGGGTAGATGGGGATCCGGGAAAAGCCACCGCTTGCGGATGCCAGTCGAGTCTGTCTCAGGCTCTCTGCCTTCCCAGCAGGTCCGGGTCCCGGGTTCAATTCCACATCGCCACAGCGATGCAGAAAAACGCCGAGGTACAAATACGCCAGGAGACCAACGATGACACCGTCCCGTAGCCTTGAGATTTTCAATGTCCGCAGATACGAAGATTTTCTTTGCATTGCTCGACGATACATGAATGCGACGTACACCGGTACAAATCCGCCACAAATGGCTCAAAAGCCAAAGCTACCTCCGGCATGGTCACCTCCAACTCGTTTCAGGATCCAGGTAAGGCTTACGCTCCCGTAATACGGCTTTAAACACGGAGCTCCTGTCAGCCGGTGTTTACATTAAACAACCGGAAATGCGCCCCCCCGAGAGAGAGAGAGAGAGAGAGAGAGAGAGAGAGAGAGAGAGAGAGAGAGAGAGAGAGACAGAGAGAGAAGGTATCTAACTGATACCCTCTTTCTCAATCAGAAACAAATCAAGGGGAACATATTGATGATCATACCATGTATGCTAGAAGCCCTAACAACCCAAAGTGCGAAAAGCATATTGATTGGACCCCTTTTGCTGCTGAACACACATTTTTGTACTCCATTTCCTGCCCATGTCACAGTACAGTCTTTTTACAAGTGAGAGAGAGAGAGAGAGAGAGAGAGAGAGAGAGAGATAAGGTGAAGGGGATATAGGGTGAGGGAAAGAATGAGTGAGGGATAGAGTGGGGGGGGGGGTATAGAGAAGGAGCAGCAGAAGAATGACGAAAGGAGAGAGAGAGAGAGAGAGAGAGGAGAGAGAGAGAGAGAGAGAGAGAGAGAGAGAGAAGAGAAGAACAACTGACAGAGACAGATGAAATGAGACAGACAGACACAAAGACCGAGTGTAATTTACGCGGAAGGAGATACCATGATATTGCACTTTGCACACTGGAGCCAGGGAGGAGAGTGGGTGGAATGATGGCATTGTGACGCTCCTGCAGGTGAGAGTTTGATGGATGGCAAACTCAGCAGGCGTGTATTACCCCAAGTGTAAAACCTCAATGGGTAGGAACCTGGGGAGGAGGGGGAAGGTGGGATGGGGAAGAGGGAAAGTGCAAAGTGCGCTATGACAAGACCATATCCACCTGTGCTACCATTTGAATAAAGCGCAAAATCAACACACTTTGAAAGAGATTTATAAAAATAGATGGATGGATAGATAGCGTAGGAGCCCATCACATTCCTTCCCCTTACCAACACGCGCGCGCGCGCACGCACGCACACACACACACACACACACACACACACACACACACACACACACACACACACACACACACACACACACACACAACACACACACACACACACACACACACACACACACACACACACACACACACACACACACACACACACATACACACATACAAAAGCATACGCGTGCGCGTACTCACACACACATACACACATTGGTCTAATATTACGAATAGTGGATAGACGTTTAATGAAAGACACACACACACACACCACACACTCACTGTCATGTGACGTAGCCTCACATCAAGGCATGTGACGCTCCATCACATGTAGTTTAGTGATATGAATCATTTCCCCATGCCAAAACTAAAAAGGAAGAATATCATGTGGCTTGACTAGTGTAGCGGGCGTCCCCAAATAATTGTGAGTTCATTCATTAAAAGAGTCAAGAGTGGTCATTGGGTGAAAGTGACCACTGAGAGATAGTTTAATAAGGGCTGGTAAGGTGCTGGTCATGTGTTTTGAACACTGAGTATGCACTCACTTGGAGGAGGGAGGAAAGAATCAGTTTTAGCCCAGCAGATGGCCTAGAGACTCGAACCTGTCAGGACGCTGGTCCTCACTGCTGACCAGTCATTACCAGGTGAGCCATAGATAGTTGGGAAAGCTACAGGGGAAAACCTAAAGAAAAGAGAAAGAACTAATTCATGTTAAATTGGGAAGCAGGTTACTTACACGAACCTTATTCGTGTTTCAGCCCTTCACCTTTTACCCTTCACCCTTCACCTTTCACCCCGTGAGGTGCTAAAGATGGCCATGGTGTGGGGAACACACCGGTAGTTTAGCCCCAGCAAATAAAGACTCCAGGGAGAGGAGTCGGAACTCGTCATATCTCCAGTGACGGGAGAATTCAAGGGGGCGACACAATATCTGAGAGAGACAGGGAATCATGACAGTATGGGGCGAGTCTTATATCTGATGCAGGCATAGCATCAATGATTGCAAGAATTATTTATTCTCCTGGTCTGGATCTTGGGCCGATGTTATGTGAAGGCCATGACTTTATAGAATCTTGAATGTATTGAATTATCTCTCGGAAAAGAGAGATACATGTATAGAATCTGTTTATAAATTGTTTGATGTGATTTAGTAAACTGTTTTCCCAAAGGAGAGGGGGAGAAGAAAAAACATTCGGTTGTGCGCCTTTTGGTTGATTGGAAAGATTGCGTGTGTGTATGGAGTAAATGCTGTCATGAATGCATGTGTGCAAAAGTGACAGTGTGACACAGAGAGAGAGAGAGAGAGAGAGAGAGAGAGAGAGAGAGAGAGAGAGAGAGAGAGAGAGAGAGAGAGATGACAGACAGATGCAGACAGACGGAGACAAAGATGAAGTGAGATATACAAAGCAACGTACAGACCGACTGCACACAGACAGACATGGACAGCATCCAATTGACGCGGAAGAAGACACGACATCATTGTGCTCTACAAGCTGAAGTCTGGGAGGAACGTGAGATGAGAGGTTGCCGTTGTGACGCCCGCAACCACTTCAAAAGACGAGGGTTTGACGGGTGGGACACTCAGCAGGACGGCATTGCGTGAAACCTCCATGTGCAGGGAACACTAAGGAGGCGGGGCTTTGTGACAAGCACCTGTCAGGCTTCATGATAGCACACGATCAACGCACCGTGAAAGGGCTATAGACAACAGATGGATGGATAGATAGCCTAGAGGTCCATCGCCATCCTTTCACCTCACTAACAGAGAGAGAGAGAGAGAGACAGACGGACAGAATACAGAAAGACTGACAGACAGACAGACCACACACACACACACACACACGCACAAACGCGGACAAACATGGGCAGTATCTAATTTACGCAGAGGGGGACACAAGAATGTTGTTTGCAGCTGAAGTCAGGGTGGAACACGGGGATGAGATGATAAGAGGTGCGGCGCCTGAGAGCTCCAGCAGGCTGGAGTTTGATGGAAGGAAAACTGCTACCTCGAGGGAGTGGGAAACATGGGGAAAAGACTGCATTGTTGTGAGACCATTTGCACACCGCGCAACAGCTAAATATGAACGCAGAATCAACACACTGTGAAAGGGTCTTAGACAATAGATCAATAGACAGATAGTGTAGTTGTCCAACGCCATCCTTTCCTCTTACACACACACACGCACGCACACACACGCACACACACAACACACAACGGGGGAGGGAGGAGGAGAAAGGGAAGGAGGAAGAGTGAGAGATTTGAAGGTTCACTGCAAAAAAATACAACAGCCATGGAAAGTTAAAATGAGTTCACACAGGCCCTATACTACAGTTTAGACTTCTATTCATGCGTGCGTGCGTGCGTGCGTGCGTGCGTGTGTGTGTGTGGTGTGTGTGTGTGTGTGTGTGTGTGTGTGTGTGTGTGTGTGTGTGTGTGTGTGTGTGTGCGTGCGCGCGCACGCGTGTGTATATATCTGACGAAAGCGCATTGCTAAGCAACCGGGACAGTTGCCAGAAGCTGCCCAGACAACAGAGAGACAACGGGCCAGGCAGACAGACAACAGAGAGACAACGGGCCAGGCAGACAGACAACAGAGAGACAACGGGCCAGGCAGACAGACAACAGAGAGACAACGGGCCAGGCAGACAGACAACAGAGAGACAACGGGCCAGGCAGACAGACAACAGAGAGAGACAACGGGCCAGGCAGACAGACAACAGAGAGACAACGGGCCAGGCAGACAGACAACAGAGAGACAACGGGCCAGGCAGACAGACAACAGAGAGACAACGGGCCAGGCAGACAGACAACAGAGAGACAACGGGCCAGGCAGACAGACAACAGAGAGACAACGGGCCAGGCAGACAGACAAAGAGAGACAACGGGCCAGGCAGACAGACAACAGAGAGACAACGGGCCAGGCAGACAGACAACAAGAGAGACAACGGGCCAGGCAGACAGACAACAGAGAGACACACGGGCCAGGCAGACAGACAGAGAGAGAGAGAGAGAGAGAGGGAGAGAGGCGTACATATGGTAAAATAGATGTTTTATTAATTAACAGACCATTGCACCTCATGAAAGTGATGCGGCTGTTGAGTCATTCTTTACATTTATGTCAGCCCAGCTGAACCAACGTAATACGTTAAGAAGCAAAAATAAATCGTAACTTAATTTACACGAATAAATTGAGTGGTTCCTATTGATAAAGGACAAATCAAATCAACAGGAGTGAACAATTTGAAGTGATGCTGATGCACATCAAAAACGGAAGTGCAAATCTGAAACTTCAGTGTAGATAATCGAAGATGTCCAACTTCAGCATCTCATGCATTTCATTAGCACCTGCTGTACAGTCTTACTTAAACTAAATATTTCACCGTCCATAACATGAAAAAGTCGACGAGACACTGATATCTCCCCTGCATCTTAGTTTAGCCAAACACATCTAACCAAACATACACAATATACAACAAATATTAAGTGCCCAGTTTGTCTTGCAATAGGAGAGTGCTTTGTTTTGTATGTATGTATGTATGTATGTATGTATGTATGTATGTATCTATCTATCTATCTCTATAGACTTGACGCATCCTTTATTGTCAACTTCAGCCATTATTGTACACTCATATGGCAGAATATGCTTACTGGTTATTGACTTGTCCCTCGATATATCAAACCATTTGGTGTTGGTATATGAAGAGAGAAATAAATCTGAACGAACAGAAATGGATTCTGGTCGCCTCTGCAGTAAT
>CM031604.1:27452388-27454888 GCA_018398815.1 Conus ventricosus
GTGTGTGTGTGTGTGTGGTGTGTGTGTGTGTGTGTGTGTGTGTGTGTGTGTGCATGTGCGTGTGCTTTTTTGTGAGGGGAGTGCTGTGGATTGGTATTGGTGGTGAGAGGGGGGGAGGTGGCTGAGGCAGTGGGAGTGTTTTTTAGTGGAGGAGGAGGCTGTGGATAGGGTATCTGGTGGTGAGCAGGGAGGGGAGGGGGCTGAGGCAGGGGAGAGCTGATTTGCATCAACTTTATATTTGCTCTTTGAAGTCTTGTGTGATTTGGATATGATATGGTTCACGTTTTCATTGAAAATATTTATTCAGTGACAACACCAAATGCTTCCTTTTCTGTATTGGTTCCTTTGGGTTGATATTAATGAATGGGCCGTATTGCTGCCAGATCTTTGCAATAGCCAATCTTTGATTCGCCATCGCAAACATCAGAGCAACATGCCATGTTGTGTCATGTTAGCTTGATCAAGTTTTGACGGAAAACAATCTGAAAGAGATATGTTGATGCTGTTAATGTGTTTTGATATTGTATATCCTTGTTATTGATATTGTATTTCCTTGTATTTCCAACTATTTCCAACAGTAGTATTTCTTTGCATTTCCAGCAATGGACGAGTACATTGAAAAGAATTCAACAATTGAAAAAAACGATTAACAGATTAACAAAATCTGAACAAGAGATGAGAGAGAGAGAGAGAGAGAGAGAGAGAGAGAGAGAGAGAGAGAGAGAGAGAGAGAGTAGAGAGAGAGAGGAAGGAATCTATGAATGAATTATTTTAATCAGAAGCTCGAAGTCCATTTGCCATTCTAATGGGGTCTCAATCACAAAACAGTTACAAACGGTAATTACATACAGTACAAGCACAGGTGAATACGATGCAAAATGACAAATTGAACATCTAGGTAATAACGACGGATGGTCTTGCAAAGCTTCATTCAAGTATAATGACAAGTGTTGCATCGTTTTTGCCTTATCGTGTATATAAACTGAACGATTATAGCTGATGTAATGAAAGTAAAATATAAAACTGAACTTACATGAGATTGATTATTTTCTTAAATCACTATAAGCTGGACACAAAAAGACAAAATGGGCTTCGTCTTCCTCAGCAGATGAACATAGTTGACATTAACAGCTGTGACTCTGTTATTTTGTATGCCTTTAAGAATTTGTGAATATAAATGAAACATCAAAACTAAATCTAGTTAGAGCATTCTTTACAAATTTATTTATATTCATAGACACATAAAACTCCCTTAACTGTTTTTAAACGTTCTATAAAATCTCTATCTCTCACTTGTTTGCGTGTAATTGTCCCATTTCTGCACCTGCAATCAAGTTTTCTCTGTCTAAATTCTTTAACAGATGTTGAAACCCATTCTACACCCTGATTATTCAAACGTAAGAAAACCTATATTTGTCTAAAGCTGTATGAACATTTGTAATCCACATTTTGCTTTCCCTTTTCGTCAAGAGAACATAACATTTTGTATGCCTTCAACGGTAATATTGTTACCCCAAACGAGTCAATTTTAACAAAAAGTGAATGCAACGTACATAAGAATTTAGATATATAGGATACCTACCCAGACCGCCATACAAGAAAACATTCGGTGTTCTTATGTCTACAACCAAGACCTTCTTAAGACCATATGCGTGTACTTTTTTGTTTCTGAAGCTGCCGTGTCCAACGCCCATATTTCAGAACCGTATTGTACTATAGGTTGCAACTGGGCATCGAATAGCTTAAAAAAAAATTCAAGTGAATTATTTTCTCAGTTTAAACAATGTTCTCAGAATCGTTACTAATGCTCTTTAGCTTTGGTCACCAATTCAGCACATGCATGCACAAGAAACTAAGTTTGGTTGAAAAAACAGCCCTAAATACATTAAGAAATGTTGTGTGTGTGTGTGTGTGTGTGTGTGTGTGTGTGTGTGTGTGTGTGTGTGTGTGTGTGAACGCCACATGCACTGGCCAACAGGCGTGTTTGCACACCGCCCATTTGTCCACAGACCTCGATTCACTCGGCAAAAAGAAATACCCACACAATGTTCGACCCATTGACGTACGATGGACGGCAGCAATTAGGCGATCTCTTCCAAAAGAAAAGCTTCACGCGCATCGCCCTAACTGGCTAAACATTCTCCTCCCATCGACGGATCCCTCTCCGCCCAGTCTCCTCTTGGGACATCCTCCCTCGCTTGCACAGCCTCGCTTTGGAGCTATGGCACTTTGATTGGATAAAGCGCAAAAACAACATTGACTCTCGCGGCCGTGAGAGTTCTTTCCCCTACCCTGCACCCTGCCTGTAATTAAATCCGCGCTGCAAAAGTTAACACCGCAAATTGGACGTTTCCATGTTGGCTCTCCTTTGCTTCGGCCGGAAGAACGCAGAAGTTGTGGCCGATGTTTTTTTTTTTTTCTAATTTGTTGCAAGCATAGGGAATGGTTTTGTCGCGGTTCTGGAATAACATGCAGATATGGGTAACATTCTTGGCCATCA
>CM031604.1:27457388-27467388 GCA_018398815.1 Conus ventricosus
TTGTCTGTCAGTCTCACGCTGCTCTGCACTCAGTTTTAAACTCTATATCTCTCCTTCTGCCTCTTTATTTGTGTCTATGTAACAGCACCCTCGCGCAATTCCTACTCATCTATCCTTCCAAACATGTGGCATTTCATCTAAGTTCTTTCGCGCTTTCCAGGTTTGAACAAATACACGAGCACGGAGCAAAATGTCATCAATATTTTCTCCTGTGTGTTCGTTTGTTTTCTTTCAGTCACGTTTTGAATATGTTTTAAACTCTATACCTCTCCCTCTGCCTCTTTATGTCTGTCTATGTAACGGCGCCCTCGCCCACTTCCTACTCATCTATCCTTCCAAGCATCTCTCGCATCTCTCTATTCCTCTCTACGTCTCTCTCTCTCTCTCTCTCTCTCTCTCTCTCTCTCTCTCTCTCTCTCTCTCTCTCTCTCTCTCTCTCTCTGGTTCGTTTTTTTTTCTCAATCCCAGTTACTAGAAACAAGCAAAGAAAAGCTTGGAATAACGAAGAAGCCATGATATGTACGTATTTATCAACAGAAAAGAATGGTTGAAGGATGCATAGCACGTGGTTGCTCCAACCGTTCTTTGGTCCTTTGGGAAGCGAACGCTTAAACAATTTGACAATTTTGCTTTACTTTGTTGTTTTTGAAAGTTTCGTTTTGAAAAGGAAGATTCATTCAGATCGATTTGCTGCAATTTTGTCTGTGAGAACTTGTCTGTGATTGTCTGCCCGTATGACTATCTGTCTGTCTATCTGTCTTTTACTTTTTGTTGACAGCGACAGAAAAGCTTAATGTAACCTGAGAGAGAGAGAGAGAGAGAGGGGAGAGAGAGAGAGAGAGAGAGAGAGAGAGAGAGAGAGAGAGAGAGGAGAGCATCCCACATGAGTTATCGAACGGATAGCCTCTTTGTCAAACAGAAACAAATAAAGAGGACATACTGATAATGATTCCTTGCATGCTTGAAGCGCTAAAACCCTACGCGTGGAGATGAATATTGATTGGACAACATGCATTTTACACCACTCATCACATTCTCGATCAAGATTCCCTTCTTGCTGAACACATATCTCTCCACCTCTTTTCTTCCTATTTTATGTTGCAGTTTTCCATAAAGAGAGAGAGAGAGAGAGAGAGAGAGAGAGAGAGAGAGGAGAAGAGAGAGAGAGAGAGAGAGGATGTGGAGAGAGTGAGGAGGAGATGAGGAGAGAGAGAGAGAGAGAGAGAGAGAGAGAGAGGTAGATGAGCGAGAAAGGGTGGGAGGGAGGGAGGAGGTAGAGAAGGAGGGGAAAGGAAGAAAAGGGTAAGAGAGAGAGAGAAAAGAGGAGAGAGAGAGAGAGAGAGAGAGAGGGAGAGAGAGAGAGAGAACAGACAGACAAACAGACAGACGAAAGAAGACGGACAGAGAGAGAGAGAGAGAGGCAGAGAGAGAGAGAGAGAGAGAGAGAAGAGAGAGAGAGAAAAGAGAGAGGAGGAGGCAATTAGAGAGAGAGAGGAGGGAAGTGGAAAGAGAGGAGAGAAGAAGAGGAGCGAGAGAGTGAGAGGGAGAGAGGAGAGAGAGAGAGAGAGAGAGAGAGAGGGAGAGAGAGAGAGAGATTGAGAGAAGTAGAGAAGAGAGAGACAGAGAGAGAGAGAGAGAGAGACAGACAGACAGACAGACAGACAGAGAGACAGACAGAGACAGAGAGAGACAGACAGATACGCTGACAGACAGGACATAACGTAATGTACGCTGAAGGCGACACAACACTATGGCACTCAGCACGCTGTAAGCCAGGGCGGTGCGTGAGATGGACTGATGGCGTGGTGACGCCTGGAGAAACGCTCCGAGGGCGAAGTTTGACGGATGGGAAACTCACCGGATGGATATCTCAATGAAGGTGCAGCTCAATGGTAGAAAACCCGGGGAGCAGGAGGCAGTGGGATGGATGGGAGAGGGCGAAGAGCGTGGTGACAAAACCATCCACACCGGGCAACAGTTTAATGACAGCGCACAAATCAAACGCTTTTGAAGGGACTGCAGACAATGGATGGGTTGGACAGGGCCAACGCCCACCTTTTACCTTACTGAGAGAGGAGAGAGGAGAGAGAGAGAGAGCACACTGAAACACACAGCAAAATCTCATTTATGCAGGACAGACCGCAATTGTGCTGCCCGAGAGCACTTGAAAAGGCAGTTTGATGGATGTGAAACTCGTCAGGATGACATTGTCCTGGGCATGAATTCTCAATGTGCAGGGAACGTTAGGGCGTGGGAGAAAGGAGGGGGGGGGGGGGGGGGGGGGGGGGGCGGGGCGTTGCGACGAGAACATTTCAAGCTTAATTAAGGCAGAATCAATGCACTGTGAAAGGGCTTTACGTCACAGATGGAAGTAAAGACAGCATATGGATACAGTACTATTATTTTCCCTTATTAACAGAATGAAGAGAGAGAGAGAGAGAGAGAGGAGAGAGAGAGAGAGAGAGAGAGAGAGAGAGAGAGAGAGAGAGAGAGAGAGAGAGAAGAGAGAGAGAGAGAAGGAGAGAGAAAGTCTCAGGGACAGAGAGACAGAGAAATACGAGAGAGAGAGAGAGAGGGGGGGGGGAGGAGAGAAACAGAAACAGACACAGAGACAGAAACAGAGACAGAGACAAAGACAGAGAGGGCAGCTGACAGACAGACAGACAGACAGACAGACAGAGATGCTGACAGACACACACAGATGAAATCAAGTGAAACACGCAAGACTGACGTATAGACTGCTTGCACACAAACAGACAAGGGCAATCAACGCGGAAGGGACACGACAATATTGCGCTTTGAAGGCTGAAGTCAGGGAGGAAAGTAGGATGCAATGATGGAGGGGTGGCGCCAGAGAGCTCCAGAGGGCTTGCGTTTGATGGACGGGAAGCTCAGCAGAACGGCATCATGCCAGGTGTAGCTCAAGGGACACCGACCTTGAGCGCAGACAGTGCACTGTCACAGGACCATTTTCGTTCGCGCAACAGCTTAGGAAAAGCACAAAATCACTGCACTCTGGAAGGCGTTAGACAATAGATGAATAGATAGATAGTGTAATGGTCCAACGCCATCCTATCCCTTTACTAACAAAGAGAGAGAGAGAGAGAGAGAGAGAGAGAGAGAGAGAGAGAGAGAGAGAGAGGAGAGAGAGGGAGAGAGAGAGAGAGAGGAGAGAGAGAGAAGAGAGAGAGTGTGTGTGTTGTGTTGTGTGTGTGTGTGTGTGTGTGTGTGTGTGTGTGTGTGTGTGTGAGAGAGAGAGAGAGAGAGAGTGTGTGTGTGTGTGTGTGTGTGTGTGTGTGTGTGTGTGTGTGTGTGTGTGAGTGGAGAAGAGAGAGAGAGAGAGAGAGAGAGAGAGAGAGAGAGAGAGTATGTGTGTGTATATATATATACGAGCATGTGTGTGCGTGTGTTGTGTGCGTGAGTGCGTGTATGTGTAGGGTTAACGCATATCTGTGTGAAAAACCTGGGTGAGAGAGAGAGACAGACAGACAAGAGAGAGACAGAGAGAGACAGAGAGAGACAGAGACACAGACAATAACAGACAGTCAGACAGACAGATAGCGAGACAGAGATACAGGCAGACAGACGCACAGAAAAATAATTTACACTCCAGCAGATACAGCACCATCACAGTTCATGGCCGGGAGTCAGGGAGAGAAGGGCGATGAAATGATTGCTTTGTGGCGCCGGAGGGAGGTCCACAGGGCCAGCGTTTGACGGATGGGAGCTTCCACCAGAGTGCATTATTACACGTGTGAAACCAGCCGCTACTTGGAAATCGGTGTGTTATCTCTCGATTGCCTTTCTCCCCCCCAAAAAAAAAAAGAATCATGAAATTATAGGACCGAAAAATATGTCATATGATAAAAAAAAGTAGGGCAGAGAACGAACGAACGAAAGATGTTTTAATCAGAAAAGGCCATGGCCCCTTCCATGGGGACACAATAAACAATTCATACAGCGAGGTAACATGGTATAACAATAAGAAGTCGACAGATAAGCATGCTAAGTGCACACAATGAATACGACAGTTGGGTTGAATTAACTGACCCCAGTTGTGCGTCTCTTTAAAGGCTCTGTATAAATATATGCATATGCTCTTCAGTCCTTTTTTTCATTTTCACCTGCCGTGAGCGAAGCGGCTCGAAATAAACAAAGGGTTTTCTAAGAATTTCCGGGGAATGCATTCAAATTGTCAATCCCTCAGCACAGGACAGCAAAGCAGGAATGTATTTCGTCTTCATTTCCGTTTCTGCATGAAGAATATGGCATACTAACGTTACTAGTTTTGCATATCGGTGCTGATGTGCTTTAATGTCTGAAATCCCTTATCTAAATCTTGTCAAAATAATTTCTCTATCTCTGTAAATATTAAGGTGTGATATATTTTTCACACTGACAGATGTCTTAAAGGTTCTATAAAATGAATATCACTCATCTTCTGGATGTTTTCTGCCAGTCTAAGTGAGGCAGAAAGAGAAGAGAGAACGAACGAACGAAACGAATCATTTTAATGAGGGAATAAACAATAAGCACAATGCAGGCTTTTTTACATCTTGCCCTCGACGAAGCAGAAAAAAAATAATGACAATATGTAACTTCAAAATCAACGAACCATCTAAACAGTGAAAAGAACATTAGCCTGAAATCAAAAGGCAATCCAAAAATATGACAGTCAACTTTTCACACACACACACACACACACACACACACACACACACACACACACACACACACACACACACACACACACACACAGAAAAACACTTTGACATAATGTTTAAAAAAAGAAGAAGAAGAAGAAGAAGAGAAGAAGGAAGAAGAGGGCGTCAATGAAAGGTAGACAGGTGAACAGTATGTCATGACAAGATATAGAGAAGGGGTGACGAAGAAACAAAATGAACATTCAATTTGTACTTGAATCCATACAATAATTTTGAAACGTATAAAGAAGGTTATATGATGTTATCATTAGTCACACTGTTTAGGAAGCGTAGCATCAGATATGGAAGTATTGTTTTTTGAAAACGTTTAGACTAGAAATTACATTAAATGAAGACACTAGGTCATTCCACAAACAACCACCGGAGTAAATGAGGCTAGATTTAACAGATCAATCCTCGGTAGGGGTATCTGAATCTTTTTGACATTGCGAATCAGGTTCGTTTTAAATTTATTTTCAAAGTTGGTGGTGCATGATTGGACATTATCTTAAACATGAAAATTGCTTTGTTATAAGTGAGTTTCCATTTTAGAGGCAAAATGTCTAAACGTTTATATTCAGGGGGACTTACAGTTGTAGATTTGAGAAGAACGAGTTTCACAGTCCGTCTATGAAGACTGAAGAGTGGTTTTAATACGTTATAACTGGCCGAATCCCACAATGTAGAAGAGTAATTCAAATGAGATTCAATGTATTGAAGTAAAACACAGCTTACGACAATGTTGGTCTAAGAAATATTTTAGTTTTGAAAGCTGGTGAATCTTTTGAGACAGACAGTTTGCAAAGCATTGTGACATGAGAAGACCATGACAAATTATTGTCTACAATGACACCAAGGACTTTATGATGATCAATTCTTCAACTATTTCATTATTTATACTAAGAGATAGGGATCATAAGAAATATTTTGACGCTTTTGTCTGGTGGTTATATTCAAGTACTTCGTTTTCTGAGGATGGAGACATATGTGATTGAGTTCAGACCATATGATTAATTTGTTTATACTTTCTTGTAAACTGGCAAAATATATTTTCTTTTTTTTATGACTACAGTAGATTGTGGTGTCATCAGCGAACATTTCACAGAGACTATCAATGAATAGAGGTAAATAGTTTATATTATATGGAAAATAGAGAGAGAGAGATCGAGAGAGAGAGAGACACAGAGAGAGAGAGAGAGAGAAGGGGGGAGGAGAGGGAGGGAGAGAGAGGAGAGAGAGAGAGAGAGAGGAGAGAGAGAGAGAGAGAGAGAGAGAGAGAGAGAGAGAGAGAGAGAGTCTGTGGAGGGAGGGAAGTGGGCGGGTAGCACAAACGGCGGAGAGGGGGGAACAGGAAGGGGGTGAGATGGCGGGAGGGAGAATGGAGGGGGGGGGGGGGGGGTGGAAATCGTCATGAGTGCATTATAACAAGTGTGAAAACCAAACCCAGAATGTGGAATAGGGTGCGTTGTCACTCGATGGCTCTTTTTTATTGAAACAACATGACTGGTAAGGATCTTGCATGTGAGAGAAAAAGGAAGGAAGGAAGGGAGAGAGAGAGAGAGAGAGAGAGAGAGAGAGAGGAGAGAGAGAGAGAGAGAGAGAGAGAGAGAGGAGAGTTTGAACATCTCTCTCTCTCTCTCTCTCCAAGAGAAAAGAGAGACGAGAAGAGAGAGAGAGAGAGAGAGAGAGAGAGAGAGAATGGAGAGAGAAGAGAGATGAGAGAGAGAGAGAGAGAGAATGTATGTATGCGTATATGTACGTGTGTTATACAGTTTGAATCTTTATTTCATATTTGAGAGCAGATTCAGAGAGAGAGAGAGAGAGGAGAGAGAGAGAGAGAGGGAGAGAGAGAGGAGAGTTTGTAAATCTCTCTCTCTCTCAAAGAGGAAAAAGAGAACAGGAGAGAGGGTGATGTGAGAGAGAGAGTAGAGAGAGAGAGAGAGAGAGGAGAGAGAGAGAGAGGAGAGAGAGAGAGAGAGAGAGAGAGAGAGATTTTATGTATGCGTATATGTACGTGTGTATACAGCTTTGATCTCTTTTTCATATGGAGGACAGATTCAGAGAGAGAGAGAGAGAGAGAGAGAGAGAGAGAGATGGAGAGAGAGGAGAGGGAGAGAGAGAGAGAGAGGTTGAACATCTTCTCTCCTCAAAGAGAGAAAAAGGAGAAAGAGAGAGAGAGAGGAGGAGAGAGAGAGAGAGAGAGAGAGAGAGGAGAGAGAGAGAGAGAGAGGAGAGAGAGAGAGAGAGAGAGAGAGGAAATTATGTATGCGTATATGTACGTGTGTATAATTATACAGCTTTGAATCTTTATTTCATATTGGAGAGACAGATTCAGAGACAGAGAGAGAGAGAGGAGAGAGAGAGGAGAGAGAGAGAGATGAGAGAGAGATGAGAAGAGAGAGAGAGAGAATGACGAGAAGAAGAGAGAGTTAGACAGGTCCTGAGCGAGAGAGAAGAGAGAGAGAGAGAGAGAGAGAGAGAGAGAGAGAGGAGAGAGAGAGAGAGAGAGAGAGAGAGACGAGACGAAGACAGACAGACAGATAGAGACAGACAGCAGACAGAAGAGAAAAGACAGAGACAGACAGATGACAGAGACGACAGAGACAGACACTAACAGAGACAGAGACGGACTGACTGTCAATCGACGAAGACAGGCAGACATGCAGACAGATAGACGGACAGGGGGGGGGGGATGCGGGGGGGGGGGATGAAGATAGAAGGTGGAGGAGATAATATATTGTACAGGAGAAGGGTTTAGGAAGGAAGGAACGGGTACAGAGCGTCGGAGATGGGGAGAATGGGGAATGTGAAAGGGACTGGAAGTGCAGGATGGTTGTATTGGAAGGGAAGAGGCTGAAGGACTGCAAACCCAGCAGAAAGTGCATTACCACAAGTGTGAAACTAATTCGGCAGCCACCGAACGTGCAAAAGCCAACAGAGACTGAGAGAGAGAGAGGAGAGAGAGAGAGAGAGAGAGAGAGAGAGAGAGAGAGAGAGAGAGACGGATGGAAGGAGCTAGGGAAGGATAGACAGAGGAGAGACAGAGACAGAGAGAGAGAGAGAGAGAGAAAAGGGAGAGAGACAGACAGACAGACAGACAGACAGACACAGACAAACACAGACAGGCAGAGACAGACGGAGACAGAGACAGGCAGGTAGACAGAGATAGAGAGTGAATTAGAGAAGCAGACAGAGAAAGAATATGAAATACCAAATACCGAAAGTGTATTCCCGTGCAGGCCGTTATCCCTTATAACAATGTGCATGTTTAAGAAACAGCGCTGACACACCTATGGGGGCACTTCCATGGAGGTTCTGTTGTGTCGCGTCTGGTAGATAAGACAATGGCATCTGCGAGGGAGCAGTTATGTCCCTTGACGTCTCAATGGCATGGCCTGTGCCTGCCTGCACCCTATGTGAAAAACCAAAAGCAAAAGCTACCGAGCGTGGTGCATGAGTGGTTTGGTGGTTGAAGACGGTACTTTTCTGAATCCTACTGGCATCTTTGCGTGTATCTCTTTCTTGTCTGTCTTTTGGACGACTCAGGGGAAAAGCCCAGCGACGGTGAGGAAAGACCCACTGACCACAGGGAAAGTCCTGTTGACAGCGGGAAAGAGTGCAACCCCGGGATCCTCTTCGGAAGTCACGTAAGAGCATAGGGTGAAAGCCTGGCTGTGTCTGTAGCTGTACTGTTTTCAACTGTCAACGAAACAGCAACGACTGGGGCTACAGGATGCGCAAAAGCAGTTCTGGTGGTGTCGCCTTTCATCGGCGGGTACTGTAATAATAGAGCATGGGCTGGCACACTCATTTGGGCATTTCCATGGAGTTTCTATTGTGTCTTCTCTGGAGGTCACGCAATGGCACCTGCATGGAGCAGTTATTTTCCTTGACGTCTTACGGATTGCCCTGTGCTGCCTGTACCTCAATGTGAACACACTCAGGCTACCAAGGGTGGTGCAGGATTGTTCCCGGCTGATTGGTTTGGCTTTTAAGACAGGACTTCTCTGAGTCAACTGGCACCTTAGGGTGTATCTGTCTTTCCCATGAAAAAAACAGCAACAGAAACATAAACGAAAAGCAGATTTGAGAAATATACACCACGACATCACAAACAAGACATCCTGCTAGGCAATTAAGACACGATAATAAAACCCACCTTGATGGCTTTGTCAGTTACATTGACAAAATCTGCACAGTTTGTTTGTGTGTAGATCCCATAGGGAATGCGAACCTAAATTGACGTGGACGTTTATGAAAGTCAAACGGCGAGAGGTGGGGAGAGAGAGAGAGAGAGAGAGAGAGAGAGAGAGAGAGAGAGAGAGAGGAGAGAGAGGAGAGGAGAGAGGAGAGGAGGAGGAGAGAGGGAGGAGGAGGAGAGGAGGGAGGGAGAGAGGAGAGAGAGAGAAGAGGAAGACAGAGAGACAGAGAGAAGAGAGAGAGAGAGAGACAGAGAGAGAGAGAGAGAGAGAGAGAGAGAGAGGGGAGAGAGAGAGAGAGAAAGAGGGAGGGAGGGAGAAATTGAGAGATAGACACTTAGACAAAAAGACCTAGATAAATTACAGGGGTCAGACAGCCCAGGTGATAGAAAGGAAATATGTATGTATGTAGGGGGAGGGGGATCAGGGGCTGGAGAAAGGTGAAGGGAAGGGCACGTGTTAGAGAACAGGAGTTGGGGGTGGTTGAAGAAAGAAAACTGAACGGAAATGGGATTATCACTACTGTCAAACTAATTCCAGCAGCCAGGGAACGTAAAAATGATTTGATATCACCCAGAATGGATTTTCTTTTGTATGATGCAATATGCCTGGAAAGAAGAGAGTCTGATGCAGGGGAAAGAAATGTGCGCGCGCACGCACACACAAACTCACTTATGCACACACATACACACACACGCGCGCGTGCGCACGCGCGCAAACACACACACATGTGCCCTCGTTGTGAGACAGAGAGTAAGAGACAGACAGACAGACAGACAGACAGGCAGGCAGGACAGACAGACAGAAACACAAACATACAGATTCACAGATATAGTGTGACAGAAACAGATATATGGTAACAAACGGTAGGTAGATATGTTCATGCGCTTACAGGGGTTCGGGCACCCAGACTATTAGCAGATGGAAACAGACAAGAAGGTGGCATAGGTACACAGATTATCATCAAATGAATACACCCGAAGGTGCGAGTGGGACCCAGAGAGGTACTGTCCTCGACTGCCAAACTAACCAGCTGGGAAAATCCTGCACCACCCTTGGAAGCCTGTGCTGTGTTCACATAGGGTGCAGGCACGTACG
>CM031604.1:27472388-27474888 GCA_018398815.1 Conus ventricosus
GTGTGTGTGTGTGTGTGTGCGGCGCGCGCGCGCACACACACACTGTATGTATGTATGTATGTAACTATGTATGTATCCAGGTGTATATGCATTCATAAACATGACTTATCTTAATACCATGGGTAAAGTGATTTCAACATCAGCGAGAAGCTGATGGAGCTGAAAACAGGGGTAGATTTCTTGAAGGTGACACTAAATCTACTCTGTTGAACCAAAACCTTAAGCAGAAATAAAAATGATGATGATGATGATGAAATGATGATGAAGATGATGATGATGTGATGATGATTGTGATGAAGCTGACGATGATGATGATGATGATGATGTTGATAATAATAATAATAATAATAATAATAATAATAATAATAATAATAATAACAATAATAGCAGCAACAATAACAATAGAAATGATAGTAATAATCACCATCATCATCATAACAATGATGATATTGATATGGATGATGATGACATTCCCGACGATACTGATGATGATAACGATAGTGACAATAAATTAGCAAAACTTAAAAAGCAAGACCAAGAACATCACTGCAGCAAAGAAAGATGAAAATTACTCAACAATCGGCTTCTGCGCATGTCACTGAAGATTAATGCACATTTCAAGATGAAGTCGCGAAATGAGAGAGAGAGAGAGAGAGAGAGAGAGAGAGAGAGAGAGAGAGAGAGACGACAGACAGAGAGAGAGAGAGAGAGAGAGAGAGGAGAGAGAGAGTTCAACTTGCCACCAAACACAGCAATATCGCGGCTCATCAAGGAGAGACGCGTGATGAAATGATTGCATTGTGGGGCCTGAGGGCATTCCGTAAGGCGAGAGGGTGACGGATGGGAAACCTGATCGGAAGGGCATTACGGCTAGTGTGAAAAGGGTTTCATCAGCCATGCGCGGGGTCAGCAGTGTGTGTGTGTGTGTGTTGCTGCTGTCAGCTGCTTCATACATAAAACAAAAAAATTATACCTCCCAATAATATGTGAAAGAGAGAGAGACAGAGAGAGAGAGAGAGACAGACAGACAGACAGAGAGAGAGAGAGAGAGAGAGAGAGAGAGAGAGAGCGAGAGAGAGAGAGAGAGAGATATGATAACCAAATGATGGCCTTAACAATGGAATGCATGGGGAAAGGTGCTTTAAGAACATGAAAAGATGTGTGTGTGTGTGTGTGTGTGTGTGTGTGTGTGTGTGTGTGTGTGGTGTGTGTGTGGTGTGTGTGCGTGCGTCTGTGCGTGTGTGCGTGCGTGCGTGCGTGCGTGTGTGTGTGTGCGCGCGTGTTTGTGTGTGTGTGTGTGAGAGCGCGCGCGCATGCGTGTGTGTGTGTGCGTGTGTGTGTGTGAGAGAGAGAGAGAGAGAGAGAGAGAGAGAGAGAGAGAAAGAGAGAGAGAGAGAAGAGAGAGAGAGAGAAGAGAGGAGAGAGAGAGAAAACAGACAGATCGTTAGACAGAGAAACGCCGTAAGACAAAAGACAAAAGAAAACAACAACAACAACAACCCGACTGATCGGCCAACAAGCAGGAGCCAGCAAACTGGATGCCATCACCGACATCTGACACAGGGAAACAGAAAAGGTACGGAGAAAGTGAAGCAGTGTATTTGCCGGACGATATGATGTGGTCAGTGATGCCTGTGGAGGAAGTGAGAGGAGAGAAGAGAGGGCTGGGAGGGGCACGAAGATGGAAGCTAACGACGCTTACAGGCTACATGCCACTGGAGTCACAGGGGTTGTAGCTCACGCGATGGACTTGTTCTGTTTTAAAACGTACTGTCCGAGACTCGATATAACACAACCTCGTAATCACTGATTGAGCGAGCTGCTTGGAAGGCTAGACACGTTGGAATTAATGCAAGAAAAGCTTTTAAAAGACAGGGACTGTTTGTCGTCCTTTTACTGTTTTCAACCATTAAACAAGATTTTTTTTTCAAAAACGAACATCAAACATCCAGGCTCAGGTCTATCGCTTCAGATACACATAAATCATCTTATTAAAAAAAAAAAGTCTCACAAAAAAGAAACGCACGTTGTACTTTTTACATTCACGTTTTTGGGAACTTAGTCAACAGAGAAAAAGGGAAAAAACATGAACCAAAAACAATATCGGTAGGTTATCTTTTTTGTTTTGTTTTGTTTGAAACAAATCAGTATGAAAACAAATATCACAGTTCCCTGTACACATCCATAAACCGGGCAGTGTGACGACCTCCAGTGGGGGGTTTTTTAAAAACTGATGAGAAGTCGATAGAGCCAGCGAGGGGTGGAGGTGAGGTTTCTCTCGCTGACAGTAAATCTGATCAGTTCGGCTGAAGCTTTTAAAAACAATAGAAAGAGGGAGAAGAAGAATCGCCATACAATCATTCATCATCATCATCATCATCATCATCTTTCCATCATCATCATCATCATCTAAACACCCCCACCAACACCACCAACGCCACCCCCACCACCACCCCCATCATCATCATCATCATCATCTTTCATCATCCTGATAGCAGTA
>CM031604.1:27482388-27497388 GCA_018398815.1 Conus ventricosus
GAAGTCACATGACTTTGGTGCATGGTTTTTCCTACTGCGTACTCTAATGGCGACCTGGCATGGTTGATACCATAACTGTGCACTGCTGGTTTTTAGACTGTGATAAATGTGAACAGAACGTGACTGTTTGTCGGGGAGTGGAGATGAATGGTAGGTGGCCATGCTGGAAAGGCGCATAAGAGGAAACATCTACACGCATACGCGCGCGCACGCACACGCACACGCACACACACACCACACACACACACACACACACAGACACATACACACACACACCTATCTGTGGATCTACCTTTCTGTATGTCCGTCTATCTACTCCATATATCTATCTGTCTATCTATGTACCTATCTAGATCGACCTATCATATCTATCTATAGGGTGGGGAAATGGAATAGATTAGAGAGAGAGAGAGAGAGGAGAGAGAGAGAGAGAGTGAGAGAGAGTGAGAGAGAGAGAGAGAGAGGGAGAAGTCAAAAGTAAAGAAGCAGCATTAATCAAAAGTCACATAGGTATTACTACCAGAGATATTCGATTAGGTTTGACTCAAACTCAGCTTAAATGTGCAAGCATTCACACACCCACCTTTCTGCACCGTCCACTAACCAAGATAGATGATTTGCTGACGTAGGAACGTCAAGGAAGGGGAGGCGGTGTGGTGGAAGGCAGTCTTTCTCCTCTATAAAAACCGGGTGGGGGGGGGGGGGGGGGGGGGGGGGAGGAAATGGGGACAAGAATCTTTTGCTCCCCATCTCCAAAAGGGTCTGCTTTGTCAAGTTGCAGTGTAAACATAACCCGCCTCGCTAGTACGGGTTACTGAACTGTACCTGACAAACACCCCTGCCAACAGCAGCTACATAAACTGTCAGGCAAAAACCTTGTTTTAGCAGTCTCCCTTTGTCTGGATGTCATCGACTGCCGCTTTCACGGACAGAAAACAAAGGGACCCACAAGAGACTCACACATCGCCCGCTGCCCCATGTGTGCCATAGGATAACAGTAACTGGGGCAGACCGCAGCCACAGGTGTGTCTAGATGAAGCATCAGGCATGAAGAGGCTGTGGGAGATGGCGGCGAGGGGCTGATGAAGGGACGTCAGGGGGAAGCGAGGTGCTGAGTGCCTATCTAGAACCCGTCTGTTCTCCCATCTTTTTTTGAAAGATAGGTTGATTTACACTTGGTTGTTTAGCAAATAGGCCTCATGTTCTTTTCCAGGAAAGACCTCTAGCGCATCTAAAGGTATTTCCAATTACCCTCAGCGTGTTGGGGGGGGGGGGGGGGGGGGGCTTAATTTTCTGGCCCCTTAAACAAGGCGTTCCTCAGGATCTGGCAAAGACCAGCGAGACCCCTAGGGACCCTCACTTTTCCCTATTCGATTTGAACCGACTCACAGCAACTTTGAATTATATTTGCGTCTTTTTTTCATGTTAAGAACCATCTTCTTCCTGTTGGAAAATTAACCTTTATACTCCCCTCCCCAAGTTTTCTGATTCGCCCCCCCCCTCATTCCCCCCCCCCCCCCCCCCCCCCCCCCCCACCCCCCCCCCCACCCACCACCACGCTTCCCTCCTGGCGTAAAAATCATCATATGTCACTGTAATTAGGTCACCCGTTTCTCTGCACTATATCAGGCTGCAGACAGAAGTCAAATAGGGTCCACCGACGTCAGACTTTTCGTATCAAATTTCAAAGTGAAGTCACCTGCCGTCCCAAAAGACATGAATACTGCCAGGCCACTCCAATCCATTTCAGGGTCTCCAGCCGCCCCGTTCACCTGTCTGCCTTCTGCTAACGTCCCCCTTCTTTCGCAGAGGAACATTCCTCCAACTCCCACACCGCCCATCTCTATGTAGCACGCCCATCTCTGACACTCCCTGGAATGTGTGTGTCATGGGGTGGTGGGTGCCTGGGAGAGAGAGAGAGAGAGAGAGAGAGAGAGAGAGAGAGAGAGAGAGGAGAGAGGAGATGGGAGAGAGAGAGAGTGGAGAGAGAGAGAGAGAGAGAGGAGAGACAAAGATAGAGACAGAGACAGACAGACAGAAAGGGAGGCAGACAGGCAGACAGGCAGACAGACAGACTGACAGACAGACAGACATATAGACAAAGCCAGAGAAAAAGGGACAGAGAGACATCAGATAATCAGAGAGAGAGAGAGAGAGAGAGAGGAGAGAGAGAGAGAGAGAAGAGAGAGGAGAGAGAGAGAGAGAGAGTCTTCCTCATTCACCATTTTAAGTTGATGTCCGTTTAGATTCCTTTCGACATTTAATGCCCTCTTATCCTTCACTGTGTCTAGTTTCAGCAGTTTTATGTCTTATCCGTTCACTCTTTCTTTTATTGGTAACTGGATCTTTACCACGTGTACAGTTTATGTTTCACAACAAATCTAATCAAGGAGGTATATTTCTTTGACCCGTTTCGCTGAACATAATCATAGCACGATACTTGAGATCATATTATATGAAAGATATGGACACAGTTCGCACACACAGAGACATACACACAGGCGCGCGCGCGCGCGCGCGCGTACACACACGACACACACACACACACACACACACACACACACACACACACACACACACACACACACACACACACACACACACACACACACGCACACACACACAGCGTAATATACACACGTGCTCACACACATTTGAACACACACACACACACACACACACACACACACACACACACACACACACGCACGCACACACGCACGCACGTACGCACGCACGCGCGCGCGCGCGCGCGCACATATCTATCTTTTACTTTATCCTTTGTGCATCTGTTTCGCGCCGCCACCCCAGCTACTTGTCCTCCTCTAAATGAGTACATTCTATGTTTCTACAGCTCACCATTTTTACCAAGGGAGATCGGAGGTGGGGGAGGGGGTTTGTCAGACTAACAAGAGGCATATCTGCCTTATACTAACGTCCCCTTTGTTTGGGAGCCGGAATAGCTCAGTTGGTAGAGCGCCTGACTCGTAATCTTGGTGATCCTGGGGTTGCGGGTTCGAACCTCCGCCGGGGCGTTTCGGTACAGGGGGATTTTTCCCTCGGAGTTAACATTGGTTCTGACTCCATTTCCCATACAGTCCTTCGAATGAGACTATAAACCGAGATTCCGTGTGTGAACGCATACATAACATCTTGCATACACGTAAAATCCCATCACCAGCCTTCGGAAGAGTAGGCCAGTTTGGCCGTTGGTATGGATGACACGTTACACATAGCATGAACCCTGCGTGAGAAATGGAAAGAATGAAGGAAGTAAGGAAAATGAGTGATCGATATTGAACGATACTGACTGGATGACACGGGAAACGACTGAATGAAGCGCCAGCTGGCAGCTCTTCAGTCGGCACTACCCAGGTAGGCAGCCCGTTGTGTAAACGAGTGTTGATTGTAAAGCGCTTGGAGCTTGGCCTCTAGCCGAGAATAGGCGCTATATAAGTATTCATTATTATTATTATTATTATTATTATTATTATTATTATATCACTGCATCATTCAAGGCACTGGCAGTGACGCTGGCAATTGGTTGGCTTGGGAGGCAAATGTATCAGTTGATTTATTCTTCATTCCTTCGTCTTCGCCTTTCAAGTGCAACTGTTCTGATCAAATTGAATCCATTAATGTATTCGATTCTTCAACTTTCTTATTGTGTTCAGATTTTTTAAAAAGTAACGACTAGAGTAAAACGTGAAGCAATATGATATTGCACTTGTTGTTCAGTCTCTGAATTGACGGTTAGGAAGATAGACATTTAGATCGATGGATGGATGGATGGATGAAGCTGCTTCAATGAACATAATCATTCTGAGCAGAGAACGTAGTCTCCACCAAATCAATATTCTTGGCACTGAATGGCAGCATCACTGGATGATTCATTCTGATCGACCTGTCATGTCCATTTTACATCTGTGTGTCTTTTTTTTTAGTCGTGTGTTTCCATTATGCATGTTTTCCGGGCAAAACTAGAGATGAACACTCTGTGACCCCCAGGGATAACACAACAGCAAAGACATTATCATTTCATTACCTGTTCTATGTCTTTGTTTGTCTGTTTGTCTGCTTTTCTGATTCTCTGTCTGTCGCTGTCTGTCCGTCTCTGTCTCTCCCCCTCTCTCTCTCTCTACATGCGCCCGTGCGCGCGTGGGTATGTGTGTGTGTGTGTGTGTGTGTGTGTGTGTGTGTGTGTGTGTGTGTGTGTGTGTGTGTGTGTGTGTGTGTGTGTGTGTGTGTGTGTGTGTGTGTGTGTGTGTGTGTGTGTGTGTGTGTACGTGCGTAGTGTGTGTGTGTGTGTGTGTGTGTGTGTGTGTGTGTGTGTGTGTGTGTGTGTGTGTGTGTGTGTGTGTGTGTGCGTGTGTGCATGTCAGTATGTCAGTCTGTCTGCTGCTGCCCCTCTGTCCACCACTCTCTCTCTCTCCTCTCTCTCCTCTCTCTCTCTCTCTCTCTCTCTCTCTCTCTCTCTCTCTCTCTCTCTCTCTCTCTTCTCTGTTTCGAGCTCTCTATCTAAGAGATAATGATGTGTGATGAAAAACGATGTATAAACTTCCTTTTGCCTCAGGATGTGTGAACTGTTTTCGACTGATTTTAAGGAAAGCTCTCAACACCACACAGGAACAGAAGATTAACTGGCTCATTGTGTCTCTTTCGAGATGTTGGCAAAATCCGAGCGATTTATGTTCCGTATAATATGTCACAGGATGCATCACAACTTACAGTCACCTGTGATAGCCAGTTGATACAGGATCATCGCGTTAGTTTCTTTGAAAACAAGCAAGTCTGCTGGAGGAGGATGCGACAGAGACACCTACAGTACGTCTGAAAACGCGACATTCATTATCCTTAATGTCTCATCCAGACCTTTACAACCAAAGTAAAATGAAGACACAGTAAACAAGTGGGGTAACTTTTGCTCCCATAAGAAACCTAACACAGACTAACTTTATTCAAGACTGGCACAGCCTTTCAAACTTGAACAAAGTCAGACAAATACATAGACGAACAATCTAATAGTGGGGAAAAAAACAAGCGCAGGCCAACAACTGAACTGTCTTCATAGTAATGACTTGGCAAAGATTTGGACTTAAGGAGGGGGCCGGGGGGGGGGGGGGCTGGGGGGGAGGAGAGTTTGAAGATGGAGAAATTGGGAACATGAAATTAGGAAAATATATTACAGATATGAAAACCCTTCATTAGCTGCATAAGGGAATCATCGCAATCCCTTTTTGAAGGCAGATATATTTGTATTGCCTGCTCCGAGGCCTTTCGTCCAAATCTTTGCCAAGTCATTACTATGAAGACAGTTCAGTTGTTGGCCTGCGCTTGTTTCTCCCCCCACTATTAGATTGTTCGTCTATGTAGTTGTCTGACTTTCTTCAAGTTTAAAAGGCTGTGCCAGTCTTGAATAAAAGTTACTCTGTGTTAGGTTTTCTTATGGGAGCAAACGTTACCCCACTTGTTTACTGTTTATTGTTTACTGTTCCCTGCCTCAATTCATTTCCAATTTTGTTCTGATTAAATTGAGGTTACTTGTATTTGTTTCTGTCCGTCTGTGTGTTTGTCTTTTGATCTCCCTTGCATCTTTGGGTGGATCCTCAAGCGTAGGCTCAAAGATTGTCCCTACATTTTATACTATTTGCATAATGTCTTTAGTTTTTCAGCAACGTTTTTCCTCCCCACACTTTCCTTTGGTTTCATTTACTACCCTTCACTGGCTGCTTTGGGGGTGCTATTGGATTCTTTTTTGCATCCTTGGTGGTGAGAACACTACAGTATTGTGGACTGTGGTGCGTCTCTATTTGACGCCAGGAGCGCAGACACAACCAGCCGTGTCTCCCTGATGAGTCCGACCCAGCGGACGAAAGGCCTCGGAGCAGGCAATACAAATATATCTGCCTTCACAAGGGATTGCGATGGTTCCCTTATGCAGCTAATGAAGGGTTTTCATATCTGTAATATATTTTCCTAATTTCATGTTCCCAGTTTCTCCATCTTCAAACTCTCCCCCCCCCCTCCCCCCTCCTCCTTAAGTCCAAATCTTTGCCAAGTCATTACTATGAAGACAGTTCAGTTTTGGCCTGCGCTTGTTTTTTCCCCCACTATTAGATTGTTCGTCTATGTATTTGTATGACTTGTTCAAGTTTAAAGGGCTGTGCCAGTCGTGAATAAAAGTTACTCTGTGTTAGGTTTTCGTAAGGGAGCAAACGTTACCCCACTTGTTTACTGTTTATTGTTTACTGTTCCCTGCCTCATTTCATTTTCAATTTTGTTCTGATTAAATTGAGGTTACTTGTATTTGTTTCTGTCCGTCTGTGTGTTTGTCTTTTGATCTCCCTTGCATCTTTGGGTGGATCCTCAAGCGTAGGCTCAAAGATTGTCCCCTACATTTTATACTATTTGCATAATGTCTTTAGTTTTTTCAGCAACGTTTTTCCTCCCCAAACTTTCCTTTGGTTTCATTTACTACCCTTCACTGGCTGCTTTGGGGGTGCTATTGGATTCTTTTTTGCATCCTTGGTGGTGCGAACACCACAGTACTATGGACTGTGGTGTGTCTCTATTTGACGCCAGGAGCGCAGACACAACCAGCCGTGTCTCCCTGATGAGTCCGACCCTGCGGACGAAAGGCCTCGGAGCAGGCAATACAAATATATCTGACTTCACAAGGGATTGCGATGGTTCCCTTATGCAGCTAATGAAGGGTTTTCATATTGTAATATATTTTCCTAATTTCATGTTCCCAGTTTTCTTCTCATCTTCAACACCCCCCCCCCCCCCCCCCCCTCCTCCTTAAGTCCAAATCTTTGCCAAGTCATTACTATGAAGACAGTTCAGTTGTTGGCCTGCGCTTGTTTTTCCCCCCACTATTAGATTGTTTGTCTATGTATTTGTCTGACTTTATTCAAGTTTAAAAGGTTGTGCCAGTCTTGAATAAAAGTTACTCTGTGTTAGGTTTTCTTATGGGAGCAAACGTTACCCCACTTGTTTACTGTTTATTGTTTACTGTTCCCTGACTCATTTCATTTCCAATTCTAAAATGAAGACGCTAACGATAGACACATGATGTCTTTCATTTGCTACACAAAATTGTTGATGATGGAGTTCGAAGACTGAGAATGAAAAATGAAAGATGGAAATCGCAATGATTGATACATGACAATTATCTTTCATTCGCTACCGGAAATTGTTGTGGTGAAGATCGAAGATAGACAATTTGACCAGTCTTTTTCAAGAAGTAAGTTGATCTTTAAGCAAAGACAGCTGGTCTGTGGTCGATCAATTCAGCTTGATCTAGTACAGCTATACATGAATGATTAATGAGAAGGCGTAGGAGTAGAAAGTAGAGCATTCTATCCATGTATGCTCTCGGCTCAGCTGATTCAAAAGAGGAGGAGGAGGAGGAGGAGGAAGAGGAGGAAGAGGAAGAAGAAGAGGAAGAAGAAGAAGTAGAAGAAGAGGAGGAAGAAGAAGAGGTGGACGAGACTGAGAAAGAAGGGAATGAGAAAGAAGGGAATGAGAACGAAGGGAATGAGAAAGAAGGGAATGAGAAAGAAGGGAATGAGAAAGAAGGGAATGAGAAAGAAGGGAATGAGAAAGAAGGGAATGAAGAAAGAAGGGAATGAGAAAGAAGGGAATGAGAAAGAAGGGAATGAGAAAGAAGGGAATGAGAAAGAAGGGAATGAGAAAGAAGGGAATGAGAAAGAAGGGAATGAGAAAGAAGGGAATGAGAAAGAGAGTGTAAGGACCAGGACAATAAGGAGAGTGGTGACAGAACAGAAAAAGCAGAAGAGCAAGAACAAGAACAAAAACAACAGGAACAAAAACAAGAAGACACAAAGAACGTTTCGCGCGTGTGCATACATTTATCTTCCAATTAACCTTCCTGACCCTCCTTCTACAAGCATCAATGTCTGCTTCCCTCCTCCTGTATCCCTTTCCACGTCTGCCTTCTGTGTTTAAAGCAACAGCACTTGAAGCAAAGATGGCGATGGAAGTGACAGAGAGTGGATAAGGTGGGCTGATGAACCAAATTACGAATTATCAACCTTGATAGTCTACACAACCTACACAGGGGCATATCAGTTCATCGTGCAGATTCCAGCAGTACTGCTAGGCTGTAGAGTGGGAAAGAGTTGGAAGGCAAAGGTGTCAGCTGCTTTGTTACATTGTTTGTTTCTTCCCTTCATTTGTTGTTCTTTTTCATTCATTTTGTTATGTTCAACTGCTATGGCCAAATAAATGTCATTTTTTCGTTCGTTCGCCCTTTCTCTATCAAGCCACACTAGAGAAAGAAAGACAGTACTAGCTAATGTAAAACTTGTTTTTTGTGGCAATCTGCTCAATGTTCCATCTACATATCATGGTTCATTACAGACATGGGGATTGACTAACTGGTGGTGGGCCAGAGGGGATGATTATACAGAAAGATAATCAACGGTATTTGTATACAAATGATTATCCTGTACAGAGATTAAGGTACCACCCATCCGATATACCTAGCACTAAGGGGCAAGTTAATATGCTACTTCGTCTGATCACTCATTTAATTTCTCATTCCCCCCCCCCCCCTTTTTTTTAAGGGGGCGAGGGAGGAGGGGGCAGGGGTGAGAATTACTTCATTCTGACATAATTGAAATTTAGAGAAGGAGAACGGTATGAGATGGGGGAAGAAGAAGAAGAAGAAGAAGAAGAAGAAGAAGAAAGAAGAAAAGAAGAAGAAGAAGATGATGATGATGATGATGATGATGATGATGATTGATGATTGATGATGATGATGATGATGATGATGATGATGATGATGATGATGATGATGATGATGATGAAGATGGTGATAGTGATGATGATGGTGATGATGACGATGATAATGAAAGCGCCCATATACGTCGTTCATAAACTGAGACGACAATAACACCAGCGTCGCCTCCACATGCAGTCATGGCAACAACCACGAACTGAAATCAAGCATGATTGAGCAATCCATTTAATAAACGCTGAACAGAACATCAGAAAGTCGTGCTACCCGTATCACTCAATGTTCTTTGCCGTGTTAAACTTACTCTCCAGTCTGCCAATTTCTTTTGCGTGCATCCACGATCGTGAATAATTGAATCACTGGCATGAGGGAGAGAGTGAGTGTTTCCAATGTGGGAAGGAAGGTCTGCAGTAACAGATCACGGGAGTTGGACCGACAGGAACGTATGCCAGACAAGAGGAAGAGGAAAGTGCGAAGAGGAGGGAGCAGTTCTGACTATCAGAGGCATGAACAGATTCAGTACGTTTTTGAAGTAGAACTGTTCATTTAGAGTTCAATCTCCCTAGTTCTGGACAGCACTACTAAAGAACAAGCTATTTTAAAAGGCACACGCATATTCATTGATGAAACTATAGGCAGATTTTTCCTTTCCACTTAAATCATCTTTGTTACTCCTGCTCTTGCTCTCGCTCTCTCTGTCTCTGTCTCCTCTCTCTGACTCTCTCTGACTCTCTCTCTCTCTCCTCTCTCTCTCTCTCTCTCTCTCTCTCTCTCGCTCTCGCTCTCTGTGTGTGTCTCTGTCTCTTCTCCAGTGACAACTCACTATTTGTTTTGGCAATACACCTATCAGATCTTGAACTGGCGATTGTGCTTGGCTCCCTACGTTCCCCGTCCTTATTGACATATTATCATATACAGGGATGCGTGAAGGTATGAACAAAAGCGTTTACTCTCTACACATACACATTCAGCTCTAATGGGCGCGCAAACCCTATCAGTCACATACATCAGGCACTCAAAAAGACGATGAGAAACTAGTTGTAGTAAACAAATTAAACTGCACTTGAAACTTGACTCTGAACCCCTACCCGTCACAACACAACACATTCATCCGTATCATGCTCCATGTAAACAGCGTACAGATAATCCAGTGATGGCATCTCCGTTTCCCAATTCTTCTTAATAATTCAGGAAAGACAACATTCCAATATTCAAATGTGCAGAGAGGAAAGAAAAGCAGACGAGTGGCGCTATGCTTTGGCGTGGTGCTCTTCCAAGAGAGAACAACCATAAGGTCGCACGGAGATATCTGTTGGGAGGATGAATTTTACCATGCAACTCAATGCAATTATCACCTGTTGGTTATCCCATCTTCACTTTGAAAAAAAGAAACAAATGCCAAAGTCATGCAACCATGTGACAGATGAACACAACCATGAGTAAACAAACACCAGTAACACAAGAGATACAAAAAATGTGGGCAGCTTTGTACAAAATAATGCAATTGAATGTAACAGAATCTAATACAAAACAATGAATATAATGTAATATGGGTACAATGCAGTATAATGCAACGAAACATGATGTAACACGATGAAATACAACGCAATACAACTGGACTCAAGACATGACGCGACACAAGACAATACAAGGCACCAGGGAGTTGAACGTGTGCAGCAACTTTAAGGTTTGTGACACATTTCTCGTTTCTGGCAAGCGAGCGAGATCTAGCCGAGTTGGGGCAAGCACGCGCTGAGTTGGGTCTCAACTTGGGGCAAGTATATTGACGAAGTCTCTGCTTCCCTCGTTTGCTTTTTTTTCTAGCCTAGTAAGGAAACAAACGATATTCACAAAATGTGTCCTGATAAAAAAAAATTCTAACGTTTATTTCGCTAGCTTTAGAGCTTTTTTTTTCAAACGGTAACATTTCTATCCTTTCACATCTGAAACCAAGAATGGAAACTGCACACATTGTTAAAAAAAAAGTCCTTTAAAGACCAATGGAATGATGTTTCTATATCTTATTCTACTGTAAGGCAGCAAATTTAGCAGTTATAAAATTTCGTCATTTTGGTGGTGTAGGCCTACAAAGAAATCATGCCGGGTCAGATTCACGACTGAATTAGGAAACGCAATAAGCGTGCAATCCTTAAGTTTAGAGCGTATTAACCCCGGTTTTCAGTTTCTGTTTCAGTTTCACAAAGAAGGTGTCACCGAGTATGGACTAGTCCATAAAAGCTACACCACATCTGCTAAGTTTCAAAACTACAATGCACACGATATACAGGTGAGGGGTAACTGAATTAAAGACTTGGATGAATGAGAGAATGTAAGAAGAGGGTCTCATGGCTACGACTTAGCAGATGTCTGAACTGCGCATTAGCCCAACTCGCTGGTCAGACCTTGGTACCGCGCAGTTCAGACATCTGCTAAGTCGTAGCGGGTACATCTCAAACAGATCCCCGTCTCGGTAGATCCCCATCTCGGTAGATCCCGTCTCGACAGATCCCCCACTACATGTGGACGAATTTCCGTCTCGATAGATCCCCGTCTCGGAAGATCCCAATCTCGGTAGATCCCCGTCTCGATAGATCCCCCACTACATGTGGACGAATTTCCGTCTCGATAGATCCCCGTCTCGGTAGATCCCCATCTCGATAGATCTCCGTCTCGGTAGATCCAAAAACAGTAACGGGGATCCATGGAGACAGGAATCAATCGAGACGGGGATCCATCGAGATGGGGATCTATCGAGACGGGGATCTATCGAGACGGGGATCTATCGAGTGGCTCCCCACATGAACAATGCCTATGCCATTATTATCATTATATTGTGTGTGGTGAGTGTACACGTGTGTGTGTCTAGGTTGTGCATAGGTTGGCTGCCAAAGGTCCATGTGTGTGTGTGTGGGGGGGGGGGGGGGGGGGGGGGGGGGGGGGGGGGCAGCAAACAAGAAAAGTCTAGAGCAGTTGAGTCTCAGAACTATTTGCAAGAAGAAAGGCAACTGGCAGTAATAAAACATTAGCAAAGATTATCCTCAGTTCTGAGAGACTCAGAGGAATCAAACTCTTTGGGCTAGCTGATTCCAAATAAAGTCACCTCTTCTTCACATGTCGGTGTACAGGGACACACGCAGCACACACCACACACACACACACACACACACACACACACACACACACCACACACACACACACACACACACACACACACACACACACACTATTGCCCACATTTCCTAAAGACAGACAAAGTGTATGCCTTGCCTACTAAAAGTGCACTTTATTAATGGTAAGTAGCAAACAAAATGACTCAAAGCCCACACCACTGGCCCATTACCTTTGATCGTGTTACACCAGAAACCACACACAGTTCTGGGATGAAAAGACGGACAGTATGTGTTCCTGTTCGAAAACGGTCCAATGTACCATGCATATGTAAACACCGTTTTAGTGCCGCATTCGAGACGGAGCGGCAAACGTAACCGTCACCTGATGCTGCAGACGTAATGTTCCTTTGGATTGTTGACGTGAGATCATGACCACGATGATCTGAAGATTCTTCAGCGACAAAAGGGGAAAAAGAGGGGAAGAGGCAGAGAACGGCAACAAACAAACAAACAAACAAAAATCAAACAAACAAACAAAAAAAGAAACGGATGGGGATGATGGCAGAGAGATAACGGAGACAAAGAGGGGAGAGGATGTTCCAAGGCGATCAGAACTGCTGATTCTGTTTTAGGCAATCCCCGCCCCTCATGTCCCTCATCCCCACCACTTACTCTGTCACCAGAAAGAGGAGACTGCTGATTCACTGGCTCCACAAACAAACGAAAATGTGAATCTAGATAAAATCGATGCACTCTTCAAGATAGAAAAGGAAAGTACGGACATGTCCCCTTACACTGGAAGACTGATTTGCACAGGGTGACTTTAGAACGACCAGTCTCTGATCCATCAATAGGCCTTGGGATTGCTGGGTTCAGACAATAGTACACACTTTATGTGCACTTTCTTTAAGAGAAATAAATCAACTTGTGAATCTCAATCCTCTCCAACACACACACAAGTACACCTCAACGGAACTGTGTATGTCTAAATGCACCACTCACATCTCCTCTTCTCCATCTCCTCCTCGTACACCAAACTTCTCACACGCTCCTCTACCCATTTCCATCCCTTACCCTCACGTCCCTCCAGCTCCCATCTCCCTTGGGAGAACATCCAAGAAATCCTGACACCAATTCCACGAGACAGGAGAGAATCGCACGTGCGCCGTTATGCAAATAACTGGCCGAGATAATGAGGAGGAAGCTCACATCCTCATGCGCTCCCAGGTTCTGCTGTCCCCACCAGTACTGCCTATCCTGTTCCCCGCCTGTCCCCTCCGCCCCCTCCCAATCCCATTTATCTGTTCACCAGCGCTCATTACGGCACTGAACGGTGTTTTTAATGTCACCCTCCATCTTCCGTGATTAGGGGTGCCACTGTCTGACGATTTACACCCCACCCCACTCCTCCCCATCCTTCTGCTTTGCCCTATCTCTGCTCCATTACTCTCCGCCACTTTACTCCCCGCCTCACTGTCTGAAAGGCGTCCGCTTGTATCAACAAAGAGGGGGTGGTCTCAAACATACAGAGAGAGAGAGAGAGAGAGAGAGAGAGAGAGGAGAGAGAGAGTAGGAGAGAGAGAGAGAGAGAGTTAGCGAGAGAGTGAGAGAGAGAGAGAGAGAGAGAGAGAGAGAGAGAGAGAGGAGAGAGAGAAGAAGAGAGAGAGAGAGAGGAGAAAACAGAAGACAGAAGACAGAGCAGAGAGACGAGAGAGAGAGGAGAGAGAGAGAGAGAGAGAGAGAGAGAGAGAGAGAGAGGGAGAGAGAGAGAGAGAGAGAGAGAAGAGAGAGAGATGCTATCAATGATAAAACTAAAATCAATAATATTAGTCTGTATATACAGTTCTTCACTGAAAGATTTTAAGCAATAACAGTTTTTAAAAAAAAGCGAGCGTTTAAAAGGATTGACTTTCCCACGATTCATAACTATGAAAAATGTTCCTATTACGGGATTATTAGAGATTTTGCGATTTAAACGAACCAAAATCCAAATAAGGCATCCGAATGTGTCAGACCTGCCCCGCCATCTCTCTCTCCCTCTCTCTCTCCCTATCTCTCTCTCTCTCTCTCTCTCTCTCTCTCACTCTCATCTCTCTGTCTCTCTTCCTATCTCTTTCTATTCATCTATCTCTCTCTCCTCTTCTCTCTCTCTCTCTCCTCTCCTCCAGAGACAGACAGAGAAGAGACAGACAGAGAGAGAGAGAGAGAGAGAGAGCTATATGGTTTCTCTATAACACTGAGTTATTTGGATATATTTGACGATCTTGTCACTCTCTTCTTCTTCTCTCTTTCTCTCTTCTCTTCTCTCCCTCACACACACACCACCACACACCACACACAACCACACCACACATACACAACACGCACGCACGCACGCACCACGCACGCACGCACACACACACACACACACACACACACACATGAAGGATCGCTTACACCTGCTTCTGTAGGCTGCCTTTAAGTGATCCTCTTTTTTTATCGTGGTTTCTCTAGCCTGCAGATGACATGAAAAGCGAAAGAAATGACAGGAGAAGGATGTGAATTCAAACGTGCACATACTAGTTACAGATGGTCACATATGAAATGTAAGGCCGCTCACACAAAAACGGAGCTGTAAACGGCACTTAGAATCACAGTTCTGGAGCAATATTCAAGTTGATGGACAAAAGCTCGTGTTCTGTGTCTAAATATTTTTTGTCTGAATTAAACAGATAATTTCTTTATTTGTTCATGTTTTATAGATAAGTAGCAGAGAAGAATCATCTTTACATTGTTTCACTTGTTATGGACGTCAGCTACGGCGTTCTGAAACAGCGACTGTTTAAGACCTGAGCGTTCTGGTTGCTAAAATAGGAACACAGGGACTACATTATCCATATCTTCCTTTCACACAGGTCTCGTAGACGCGCAGAGTTCATCCCTGAGATAGTCCCGATACAAAACAGATGTCTGGCATCCTCGATACATCCTCGTCCAGACTGAACTCCATGAAATAAACCAAACTGTCTTTGTCTGAACGAACCGACCTCAGTGTCGATGTCCTATTTCCATATCTGTGGTAAATTCACATCAAGGTCTTCACCGTTGACAGATTCATGTGGGCAGTCACTAGTGGGACGTAAAGAT
>CM031604.1:27517388-27524085 GCA_018398815.1 Conus ventricosus
CATGAAGACAAAGGGGTGCACCAGATCTGATACAAAAGCAATCAGCATGATAGATACTTTACAGTCAAGTTTCAAAGGTTGAAGTGGTACCATTCACTTTTGATTCACAAACAATCATGAAAAGACTTCACAGTACCGAACTGGTTCTCAGAGAACAGGCAGAGTATGAGAAAGCATAATGTAGGCTCTCCTAAATCATTTTCGTCCTCATTGTCCGTCCATCTCTGCAGTCCTCTTCTCTCTGTCCTGACCCTATCTCCTCTCACTCTCTCTCTGTACTCACTCTCTCTCTGTCTCACTCTCTCTCTCTCTCTCTCTCACTCTCTCTCTCTCCATCTCTCTGTCTCGTTTGCCAATCTGTCTGTCCGTCACTCTCTCTCTCTCTCTCATTCTCTCTCTCTAAATCTCCTTCATCACTCACACTCTCACTCATCTCATCACCTCTCCTCTCTCTCTTCACTCTACACTCCTCCTCTGCTCTCTCTCTCTCTCTCGATGTGAGGTATGAAGAGAGAACGCGGACTTCTTTAGATATAATTAATGATCATAATCATATTAATTATGGGAAAGCCTGGTACCAATTATTACGAAGCATATGCTGTACCATGTCAAGAGTACTGGCAATGATGTTGTAGAGGGGAAGGCAGGGGGGCTTTGTAGAATTGTTTGTTCATCCCTCCATTGTTTTGTACTCCACTCGTTTATCACGTGCTTGTGTTCAGTCAAAAGAAAAGAACGTAAGCATTCTTCCATTAATTACCTTAAAGTGTTCGATGAAACAAAAATAAAAGCAAATATAACACGTTGAACATAATGCAATTGTACTAACGCTCACTCCGGAATGACGGTTAGATAGACATTTAGAAGGAATACCATGGATGGACGGAGTGCACAGACAGGCAAACAAAATTATTTCTATGGAAATAATCATCCTAGGCAGACAACGTAGTTTTCATCACCAAAAGAACAATCTGTGCACTGAATGCAACATGAATTTGGCATATTATTCTATCGATCAGTCATATCCAATTCTATACCCTGTGCCTCTTTTTTTTTTTTTCCTATTTGCTCATTGTTAACTTCATGCATGCAATCCAAGAAAAACTAAGTTATGAAAAATCTGTGACCATAGGAAATACAACAAGAAACACTGTTTCCATGTGTGTGTGTGTTTGTGTGTGTGTTGTGTGTGTGTGTGAGTGTGTGTGGTGTGTGTGTGTGTGTGTGTGTGTGTGTCTCTCTCTCCTCACTCTCTCTCGTCTCTCTCTCTCTTCTCTCTCTCTCGTCTCTCGTCTCTCTCTCTCATCCCTCTCCTCCACACAAGACCCTCCGCCTCAGAGCTGATATATCAGATGACCTCCAATGGATGAAGGAAAGTAACAGACGAGTAGGAACAGGGCAGAAAAGAGGCGCTGGGTGAAGGGAGCAGGGAAAGGAGCAGTCATCTAGATCCACATCTGAAGCACCACCCCCTAACCAAGAAGATGGGAAGACATTAAAAACCCGTTCATGGTGGCATGATCGCTGGAGGACATAGAACTGAAGGGAATGGGACAGGGCTTGAGTGGCGAGAAGAGGAGAGGGGGTAGGGGGGGGGGTATCTTAGCGGACAACAGGAGTGGGAGAGCGGGTGCGAGTGTGCGTTTCCGTCCCTCATTATGTCACCGTTATTTGCATTGGGAACAGTTGCGTTTTTCTCTCCTGTCCTTATAGGACAGGTGTCAAGATTACTTGGATGCTTTCTGAGGGGAGGTGGGGGTGGGGGGAGAAGCCAGGGAGAAGGATGTAGAGAGGGATGGGAAAGAGTGATTGGTGTGACAAACAAAGAAGGGAGGAAATGGAGGAGAGGGTGTGGTATGGTCATGCAAGACATAGCTAGTTCTGCTGAAGACTAGTCTTCCTTTGTTTGTTTGGCTGGTGGCTGTTTTGCATTTTGCTTGCTTCTCTGTCTGTCCGCAGGTTGCGCAAAATCACTTACTCTGACTCTGCTTAAACCAAACTTTGTCAAATGGTAGAATGTAGCTCGTGCATTGGAACGCACACTTTCATGCAGGATCCACTGCACAGTGCCACTTCTAACAATGGATCCTCATGATTGTTAAGACCGGAAACACACATGATTTGTGCCCCCACATGGTTGTTTGAACTGAAAACCCAATGACAAAGCTCGACATACACCCGATCACCACACACACACACACACACACACACACACACACACACACACACACACACACAAACACACACAAACACACACACGCAGATTGCTTAAAAAAAAAAAGACTGTTCATCATTGTAATAAACATACAATCACACCAATCAACCAAGCTACATTTTCAGACAGGCAGATCTCAACATACATTTGGACAGGGCTCACAACGTATGTAAACTCAGTTTGCACGTCGTAAAAACGTACTTGCAACGTTTTTTTTTAATATATACGAAAGCCAATGAGCCAGTATGTTCACAAGCGGCTTTGGGTATAAAATAAAGAATATATGTATTAATGGAAATATGATCAGCATACATCAATGTTTACATCATCTTGCGGAAATATTCAAACAAGAGAAGGAAAAACATATTCTAACCCAAGACCTTTACAAATGGGCTTAACCCCAAGGATCGGTAATATTCCACCAATTTAGTTTTAATATTTTGATTTCTGAACAACCCAAATGGACTTTCTAAGATCAAGTATGCTCAATTAGCATGACGATATATATAATTCCTATGGAGTAAAGTAACGATGAAAAGAAATACTCCGTAGAAGATCATGAATTATAATAAAATTAAATACCAACACGAACTAAATAAAATCATACATTTGTACACGAAAACGACTATTTCCTTTCCCACCTGAAAAACGAATTTGATACTTAATAAATTCTGGAAAGAATCCAAATAAGCTCCAGTTTTCACCATAGACGCACTAATTTAAACTAATATTAAAAGCGTTAATCTTAGGTGTAATCCTAAGAAGTAAAGTCTAAGCATGGAATACTCATATTGACCATAATTTAAGAATAAAGCAAGAAAAAGTCTGAATTCCCATAAAATTGTCAGTAAACAATCATGGGGGAAAGAACTAAACGTTTAACTGTTTCAGCAACTTGCCCTTGTACGCTCAAGACTTACATAAGCTCAGGAAGTATATACTGCACCTAATAACTTTTAAATACCCTTCAGAGCACTGAGTGCAAAGCCTTCAAAAATGCCCCTAGGGCTTCCCACACATACGACAAACATAGGGACATACAACGAAGTGAGATTTCCTACCTCTATCTGAAATTTAGAAAACTTCTACTTAAAAATTCATCTTAAAAGTTTCACACACACCCAAAAAAATGATTTGCTCAGAAGAGGTATGTTAGATTCGGAAAAGGATTTTGAAAACGTGCACAATAAACACAATCCACCAAATCCTATTAATTCATTTTCCTCCGATGTTCTAAAAGATACAAAAATAGATAAAATAATATCGCCGGAAAACCTCCGATTTCATCCATTCCCAAATGGACAGTCCTAAGCTTCCTTTGACATTGACTACAATAATTTTAACTGAAAAGGATTCTCCAACATTGAAAAATTTTTCTACACTCACGTAGAAAATAAATACAACATACTTAAAAAATATCCACAGATGGCTCAGTATTATAGATAATATAGCACGGGAGCACTTACATAATACCTCGCTTAAAAAATACAAAATTTATTTTTATCTTGGTAAACAAGTCTGTCTCTAAATTTCGCAGAATTACTTTGCCATACTCAAATCATTGGATTTCATTTTGAATTTACCCCCATAAATAACAGTCCAAAAGTAATATGCGCTGATTCAAAAGCACATTGAATGTATCAATCTTCTAATTCACTGTGTACAATTAGACATAACAGAAATAAATCATAATTATAGTACACCTCTTTCCAAAAAGGCATTAATATAACTTTTTTGTTGGTCCTTCTCATTGTGGATAACGACAAATGAACAAGTAGACAAAAGTGCAAAAAGGCATCTCAAAACTTAGCCGCACAAATAACAATAAATGTTGCTTAAATCTGGCAGAATGATTTCTCACACAAAAAAAAAACATCGTCAGATAATGCAACAAAACACTGAGGAACTCGGACATACATTAACAAAAGAACTGCATCAAATGTAATGACAAAAAACAATGGAATACCCATCATACAAAAGATAATTATCTCATCCCAGGTAGATAAGAAAGTCTAATCAATAGGCTTCGTTAAACTCGTTTAAAACCAAAATATTGCGAAAACATTAAAAGTATGTGTGGGGCCTCAATAAGTCAATCATTTATTGATTCATGTCCCCCAAAAACAAAAACTTTTATAATAAAACAGTATTGAGGTTTTTAGATGGATCGACTCCTTTATCACTATCGAATATATTAAACAACTTTTGCTACTCTGAATCTATTTCTAACTGTTTATCAGCTGCTCACATAATATTTTATCTTAGAAATTGTGATTGTTACAGTTACAATTTTAGTTAAAGTAAACGTACTGATGAATAGGGTGGGTTGGAGGGTTTATGATTACATTTCTTACTACAACTATAAAAACTAACACTCCTTACACTCCCTATAACATGCATCTCCTCTCATTCTGTACATCAAGCTCACTCTACACTATAATATTGTCCCTTAAACACTTTAAATGAAGGACGCTAACTGAACACCAACACCAACCACCACCACCAACACCAACAACAACACACACACACACACACACACACACGCGCGCGCGCGCGCAAATACACACATACAAGAGAGAGAGAGAGAGAGAGAGAGAGAGAGAGAGAGAGAGAGAGAGAGAGAGAGAGAGAGAGATAGAGAGAGAGAGAAAGAGTGAGAGGATCCCGTCAAATAAAAGAAACAAACAAAAACATGAAACAAAAACAAATAAGACAGACAGAGAACAGAAGAGAGACAGACAGAGAGACAGAAGGAGTTCGAGGGCGAAATTGAGATGGCGAAAGCACTTGTTTAAAATCCTTGCGATGGGCGATCGTGAGATAATTGGTTGCTGGTTTAAAGAGCCTTGCGATGAGCGATCGTGGAGATAATTGATGCTGGTTTAAAGGCCTTGCGATGAGCGATCGTGAGGATAAAAGATGCATGTTAAAGCCTTGCGATGAGCGACGGTGAGATAATTTGACATGCAGTTAAAAAGCCTTCGATGAGTCGATCGGAGATAATTGTTGCAGAAAAAAAGCCATGCGACGGGCGATCGAGGCTAATTGTTCAGTTAAAAGCTAGTTTCAATTATAAACGATCACCCAGGTTCAGTGAAGATGGCGGAGTAAGGGGATAGGGGTAGATGAGGGTGTAAAAGGAGTGAGATGGAAAGGAGGAGGCAGGGGGAATAATTCCGTGAATTTAACTAGACAGATCGACATGTGAGGGTCCCACATCAATGCGTGCGTGCGTGCGTCTGTTCGTGCGTGTGTGCGTGCGAGCGTGCGTGCGGCGTGCGTGCGTGCGAGCTGCGTGCTGTGCGTGCGTGTTTGTGTACGTGCCAGTCAGTTTGTCAGGTTGTCATCTATCCTGTCTGTCTCTGTCTTCTCTCTCTGTCTCTGTCTCTTCTACAGTCCCTTTTCTGTCTGTCTGTCTCTGTTTCTGTCAATTTTACTCCTGTGCCTCTCTGTCTCCTGTCATCTGTCTCGTCAGACTGTCCACTCTCTCTCTTTCGCGTCTCACTCTCTCTCATTGTCCCTCTATCTTATCTCATCAAGCACGCGCCGCTCCATTTCCTTCATGTATTATCAACCTATTTTGCCTTTTTTGGTCTTCCAAAGATTTAACAACGGCAGACCTAGTAGAGTTTCCCGCCTTTAGGAAATATACTGGGCTGTTCTGACAGGTCCAACTTGGAACCCTGGTAACGTCATATTCTTTTGCAACCGTCAGGGATCATTTTGCCCTTTAGCAGATATACAGTTTGATATTGATGACGAACGTTTTGTCTTTCACTCGAAAGGAAAAGTAAAGAAACAAATCGAAACCAAAAACGACACACGCATTTCCTGATCATTTACCAGAATATAGGATCAAACATATTACCTCGTCTTCATGACATGGAAGAAAGATGTCCACCCCCATCCCTAACCCTCCCTTCCTTTTCTCTGCCCACTTCCTCCCCACCCGACACAAAATCTTCACTCACATAGTTACGTTCATGCAGAGGCAGGCTGAGGAGATGCCAAATCAGATTTGATCTGGATGTGCTGGTAAAACTAAACAGGAGCGGAGCACATTACGGCATTATGCAAGAAGGTGGAATCAGGTGTGGGGGCGGGGGGGGGGGGGGGGGGGGGGTAACCATCGGCTTAAAGAAATTGTTTGTTTTCATCCTTTCTTTGTTTCATTATTTGTTCATTTTCATGTTCAACTGATTAAGTGAAATCAAATTCATTTATTATTCATTCATTCATTCCATTTCAAACTGTTTATGCGACAAAAGAAGCCAATTTAAGATGGAAAACAGAATGATAATCTACTTTCAGTGTAGTTTGTTAGTTTTTTTCCCCCAGCTGTTCTGGAAGAAAGTGCAGCCTAAAACAAGCACAGATTTACTAGCCGAACCATTTCTGTACAATGAACGCTTTAAACTTAATAAACGAAGTTATTCGATCAACGAACTAGACAGATTATGGCGTTTATTGCATTGCAGATTT
>CM031604.1:27528552-27533552 GCA_018398815.1 Conus ventricosus
CCACGATTCATCATTAGTAATCTTCCATCATAATTTTTCATAAATATATTAACAAATGATTTTACAATAAACAAGCGAAGAAGATATCAATCAGTCTTTAAGTTTTGTAGCATCTCGACTGAGGCCGCTTTTTGTCTTCAAACATTACCTGCTCAGACCGTCACCAGGTGGAAAGGAGTTCACGTCACCAATTTTCATCATCCATCATGCCATCTCCGCCCTCTCTCTCTCTCTCCTCTCTCTCTCTCTCTCTCTCTCTCTCTCTCTCTCTCTCTCTCTCTCTCTCTCTCTCTCTCTCTCTCTCTCTCTCTCTCTCTCTCTCTCTCTCTCTCTTTCTCTCTGTCTCTTTCTGTCTCTCTCTCTCTCTGTGTCTGTCTGCCACTCTCTCTCTCTCTCTCTCTCTCTCTCTCTCTCTCTCTCTCTCTCTCTCTCTCTCCTAGTTTTTTTTTTCCATAGGGTCTCAGGATTTTTGTCTCCAGTATTTTTTTTTATCTGTGCTTGAAGGAAACAAACACAACAAAAGATAACTCAGAGACGAGTGGACTGACTGATTGAATTGAACGAACGAGTAAATTAGTTTGTCCTTTTCTGCAAAAAAACAAAAAAGTTATTATGTCCATGGGCATCATGTTTTCTATTTCGTTTTATCCCGTTGCTACCAATTTCTGTGTTGTTTTGTCTGTCTGTCCACCTAATTGTAGTTTGTCTGTCCGTCCATCCATGCATCTTTCTGGTGCATCCATCTAAAATCTCAGTATATCATTCCCTTGCTGAGCAGATGCAAATCGGCATCACTTTTGAAACTTTAAAAACTTGCTTACACAATGATATGATCAGGAAAATAAGTCTTTTGAAAAAACAAATTAACAACTCATATTTGGTAAAAATGTGCCCAAATTTTTAAAGAGCAAACAAATGAACAAGCGAATGGGTATGTGGTCAAGTGACTGAGCGGGTGAAGGAGTGAGTGAGTGAATTGGTGTGTGAATGAGAGTTAAAACGTGAATGAATAAAAGGGAGAATTAGAGACTTTGCGAGACTGTACACACATTTATTTCAGATTCAAATCGTATTAGAAGGAACATTGTCGTGAATCCTGGAGTGTGCAGGCACGACTCTAGCTGGTATTATGAACATCGATCTAAATAGTTTTATTTTCAAATGTAAAGTCAAGCAGCGACGACACAGCTGTTCCTTTGTCTCTCTCATTTTTCTTTTCGTTTTCTTCTATGTTGCTATTAGTTCACTTATTTCGTTTCTTTATTCATTTGTTTGGTCAACGGATCAATGTGTTAAGTGTAATGGAAATGTATCCTAAAGGTGTTTTTTTTTCAATAGAATTTGTATTATGTTTACCAGTTATTGTGCAAGTATCTTAGTGCTCGACATAAACAATAAGCGTGTTGCTGCTCTCATGTTACGCACATTTGCCACATTATGATTTTGAATGAAGTTCTGTTTAAAAGCGGAATGATAGACTACAGTGACGCAGTCGGTGAAAGAACAAGTAGTTGAATAATAATGTGTGTGCGTGCGTGCATGCAAACAGCCATGCGCGCGCGCGCGTGTGTGTGTGTATGTGTGTGTGTGTGTGCTCACATGCATGAATGCGTGTGCGTGTGTGAGTGCTTGAATGCGTGCATATGTGAGTGTCTGTGTGCGTGCGTGTACACATGTGTCTGCCTGTCTGTCTGTCTGTCTGTCTGTGTGAAGAGACGCACACATCTGTGTTTAAGGTGCATTTGAAGAAGCAAGCAAACAAGCAAAGTTAAACCTCTTTTTCTCCCAATGTTATAACATGTAATATTTTTATTTTTTGCAGCTATGTGCTGGTGTTCAATTTCGCCTGTCGATATCAGATGTGATGTTCTTGGACTCATAGTCTGGAAGAGAAATAGGGGTAGACAATTAGGACAGGATGTGACAGAGATGGAGAGAGTGGCTTTCTGTCTTCTACGTGGATATGAGATGATGCTGTGAGTCTTAAGATTAAAAAAAGGAAACACTTCAATTTTCAATTTAATTACTCTTTACTTGCCTCTCTTACAATGACAAATCATTTAGAAGAACGATCTTCCCCAGCACGTGTATGGAAACAATCTTGCCAGCATTCTCGGGGGACTGTTCAATGGGCCAGTGATGTTTGAAAGCTGGGAAGCCCCAAAGGAGGTTTCTGCTTTGAATAATTTCGAACAAGAAAGAAGAAAATCAGGAAAATAATATTATACAGATATGATCACGAACAATCGAGAGAGAGAGCGAGCGAGCGAGAGAGAGAGAGAGAGGAGAGAGAGAGAGAGAGAGGGTCAAAGGGAATCAAAAAATAAAATGAGAAGAAATGCTGAGTGTTGAGAACCACCCCTCCTATCTAGATTCATCCCTCAAATTCCTTTGTTCTTTATCGTTTTTACCCTCATAACCATCATACACCATCACGCCCCCCCCCCCCCCCCTTCTCCCTCCTCACACACACATGCAACACATTCTAACACTCTGCTACACATCAGTCTATTGACAACCGGTTTAAGTCTAATTTTCTTTTGCCTGTTCTTTGACTTTCGTTCTTCTTTTCTGTTTTGTTTTGTTTGTCTGTGTGTGTTTGTTAAGTTTTTGTGCATGCGTGCAAACATATATCATTTAAAAAAAATACTTTTTCCCCCTTCTTGTCCTTTTTCCCGTATGTTCGGTTTTCACTGGTGTTGATGATGTTGGCCTTATCATTGTTGTTCTTGTTGTTAATGTTTGTTATTCTTTTCCTACTCTTTTTCCCCTATGCCTCCTGTGTCCTCTGTTTTTGTTTTCTCCCTCTTCTTCTGCTTTCTCTCCTTCCTTCCCCTTCTGGTCTTTCTCTTCCTCATCGTTTTCGTATTTATATGGTTCTAGTCAGTAGAGCTAACCTCCGCCATCATTTTGGTCTCGCGCTTCTTCCCGATGAACTAGCCCGTCCTGCTCTCCTTTTGATCTGGCTGTTCCCCAAACAGGACCACTGTGGAACACGTCTCTCTGCTATTTATGCCCGCGATTCAATTATTCACGAACGTGGCCGCACATGCGGGCGATTGACAAAGTGGGAGTGAGTGGAAGCGGGCGAAAGATGGGAGTGGTATTGTTGACTGAAGACAGCGATCATTCTGTTCGAGTGTCGGTTTAATGGATTGCTCGGTGGAGCCTGGTTTCAATTTTGTTGGATATTGCCCTTGGGTGATCATGAAAACTACACAGTAGATTGGATTTAGTATGGTTTATGTGATGTCTGGGCTTTTTTATGTTCGCGCGCGCGCGCGCGCGCGCGTGTGCGTGTGTGTGTGTGTGTGTGTGTGTGTGTGTGTGTGTGTATGTGTGTGCCACTAAAAAGAGAGAGAGAGAGAGAGAGAGAGAGAGAGAGAGAGAGAGAGAGAGAGAGAGATAGTTCACCTTTCTTCCTCCTCCTCTTCCTCCTCCTCCTCTTCTCTTCTTCTTCTTCTTCTTCTTCTTCTTCTTCTTCTTCTTCTATCGTCGTCATCATCATCATTATCATCATCATCATCATCATCATCATCATTGCCTCTTTTCTTCTTTTTCTTCTTCTGCTCCGCTTTCTCTTTGTCCTCTTCGTCCTTCTCGTCGTCGTCCTCCTCCTTCTTCTTCTCCTTCTCCTCTTTTTTCTCTCCTTCTTTCGTCTTTTCCTCCTCTCCCATCCTCCTGGAAAAGAAATGTGAATGTTGTGAATAATGCAACCTACACGAATAGCAATGTAATGTTTCCTTCCCTTACCCGTTCTCTTCCTACCTTTGTCCTCTCTGTGCTCCACTTTCAGCCATTTATGTGTTTACACTGACTGAACATTTAAGGAAACTGCATATCTTTAATGACAGTTGAACTAATGTCTTTTAAACACCACTTAATTCCTATTTTTTAAAAAGCAACCGATCCTATCAAATATGTGGCGAAAACATTTTCTCCGAATTTGAAATTAGAACGTAAAAAAATGAAAAGAGGTATTATCATAGCAAAAGTGTTTGTGGTATCCGGCCATTGATGGAAGAAGCTTCATTCTAGAAGGAGTAGCTGCATAATGGAGTGATGATCTGCATTAACACATGTGGAAGAAACTCGCACTGTAATCCATCACTTCTTATCCTCATTCTCCCTAATCTTTATCTTTATACAAAGATGTAATTTTCTCGTAAACAAGCGCACAAGATATCAATCAGTCTTCAAGCTTTCTGGCATCTCAATTGGGGCCAGTTTTTGCTTTAAAACAGTACCCGCTCACACACTAACCGAGGTGAAAGGAAGTTCACGTCTCCGTTTTTCGTCATTCATCATTTCTCTCTCTCTCTCTCTCTCTCTCTCTCTCTCTCTCTCTCTCTCTCTCTCTCTCTCTCTCTCTCTCTCTCTTCTCTCTCTCTCTCTCTCTCTCTCTCTCTCTCTCTCTCCTCTCTCTCTCTCTCTCTCTCTCTCTCTCTCTCTCTCTCTCGAGCGTTTGTCTGAGGTCACAGGATTCTTGTCTCCAGTTGTGTTATCTACCCGTGAAGCCAGCAAACGTAACAACAGATAACATGGTCAGGCGATGGAATGACTGATCGAATAGAACTGAAGGAGCAAATCAATTTGCCCTTTTAGTGAAAAAACAACAACAGTGAATTCCTCAGAAATCAAGCTTTCCATACGGGATTAAAAAAAATCATGTTAACCGTTCTTGGTCTTGTTTGTCCTCTTGATCTTCCTCTTGTCTGTCCATCCATGCATTCATTCATCAGTCTCATCATCCATCTGTGCATCCATTGAACGGCTCTCTGTTTAATATGCACATATTGAATTAAAGCAGATCATTGTCATGTTTGATATATAAGATATTTTCTTTTATTTGATTGGGAAGATTAAGACTATATGACTGCGTGTGCGTTCGTGAGCACATTCATGTGTGTAACTAAGCAAATCAGCGAACTTCAAACTTTCACCAGCCACTGTGGTGCAGTGGTAAACACTGCAGTGTTCCAGTGTCAGAGGTCGTTGGT
>CM031604.1:27545315-27547815 GCA_018398815.1 Conus ventricosus
GATTATGTCAGGAGAGGGAAACACGATCACAGCCCCCTGTGTTAGGAGCAGTGATCGAACAAAGTTTTCAATAACTGAATTTTTGACACAATCAGAATACCATAGCACCAGTCAAAGCATCCCACTGCCAGGGTCGGGAGCAGACTCGCCCCTGCTCTAGATCTGTCATCGCCGCTAGCGGTGTATAGTCAGACGAGTCAACCACGTGAAAAGTAACACGTTTCACTTGGTGTTCTATTAAGTTTCTTCCGTTTAAATAACGTTTGAGACATGTGAACATCAAATAAAATTGAGAACAGAAATGTCTATGTACATTACTTGTAATCAGGGAAAAATACATATAAGACTGACGTGGTTGCAAATATTTCAATGAGGGTGCAAAAAAATGTATCACCGGTCGTGGCCATCACGCGTGCGAACGGCTTTGTTTCATTCTTGGTTTACTGATTTTGATGTCTTTTTGTAAAATCAAGTTTCAGCGCATTTGGAGCGGCTTTCAGCATAATGCAGCTATTTGACTGTGACTAAACAACCTTTTCATTGCTGGTGAGTTTGCATACATTATTTTTAATCCAGTTTTATTTCCATTTTAACTTTTAATGATTAAAAATCGGTTTTTAGATATTAGAAATATTCACGTTGTTCTTCTCAAGATAAAGACTGCATTCAGCCAGAATTCCAAAGTGATTCTTGTTTTTTTTTTTAAAATTATTAATGCCAGTGTCTGTTTGACCACAAATGCCACAGTTCTTATTTACAAGAACAATATCAATTATAAGCTCGTATCAACATGAATTTTAATTGTATTGATGATAAATGCTCAAATAATAAAACAAGAAATAAAAATCAGTTCTGTGAACTTGCTAAGTTGGTTGTCATTATAGCAGAATCAAAACTGATCAGTGCAAATTGTATGGTCATCCATTGGCGTCAAAACTCAGGTTTTGCTTTTTTGTCTTTGTTGCAGTTCCGAGTCTGTAGGCAGTCAGAAAGTGGCGATGTCTCGTGACTATAAGGGGATAGACGACCCCAGTGTACCATTTCCCTCTGAAGAAGTTGATGACTTGACAGTTGACTGGAATCTGTGCGCTCTGTGCCAGAACCCATCAAGCAAAGTGCCTTTGATATGCCCAGCAAAGGGAGCAAAAGGAGATGGAGCAGGGTATACCTACGTTGCTTACAATTTGACAGCTTTTCAGGAGTTGGGCGAGTCCCCACTTTCTATTCCGTTGTCTAAACTGGATGAAGGAACTGGTTTTGAGGAGACCTTGAGGAAGCACAAAGCTTCTTGGCACAAATCCTGTCGTGCAAAAATAAGCAACACTGCTTTAAACAGGAAAAGAAAGCAAGTGATAAATCCAGTCCTGTAAAAACACGGAAACTTGCAGATGAATCTAGCTGTGAGACAGATGAGATGGGCACAGGGCCAACATGCTTTTTCTGCAATGGATCTCCCGTGCAGCAGGGCTTCATCGAGCTCTTACTTTGCCCCTGGATGATAAAGTTCGTGCACATGCTCAGCAACTGAACGACCAAGAGCTACTCACAAAACTTGCTGTCAAAGACATGATGGCATTGTCATTATCACATTAAATGCCTGTCTGCCTTCTACAGACGTGTACCAGCAAACCTGGCACAAGAATCAGAAGAAACAACAAACAGATCAACAGCACATGCTATTGCACTTGCTGAGGTTGTGGCTTATATTGAAAGCTTCCGAGATAATCCCCAAACAGCACCAGTCTTTGGCATGACATTTCTACCTCGTCTATATACTTCTCGTCTCTCACATTTTGGTTTAAATGACGAAAAGGTACATTCTACACGCCTAAGAAAAAAGATTGAAGCAGCCATACCAGATCTGAAGTGTGCATATCAAGGGAGAGACGTCATACTTGCATTTGACAAAGACCTGGGTGATGCTTTGAAAAAAAAGTGTGCACTATTGATTCTGCTGCTCTTCAATTGGTCAAAGCAGTCCAGATCATAGGAAAGACATATTGAAGGGAAAAGGGGAATTCAAAGGAGTCTTTGAAGACATCTGCCAGGAAGTCAGTTCCAGCATCTCTGAAAGCGCTCTTGAGCTTTATCCTTGCTGGCCCAACATCTATTGATCAATCAGAGTATGATGCAAAACCTCAAAGACAAGCTGTTCTCACTCTTTCCCAGCTAATTGTTTTCAATTGTCGAAAGATTGCAAAGGACACAAAATTTCAGCGCCACAAGAAAGACCGAGAAACCTCTCTACCAATTTATCTTGGTCTGAAATTGCACGCAGAAAGAAAGAAGGGACTCATCACCACACTTTCTGATCTTGGACCTGGGATTTGTTATGACAGGGTGATGTCAATTTCATCTGATCTAGCACACACGGTGTGCAGACGATTTGAGGAGGTAAAAGTTGATGTACCAACAAACATGAGAAAGGGTTTGTTTGTAGCTGGTGTAGTTGACAATATAGACCACAATCCCACTTCAACGACCTCATCAGATTCTTTCC
>CM031604.1:27552815-27555315 GCA_018398815.1 Conus ventricosus
AAGAATTATTCAATTATAAACAAAGCTTGCTCTTATGTCTTAGATTAAAGAAATAGGGGGAGATAAGCATTCATATCTGCAGTGGTAGTTAATACTGCCTAACTAACAGTATGTGCTCAAGTGGGTGGATGGGGAAAAATGAAATAAATGCTTCTCAAAATGAGCCTTCAGAAAGCTTATAATCTCCAATAGGGAGGAAACTCACTAACACCTAACTCCTGGTCATATACAGATATTTCGAAACCTGGTTGTTTCTCCTCAGTGACCGCGGAGAGTGGTAATTTGACTCCTCTGCCTTTTCGGTTTAAGAAGAATGCTATCCCAGAAAAGGCTGGTGTGCAATACCGTAGCATGCCTGCTGAGTTTTCAAAAAAGCAACCAAAGGTGCCACCTAAGAAAATCATGAAAGAGCAAAACAAGCTACATTTTTTTGTGAACAGTAGAAAATATAAAAAGATAACCTCTTAAGACAAGTGCTGAGGGCCAGTTCTTGGAATGAATCCGCAAGGGACTAAATTACAAAAAACTAATAAATTCCAAGGATAAGTACCGAGCACCATTCCAGCAGTTTTCAGAGCAGCTTGGTGTTGCAATGACTGCATATATATATATATATATATAATATATATATATATATATATATATATATATGTGTGTGTGTGTGTGTGTGTGTGTGTGTGTGTGTGTGTGTGTGCTCGCACGCGTGCGTGCATGCGTAAAGGCATGTGTATGGAAGGAGGGCAATGGGAAGCGCTCGCGCGACGCACGTTCCTATGAGCATATGAGCGCATGTATATGCGCACTCGCAGATCGCGCACGTTTGTGAGTCCGCAATGTGTCTGTGTTAACAATCTGGTACGGCAATGGCAAGAATATTAACTAACGATTGAATTCATCCCTTGGAATTTCATGAAGGCGAAGGATTATCAAGCTACGTTGTCCTGCCAGCATGCTACAGACACGGCAATGGGAATGGAGGGAACATAAACCCCAGTGTTTCGTGTATACTTTCACGCAAGAATTTGGAGACAGAAACCAAAACATAAAGAACAAAGAAAAGAATAAAGGAAAAAAGAAACAAAGAAAAGAAGACAAAGAGGAAAGAAAGATTGAAAAAAGAAAGGCAGAGAGACAGACAGACAGAAAGAAGATAATTATAACAACCACAACGAAGACAACAACACAACGAAGACAATAAAGACAACAACAACTACAACCATATAAAAGAAGAGAACGAACGAAAGAAAGAAAGACAATGGAGACGATGATGATGAAGAAGATCACGATTATGATAATGATGATTGACAAGGACAAGGGAGTTGAAGAGGAGGGAAACTGACACAACACTAAAACAAAATACTCTCTCTCTCTCTCTCTCTCTCTCTCTCTCTCTCTCTCTCTCTCTCTCTCTCTCTCTCTCTCTCTCTGTGCGCACGTGTGTCAGCGTACGCACGTGCGCGCGCGCGCGCGCGTGTGTGTGTATGTGTGTGCGTGTGCATGCGTGCGTGCGTGTGTGTGTGCGTGCGCGCGCGCATGTAAGTGTGTGTGTGTGTGTGTGTGTGTGTGTGTGTGTGTGAACAAACAAATAATCAGCCACAGAGGAACACCGTTCACCCAGCCGCGACAGTCGAGGACAGAACCAATCAAGGCTGCCACCGGTGTTTCATTGGGCACTTTCACGCAAGCACGCTCTTGTTCGCAGTACTGCAACCATTCTCCGAGATACAGAATCCCACAAACTGCCCGATGGTCTCCCATCATAGATGATTGTAGGTCGGGATAAGCAATATCAACCGAGACTGAGAGATAAAAGGCATAAAGAACTCGACGAAACGATCTGGCAAAGGATGATAATACGGTGGGTAAAGAGGAAAAGGGGTCAGAAGAAGACAAAAAAGAAACTACTGGCGGATCTGAAACTGCCACAGACAGCGAGACAGACAGACAGACAGACAGAGACAGAGAGACAGAGAGAAACGGGGGGGGGGAGAGAGAGAGAGAGAGAGAGAGAGAGAGAGAGAGAGAGAGACAGACAGACAGACAGACAGACAGACAGACAGACAGACAGACAGACAGTGAGAGACGGGGAAGAGAGAGAGAGTGAGAGACAGAGAGAGAGAGAGAGAGAGAGAGAGAGAGAGAGAGAGAGAGAGAGAGAGAGAGAGAGAGAGAGGAGAGAGAGAGAGAGAGAGAGAGAGAGAGAGAATGGGATGAGGAAGCGATAACGATGATTTTTCCGAGAAATAGCCTGAACCCCGTTTGGAGGGGCTGAATTACAATATATCGCTAAACAAATGTACTTTTATCTGCATAAAAGTGGCATGTTCCTAGTATCTGCATTCTTTTGTAGCCGATTTGTATGGATATAAAGCAAGATTACTTTTTCATAGTGTTCTTTCTTGATGACAGATGACAGAGCACGTTGAAATGGATGGACGTCGATAACACTTGAAAGGAACACGCATTTGTTTCGCAGTATTGTTAACACGGGGCATAAGAA
>CM031604.1:27560315-27562815 GCA_018398815.1 Conus ventricosus
ACGGTAACACGTCATCAACATTTACTAGAAACGCCAGTCCGTTACAAGATTTGAACCACGAACCTGAAATTTGTTTTCTTTTTTTTCGGTCAGTACGTTATACATTATAATGAATTTATGATGATGTTCTAGTATTCTGGAGGCGGTTTTCAGATGACATTAACAGACAGTGGCGGCAGCCTCATATCTTGAATTATGCCAGCTATGCAGTCGGGCCTGTGTGTTTATGGTTCCTGATTAAATGTCCACTTTTTATGGCTATGAGCTGTGGCAGTTTCACATCATGAAGATTTAATTCAACTCCTCCTTTGCTTCCAGAGTTATCGCAAACCATCCAGAGCGGCCTATAGTTTGTTCAGTCCTGTTTCAACGTTCACACCCACCTAAGGCAGATGGGAGGGGGGGGGGGGATCATCCCAGGAGATGAGGTAGGGAAAACCTGACACTACACCTATACCACCTAAACGACAATTTGAAATGGACAGCGTATACGTACTTTGGAACGTTGGGCGCTATGGTATTCAACCTCAGAGGGCTAACAGGACGTTCAGCCTTTGAACAGTCCAGGCATCCATGTAGACAACAAAATGCAGAGTCATTTTCATTCACTGTGGACTAGTTTGTGCATTGCATTGTTCTGTTTTCAGTTTAGTACCCGCAGGTCAGGTGCCTGGATTCAAGATCTTGTGACTACGGGATTGGTAGTGTTTTGACACTGAGTGAGAGAGAGAGAGAGAGAGGAGAGAGAGAGAGAGAGAGAGAGAGAGAGAGAGAGAGAGAGAGAGAGAGAGAGAGGTAAGGTAGGTAATGTTGCTTATAGCCCAACCGACCGCAAAGGGCCATATCATGGCTGTCACCACGTTAAAATCAACTCACAAGTCATCCGAAAAAGAAAAAAAGAAAAAAAAACCACCAATCACGCATCTCTTTGAAATATACCTTCTAAAAACGCAGCACAAACTTCGTTATAAATCTTTCTTCCGTAAAATCTGAGATCAGATGAAAAATGTTAACCTCTTTCAGATATTCTAAGATCACGTCAGGTGGGACATCTCAGAACTAAATTTTCATGGAGTCTGCCGTAGAGTGTGTATGTCTCACATCATTCAAGTCACAACACTCCAAAAGAATATGTTTCACTGTGAGTGGTACACAACATGAATGTACCACGGAACTTCTTCACCATTTAAAAGATAATAATGGGTGTAAAACGAGTGGCCTGTATGCGAACAGTATAAGCCTGTTTCGTCTTTACGGCCGTCACGGGAACATGGTAAAAACTCTTTCAGGTTTGGACGGACTTGAAATGGTTTGTTATCCGTCTGCCAGTTCCATTCCTCTTGCCACAGGTCTTTGACGTAAGCCTGTGTTTTGGGTTTCAGATCAGTGTGAGGACTAGACAACATGCTCAACTTTTTCTTTGTGGTACTCTTGGAGAGAGAGAGAGAGAGAGAGAGAGAGAGAGAGAGAGAGAGAGAGAGAGAGAGAGAGAGAGAGAGAGAGAGAGAAAGAGAGAGAGAGAGAGAGAGAGAGAGAGAGAGAGACAGAGAAAGAGAGAGAGAGACAGAGACAGAGACAGAGACAGAGAGAGAGAGAGAGAGAGAGAGGAAGTCTAAATGGATCCCTCAGACTGGAATGCGCCCTATCTGACATCATTATCACCACCACCACCATTGTCATTATTATCACATTATTATTATCATCATCATCATTGTCATTATTAGTATTACATTTGTACATGCATTCACTACAATGATCATCATTACCAGTAATACGTTAATTATTTTTGTACTCATGATGGCAATGTAGAAAATGAAATTCCCAAGATTAGTAATTTCTGTGAAAAGTGGACCAGTTGTGAGTGAGACCTCCACCTGAAATCCATTAGCGGGAAATCAGGGCACTGTTTAAGGGATACTGGCTAGCCCATTAGCGGGAAATCAGGGCACTGTTTAAGGGATACTGGCTAGCCCATTAGCGGGAAATCAGGGCACTGTTTAAGGGATACTGGCTAGCCATTAGCGGGAAATCAGGCACTGCTTAAGGGGTACTGGCTAGCCCATTAGCGGGAAATCAGGGCACTGTTTAAGGGATACTGGCTAGCCCATTAGCGGGAAATCAGGGCACTGCTTAAGGATACTGGCTAGCCCATTAGCGGGAAATCAGGGCACTGTTTAAGGGATACTGGCTAGCCCATTAGCGGGAAATCAGGGCACTGTTTAACGGATACTGGCTAGCCCATTAGCGGGAAATCAGGGCACTGTTTAAGGGATACTGGCTAGCCCATTAGCGGGAAATCAGGGCACTGTTTAAGGGATACTGGCTAGCCCATTAGCGGGAAATCAGGGCACTGTTTAAGGGATACTGGCTAGCCCATTAGCGGGAAATCAGGGCACTGTTTAAGGGATACTGGCTAGCCCATTAGCGGGAAATCAGGGCACTGTTTAAGGGATACTGGCTAGCCATTAGCGGGAAATCAGGGCACTGTTTAAGGGATACT
>CM031604.1:27567815-27575315 GCA_018398815.1 Conus ventricosus
TTCAGTTCTGCCTAAACATTCGCACCAACTTAAGGCAAATACGGGAGATCATCGATCATCTCAGGAGAAAAAGGTGGGAAAGATCTAACGCTACAGAGAACCACCAGAGCGACAACACACTAGGATGACAAAGCACATGTCCCTTTAACTCAACGGGCCGAATGGATGCTCAGCCACCTTTTAACTCAACGGGCCGAATGGATGCTCAGCCACCTTTAACTCAACGGGCCGAATGGATGCTCAGCCACCTTTAACTCAACGGGCCGAATGGATGCTCAGCCACCTTTAACTCAACGGGCCGAATGGATGCTCAGCCACTGAACCAGCCAGTTACATGAGTGGACAGCAAAATGCAATCACGTTTAGTCACTGCACGGCAGTTTTGTTACGCAAAATTCACAACCACATTTAGCACTTTAATTCCAGTCTCTTTTTTTTCTTTCAGCCATCCAACATTCTTACTTTCTTATTTACTTTTAATTATTCTTAATTTGTCACAACGAGTCAAAGGTGCTGATTTCACCACAGCTAAATCTCTTTGACGTTCATGCACTGAAGCCCGGAGAAAAGAAAGAGACAGTGAGCAAAATGGGTGGAGAGCGAGAGGGAGAGATGCAAAATGCAGAGAGAGAGAGAGAGAAGAGGAGAGAGAGAGAGAGAGAGAGAGAGAAGAGAGGAGAGAGAGAGAGAGAGAGAGAGAGAGAGAGGGGGCAGTACAAGGCACTAAGACATTTTGATATCCAAGTTCATTATTTGACTTACAAAGCTCAAAGCCTCATGTGGAGCTCCAAGCACCGTGGCATTAGCTTTCCACGATAAAGAGAAAAAAAAGGAACGCAACAAGATTTACATCAAGACAAATTATGGAGCGCAAATTAACTTCATGATACATGAAAGCCCCGGAATGATAAAGTTACGATCCTTTTTTACAAGCAAATTATCAGCATTATTTTGATACAGGGGTATTTGTTTTCTTTGGAGCGTTTTCTATGATGGGTGGTAGTAGATGAGTGCTACGTAAGGCAGAGCCGTGTTTGTTTGTTTGTTTGTTTTGTTTGTTTCTTTGTTTGTCCAGCAGATGTTTAGGAACAGGCAGCGACCGGTGGGTGCTAGGGGTGAGTTCTTATGGATCAGGAGCACTCCCTCCCTTATCTCCCTATTCACCACCCCTACATCTCTTCATGTCTACCGCATTCTTCCCACCCTTGGGTAATTTAATCTAAAGAAAAAGAAGGAAAAAAAAAAGGGGGGGGGGGGGGGGGGGGAGGGAGACAAATAAAGAAAAAATCCGAAAATTGTAAATTATCCTGGAGGGCCAATCTAGGGAAAAAAAATGAACAGATCTAAAACAAAATAAATACCCTTCAACATTGAAGCACAAGTACTACAACACCCTAGACCACTGCGACATTCCAATGATTGAATCACCAAGCCGGTCTTTTTATATTTCTTTATCCTTTATCTGTTTTTCTTTTAGTAAAGTGCCTGTAACATTGTGTGTTCAGTATTTTGAAAGCGGCTGCCAGATGACATCACATGCCAGTGGCAGCAGCCTCGTATCTCGCATCATGCGTGTTTGTGGTGTTTGGCTGGATGCCCGCTTTTAACGGCCATAAACTGTGGCAGTTCACACAACGAAGGGTGATATAGCACCACGTTTGTTTTCAGCGTGATCACAAATCATCCAGAGCAGCCAAACAGTATTGTTCAATCCTGTTTCCACGTCCACATCCACTTAAGGCAGATGGGAGAAATCGTTCTGGGAGAAGAATCGTGGAAGACGCAACTCTGCACTTAACCACCAGAGTGACAAATTATGGCAGTGCGCAGTATACATATCCCTTTAAATGCCGGGCGCCACAGTATTCGAACTCTGAAGGCTAACTGGGTGTTCAGTCACTGCACCAGCCAAGCATTCGTGTAGACAACAGAATGCTAAGTCACTTTAATTCCAAACGGCCATTATGTATAGTTAATTGCATTTTCATGACAGTTTCATACATGCCAATCGGTTCTGTGAATTCAGCATCTTGTGACGCCAAGCATCACAAACCAACTACCAACGGAAAAGAAAATCAAACCCTGCTGTGAGTCATCGTTGTTGGCGATAAGGAGTCATCGTTGTTGGCGATACACATTTCTCCCATCTACAGTAATACCTCAAACGCTCAGCATTTTTTTTTGCACAATGTCCAAATGACATCAGCTGCTTTGATTCAAGTCTACTGCCCCCCCCCCCTCCCCTATCCCTCCACCAAAATGTGTTTGCTAATTTGTCTGTACATTCTGATATCTGGCTGACTTATTTTTCTGCGTAATTTGATGACCAGCAACACTGTGTATGGCTTGAAAGACAGTGTCCAAACTTTCATCATCATCATCATAATAAAGATGATAATGATGATGATAATAGTAATAATAATAGTAACAATAATAATGATGATAATGTAATAACAATATATAATAACAATCATGACGATGATAATAATGATGAGAAAAAGAAGAACAACAACGGCAACAACAACAACAAAAACAACAGTAATGATGATGATGACGATCATCATCATCATCATCATCATCATCATTATTATCATCATTATGATTATGATGATGATTACTATTCTTTTTATTATTATTACTACTACTACAACCATTACTATATTATTATTATTATCATTATTATTATCATTATCATTACTATTGTTATTACTATTATTTTTGTTATCATTATCATAAACATCATCATTATCATTATTGTTGTTATTGTTGTAGTTGTTATTCTCATTGTATCATGTTTTCATATGTTGCATTTATTATTGTTACCATCATCATCATCATCATCATCGCATTTCATACTCTCATTATCGTTGTCAATATCGTGATAATTATTCAGCGAAATTCCCACAATTCTTCATTCTGTGATAATTTTCCGAAAAAAAACACCCTGTAGTGAACGATACCACCACCTGAAAACCCGTTGCGAGAGCCAGGGTACCGCTGAAGGGATACTGAGCAACCATTTGCATCATTAATTTATGGGAATTCAGAGTCAGGGGAAGTGGCCATTCCAGACGCTTTGATTTGCTGATGGTGACACTGAGACTTGCCGAATGGCCCCAAGAGTCCCAGATAATGAAACGCAAGACTCCCGAAAAGCTCATAACACACTGAATTCCAGACTTTAAACGGATATAAATGGTGTCCAAATGGACAGATTGAACTGACTTACCTTTTGATGTTCCTACACCGAAGCCGTAAGAAATGAGAGACAGCAAGCCCGAGAGAGAGAGAGAGGGGGGGGGGGGAAGCGAAGGAGAGAGAGAGAGGGGGGGAAATGGAACAGTGAGAGTGAGAGAGAGAGAGAAAGAAAGAGAGAGAGAGAGAAACGCAGACACAGAGAGAGAGAGAGAGAGAGGGAGAGAGACAGACAGACAGAGAGAGACACAGACAGACAGACAGACAGAGAGAGACAGACAGACAGACAGACAGAAAGAGAGAGAGAAAAGAGAGAGCGAGAGAGAGAGAGAGAGAGAGAGAGAGAGAAGAGAGAGAGAGAGAGAGAGAGAGAGAGAAGAGAGAGAGAGAGAGACAGACAGACAGACAGAAAGAGAGAGAAGAGAGATAGAAGAGAGAGACAGACAGACAGACAGACAGACAGAGAGCATGACAGGACACTAAGATAATTTAATATTCAAATATATCATTTCACGGTCCCCAACCCTATGCCAAGCTCTATGCATCATGGCATTAACTTTCTACGATAAAATGAAAAAAGGTACGAAACACGATTTATATCAAGACAATTATGGAGTGCAAATCAACTTCATGAAATACGTGGGCGGCGGGCTGATAAAGTCATAGTCCTTTTTATAGACAAATTACAGGCTGTCATATGGACGTAGAATGATACCTTTTCTTTAGTGTTTAAAGAATGGCCGTGGTAGCCAGGCGGCTACGTCTATGGCTGATTAATCTGCCAGGGTCGACTGTTCAGGCCATGGCCGTCCATATGGAGTTGTGGCGGCTGCTTTTTACCCATCTCAGTCAGTGGATGTTCAGAGATAGGCGCCCATCAGAGGGTGGTAGGGATGGGCCTTCATGGTTATCAGAGCATCCCCCATTGTCTCCCTCTTTCACCACCGTCTCATACCTCTCCACGCCTCCCCCCTCCCCATTACTTAATGCAAATAAGGAGAAAATCTTATGCGTGTGTTTACACATCGAACTTCGCTTTACTGTCTCATTCTAACAACCTTACGGAAAAGGGAGTCAAAACCTATGTTAACCAAAACAGCCCAGCCCGAGATTCGAACCCACAACCCAGGATCACAAGGAGTTTCTGTCAACTGGGCTGTTCCAGCAGTGGTGGGGATGATCATCCCAGGTGAAGAGGGGGAGAATATCTTAAATCAAATCACACCACAAGACAAATATTAAGATGAATAGAGAAAGTGTTTCTTTAAAGGCTGAGCGCAACGGTATTTGAATTCAATCAGCCAACTGGATGTTCAACCACTGAACCAGCCGACCACTCAAATGGTCAACACAACAGAGTCACTTTTATTTCCAGTGGTTCTTGTGTATATTTAATTGCATTTTATGACAGTTTCATGCCCGCATATCAGCTTCCTGGATTGACAATCTTGTTACAAGCATCACATAACCGACTACCATCTCAGAATCATATACTTCTCTGAGCCATCGTTGATGGAGATGCAAGTTTTACCCTCTACAAATCTTGTTTTGAACGCTCAGCATTTTTGCTACACAAAGGTTCAACCAATTCAGGTGCTTTAATTCCAGTCTGCGGGGTGTTTTTTTTTTCATAAAAGACGTTTGAGAGAGAGGAGAGAGAGAGAGAGAGAGAGAGCGCACCACAAAATACTGAGATCTTATATTCAAGTCCATTATTTTATTTGCAGGGCCGAAAACCCCGTATGGGCCTCTATACATCACGTCATAACTTTTAACAAAACAACAAAAAGAAAGAAATAACACAGAAAAAGAACGCACCAAGATTTACATCACGACAATTACGGGGTGCAAATGAACGTCACGACACATGAAAAGAGTGGGCTGATAAAGTTACGATCCTTTTTTATGGGCTAATTACCAGCATCATTTAGACATAGAGCGATGCATTTTCTTTGAAGTCTCTTATGACAGGAGATGGTAGCTAAGTGGCTACGTCTATGGCTTTTTAATGGACCAAGTTTGACTGATCAAGTCTGGCTGCTCCGTATGATGAAGGGTGGAGTGGTGGTGTTTTGGGATTTTTTTTTCTTTTGGTAGATGTTCCGAGATAGGCTGTGATCATCAGAGGGGGCAGGAGAGGGTTTCACGGATACCAGAGCATCTCCATTGTTTCCCTCTTTCACCATCTCTTTGTTTGCCTCCTCATACTTCCCCACTCCTCACACCCTTGCTTTATGTAGCACGCACACAAAATTGATTCGTTCTGGACGGCTCATTGCAGGAATGAAAAGATTGAAGGTAACAACAAAACAATTGTCACAGTGAAATGTCATTAACAGGTACTGAGGGGAAAAAAAGCTCGTTTCGAGATTTGAACCATGAACTCTGGATTTATTTTTGCTTCATTGTTAATATGTTATGTACTACAACATTGTTTGTTAAGTATTCTGAATGCGGTTGTAAGACATCATCTGCCAGTGGAAAACATCGTGATATCCTGCATTATGCTGGCCATGCAATCTGGCCCGTACGTTTGTGGTTCCTGACTGAAAGTTCGTTTTCAAAGGCCAGAAGCTGTGATAGTTTCACACCATGAAGGCCAATATAACACCTCGTGTTTTTGTAGGGTGATGACAGATCATTCAGTGCAGCCAACAGTTTGCTCAATCTATTTCTACGTCCATACCCACCAAGGCGGATGGGGGAATAGTCCCCAAAGAAGAGGCCAGGAGGACATAACACTGCACTGCATCACCAGAACGACAATACGTTAAAATGGGCAGCGTACATGTCACGTAAATCTGGGTGCCATGGTATTGGAACTTAAGACAGCCAAGTGGGTGCTTAGGCACTACACCAGCCAGCCACCCGTGTAGACAACAAAATGAAAGAGTCACTCTAGCTCCAAATGGCTGATTTGCACATTTCATTGCATTTTTATGACAATGTCACACCCGCAAGTCAGCTTCGTGATTTCAAAATCATGTTTCAAGTATCACGTACCGACTGTCTAAAAGTTAGAGACCGCTCTCTACAATCATTGCTGAAGGAGCAAGTTTTTTGTGTGTGTGTGTTTTTTTTTTCCATCTATAACCATGTCTGGAAAGCGCAGCACTTTTGTTATTCAAAACTGCCAACCAGTTCAGCGCTTTTATTCCATGTTTTCTGCATTAAGATTTTCTCGCTTATCTGTCTTTGTGTTTTGGATTCCAGCTGCCTTTTCTTCAGCATGCGCTTAGCTTAGTAACTTCAGGGGTACTGTTCACGGCTCAAGAGGCACTGTGTGGTCTGTCATTACTGTGAACCAGTTCCAGCTGACATCAAAACCGATACTGTTGTTCCCGAAAGAGGTAAATCTCTCCTTTTTTATCCAGAGAGAGAGGGAGAGATAGATAGAAGAGAGAGAGAGAGAGAGAGAGAGAGAGAGAGAGAGAGAGAGAGAGAGAGAGAGAGAGACAGACAGACAGACAGACAGACAGACAGAGAAAGAAAGAAGAGAGAGAGAGAGAGAGGAGAGAGAGAGAGAGAGAGAGAGAGAGAGAGAGAGAGAAGAGAGATAACTGGAAAGCAAGGCTTCCAAAAAGATAACTCACACTGGAGTACGATCTGACGTCATTATCACCACCACCATAACCATCATCATCATTATTACTTTTATCATTATTATTATTATTATTATTATTATTATTATTTATTATTTATTATTATTATTATTATTATTACGTTGTTGTTGTTGTTGTTGTTATTATCATCATCATCATTATTATTATTATCATTACTACTACTACTACTACTACTACTACTACTACTACTACTACTACTACTACTACTACTACGATGATGATGATTATCGTTAGTACTATTATTGCTGTTATTATTGCCGCTGATTTATTATATTGCATTCATTACTATCATGATCAAATGATTAATACTATCATTATTGTTGTCGTTGGAATGACAATATTGATTGTGAAATTCTTAATATCATTCATTTCTTATTATTTCCTTGTAGAAAAATAGAGAATAATGAATATCTCCACTTGAAATCCCATAACGAGAGTCCAGGGTACCACTGAAGGGATACTGACTAATCCACTTACTCCCCCATTTCCATCGCATTTGAAAAGCAAGGGTCGCTGGGAGGGGTCCTTCCAGACGTTTTCATTTGCTAATGGTGACACGGAGGTTCGCCAAATGGCCCCAAGAGTCCCAGATATTTTAAGACAAGATTCCTGAAAATTCCTTAGCACACTGGATTTCACTCTCAGAATACAAACGGTGTCTATACAGACAGCGTGAACTGGA
>CM031604.1:27577815-27607815 GCA_018398815.1 Conus ventricosus
CAGGCCATGGTAGCTCAGTGGCCAGGCCCATGGCGTTTTAATCGACCAGGGTTGAGGGCTCAAGACCTCGCTGCTCCATATGATGAAAAGCAGAGTCGTGGTGGGTGATTTTTGTTTCCCATTTCCGTTGGAGGATGTTCAGAGACAGGCAATGATCAGATGAGAGAGAGAGAGAGAGAGAGAGAGAGAGAGAGAGAGAGAGAGAGAGAGAGAGAGAGAGAGAGAGAGAGGAGGGGGTAGGGCTTGGGTTTCACGGATATCAGAGCATCTCCCACTCTCTCCCTCTTCCACCGCTCCTCTGCCTCTCCATATCTCCCACTCTTACTGAATTTTTTTTTTTAATCTTGATTCATTCGGGACAGCTTATTCCAGAAAACAAAAATATAAGAGGAAACAAAGCAAAAATCCTTCATCACGGTGACATGTCATTAACATGTATTGAGGAAAAAAAACAGCCGATTTAAGATTTGAACCATGAACCCTGAATTTTTTTCCACTTTATTGTTAATATGTTTTAGGTTACACAACACCTTGCGTTCGGGATTTGGAACGCGTGTTGTAAGAACCCAGCTTCTGGTGGCTGCAGACTCATATCTTGCATCATGCCAGGTATGCAGTCTGACCTGTGTGTTTGTGGTATTTAATTGAATGTCTGCTTTTTAAAAGGCAGTAAGCTGTGGCAGTCTCGTATTATGAAGGGTGAGATAACCCCCGTCTGCTTTCAGTGTTTTCATAATTCATCCAGGGCAGCCAACAGTTCATTTAATCCTGTTTCAAAGTCTGTACCGCTCTGGGCACATAGATAAATCATCCAAAGGAAAGAAGCGGAGACGCTCTTACGCCACACCACACCATACCACCAGAACGTCAACACGTCAAGATGGTCAGCGAATATGCCCCTTTAAATGCTGGGCGCCATGGTATTCGAACTGACAGCCGGTCGGGTGCTCAGACCCTCAAGTCAGCATTGTGGATTCAAAATCTTGTGATACAAGCATCTCATACTGACTGCTATCTGAAAATCAGACACCGTTCTATGCTATCATTGGTGGAGAAGCAAATTCTATCTGTAATTATATCTTGGATGCTCAGCGTTTTTTTTTTTTTTGTGGTCATACCAAAATTCCAACCGTATCAGCTGCCTTCATTCCAAACACACGTTTTACCTCATCAAAATATGTGCTGGTTTGTCCGTAAATTTTGAGATCCAGCTGACTGTTTAACAGAATGCATGCAGTTTCATAACTTCAGTAACACTGTATACGGCTTGAAAGACATTGTCTGGTCTTTCACTGCTGTGAACCTGTTTCAACTAATAGCAACAACCAAACGATACTACTGTTTCTTGCCAAGGGATATGTACCCATTTCACCCAATGTGTGTGTGTGTGTGGTGTGTGTGTGTGTGTGTGTGTGTGTGTGTGTGTGTGTGTGTGTGTGTGTGTGTGAGAGAGAGAGAGAGAGAGAGAGAGAGAGAGAGAGAGAGAGAGAGAGAGAGAGAGAGAGAGAGAGAGAGAGAGAGAGAGGCTTCCTTGAAAGGTCACTCATTTTGGAATGTTGTTTATCTGGCATCACTACCATCACAAGCACCACTATGATCATCATTGTCATCATCATCATCATCATCATCATCATCATCATCATCATCACCGTCATCGTCGTCATCATCATCATCATCATCATCATCATCATCATCATCATCATCATCATCATCATCATCATCGTCGTCGTCGTCGTCATCGTCATCATCGTCGTCGTTATCATCATCATCATCATCATCATCATCATCATCATCATCAATTATTATTATTATTATCATCATCATTGTCGTTATCATTATTACTACTGGTCGTAATCATTGACATCGTCGTCGTCGTCAAACTGTCGTCATCATGGTGATCAAACATCATCATCATCATCATCATCATCATCATCATCATCATCATCATCATCATCATCATCATCATAACGATAATGATGATGATAATGATGATTTTAAAAAGACGACGACGTGGATAATGATGATGATGGTGATGATAATAATGATGATGATGACGACGATGATGATGATATGATTATGATGACGATGACGATGACGATGATGATATTATTGTTAGTATTATCATCATCATCATCATCATCATCATCATCATCATCATCATCATCATCATCATCATCATTATCATCATCAGTAGTAGTAGTAGTAGTAGTAGTAGTAGTAGTAGTAGTAGTAGTAGTAGTAGTAGTAGCAGTAGTAGTAGTACTAGTATCATTGTTATATTGTTGTTATTATTATTATTATTATCATTGTGAGTAGTAGTAGTGCTATTAGTATTAGTATTATTGTCATCATCATTATTATCATCATTAATATTATATTCCATTCAGTATCACCAACACTGCCATTAATACTTGCAATTACTATGACAATGCAGACGGTGAAATTCCCCAAACTATTCATTTCAGAGATACTGTCCTAAGGACCAACAGTGAGTGAAACCTCCCATCTGAAATCCCACGGCGTGAGGTCAGGTACCGATGAAAGGGATACTGACTAACCCAGTTACTCCTCCATGTCCATCACATACGGAGAAGTTCAGCCATGGGAAGTGGTCCTTCCAGACGTTTGATTTACTGATGGTGACACGGAGACTTACCGAATTACCCCCCCCCCCCCCCCAAGAGTCCCAGAGAATGAAACGTAAGAACTCCGAAACCCCCACAGTACATCGGGTTCCAGTCTTAAGCGGATATCAATGGTGTCTGCACAGACAGGCTGAGCTGACCCCTTTCTTCTGGCTGTCTCATTGTCCACACTCCCGGCCGGCATTGTTCGTTCCGGCTCTCCCCTCCACAGTCACACCCACGTTGGTTTGTTTGTTATTGGCAGAGCGACCTTGTACCGAGAGTCTTCGAAAGAGCAATCAATATCAAGACGTCATAAGGCAACCTACTAGAGAAGACAGCGCAGAAGTCTAACTGATTTTGGTGTTAAAAAGTGCCTGGTCTCATCTGACACGTGCAGAACACCACCCGCTAATTCCCCTTTCTCTGGTGACCATCTACCCTCTTTCTTCCCGCACCCCCTTCGCGATTCCATTGACAACATTTTTTTGTCTCTAAGACAGCCAACATGCGCAGAGTAAAACAAAATGGAGAGCGAATGTTATTTCCAGTGGTAGTTTAGCCTATCTAACAGCAATACATGACATTTTGGCACCTCCAATACAGCACTGGAGAATGAAATTCTTGGAACTACACGCCTCATACACGGATTTCAATCATAAAATCAGACACTGCTCTGAGATATCATTGATGGAGATGAAAGCTATTCCATGATTATGTCGCAAATGCTAGAAAGTGTATTACACAAAACTCCAAATCACATTTACTGCCTTTATCCCGGTCCTTATTTTCTTTAACTTCATCAAAGGATTATGCATCATGTGCCCTAAAATTCAGAGATGCAGTTGGCTTCCTTTTTCTTTCTTTTTAGTGGGATTTGGTATCTTCAGCAACATTGTATAGTTTAAAAGGCAGTGTCTAGACCTTCAATGCTGGGAATCAGTTTCGGCTGAATGCTTCAGTAAACAGATACGATTGCTCTGCAACTAGTCAAATCTGCTGATTTCGCTACAGTTAAAATTCTTTGATGTTCGTGCACTGAAGCTGGAAGAAAAGAGAAACTGCAAGTAAAGGGGCGGAGAGAGAGAGAGAGAGAGAGAGAGAGAGAGAGAGAGAGAGAGAGAGAGAGAGAGAGAGAGAGAGAGAGAGAGAGAGAGAGTGAGACGAGCAGTGGTTGATGAGTGCCAATGTGAGGGCAGGGCCATGTTTGCTTGTTTTGCCCAGTAGATGTAATAATCATCGCCATTTATGTCATAATGGTAGTAATGATTATTATTACATATCACTTTGCCATTATTATTCCGCATCATTAGCTTCTCCATTGTTATGATCATTATTGCTATTATCATTGTAACTATGTGGATTGTGGCATTCTCTAAATTATTGACTTTAGTGAACGTATTCTAAAGGACCACCAGTGACGGAGTGAGTGACGAATCTACGTGAACTCTCACAGACCAAGCTGAGAGTACTGTCGAAGGGATATTGACTGACCCAGGAACTTCTCCATTTCCATCACATATGGAAAACTTGAGTCCTGGGACATGGTCATTCCAGCAATTTCACTGTGCTAATGGTGGCACCGAGTCTTGCCAAATGGCCCCCAGGAGTTCCAGATAATGAAATGCAAGACCCCCAAAGTGTCCATAGCATGCCGGATTCCAGACTTGAGGTTCAAAACGGTGTCTATACAGACAGCTGTGCCTGACCCCTTTCTTCTGCTATCTCATTGTCTGCGGTCCTCGGTGACATTCCTCCACAGCTTGTTTCGGCTCTTCCGCACACTCCCATTCACACAGTTGTCCCGTCGCAGCCGCAGCATCAGTAGTCAAAGCAGGAGCAGTCAGTATGAAGTCGCTATGAGGCAACCCACTGAAGGAAACACTGCACTGCCTCTGAATCATAGTGTAAACGGGTGCTTGTTCTGATGTAACATACACAGAACACCACCTAATAATCACCCACCCTCGCCCAGACATTCCCCGGATCCTCCCTTCGCTTCCATCCTCCCCATACTACTTGATGACAATTTTGCTTGTCGCGGCTAGCATGAGAAATCATTTCCCTTTATAGGGCGCCACCCATGTCCATTCAACGGCAGTTCCCCATGTACTTCCCGATGCTGATAAAGTTGACATGAATTCACTACGGGCAAGGAGAACACTGAGGCCACCACAACAGCAGGACTTGAAGAATAACAGAATTTTAAACTTAAGGGGGAAAAAAGCTATCCGTGAGGCTAGGGATAAGATGATACTAAACAGCTCCTCGGTTAGAGATTACACGAGAGGCCTGTATCCTATACCATCTCTCATTGATATATTTCAGAATTTATCGGACCTTAAAGGTACAGACATTTGCAATTTTGGACAGGAAATTTGACAAAACTCTCTCAGATGCATCCATCAAGAGGTCGAAGCTCGACTTTGTAGTTCCAGTGTTTTCCACTTGGGCCCGTGGCACACTGTGTTCTGGATCGGAGCGGGTAAGGGCTGACCAATCCCACTGATGAACGCTTTGATGGGATTTGAACCCACGGACCAACCGTCCGCGACGCTAACAACTAAACCACGGCGTCTGGTAGCATTGACTGACCTCGACCTTCGACAGCTTAGTTAGGCAGTGCAGCTGAGCTCGAATGCAAGGGTTTGTGTGTTCAATGCCCGAGTGTGGGATATTCAAACTGACATTTTTCACTGGCCACTTTCACCTGTTACTGTTCTGGTAATGCGAAGCAACATCGGATAGATCCATCACCACCCAAACCCTATTAGCCTCCAGCTTCCTATTCACCACACTACTTGCACATATTGTCCTGGGGGGAGAGAGAGAGAGAGAGAGAGAGAGAGGAGAGAGGAGAGAGAGACAGACAGACAGACAGACAGACACAGAGAGAGAGAGAGAGAGAGAGGAGAGAGAGAGAGAGAGAGAGAGAGAATGACAAAGATTTTATCTATTAACAGGCCATGGCCCCTCATAAAACGGGTAAGTGACCAAGAAGATCCAGAACCAACAAGCAAGTGAAAAAACCACATTTACTGTAAGAATAAATAAATAAACGAGTAAATGAAAAACTAAATAAGATAAATAGATACATAAAACCATGGTACTATGAACTTGCAATTTCTCTAAACTTCTTTGCTTTGTGCAAAAAGCGACAAATTCCACAAAAGATTGTTTCTTGTAGATTACATAAATAAATGAAATTTAACTGCGCGTGGGTATCAACATTTGAGAGAGAGAGAGACAGAGAGAGAGAGAGAGAGAGAGAGAGGAAAAGGGGAGAGAGAGAGAGGGGAGAGGAGAGAGAGAAGGGGAAGGAGAAGAAAGAGAGAGAGAGAGAGAGAGAGGGGAGGGAGGGAGGGAGGGAGGGAGAGAGAGAGAGGGGGGAGGGAGGGAGGGAGAGAGAGAGAGATGCAGGACAGCGGTATTCAATATTGAAATTCATAATTCTATTTACGAGAGCCAAAACACCATGTGTAGCTCTTAACATCATAACATCAACTTTCTTAGAGAACAAAGGGAAAAACCACAACAAGATTTACTCAAGACAATTAAGTATGGGCAAATTAACTTCAGGAAGTATGAAAGCAGCGGACTGATGACATTACGATCTTTTTACGGCACATCGTCGGTATCACTTACACACAGGGCGATTTGTTCTCTGCAGCGTCTTCTATGAGGAGCGGCGGTGGCTGAGTGGTTACATCTACAGCTTTATAATCTGATGGTTCGAAACCTGGCTGGACAAGATGCTGGAGAGAGTCGTTTTTATTTGTTTTTTCTGGTCTTCCAGTCAGTAGGTGTTCAGAGCGAGGTGCGCAAAATCATTTGAAAAATCTAAAGCGTCCTACTGAGTCTTGCCCTGAGGAAAAGAAACAAAAAAACAAATCACCTTCATTACCGAAACACATTAGGAAAAAAGAAAGAAAGAAAGAAGGAAAGAAAGAAAAGAGAAAGAAAAAAAGAAAAGAGAAAGAAAAAAGAAAGAAAGAAAAGAAAAGAAAGAAAACTCTCATAAGATTTGAACCACGAATAAGAAATGTCTTCCCCGTAAGGCGATTGTGATTTCTCATCACCTCACACAACAGAACGACAACACATTAGAAAAGGCGACGAAAGGTCATTCACAGACATTCGAACACTAACAGCAAACCAAGCGTCAACCACGGAACCGCCCAGGACCGCAACAGGCGACTAAGCATTGTACTTTTATGACGTTTCCATACCTGCATTTAGCACTGCAAAATCAAACTTTATTATCACATGCATCACAAACTGACTTACATGTTCAAATCAAATACTGTTTCTCGACATCACAGCTAGAGATCAACATTCTTTCACGGACAGTTACGTCGGGAACGCTCGGAATTCCTTTTACACAAGACTTCCAATCATATTAATTTCTTAAATCCTGCACCAATGTTTTATCCATCGAAGGGCTGTTGCTAATCAGAGCGTGAATTTGGAGACCCTGTTGACCTTTTGGTTAGCACATTTCGATAGCATCATTGTATATGATGTGACAGGTCAAGTATAGTCTTTCACAGTTGTGAACCAGGTCAGCTGATAGCGACGGACAACACATACTACTGTCCTATTAAAAACTACTTGTTTCATCAGAACGAAGTCTCTTTGGTTTCTGAGCATCAAAGGCTGGAAAAAGAAGACGAAGAGAAGAAGAAGAAGAAGAAGAAGAAGAGAAGAAGAAGAGAGAGGAGAGGAGAGAGAGGAGAGAGAGAGAAGAGAGAGGAGAGAGAGGAGAGGAGAGGAGAGAGAGAGAGAGAGAGAGAGATGAGAGAGAGAGAGAGAGAGAAATATGGGCAAGTATGTCTTCCTGGTGAGATCCCTCAAATGGATTTTGTCGTCATCATCATCACGAGTATCACCAGGGTGAAAATACCGGCAAGCAGGACTTCAGAATAAGATCCATTACACTTAAATGCGGCCTGCTCAATGTGATCGCGATCGTGATCGTGGTCGTCGTCGTCATCATCATCATCATCATCAGCAGCACAGCAGCAGCAGCAGCAGCAGCAGCAGCAGCAGCAGCAGCAGCAGCGGCGGCATCATCATCATCATCATCATCAATATTGTGATCATTACCACCACCACCACCACCACCACCACCGACTGTCACGGACGTAAATACTTTCGTTTGGAAGATAATTCATTTCTTCCCAAACCTGATATAAAGTGGAGTGTTGCCAGTGACATCTTCACTACATTGGCCGGGTGTTGACCAGTTTGTTATTCGTGTCATCCTGGTGCGCTACGTCCGTGCATTTTGCTCCCATCCTCCAATACTTATCTTCATTTTTTCTTTAAGGCTTTCTTTTTCTATTTTATCGTTTTCCACGTGGTTCATCAGCTGATGTCAGGTGACACAGCTGAGCTGTTTTGTTACTGGTTGCCATCTTGTTTTGGCGAGTGGTGTGGCACTCGCTTACGAACTTTGGAGTCGGAGAGATCTCTATCTCTGCCAGCTGGAGCCTTCCTGCTTGAATCCACTTCGACGTGGGTTGCGTGGAACTGTCTTTCACCCTTCGGTGGGAAGGAAAGAATTCCGCTTGTAACCTCTGGATCCCTATCCCTGCCAGCTGGAAGAAGCACCTTAGGTCATCCCTGACCTGGGTCCACTTCATTGGGGACCGTCACGGTTTTCGGCTGCCATCCTTCATTGGATTGGGGAGCGGACCGTTTTCTTACCTCGCCCACCCGCCATTTTGGGCGGGAAAAATTGCCATTTTGTTTCCGGCAGCTCCGGTCTTGACTGGCTGAAGGACCAGCATCCCGGGACCTGGCAGACGCCATCCGGTATCCAGGCACCAGTCGCTGCACTGAGGACTGTTGAAGGTGTGCCTCACCCTTCACTGGGACATCTTCGCCTCGGACTGGAAGACCAGCCCACTGCGGGCTTCGCCCTTCTTAGGATCCACCTCCCACGGTGAACCTCCTCGGGCACAGGATAAGATGAGTCGTCAATCGTGTGTGGTGTGGGTGTGGGTTTGGCGTGTGGGTGTGTGGGCCTGAAGCCGGTCACTGATTCGTTTTTTTTTTTCTTATTGTTTTGTTTAACCCTGACTAGGTCCTGTTTGATGTATTATTGTTTCTAGTACTGTCTTTCTTCTGTTATGTTGATGTCTTTGTAGCGGTTTAGTGGGTTAGGTTGGGACGGTAGCGGGATCCCAGGATATTGGCGTGTTTTGTGGTCTATTTAATTTACTTTGTCCCCTAGGTCAGTTAGTTCTGAATAGTGCTTTTTCTCTTCTATGCCCCATTGTTTTTTTTTTCTTTCTTTCTTTTCCTCTCTCGGCTGTTTTTCCTCTTCGTTGTTATGACCCATACCCCATCGGGAGTGCTAGTGTGAGTGATGGTTGTAACGTGAAGTAAAAATATTGTGGAATTTTCTTTCTCTTGTGGTCTGGTGGTGTGAGGGATTGAGTGTTCGCTCCGTTTCTGCCACTGCACATTACCTGTTTAAGAACCCCCCCTGTCAGGTGTACTCGCACGTGACAATTATGGTGGAGATGCGGGGTAACAGGAATGTGTATGTGGTAGTATAAAAGCGACACTCTGAACTCACTACCGCCCGACCCTTGAGCGATCTGTCTATCTCTCTTAGGTGTATTTGACGGGTGGTTGGTTGGGTGGGTTCTAGAGTTAGTAGGGAACCCATTGGAGCGGACCGGTTTTGGGGTGCTGTCGGCAGGTGAGTTCCGTGCTCCGTGGTCGGACCTTCGGCGCTGCCGTTCCGCGTTCGTCTCCGTGTTTGTTTTGTTTTGTGTAGTACCGCCGGCTATTGGTTCTAGAATTCCGTTATCCTTTTCCCATTACCTTAGTTAGAATGGGTACTTGGGTGGAGAAAGAAGGGGGTTTTGAGCTCTAGATTAATAGGTCTTGCTTGTGCAGAGTCATCGATATCAGTGCTTGTACTGATTTAGGATTATGGTCTGCATTTGCCTGTACCCAAGACGCCGACAGTGTTAGTAAGGTAAGTGTAGGCAGGCTTGCCAAGCATTTGGTGCTTTGTTTACAAGGCAAACTTTGACACTTCGTTCCGATACCGTGTTTGCGCGAAACTCGGTCTTGTGTAAGTTTACCTATTTCAGTTTACAAAACAAGGAAAGACTATTCTTGGTGTGTTATTTTGTTATTACACATTAGGTTATAGGATCTGTGTTGTTTAGTCTAAGGGGATTAGCCCTAAGTTTATAGGCTTTCCTCTTCTGTCTAGCGCACATACGAGCAGTTTATTTGCTTTTCTATCTAGCTGCTGATGTTAGGGCTTTCTTAATTGTTCAACACTAATTTGTGTGACTGTTGATTGGAATAATAAATTTGTCAGTTGTGTGTTGAGAATGAGCGTGTAATGTCTATGGATACACATTAGTGTCTTTCCAAAGAGCCACTTGTGCCTTTTTCTGGTGCCCCCTCCCTTTTCATCCATCTCCCATTCAGTGACAGAGCAGTGGGTTTAGCACGTGTTTCCCGTCTGTGGACTAGATCGTGTTGCACGGGAATTTCGGCGCGCTCGTCGGGCCACTGTTTTGATCGAGTCGGTTCTGTCCCGGTGCCCCAGTGACCGTGTTGGTGCACGTGTGCTTTCGTGTTTACGTCAGTCGCCAGTGGAATTTAGGTTAGTTGTTTGGCCTTGCGGTACGGGTCGTGTAAGTTCTATTGTCCGTCCCTGCCTTATGCGTGTTTGTTGATGTCTTGTTGCTTTTCTCTTGGGTAAGTTGGTTTGGAGTAACGCGTTGAGTTATAAAGTCCAGTTGTATAGGTTTGTGATTTCTTTGGCCTCTTTGCTGGGTAAACGTCTTTGAAGTTTTATTTTGAGAGATTAACATTTGATCCGGACATAGGTTTGTTACCCAGGTGTGGTAATTTTGTTTGGGTTTTTGGGCACGCCGGTGCACAAGGGTAGTTGTTGTTACCCATTGATGAGTTTGTGCTTTGTCGATTTATTGAGTAATTCCACATCGTGTTGAATTGATTCATGTTTGGATATTGTTTTCCATACAGGGAAAACTGTTGAGCTTGGACCACGTTTTTCTGGTCAGAGGTTTTCTTTTGAAGATGGTTGTTCTCAACGCTGTGAAGTGTTGAAAACATAACTGGGTATCTCCTTCGTTGGAATTCAGGGGAAATAACTCCAGCTCTTTGCTAGTTATTGAATTTGGATGCTCGGTGTTCATTTGGTGAGAAGAGGTTTAGTTTGCTTTACTCATTGAGCTTAGCCAGGTTAATCGATTCAGTTCGTTTGGGCTAGCTTAGTGTGGCAGTACTCTTGACTGCAATTGGTTCGTGGAAGCATTCTTTCTCTTCGGGTTTGAACAGTTTTGCGGATTGACTACACTTAGTCATAAAGTCATACATTGTTGACTTTGTTGTTCAAACTACTCTCTTGTCCTGTGAGAAATACCTTAGACTGTAACCTACGGTTGGTGATTTGTTGGTGTTGACTACACTTAGTCATAAAGTCATACATTGTTGACTTTGTTGTTCAAACTACTCTTGTCTTGTGAGACATACCTTCGACTGTGGACTGTAACCTACGGTTGGAGATCTGTTGGTGTTGACTACACTTAGTCAAAAAGTCGCAGGTAGGACTTTGTCATTTCTCCTTCCCTGTGTTGGGAATATTGGTACAGTTATTGACTATCCTTAGTCATAGTTACATTTGTGGAACGTTACTACCCCGTATTTCCTTCTCGTGGGAATACAGCTGCGATTTAGCGGATTGGAGTTGCTGATACGTTGTGAGCTTATACAGTTTCGGTTCCTATTCTTGGACTTTAACCTTTGTGGTTCTACCTTGTAGGAACTTGGACTTTGGAGGAAATAGTGTTGGAAGAAATAGGGTTGGTGACCAACCTTGGTTCGTTGGATGAAAGCACTTCTTCGTGGGGTTTGGTTAGGGTTGTCCATTGTGTTTGATTTACATCAAACCTTCGTCATTTCTAATTCAGTATTTTTCAGTGAGTGTTGTCATTCTCGGTGAAGGTGGGTTAACCATCGTGCTGGTGTTACCCTATGACTCACTGATTTAAGATAGTGGGTTTTTCCCTTTGGAAATTTTGGGGATAGTTCTCTTCAACCCCAGTGACTATTCACAGAATCTGGATTTATATCCATTTAGTATCGTCCTGTAATATTGGCTTGTGGTGGACTCAGATACTTTGTGACCTTCGAAGTGGTCGACCGTGGTACTAAGTGCGAAGTGGACACGTTGGAACCTTCGTGGGATTTCGTTCATCAGAGTTCTGCATGGTTGTGCAAATTCTGTGTATCTCTTTGTGATTTGGTGACTTCGTGTCTAGTGAGTTATACTGTCAGTTATGGAACACGTAGACGACGGGCGCCGGATCACTCGCTCTCAGACTCGCGGTGCAGGAATTCTGCCAGGGATGGGGAGCCCATGACTCAGGCGATGACTGGCCCAACTACCCAGGTCGTGTATTCTTCTGGTGGGATTCGTCCTCCAGTCACCGCGGTGTCCACAATACAGGAGATGACCCCTCCTGGGTCACTCTCTCCGAGGCGACCTCTGCCCACTCCGGTCTCGGGACTTCGCCTCCGCCGTATCTTCGGGATGACTTCCGCTTTCGGCCTTCGCCTATGCCTCATCCTCCTGGACCAGCGCCCATGGATCCTCTTATGTTGATGAGGATTGAGAGAGAAGAAAGTGAGGCAAGAGAGAGAAGAGAGCGGGAGGAGAGGAGACTGGAAGGGAAGAGAGAGAAGCGAGGGAAAAGAGAGAGAGGGAGGAGAGAGAAGCCAAAGAAGAGAGACGGTGGAAAATGGAAATGGAGAAGGAGAAAAGGGAGATGGAAGAGAGAAGGATGGAGAGAGAGGAGAAGGAACGGCGATGGAAAGAGGAGATGGAGGAAAGGAGACTGGAGCGAGAGTCTAGAGAACAGAGAGAACGGTTAGAAAGGGAGGCTCAGAAACAGAAAGAGTTGGACTTTGAGGCTCGTTTGGTGGAGGAAAAAGAAAAACTCCGGCCGAAAATGGTTCAACAGTTAGATGAACCCGAAGCACAGTCTGTGGTTGCTTCCGAGCATGGTTCTGACCATCGGGAAATAGCGGGTTTTCATCAGGGCATGGTTATTCCGGTGGCTCCGCCCAAGCTACATATGCCAGTGTACAGTGCCAGCGATAATATAGATACCTACATTGAGCACTTTGAGGCGGTTGCCGCTGCGTACCAGCTAAACGACCAGAGTAAAGCCCTTTACCTCATCAGTAGCCTAACAGGGAAGGCTAAGGAGGCGTTTGTCGACATTCCACCCGGAGCTTCCTATACCGAGTTGAAAGCGGCTCTTCGCCGGAGACTGCACATGACTGCTGAGTCTTACAGAAAGCAGTTTCGCACAATGAGGAAACCTTCAGAGGAGACTTTTCACCAGTTCGGGGAGCGCCTCCGGCGCACCATGGAATACTGGATTGAGGCCTCAGAAATGGATTTGAAGGATTGTTTCCTCTTGGAGCAACTCATGAGTTCGGTATCTCAGGAACTGCAGTTCAAGTTGGGTGAGGAGAAACCAAAGACATTCGCCAGGGCAATCGAGGTGGCTGAAGCCTTCGCAGATGCGCGTCGTCACTATCGCATGCCTGCACCAGGGACAAGTAGGAAACCCGCCGATCGGGAGTCACGTGATCCCAAACCGTCGTCGCCCTCCCAGAACATTCTCTCCAGCGATTCCAGGAACATCGGAGCCAAGCCCAAGCTTTGCTTCCTCTGTGGGGAAAAGGGACATTTCGTTCGGGATTGTCCCAAGAGGAGGGACAAGACAAAATCCGACATCTCGCACTTTAGGGTGGCATTTGGAGAGAGTCAGGTCACGACCCCATCTTATCCAACCTTCCCATCCGTGGTGTGTGGCAAGAAAGTGAAAGCTATTAGGGACACAGGAGCCACAGCAGTCTTCATTGATGAGCAGTTAGTCCTTGTGATGCACCTCGAGGAGAAGAATGCCAAGTGTCAGGAATCGAGTCGTCCTTCAGGGCAACCCGATCTACAGCACTAGTAGATGTCTCTACGCCATACTTTAAAGGGAAGGTGTGGGCAGTAGCCCTTCAGCGACCTGCGTACTCCCTACTGATTGGCAATTCAGTGTGCTTTGGGGATGGTCAACGTCGGGAGATCTCATCAGAGTTGCCGGCGGAAGTATTTGTGGCTGCCACCACGCGTTCCAAGCACAGAGAGAGAAAGAGGCACTGAACCCCTCCTGAAGCCCCTGATCCAGGACTTTCATTGCCCAGGAGTGGCGAAGAACATCCCAAGGTATGGTCGCAGCTACAATGTTTGCCGCCGAACAACTCTGAAGAGCCGGAACACCAGGATGCCTGTGGCGTTGTTGATCTCAACAGGTTCTGCATCCTTGAGGAGTAGAAAGCCACTATTAAGGAAGCGAAGGAGCAGACCCAAAGTGAGTCGAGCATGCGCTGAATTGAGAGCGAATGAGGAGTCAAACACCAACCAGGACCGCCGCACAGCCATGAAGCGACACCTGGGCCAGTTGTGTGACAGCTCTGTCTCCTACACACGTAAAACAGCACGCTTCCATGACCAAGGTGACCACGGATGTATGAAGACGGCAGAGAAGGCTGGACATGAGAAATGGAACCCTTCTCTACGTGAAGGCATGACCCCCTTTTGCTGCAAGTCTATCGGCTGTTCAGGACTACAGGGACGCTCAGGTTCACAGATCTCAGGCCGAGATCACCGACATGAAGAAAGTGCTGACAGAGTTAGTCAACACTGAGCCGATCTTCCATGCCAAGGCCCTGGAATCCTACACACAGTGCTCCCGACACTGAACGTCATCGACCCAGGCGGTGGCCTGGAGGAATTCAAGCTACAGATGAAGCCAGCTGATGCAGTGCGTCAGAACATTGCGTGCAAGGCTTCGCAGCAGTCCCTGAATAGCAACAGCAGCAGTCGTCCTGCTCATCACCCTCAGCGCCACCACCTTGTCTACCCGTCTCCAGTGCCCCGGTTAGCAATGGTGTGCCCAGAGAGGCACTGGATGATGACACATTACTATGAGGATGAGGATGATGAAGGCTGATTACCTCAGCCGGATGGAGTGCTGAGTCAAGTTCAGGAATGAAGGTCTACATGAGTGCAAGTGTGTGCAGAACATATTGGAGGCTGTGATAGGCTGTGCCTCAGTGGCACAAGCCTCTTTGGTTGGGGGGTATTGTCACGGACGTAAATACTTTCGTTTGGAAGATAATTCATTTTTTCCCAAACCTGATATAAAGTGGAGTGTTGCCAGTGACATCTTCACTACATTGGCCGGGTGTTGACCAGTTTGTTATTCGTGTCATCCTGGGTGCGCTACGTCCGTGCATTTTGCTCCCATCCTCCAATACTTATCTTCATTTTTTCTTTTAAGGCTTTCTTTTTTATTTTATCGTTTTCCACGTGGTTCATCAGCTGATGTCAGGTGACACAGCTGAGCTGTTTTGTTACTGGTTGCCATCTTGTTTTGGCGAGTGGTGTGGCACTCGCTTACGAACTTTGGAGTCGGAGAGATCTCTATCTCTGCCAGCTGGAGCCTTCCTGCTTGAATCCACTTCGACGTGGGTTGCGTGGAACTGTCTTTCACCCTTCGGTGGAAGGAAAGAATTCCGCTTGTAACCTCTGGGATCCCTATCCCTGCCAGCTGGGAAGAAGCACCTTAGGTCATCCCTGACCTGGAGTCCACTTCATTGGGGACCGTCACGGTTTTCGGCTGCCATCCTTCATTGGATTGGGGAGCGGACCGTTTTCTTACCTCGCCCACCCGCCATTTGGGCGGGAAAAAATTGCCATTTTGTTTCCGGCAGCTCCGGTCTTGACTGGCTGAAGGACCAGCATCCCGGGACCTGGCAGACGCCATCCGGTATCCAGGCACCAGTCGCTGCACTGAGGACTGTTGAAGGTGTGCCTCACCCCTTCACTGGGACATCTTCGCCTCGGACTGGAAGACCAGCCCACTGCGGGCTTCGCCCTTCTTAGGATCCACCTCCCACGGTGAACCTCCTCGGGCACAGGATAAGATGAGTCGTCAATCGTGTGTGGTGTGGGTGTGGGTTTGGCGTGTGGGTGTGTGGGGCCCGAAGCCGGTCACTGATTCGTTTTTTTTTTCTTATTGTTTTGTTTAACCCTGACTAGGTCCTGTTTGATGTATTATTGTTTCTAGTACTGTCTTTCTTCTGTTATGTTGATGTCTTTGTAGCGGTTTAGTGGGTTAGGTTGGGACGGTAGCGGATCCCAGGATATTGGCGTGTTTTGTGGTCTATTTAATTTACTTTGTCCCCTAGGTCAGTTAGTTCTGAATAGTGCTTTTTCTCTTCTATGCCCCATTGTTTTTTTTTCTTTCTTTCTTTTCCTCTCTCGGCTGTTTTTCCTCTTCGTTATGACCCATACCCCATCTGGAGTGCTAGTGTGAGTGAATGGTTGTAACGTGAAGTAAAAATATTGTGGAATTTTCTTTCTCTTGTGGTCTGGTGGTGTGAGGGATTGAGTGTTCGCTCCGTTTCTGCCACTGCACATTACCTGTTTAAGAACCCCCCCTGTCAGGTGTACTCGCACGTGACACCGACAATACCACTACTACCACCATTTAGCATCATCATCATGATCATGATCATCATCATCATCATCATCATTGTCACGACCGACCCCCGGAGGTCTGCCCTGACAGGATCAGTTTAGATGGGAGTGAAGGGAGTGACTGACCTCACACGCCTCGCAAGAGCCCCCACAAGAAAAATTACGATACAACACCCCATTTATTCACATCGACACACCCAATCGCAAATAAATATTTCAACACACGCACCATGCACAATCACAATCAAGCATCCCAACACACACAACATGCACAATCACAATCAAGCATTCCAACACACTCAACATGCACAATCACAATCAAGCATTTCACTATACGACATATACACATAAATAAACATGTATAAATAAACATTTCCAGCACCCATCCCTTTCCATGTCATGTAGTGCCCCCACACCCTTGCCTCCCCGAAGTCCACTGGGAGCACCCTGTCGCACTAGGTGCTCCAAACCGGGTCGGTTCTTGAAGAGAGTCGTTCAAGGCCGACACCCTTGACACACACAAACAGACGGTGGAGAGTGCGTCCCGGGGGGGGGGGGGGGGGGGGGGGGGGAACGTGGCGTTGTTGCTGGAAGTCCTGGACGGGGATCAGGACCGGCCGGTCAAGTCCACGGGCTTTTCCACCAGTACGTGGCCTCAACCAGTGCGTGGTCCCAACCAGTGCGTGACACCAACCAGTGCGCGGTACCAACCAGTGCGTGGCCCCAACCAGTGCGTGGCACCAACCAGCGCGCGGCACCAACCAGTGCGCAGTCCCAACCAGTGCGTGGCCCCAACCAGTGCGTGGCCCCAACCAGTGCGTGGCACCAACCAGTCCAAGCTCCGGGTGGAGCCCCCGGGAGGAGGGAAAAGGTAACTGGGAGGAAAGAAGAGAGGAGGGAAGGGCACTGGAACCCCGCAGTCAGTACAGTCTGACCCATGCTGTTAAATCCTAACAGCCACTCGCATGATGGCGAGGGGAGGTCTACTAAATACACCAACAACACCAGCTCAACACAGACCTGAGCATAACACAGTAAACCAATCAAATCAGGAATGTTCGTTAAAGTCTTCTCACACGAAGCAGGTAAGAGACTGCATTAAATTAACAGGCTATAAAACAAATATGAATTATCTTCATCCTTCTCTCACTCACGTTTAACATTTTCCTTTCTTAGGAACTGAACTAATTGCTTTACATCTGCCACCACATTTGCCAATAATAATAATTCAATGGCACAATTATCCCCACATTTTATATCCATATTTCAATGCATAAACAAATCTCCAACCACACATCTAAACGACTAGTCATGCGTACGCACGCTCGCGAACATAAAACTCGTTCTCCTTGCACACACAAACAGACGGTGGCCGAAGAATAAGAGTCCGGCGAATGTGACAGGGGCGGACGAGCGAGACCAAGCAAGTACCAACCCTGGATCACCAGGTTCTCTCCCATCCCCACCGACTACCGCATCACCAGATGCATAAACAGGAGAAAGAATTTTGGATATAATTTAGAATGGCCAGGTTAAAGATTGAATTAACCAGAGAAAAGGTCTCAAACAATATTTCTTTTACAATTTTGAAAACAAAAGAAAATTGCGCAAAAGAGAAGAATAAGCCGGCTAACAACAAAAAACCAAAACAAACAAACCACGAAACTGATGCTTACCAGCTACCCGTGGGTGACCCAGAAGAGGCGGGTCATACGACTCTCTCTGCCCTCTGTCCAGTCGAGAGGACAGCAGCGCAGATGCGGAAAAAAGATGAAGTGATGTCTCTCCCCTACAGGCCGACTGTAGGGATGAAGGTACCGACCGTACCTTCGACGACGTGGTGGAGAACCAAAAACAGAGCAGGCGCTCTCAGAGACATCTTCCGCTCGAGTGAAGAGAAAACCTGCCTAAGCGATGGCGGCCAACATGCCACGCTACGTCACAGAGTGAGCATGCCTCAAGCTAAAGAAATGAAGCACGCGCGACAGGTAAAAAGACAGGCGAGAGGCCGATAGACAGCAAGTTCGAGAGAAAGGTACCAGCCACCCGTGAACCTGCAGGATGAATTGCACGGGCAGTGGAATTAGAGAGAGAGAGGGAGAAAGCAAACCGAACTTGAGCTGAACTACACCAAGGTGCAACCGCACCAAGCCACACCAAGGGACGGACACGCGACGACAACAACGATAATAAACAAATGAACAATTCCACCACCCTAGATGGGTCAATCGTCGTAGGCCTCGTGACAAACTCGTGACAATCATCATCATCATGATGATGATGATGATGATGATCATCATCATCATCATCATCATCATCACCATCATCATCATTATCATCAAAATCATCAACTTCATCTTCATCGTCGTCGTCGTCGTCGTCAACGTCATCGTCGTCAATATCGTCATCAAAGTCATCATCACCTTTACAATTATTATCATGATTATTTGTTTTATCGACTGTTATTGTCCTTATTGTCATGACTATCACCGTTGCGATTATTGCTGTAATTGTTGTAACAATATAGACAGTGACATCCCCTGATCATTACTTTTAGCGAACATGTCCTAACGGAGCAGTACTAAGTGATGCTTCGAGGTAAAGTTCCACAACATGAGTCCAGGGTACCAGTGAAGGGATATCGACTTACCCAGCTACACCTATAAGTCGATCACATACGGATGATTTAAATCATGAGAACCGATTATTCCAGACGCCTAGGTTTGCTAATGGTGACACCGAGATTTAACACATGGTGCCCAGGAGTCCCAGATGATGAAACGTTAGACACCCGAAAAGCCCGAAGTACACTCGATTCCAGACTTGAACGGCCGTTAATGTGTCCGTCTGGGCAGATTTGAGTCCCTCCCTCCCTGTTCTATTTTATTTCATTTTATTTTATTTTATTTCATTTATTCCATTTATTTATGTTTTATTTTTATTTATTCTGTTTTATTTCATCTCATTTGCTTTGTTACCGTCCAAGCCCCATCAGCCCCTTATTACACCCAGGCCCCCTATTACAGCTCGTCTACACACACACACACGCGCGCGCGCGCGCACGCGCGCACATGCGCCCACGCACACACATGGGCCCATGCCCACACATCACACACACACACACACACACACACACACACACACACACACACACACACACACACACACGTGTACATCCACTACACACACACACACACACACACACACACACACACACACACACACACACAAGAGAAGAAAAAATGGTAGGTAGGCACTCAAGGTCTGACCAGCGCGTGGCTAATGCGTAGGTCAGACATCCGCTGAGTCGTAACCACGAGACCCTCTTCTTCAATTGTCTCATCTTTGTTGTTAATTTATCTATCCATCAGTTTCAAATCATGCGTAGTGTGGTCTCAAAAATTAGCGGATGTGGTGTAGCGTGTATGGACTAGTCCGCACCCTAACCCTAACCCTATCCCTAACCCTAACCCTATCCTAACCCTAACCCTATCCCTAACCCTAACCCTATCCCTAACCCTAACCCTAACCGGGGGAGTAAAGAGCCTGGGGAGTAACGATACGGGGGAGTAATGAGCTGATCCGAACTGAAACTATATATAGCCACACCCGAATACATAGTCAACGGAGGTGGGGGGGCGGAGGGGTTCATATTAAGTCGTTATGAGGTAACCCAGGAAAAGGGACACTGCACTGCTCCGAATCACTTCATGACCTGTCCATCAAACGACAGTTCCCAGAACTTGCCAATGACGACTTTGACATGAATTCCCCAGGGGCATGAAGAACACGGCGGGACAACAAGAGTAACAGAATTAGAGGCGTTTATTTATCCAAATTGAGATCAATGAGGATGAGGATAAATGTAGATGATGCTAACGAGTCCCAGTCTGGGCAGAGGTTTTAGAACACAACACAGCTTAAAGCGCAAAACAAACTGCTTGAAGAACAGCCCCACCCCTTAGCCAGTACGTACCGCTGTTGCAAGTGCAACATAAACCGCGACAAGAATAGCTCCATTCCTTAGCCAGGAAGACAGTTCATCTGCATACCTAGTTCTCTGCTACCGGAGAAGTGTCTCAAACGCCTTGAGCTACGCTGTGTCTTAGTATTAGTGGCTGTCAGGGAAATGACGTTGGCTGAGAGCGCCCGCGCACGCGCGCGTATGTGTGCGATTTGAGTGTATCTGTGTGTGTGTGTGTATATATATATATATATATATATATATATATATATATATATATATATATATATATATATAATAAATATATATGTCACGTTCATACGGCCTTGATAGTGTTGTGATACTATTTTTATTCTGTGTTGTTTTGATTAGTTTTAGAACACGGAAGTGCGACGTAATCGGCACACATTTTAAGTTACGTCATCGCGATTGCGTCATCGTCCACGACTTATTCTAGCACAATAACAAGACGGCAAGGCGACAAGTTGGAAACGAAGATTTTCGATTGGTCAAAAACATACGGTATTGCGTTGTCTTGGAGATCCAGATTGTCGTTGGTCAACGTCACAGGGATGTCGACTGTCGGACCTAGTGGTCGCCTGTAGGGAGTTTCTGAGACTCCACCTATGTTGGGATATTAATTCTTCAATCAAAATTAGCCATCGTCGTACATCAAGAATTCATCAAATTCATCAATAAACATCGTCTCCATTATCTCCGATAATCATCGAACAAGAAACGAAGAGGACAATATTGTGTTGGTGCCGATATATTGTTGTTAGTAACTATATCGGTGCTTCGGAAGAAGACGAAGAGGACAAGCGATATTTGTATTTTGTACCGATATATATTTTGCTTAGTAATTATATCGGTGCTGCAGAAGAAGAGAGGACGAGTGATATTGTGTTTCATGCCGATATATATATTATTTATTATTATATCGGTGCCCAGAAGAAAACAAAGAAAAGTTATACTCATCGGAAGGCGTTTAGCACACAAGCAATTCGGCAAGAAGATCATCAAGGTGTATTGACGGTGTGTGTGATCGTGAAGCAGCAAGGTTGCAAAGTGACATGGACAGTGCTCAAGAATTCCAGTGCGGTAACGGAAGAATTCCAGGCACGGTGACCACGACGACGTCTTCTATAATCAGATAAGCAGAGAGAGAATGTGACCCGAAAACGATACAGCACACACGCACATAGATACACCAAAAATGTGTAAATGGCGAGAGAGAGAGAGAGAGAGAGATAAGAGTGCATGATTGTGAGTTCATTAAGTTAAATCGTTGTCCGCGTAATTTGTGAACCCATTGCCACTCATTCACACCAAATCATCCTTCGCTCATACACACGACATTCATATTCATATCATACATCATTAGTTTAATAAAAATTTGTTGAATCGTATCCATCCTTGTGAGTGTCTCCAAGTTGAGAGGAGAGAGACTTGTGGGAGAGAACATATTCACCCCATACACACCACATCCCCACAAGGACCGCGGCAAAATATATTTTTTATATATATATATATGATGCTGAACAATTAAGTAGTGGGGGAAAACAAGTGCAGGCTAACAATTCTTCCGTCATTATAATAATGACTTTGCAAAGATTTGAACTTTTAGAGAAAAAAAAAAAAAAAAAATTGAAGATGAAGAAAATGGGGAAAATATATTATAAATATGAAAAACCCTTCACTAGCTGCCTGAGAGAACCATCGTGATCCCTTCTGAAGGCAGATCTATTTGTATTGCCTGCTCCTAGGCCTTTCGTCCGCTGGATCGGACTCATCAGGGAGACACGCTGATTGTGTCTGCGCTCCTGGTGTCAAATAGAGACACACCACAGTTCATAATTCTGTGGTGTTCTTCCCCACCAAGAGTTCAAAAAAGAATCCAACAGCACCCCCAAAGCAGCCAGTGAAGGGTAGTAAATGGAATAAAACGAAAGTGTGGAGAGGAAAAAAGTTGCTAAAAAACTAAAAGCATTATACAAACAGTATAAAATGTAGAGGACAATCTTTGAGCCTATGCCTGAGGATCCATTCAAGGATACAAGGGAGATCAAAAGATATGGAACAGTTTGAGTGGTCAGCTCTGCTGTTCTATAACTCAAGCAATGTCAGTGGCTAAGAATTGTGCAGGACAACCTTTACTTGGATCTCCTAAGAGATGCAATCTCCCACTGATTGACCAAACAATATGATGCTGAACAATTAAGTAGTGGGGGAAAACAAGTGCAGGCTAACAATTCTTCCGTCATTATAATAATGACTTTGCAAAGATTTGAACTTTTAGAGAAAAAAAAAAAATACACACATACATACACATAATAATCATAAACATAATATATATGTATACATTTATATATGTATACATTATATATATATATATATATATATATAATGTATACATATATAAATGTATACATATATATTATGTTTATGATTATTATGTGTATGTGTGTGTGTGTGTGTGTGTGTGTGTGTGTGTGTGTGTGTGTGTACGCATGTATGTATGCATCTATGCATGTATGTATGTAAGTGTGTATGTGTGTATGTGCAGAGACACAGAGAGAGAGAGACAGAGACAGAGAGAGACAGAGAGAGACAGAGAGAGACAGACTCAGAGAGACAGAGAGAGAGAGAGAGGACAGTACAAGACACAAAACTAATTCAATATTCACATTCATGATTCGATTCACAGGAGCCAAAATCTCATGTGCGGCACTTAGGACAGCAGCATCAGCTTTCTTGGAGAGAAAAAAAGGGGACCGAAACAGAAGTAGATTTACATCAAGACAATTATGCTGCGCCAATTACCTTCGCGACACATGAAAGCAGTGGGCTGATGGAGTTAGGGCCCTTTTTACAGGCGCCGTTACCAGCATCAGACATAGAGCGATATGGTTTCTTGACTGTGCCCTTTGTAACGGGCGGTGGAAGCTTGGTGGCGATGCCAATGATTTTTTTTTTTTAATCGTCAAACCTAAGCGCTCAGTTGTTTTTTAATCAGCTTTTAAAATTCAATTCGGTCAGTAGATGTTCTGAGATAGGCGATGTTTAAGGGTGGTGGTGGGAGTGGATTTCACGAATTCCCTCCCTAACTCCCCCTACATTAACCCTCCCCATATTCTCCCCCTATCATTAACCCTCCCCTATTCTCCCCCAATCATTAACCCACACCTATTCTCCCCTATCATTAACCCTCCCCTATTCTCCCCCTATCATTAACCCTCCCTATTCCCCCTATCATTAACCCTCCCCTATTCTCCCCCTATCAATAACCTCCCAATTCTCCCCTATCATTAACCCCCCTATTCCCCCCTATCATTAACCCTCCCCTATTCACCCCCTATCATTAACCCTCCCCATTCTACCATTCCGTCGCCTAACAATTGACAAATAGCAAAATAAAAAGTCAATAAGTAAACAAAACATGAAAAAAGAAAAAAACGTAAACAAAACCGTCCCTACATAACTCAAAACATGGAAGAAACAAAAATCCTTCATCACTAACAGAGAGAGAGAGAGAGAAGACAGACAGACAAGACAGACAGACAGACAGACAGACAGACAGACAGACAGACAGACAGACAGACAGACAGACAGACAGACAGACAGACAGACAGACAGACAGGACAGACAAGACAGACAGACAGACAGACAGACAGACAGACAGACAGACAGACAGGCAAGAAGAGAGAGAGAGAGAGAGAGAGAGAGCAAGAAAAATAACGTCACCAACACATACTGAAAATCAAAACAAAACAAAAAAAAACGAAAACAAAAACCAGCCCATTACGAAATTTGAACCACGAACACTGGATGTGTTTCTGCTTTCTATGCTAGTGTGTGATCCACTTTAACACTGTGTGTCCAGTGTGTTGAATACAGTTGTCACACCTCAAGTGCCGGTGGCAGCAGTCTCTTATCTGGCAACATGCCAGCCATGCAGTGCAGACCGTGTGTTTGTGGTACATAATGCGTCCGCTTTCGAATAACATTGAATGCCTCAGTCTCAAATCGCCAATGTTGATGTCACACCTCGTGAAATCGTAAATCGTCCAGAACGTTAAATTACATTTGTTTAACATTCCTGTTTGCTTTTAGTGTAGCTTGACAGAGATAAAGGAACAAACACAACAACAACAGAAGCAACAAACCAGACATTAGGTATAAAGCAAATCATAAAATACAATAGACAGTTAAACAAAGTTAGACAAAAAGAAACGATTTCACGTATAGCATCGTTTATATACATAAAGCATGGTTACGTATTGTCAAACGCAGATATTACATTCTATTTTAATGTCCAGACCAACCAAAGCGAGAAAGGGCTGGCCGCCTCAGGAGAGAGAGGGAAGATATGGGGGAGAGGATATATCTGAACACCACAACACGCCATCAGAACGACAACATGTTAAGATGGGCAGCAAAATAGCCACTTTTAATGTTGAGCGCCGGCAGCGTTCGAACCCTGTCTCTGGACCGGGTGTTCAACCGCTGTGCCAGCTGCAAAATGCCACGGAAATGTTATCCCAACGCCAGTTTTTTTAAAGTTATTTGCATGTTCATGACACTTTCATACCGGCACCAAGGAATCGAAATCTTCCAAAGACTTCCATCTTGAAATCAGATACTGCTGTGCACCAGCACAGCTGGAGGAAATTGTTTCATCCCTCCACAGTGATATTCCCACTGCTCAGTATTTTTGTTACACATTACTACCATACACAATTAACTGATTTTCGTTGTTTCCATCAACAGGGTGATGCTATTGTGGCCGTGCATTTAGAGATCCAGTTTTTTCTGGTTCTGTTTGTTTGCCTTTTGTTAGCGGAATGTCATACCTACAGCAACACTGAATACCATTTTGTTCCATTGTACACTGCTGTGAATCAGTTTAAGTTGATGGCGACAGGCTACAAAAAAACACTGTTTCTTGACAAAAAGAATCTACCGATCACTCCATATTTCAATCTTTTTGTTTTTTGGACGACGAAGCCTGGTAGAGAGAGAGAGAGAGAGAGAGAGAGAGAGAGAGAGAGAGAGAGAGAGAGAGGGGGGGGGGCAGCAGACAGATAGACATACAGGCAGACAGACAGATAGACGTACACAAAGTGAGGGAGGAGGAAAGAAACGCGAAGTGAAGAGAGAGAGAGAGAGAGAGAGAGAGAGAGAGAGAGAGAGAGAGAGAGAGAGAGAGAGGGGGGGGGGGGGGAAAGAAGAATCAGAAGAAGAAGAAGAAGGAGAAGAAGAAGATCAATAGACAACAGACACCCCCAGACTGTAAAAAAAAAAAAAAAATCAAATAGGCCTACGTCCTGCCTGACATTTTCCTACTCCTCCTTACATTACCGTTATCGTCGTCGTCAACCTATTCATCATCATCATCATCATCATCATTATCATCATCATCATCATCACTGTCACCGCCGGCGTCGCCGTCGTCATCGCCGTTGCCATTATCATCGACATTGTCAAGTTCATCGTCGTCGTTATCATTGTTTTCGTCGTCATTAGCATCATCAGTATAGTTGTTGTGACAATGGAGACAGTGACTTTCCTGAATTATTCATTTCAGGGAACATTTCCAATCGGACTCCGATACTTCCACCTAAAATCTCACAGGTCGAGGTCAGGGTACCGAGGAAGGGATATCAACTAACCCGGTTACCCCTCCATTTCCATCACATATGTAAAACGTGAGTCCAGGGAAAGGGTCCTTCTGGACGTTTTGGTTTGCTAATTGTGACACTGAGACTTACAGAACGGCCCCCGAGAGCTCCAGATAATGAAACGCGAGACTCCCAGAAAGCCCATTGCATACTGGATTCCAGACTTAAGCGGTTGTAAATGATGTCCGCATAGACGTATTTCACACACACACACACACACACACACACGCACACACACACACACACACACACACACACATATTTTTCAAACTCATCTTCCGTACCCCCCGCCCTCTCCTTCTTCGCATGGCATTAGTCCCTAGCCGCTAATTTCAGCTCTGCCGTACTCTGTCACAGCCAGGTTTCTTCTGTTGCAGTGTCAGCACTGGCACTGTACAAGGTAGCAATCAACAGAAAGTCGCTAGGAGGCAACCTACCGGAGGAGACTGCACTGCCTTCGATTCACTTCCGTGGCGTCCTTCGGGGTCTGTTTTGACCCAAAATTCGCAGGACACGACTTATTTCTCACTCTCATCCCTTATCCAGTACCTTACCCCTCATCCCCCTCCCCACCCCCTACCACACACACACACTCTTCAACATCCTCCCTTCTTCTCGTCCTACTTATCTTAATAACTGTTATTAATTTTTGCTCAGTTGCGGAAGCGCGCCACCAAGCCCATCCAACGACTGTTCCAAAGCAAATGAGATGAAATAAAACAAAATAAAATGAAACAGAATAAATAAATGAACTTGGCGATGCCACCGACTTTGAAACGATTTCGGGTCATTGATAGGGTACGTCACGAAGAGTGATCGGCGCACCAGCGCCAAGTCTGTCAACTCCCACATTCCTTTCGCCCTTTGGGTTCCATTCCAGTGCCTGTCTCGTGGGGTTGGTAGGAGGCTTTTAGAGTGTGACCAGTTCAACCCCGTTTCCATTTCTTCATCTCAGTGTCTAGAGGATTGTGTTTTGTTCTCTACCACAGGGGTTTGTTGGTACACCGTCTGGCCATGTGATGCTGAGGACACACCTGAGGCACTTGGAGCTACACGCCTGAAGATTGTGAGTGTTCGATTTCGTTGTTCTCCAAGTTTCTGAGCCATATAACAGAGCAGACCTCACATTGGAGTAGATCATTCTGATATTGCTCTGGTCTGATGGTGTGATGCAGTACTGAGTATGTTCTCTCGTCATTCCCGGCACACACTTTCTTGGAGTAAGTGCTTTTCCTTGTCTGCCAAATCCACCGAGATGAGAATGGCTGTTAAACCTGAATCGTAAGAGCAATCAAAACAGTTTTGTCATTTTGGGTGGGAAAGTTTGATCATTCAGTTGAGAGTTGGTGTATGTATGTATGTGCAAGCGCGAGCGTGTCTGCGCGCGCGCGCGCGCGCGCGCGCGTGCGTGCGTGCGTGCGTGCGTGGTGTGTGTGTGTGTGTGTGTGTGTCTGTCTGTCTGTCTGTCTGTCTGTCTGTTCTGTCTGTCTGTCTGTCTGTCTGTCTGTCTGTTTACATTGCTTGAGAGCATACAGTTGTTGCCGTTGTGTTGTTTTTATACACACACACACACACACACACACACACACACACACACACACACACATTTTTTTTTCGCCGATGTAGTTTTGAGCTTGTATGCACACACGCAGTAGTATGTTCACATATATGACGATTCTTATTGTGTTTTTGTTGATTATTGCCATTTTCTCTGGCTCAAATATAACAAATTGAATCCACGCAATAACCCTATGTATGTGTGTGTGGTGTGTGTGTGTGTGTGTGTGTGTGTGTGTGTGTGTGTGTGTGTGTGTGCGCGCGTGCGTGCGTGTGTGCGTGCGTGCGTGCGTGGGGCTTCTCATCTATGACAAGCGCTTACAGAACAAAGCACCCCCTTTAAGAGTATATCATTACATGTTAAAGGCCGTCAATCTGCTTTGAACGACTTCAGCAATGTTTTCAACGTTGTAAATTTGAAATTAAAATCTGTTAAAAACTGCTTATACATAGAGAAAACATACGGATTAATGCGAATGTTGGAAGGAATATCATACTTTCATATTACCAAGACGGGGCCATGCAATGTAATATCAAGACGGGGCCATGCAATGTAATATCTAACAAGAAATGACCAACTGTAACAAAAATATCGCGCATATGTAAACAAAGATTTCTCAAATGAAAATATATCTTGGCAAATATGTAATGTAAGAGTGTGTTGTCTACGATGAATTAAGCAAGTCAAACCATACAAAAGTACCAAACCCAACGGCCTTACTTCTTCTGCCGATAGCAATAACCAAGCAACACCAAAACGTCCTCAGTTTGCCCTTGTGACTGACTGGGGGAAATGTACGGATAGCACGGATAAACGTGGGCAACATCCAGAACGGAAGCTTTAAAGAAAACATATCTCCTCAGGCCATTACGTCAACAGCAATAAATGTTGACGTCGAACATTTAGAACGTCTAAGTTAAAAGTGAACGCGCGTGTGTGAAAAAAGGCGGCTTTGCTTTGATCTACGACCGGCCTGCAGTGACCTTTTCCCCACTCTCCACCTCCTGCTTCTCTCTTACCCTCTCTTTTTGCCCACTGCCCCTACCCCCACCCCGCCCCTCCTCCGGACCCTTTCGTTGCGCGTGTAATATGTCCTGATTGTAACCACTGCCTAGATGGAAAGGGCGCCTTTTGTTCTGTCACGGAGAGGGTGAGTTAACCCACTGAACGAAAAGAGGAGCCGGGCTGGCCTGTGCCTATCAATACAGATTAGGATGGGTCATTCTCGTGTGACCACGACACTCGCGCCACGCAAGTCAAAAAGCAATGTGCCTCAATTGTTTTGTTGTCGTTGTTGTAACCTTGGGTGTTCTCGTCGTCGTTTTTCATCTCCACAACTTAACTACAGACACCACCATCGTATTCTTATTGTTGCCTTTCGTGTGAATCATGAGTTTGTCGACGATCTAGTCTGTTAGTATGGGTCACATAGGAGATATGTCCAGCAACAAGCAGTTTTATCACCCCCATTCTCAATCTCTCTCTCTCTCTCTCGTTTCTTTTCTTCACCTATTGACTGCAATTGTCCCTAAGTTATCACTTGAGACTGCTGCGGAGTGTGTGTGTGTGTGGGGGGGGGGGAGGTATTTGCTTGTTTTGCAACAGTGCACACACACACACACACACACACACACACACACACACACACACACACACACACTCACACACTCAAACACGTTTGCACGCATTCCTGCATTTTCTCATTCGTGTGCGAGTGCACATGCATGCGCGCGCGCGTGTGTGTGTGTGTGTGTGTGTGTGTGTGTGTGTGTGTGTGTGTGCATGCATGTGTGTGTGTATGCGTGTGTGTGTGTGTGGAGAGAGAGAGAGAGAGAGAGAGAGAGAGAGAGAGAGAGAGAGAGAGAGAGAATGGATGAGAAGGCGGGGAAGGAATGAAGGGGAGATGGTTCATTATGTTTCACTATCTCCAGATTTGGTGACACGGACAAGCATGGCACTCGTGCTACGTCACTCTAACTATCATGTGAACTTTGTTTTCTAGCCATCGGTTTCCGTGTCTCTCGGCATTCCTTAATAAAGCACTGTGTTGTGTCTCCTCAAAGTCAAAATCCTCTCCCATTCCTGCCTGCCTGTGCGTGCGTTCGTGCGTGCGCGCGTGTGTGCGTGAGTGTGTGTGTGTGTGTGTGTGTGTGTGTGTGTGTGTGTGTGTGTGTGTGTGTGTGTGTGTGGTGCGTTGCGTGTATTTCATGGTTTTATTTTTTCGCTATGTGAAATTCATGAATGTTTAGTGCTCTCTCTCTCTCTCTCTCTCTCTCTCTCTCTCTCTCTCTCTCTCTCTCTCTCTCTCTCTGTGTGTGTGTGTGTGTGTGTGTGTGTGTGTGTGTGTGTGTGTGTGTGTGTGTGCACTGATACAAACACAGGCACACACAGACACACAGACACACACACACACACACACATACAATGACATATAAACACACAGACAGACACACACACACACATACAATGACATATAAAAACACAGACAGACACACACACACAATTAAGACACACACACACACACACACACGCGCGCGCGCGCGCGCGCGCGCGCGCGCGCGCGA
>CM031604.1:27617815-27622815 GCA_018398815.1 Conus ventricosus
AATTCATCTTTGCTTGAGTTCTGAACAGATGAGCTACGTAAGATGAATTTAGCACAGGCCAAGTTTCTATAGTCGTCAAGGGGCAGACCTCCGGCTTCGTAATACGTTCCTGATGCACTGGCATGAAATGGGACACCTAGTGCGAGTCTAAAAGCCTTGCAGTCTATGCTGTGCAACTTTTTAAGTAAATAGTTTGGTGCGCTGAAGAACACTTCCTGTGCGTATGATGGTTTTTTGTATATATATATATATATATATATATATATATATATATTATATATATATGTGTGTGTGTGTGTGTGTGTGTGTGTGTGTGTGTGTGTGTGTGTGTGTGTGTGTGCGCGCGCGCGCCATCTTCTGTTCTTCATTTCAATTTCTTTTCATCCAAACAAGTATCAGTGGAACGGCCTCCCGCCCCCCTCCCCCACCCCTCCTCCAGTCCCAGCTGTCTTCCTTTTCCCAACTGCTCCTCTACCACTTCACCTCAACCTGCCTGCATGTGCTTGTGAGACATTAACTCCAATTTACCATGAAATAAAATATTTAAACTTATAAATTTGGAACACAGATAATTATTACTCAGGTGTACACTTACTTACGAACTGCTTTCTTTGCACATGTCTGGCAAACTATATTGAATGAATCTGTTTTTCAAATAAGGGACAGAAGACATCTCTGTATCATTTCAGCAATGCTTCATGTGTCTATATACATCAAAACAAACATGTTGGAATCACATTTTCATTCGGGGACTTTCTACCCATGAGGAAGCGTGCGTCATTACGTGGAAATAGAGTTTCGAATTTAGAGTGTGCGACAATGAAAAAGAAGGTTGTGGGCACGTAAGAAACGTTTGGAAGTCACTTGGAGATTACTGGAAAAGAAATGTCCAGTTGCATAAAAAAAAAACTTTTATTGACTGAAAAGAATGCGTCGCTTAGGGCAGAACTTTTATGGCTATGCAACGTTCGATCTTGTAATGTTACTGGCAAATCAATATACACATATACATCTGTATAAGGTCAAGAAATGCTGGCAGCCGCTCCCAATATGAAAAAAAAAAAGTGCCGTAAGCTAGGCCCTTTATAGAAAGGCACTCTCACACGTAGCACTGAATCAAATGAAGTTTCACAGGAGCTAGAGAAATAAGACCTTGTTTAACGAAAGTGGTGATTGATCCCAACAGTACCTCTGCTGGTCCCCAAATGTTTGTGTCTGAGGGACAGACAGACTGAGACAGACAGAGACAGACAGACAGACAGACAGAGAGAGCATGAGAGCGAGGCAGAGACACAGAGGAAGGGGAGGTAATTGTGCACAAAATTTGATCAAGTAAAACGTTTAGAAACGGAGAAATCGCGTGAGACAGAGAGATATATAGAGAAAAGAGTGGGAACTGGGTAGGAGAGAAGGAAGGAAGGGACGACGGCGATGTTTTATTAACAACAACAAAAAAGACAAAAGCCCCATCTGAAGGGAAACATACAAACTAGAACAAAGAAAAAAATTTTCACGCACATTGGAGTAGATAAGAAATAGCAAGGAAGGGTGGGAGAGGACGGTGGGGGGGGGGGGGGGGGGGGGGGATACAGATCGATCCGCCACGAGATTCAGTTGACCGATCGTTTCCTCCGAATGGGTCTGTGACCGAGCGAGCCAGTGGGAGGAAATGACGTTATGGTAAGTCCCTTTGTGTCATTGCTGACCATAGTGTGATCTGAATATGAGCACCCCGCCCAGTTCTGGTCCTTGCACCCTTCTTTTTTTCTTTATCGGAGGGTCGAGTTCCGCCTTGCTCTGTCCTCCACCGAAGTTCTGTCTCTCTGTCGATTTCTACCTCTGCGTCTGTCCCAGTCCGTCTGCCTGCCTGTCTGTCTGTCTGTCTGTCTATCTGTCTATCCCCCACCCTATCTCTCTCTCTCTCTCTCTCTCTCTCTCTCTCTCTCTCTCTCTCTCTCTCTCTCTCTCTCTCTCTTTCATTATCCCGCCCCCTTTCTTTATCTGTACGATCCCTAAACCACTAAATCGTGTTATCAATACATATATATGTACTACCTTTCTTTCTCCATCTTTGCCTCTCTCCATCCTTTCTTAAAGTGTCTGTGTCTGTACTCTTACCAAACTCATTCTTCCCGTCTTTTTTTTTTGCCCCTCTCTCTCTCTCTCTCTCTCTCTCTCTCTCTCTCTCTCTCTCTCTCTCTCTCTCTCTCTCTCCCCTCCTCAAGTTGTTGCTTTCTTTGTCTCTCTGCCTCTCTGGTCCTCTTTGTATATGTCTGCTGCACATCTATTTGTGTGTGTGTGTGTGTGTGTGTGTGTGTGTGTGTGTGTGTGTGTGTGTGTGTGTGTGTGTTTAGTTTTACATATTTTCACATGGTGTGTTTTTAGACGATTGTGATATTTGTAAATGATATACATCAAGATGACATTGATGTTATCATACAAATGAAAACATAATTGAAAATAAAGCGTAAATCAGTGAACATGAACAACATAAACAATGTTTGCTTCAAAAATACTGAAATTTAAGTCTAATGGGACAATTAAATAGTACATGAAATGTCAAATGTTTTTCCACACATATGCATTTTGCAGTATCAACATATGTACATTTTAATGAATTATCTTTAAGTCTAAAACACAAACTGGAAATTTCCCTTGGAAAAGAGCTGTGCTGATTTACATTTTAACCCACACGAGCTTTGGTGTCGAAAAGATTATAGCATTCCTTCACAGACAAAGGAATATGAACGTTTTCACAATGAATTCTTTGTCCTGCACCTTCTCTAGCTACTCTGCCTGCCCATTCATTTCCATAAATACCACAATGTGATGGAACCCAAGTAAATTTTATACTGGAACCCTTTTGAATTAGAAAATGTATAAGATGATTAACTTCAATCACTAAGTCACATCTTTCTCTAGGCTTCATGGATTTCAGTGTAAATAAGACAGACTTAAAGAGTCAACACAAAAAAGTATTGGAATTATAACCATAGGAAGATTAACAATGTATCGCAGCATGAGAATAGCTACCAGTTCTGCGGTGAAAATAGAATGACCTGCACCGATACGAAACGATTTTTCTTTCTTTAGTCCAGGTATTACAAACCCAGCAGCCGCCACATTAGTGTCAATAAGAGAACCATCGGTATATGCCTTCAAATGGTTAGAATAATTTGAATGAACATGAGATCGAAAAGAAACAGCAAGTAGATGAGGGTTATCACTCTTTTTTAAATCGTCATTGGAAAAGTCAAAATCTGCTCTGTTTAGTTCCCATGGTGGAATTGGAGACGTAACTGAACGCTTACCGATATCTTTAGTTTTCAGATCGAATCTACTGTGAACATCTGAAGTATAAGTGGCTATTGTTGTCAAAGATTTTATGGCCCTTGCTCTTTTTGGAAATTGAAGATCTGATCCAAGTACACTTTCATTCACGTTGACATTTTCAACAGCACAGCTTCTTATAAGGTACTTAGCTGAAGACAGTTCTCAATACGCGTGCAAAGGTAGAACACCAACCTCCCCATACGTAGCAATAGTCGGAGTTTGGACAGGAACTCTCAAAGCTGATTTACATGCCTTAGAGTCAATACTTTGTAATTTCTTCATAACATATTTAGGAGCAGAAAAATAAACTTCTTGGCCGTAAGTCAACTTTGATCAAACCAAAGAAGTTGCAAGAAGAGTCAAGCTTCTTGTTTCTTTACCCAGTTTTGTCTGCTTATGCGTTTAAGTAAAATTAAGCTTTTTTGAGCTTTTGATAGACTAAAAAGCTTGTGTGTGTGTGTGTGTGTGTGTGTGTGTGTGTGTGTGTGTGTGTGTGTGTGTGTGTGTGTGTGTGTGTACGTGCGTGCGCGCGTGTGAATATGCGTGCGCGCGCGAGCGCAATCACATTCACAGATGTACTGTGTCAGAAGAAATAAATGTGCGTCTCTGACGTCCAGATGGATGCTGATGAAATCCAATCCTCCTCTAGAGAGCGCTTGCAGAAGCTGCAATCGCTTGATGTAAACTGAGAGGGGGAAGTGACACGACAGACAGACACATACACAAAGGAGTGCAGAGAGAGAGAGAGAGAGAGAGAGAGAGGGGGGAGATTGTGTCTCCTTCCTCCTCTCCCACCACCCATTCCTCTCTCTCTCTCTCTCTCTCTCTCTCTCTCTCTCTCTCTCTCTGTGTTATGTTGGGGAAAAAAAAGAAAAGAAACCTTTGTACGTCCATCCCATTTCCGGTAGTTCCGCACGTGCTGATTTGCATACCGCAGACGCATTGCATTTTCTTTTCCAGAAATAAGCTCAACCACGACTCCGACTTGCATTAGGCACACGTAAAAAAAAAGTAAATGGTCTGAACTTTTGCCTTCACTTTTAATATTCTTTTGTATCCAAGTTACTGATGTTATTTGCAGTATGGAAGGGGAAAAAAAACTGCATGTCTCCTCTCCCGTCCCGTCACTCCACCTCTGCTTACATTTCCCTTCCTCCCGAATAGGACTGTGACCGCAGCAGACGACAGGAAGCCAGTGCATTATGGGTAAATGTCACAGAGAGTTTGTGTCCCAAGGTTTGGGCGGCTTCCGGGAGGCAAGAGTTTTTGGGAAATGTAGGGAAAACATAGGACGAGAGCACAGAATGTTATGTTTAGCGTCCTTCGAAACAGGGGCTCAACGATAAAAACCAAGCAATAAAAGGTCTGTTTGATTAATTCGCTAGATTAATGTTGACATGATGCACTCAAACATAAACGATAACGTATGGACTGAGTGAAGTCAAACAGTCAAAGGATGACGAATACAGCCCTGCCGACCGCGGAGGCCCGGATCATGGTCACAAGCAAAAATTGAAACCAAACTGAACGCATCAAAATACCAACAGTGAAACTCTAAATTAAGTCCGGGGCTGAAACTCACGGACTGATCTCAAAGAAAACATATAACAATATGTGTATGAAGTCATGGATACATAGATAGATATATGAATAAATAAATGGACAAA
>CM031604.1:27629753-27637253 GCA_018398815.1 Conus ventricosus
CCATTCCTGCGAGACTCCAACAAAACCAACAGAGCCGACGTTTTCCCCTTTTCTGTCAGGCCATTCCAAAGGCTGACTCTCTGAGACAGATGGAATCCAAAGGAAGAAAAAGAAGAAAACCTGCTATATTAACGGATACCCCTGAGAAGAATTTGCTTGCTGAAGCAGTAAAGAAAAAGAAAGCGAGCCTGCTCAAACAGTTGTGAGTAAATCTGCCAACAAAAAGACCAGAAAGAAAACCAAACAGAACGCAACTTAAGACAAAGAACCTAATTGAACATCAGTGGATTCGGGGACGATGCGGTATTATGTCTTGTGTGCTGTGAACCTTACTCAAAACGTCGCCCAAATGAAAGATGGATCCAGTGTGTTTCTTGCCAGGACTGGTCCCTGAAGAGTGTACCCAAAACGAAAGGTGTACGTGTGCCACAATTGTGACTTAGACAGTGACTAGTATGCCACCGTTTCCTCTTCAGACTGTGCATTTCCATCAGCTATTTGCGAATTGTTGAACAGATGACATTGGTTCAGTATCTACCCTTTCAAGAATTTGCATGATTGAAAATGTTATAACCCACCCTGCATGTTGTTACACCAAACTCCGCTGGGGGGTCAGTTGTGACAACGTGGGTGGCATGTCTTTAAGCTATCTTTTATCTTAAGTTCTGGATTTGGATTAAACCTTCAGCCATTTTTCAAAAGGAAATTATGTGTTTCATTTCATGTAAATTTGGTTGTACGTGCAACAGATTTTTTTTTAAAATAATTTGATTTAAAAATGTTATAACCCAACACCACAAACACACAAAACACACACACAACACCACACACACACACACACACACCCCGCACACACACACACACCCCACACACACACACACAACACACACACACACACCAACACAACACACACACACACTACAGAGCAGCAGCTTCAAAAGTAGAGAATATCTAACACGCCAGGGCTGGAATTTATCCAAAGTGTTCTGCATAATTGGGCTTGAATTTCGTATCTGGAAAAATCAATCAACTTTTAAAATATCAGGAGAACAAAATACGCCATCAAAAAGAAATAGGAATCTGAATGCATAGACTTACGGAAACAGCAGAAAAGAAGCACTTCGAGACTATACACTTACAAGAAAATTACTCAAGACCACCGACTAGAACCATACACAGTAAACGTTCAATACCTCGAACAGAGACGTGATCTCGGTAGACTTCGCGTCAGAGCTCATGACCTACAAATAGAAATGGGCACACACAGACAGAACACTACAAGAGAAGACAGGAAAGATGTAGCATGTGGTGTGGTCGAAGATGAAACGCATTTTCTGGACAGCTGCTGTAGATACAAAGTGCTGCGACTGAAGCTGATAGAACAGCTATCAAAAGACATGCCACACCCAAACCTGCAAAACCTACGCTTAAGTGAAATACTAGGCTGTGACGACTAACAAACTCATATTACAAAATATGTTCATGATTGCATGAATGTGAAAAGACAATAATGGCTCCCTATATGGGTCTACATGAATTATATCCATTAATGATGATTTCGCATAACACTATGCTGTGTCTTCAGAGCCTCAAGGGCTCTCGTGACAATTAAAGTCTGAGCGCGAGTCTGAGAGTCTGAGTCCCAGTCACACACACACACACACACACACACACACACACACACACACACACACACACACACATCCTCTTTTCCACGCCAAGGACCCATGACTCTATCCTCACCACTTCCGTTCTTGTCAACGTCCGGTCCACTGGGATCCCTTCTGTCCGAGGTGAGGGCATGAAGCGGGCTGACCTCTCCCGGTCAATTCCTGAAGGATGAATCTGCAATTATCCTCGACTTGCGGGCTGGACATCAATACCACTTCAATTAGTCTGCAACCATCATTGTCGGTCTCCGCTCTTGTTACGTCTAGCAGCGCAGTTTTCTTCTTTCTCTTAGCTGAAGATAAGTGGTTTTGATTCTCGATGTCTGAGAGGCAAATCGTACTGGCTGCTGATGTCGCTTGAAAACGGATTCTGCGAAGTAAAATGAACATCGATGAGGCAAAGGCGCCGAACGAGAGACGGTGATTAGGTGGCTTATTTATTAAACCAGCAGGAAACCTGGCTCCCACTAGCAAAGTAAGGTTAAAAAAAAATAATTGAGGAACGTATACATAGGTGTTTTTTTTCACCATCCTATCACTTCGTCTGAGGACGAACCAAGAGGAAAGGCAAAACATTGAAGATGGTTTCATTTGAACGTTCCGGCAACATTTTAAACTCTCCCCTCTTCTCTGCATCCTGAAGGTTTTGCCTTCAAATCAAATATTAAAACATGTATTTGCTGGTGGCAGAAAGTAATGTTACTTAACTTGGAGAACAAAACAACGGGAATGACTTTTGGTGTGGACCACTGAACTAACGAATCTCAGTTTTGTGGACCGAAAGAGTGAGTAAATGACGGGAATTACATTTGGTTTGGACACACATGGTTAGACAATTACGGGAATGGGTGTGGTGCGCAAACAGACGGGCTTGGAATCCAAAGGAAATATGATTTGGTGTGGACATGGACAATTAGAAAATAACTACTATAAGTTTTGTTGTAGACATGGTGAGTTAGGTGCGGCGGGGGGGGGGGGGGGGGGGGGTAGGGGTGGTGGAAATCAGTGTGAAAATGGACTGCTGCAATATCTCCTGACACCAAGCGTTATTTAGACGCCTTCCCAATCGAAAGACTGTTCTTGGCAACATCCACCACAAATGAACAGTAAGGCAATCAATCTTGGAAAGAAAAAAAAATCCCACTTAAGTCAGTGCCATGCATGTCTTGAGTCTTTCATGAAAAGCGGACCAACAGTGTGGGTCAAGGACGGTATGAACCTCGGGGAGGAGGGGTGAGAAATAGGGGATGGTGAGGGGTGGGAAGGCAAGTTTGACACCCAGGCATTGACCCAATCAGACACGGTCACTGTGCTGAGGACAAATTGGATTTACAGCACACGCTACTCGACACCATAATTGTGTGTGTGTGTGTGTGTGTGTGTGTGTGTGTGTGTGTGTGTGTGTGTGTGTGCGTGCGTGTGTGTGTGTGCTCTCTCTCTCTCTCTCTCTCCTCTTCTCTCTCTCTCTCTCTCTCTCTCTCTCTCTCTCTCTCTCTGTATGTGTGTTGTTGCTGTTGTTGTTAGTCTGTGCTCTAAGGATTCACTGTAACAACATATCACTATGGCCACCCGATTCTGTCAGGCTGAGAAGAAATCCTAGGTTATGAAGTGATCACACTCACTTACAGGTGTGATCACACTCACTTACAGGTGTAAGAGCGTTCTAGGTATCCTAAATGCTTTTAAGTCAGTCAATCTGTGAGAAACAGTATTGCACTTGGGTTTGTTCTGTAACAGCGAGGGATCATAGTACTTCTCAAGCGTTTCATTCCGTTCCGTATCGCGCGCGCGCGTGCACACACACACACACACACACACACACACACACACACACACACACTCATGTACAGTCATACACATTACACGCACACACGTGCGCATGCGCGCTCAGCTGGACAGAGGGGTGTGAGAAAGAGAGAGATAGGAAGGGGGGGCAGAGAGAGAGAGAGAGAGAGAGAGAGAGAGAGAGACAGAGAGACAGAGACAGAGACAAATAGACTCAGAGAGATGCACGGCTGCGCCAAGGATATCCACGTTTGAAAAATATCTGCCAAGGGAAATAATTGCTGGTAACTTTTGGTGCTGTCTGCAGGAGTTACTCTCCGTATATAAGATTCGAATATGATTCAAATCAGCACTCCCATCACACACACACACACACACAACACTACCCAAATTTTCACGTGACCATCCTTGGGCAACATTTTGTCCGTCTTCCAGGTTAGATAAACATAAGTTTTGTAGGCTGTTTTTTTCCCCCCTGAGCCATGCGCTCAGACACGCAGCCAAACAAACGGACATGGGCAACCTTCATAACCTTGATGCAGGTTAAAAAACGTCTGGTGCATCTAATGCGTGGAGAGTAATATTGAAACTACAGTGGTAAATAGGATGTTTTATGTCCATTCCGTGTGAACCTCGTTTTACCGTGACTTTAAGCATTAGTTTATATAAAAAGAACAGCTAACAATGATACTGCACGTACCCAGAGAAAGAGCTAAAGTGCTGATGTAGACGATAAACTTTGCTGGGAAAAAACAGTCTTCACTGACAATGACCAAATCCAAATGGAGCAGAAACTTTTGGAGAAGAGTATGTGACTGATTGAAACGGATTTACGTTCTGTATCATTCCCAAAATGAAGTCTGGGGCTTTTGTGTTGGTCCGGCATGGAAAGTCGTTTTGATGAATCAGCTTCTTGACGGGTGACCACATTCCGAGCAGGCGAGTGAAGAGTGAATCAGTCAGAGAGTCTTTTCAGTTTACTGATGAATTCGGTTTTTTTTTTTCCTGTCTCCGTCAGTCTGTCAGTTCCTCTTCCTTTCTCATTTCTCTCCATGCCGTTGTCTGTCTGTCTTTCTGCCTCTCCTTCTCGGTTTCTCTCTCCGTGTCACTGTCCCTCTCTCTCTCTCTCTCTGTCTACCTACTTACCTGTCTACCTATCCGTCTGTCCATCTGTCTGTCTGAACACAACACACATACCTGCGGATTAAGAAAAAAAAAATGGACACAGAAAGAGACTTCACTGCTGTAACGTCATTTATCTCAATAAATTGGCGAAGTTCACCAAATTTTTGTCGCAAGTGTGTCAGTGAAAGCATAAATTTCAAAACCACGTACCAAAAGGAAACGCAACTACCGACCAGTTTATCATCTGAACAGCTGAATGATGCATTAACCAGTCCTACATTATCTAAAGTCTTGGCAACGTTTTGGAAAAATCGGTGTTTAGAGAGAAAGATGCTGAACAATTAAGTAGTGGGAGAAAACAAGTGCAGGCAAACAATTCTTCAGTCATTGTATTAATGACTTGGCAAAGATTTGAAAGAAGAAAAAAAAAAAAAGGAAGAAAATTGGGAGAATATATTATAAATATGAGAAACCCTTCACTAGCTGCCTGAGTGAACCATCGTACTCCTCTTCGAAGGCAGATGTATTTGTATTGCCTGCTCCTAGGCCTTTCGTCCGCTGGATCGGACTCATCAGGGAGACACGGCTGATTGTGTCTGTGCTCTTTGGTGTCAAATAGAGACACACCACAGTCCATAATTCTGTGGTGTTCTCACCACCAAGGACTCAAAAACGAATCCAACAGCACCCCCAAAGCAGTCAGCGAAGGGTAGTAAATGGAACAAAACGAAAGTGTGGAGAGGAAAAAAGTTGCTGAAAAACTGAAAGCATTATGCAAACAGTATAAAATGTAAGGGACAATCTTTGAGCCTATGCTTGAGGATCCATTCAAGGATGCAAGGGAGATCAAAAGATATGGAACAGTCTGAGTGGTCAGATCTGCTGTTCAATAACCCAAGCATTGTGAGTGGCTAAGAATTGTACAGAACAACCTTTACTTGGATCTCCTAAGAGATGCAATCTCCCACTGATTGACCAAACATTATAATGCTGAACAATTAAGTAGTGGGAGAAAACAAGTGCAGGCAAACAATTCTTCAGTCATTGTAGTAATGACTTGGCAAAGATTTGAAAGAAGAAAAAAAAAAGAGAGAAAGATGTACGAATTAGTTCTTTTAGTGTGGACAGCCTGCTAACCAAGTGTGTCCAGGGACTCACGGCTTTATATAATGCAAAGGGAGACAACATTTTGAGACGGTTATTTTTCTTTACGGCTGGTCTTTTGTAATCTAAGATTCGTTTACCTTGTGAACCGAAAATCTACTGCACATGGTCAAAAGAATTGACAGCTCAACTCAGTCACTCTCCATCTCGCACAGTGTTTCTGTCTCTGTCTCTGTCCGTGTCTCTGTCTCTGTCTCAGTGTTGCTGTCACTGTAATACCCACAACCTATCATTAGTAATCGGTTTATCCCCTCCACTCTGTCCTCCACACCCTTCCCTCTATGATATTATCATCTGAGCCACACAGCCAATCAAAGCCAATCAAAAGCGTCACGTGCCTTGTGATCTGAGCTGTGTCGTGGCTGTTCTTGGAATTTGTCTTGGTCTTTGCCGCGAAATTCCGAGAACCACTGTTCTGTGCCTTGCTCATCAAAATGGAAGTAAAAGAATCGTTCTTACGACTGATGCGTGCTTTCTTCTTTTTTTCCTTCTTTTTCTGTTCATGGGAAGGGATGTGGTTATTATTTCCTGACCAGGTATTGTATTGGCATACTTTCAGCTGAGGATCTTGGGAGTGAAAACACGAGAGAGAGAGAGAGAGAGAGAGAGAGAGAGAGAGAGAGAGAGAGAGAGAGGAAGTGTCGACACTGACATTTGATTATCAGCTGAACAGCCTTGTGACGTGGTGGTCGGTGGGGGGGGGGGGGGGGGGGGGAGGGGGGGGAGTAAGATTAATTTGCTTTCAGTAACCAATGCACAGAATTCCTGAGACAGAGAGAGAATGAATGAATGATGGTTTAGAGAGGAGGGAGGGCAGGAGGGAGAGAAGGCGGGAGAGAAAGGGAGAAAGAAAGACAGAGAGACACAGAGACAGACAGACAGACAGACAGACAGAACAGTCAGACAGATACACAGACAGACAGACAGACGGCGACGCGAAGACAGAGAGGGAATGAATATAGTAGTGAAGAAGTGACACACTGACAAAGACGAAAGAAGCCGGAATTCATCTGTAAGCTGAAAAGACTTTTTCTGACTTTGTCACTCTTCACTCTCCCGCTCGAAATGTCTGCTCCTGTCAAGAAGCTGATTCATCAAAACTACTTTCAATGCCGAATGGCGGACCAGCAGTACAGCCATCAGACTTCTTTTGAGAATGGGTTAAAAACGCAAATCCGTTTCACCCAGTCAAATTCTCTTCGCCGCCAGTTTTACCTCCATGTGCACTGGGTCGTTGTCAATGATGACTGACTTCCCCACCAAAGTTTAATGGCCGCATCAACATAGCTCCGTCTCTCTTCGTTACGTTTTTTTTTTTTTAACACTCTAGCAACAGCCTTCTTCTAGATAACATTTCATTTTCTATATCAACCAAAGCTTAGATTCGTAGTCAAACTAAGAACACTCGAAACGCTGACATAAAAATGTCTATTTACAACTGTAGTTTCAGCGTTAATCACTAAGTACAAAATGTACATGATGTGTTTCTATTTGCGCCAAGGAGAATTAAGTTTGTCCTCGTCTCTTTGCTTGGTTGTTCGTCTGTCTGCGTGGTTTCGAAAACCAAAACCCTCTTCCAAACTGATGTCAAAGAAACTTAGACGAAATGTTGTCCAAGGACGGTGCCATTACATTTTGGGTGGGTGAGTGGTGCGTTACAGACTCGAATCCAACACTGGCTCCAGGATTGTTCAGCAAGAGTGACATGTACACGGGGAGTAACTCCTTCAGACAGCACCCACGGTTACCAAGAGTT
>CM031604.1:27642253-27654753 GCA_018398815.1 Conus ventricosus
TTTTTCTTTATTTACAGGTATGTGCGTTGTGTTCAGAACGACAGACAGACAGACAGATAGACAGGAGACAGACAGACAGAAACAGTGAGACACAATGAGAGACAGTGATGGAGAGACAGAACGACAGACAGACAACAGCACGGAGACGGAGAGAAATGAGAAAGAAAGAGGAACTGACAGACTGACGGAGACAGGAAAAAAACCGGAATTCATCAGTAAACTGAAAAGACTTTCTGACTGATTCACTCTTCACTCGCCTGCTCGGAATGTGGGCACCCGTCAAGAAGCTGATTCATCAAAACGACTTTCCGTGCTGGATGCCGGACCAACACAAAAGCCCCAGACTTCATCTTGGAGAATGATACAGAACGAAAATCCGTTTCAATCAGTCACAAACTCTTCTCCAAAACTTCTGCTGCATTTGGGCTTAGTTGCTGTCGATGGAGACCGACTTTCCCGCCAAAATTTAACCTCCACATCAACACACGTCCGTCTCTCTCCACTGTTTCCCTCAACACGTGCAATAACTTTCTTTAGTTGTTTTTTTTTTTTTTTAACTCTCATCAGTTTTTGAGATTTTTGCGTTTTGCATGACGGATGTTGTTTTCTTCGTAACATTCTGTGCAAAATTTCTCAAATAATATTCTTGTGATGAATATGTCCATTTCGGGTTTTGTAGGCGATATATTGCTTCAGAAAACAAAAATGTTGATTTAAATATCATGATTCCGGAAAGAAAACCCTCGATCACGGGTGATCGAAATTCAAGGGAAAGAACTGAATAAACCAATGCTTAAATTCACAGTTAAACGAAGTACACACTGAATGGACATATGTCTGCTATTGTAGTTTCCAATTTACTATGTAAACACTAAATGTACAACAAGACTGTTTTTAACCTGTACCAAGGATATCAAGTTTGCCCATGTCTGTTTGTTTGGCTGATATCAAGTTTGCCCATGTCTGTGTGTTTGGCTGATATCAAGTTTGTCCATGTCTGTGTGTTTGGCTGATATCAAGTTTGTCCATGTCTGTGTGTTTGGCTGATATCAAGTTTGTCCATGTCTGTGTGTTTGGCTGATATCAAGTTTGTCCATGTCTGTGTGTTTGGCTGATATCAAGTTTGTCCATGTCTGTGTGTTTGCTGATATCAAGTTTGTCCATGTCTGTGTGTTTGGCTGATATCAAGTTTGTCCATGTCTGTGTGTTTGGCTGATATCAAGTTTGCCCATGTCTGTGTGTTTGGCTGATATCAACTCAGTTCAGTTCAGTTCAGTGGTTTATTTAATGTCTTTTCATCGCCAGATGATATTAGACACTTAAAAAAAAAAAAAAAAAAAGACAAATAAAAAACACCCTCCACACTTAACATATCATCCACATTAGTACTTTCAAACCCACATCTGATATATGCATATTGACATGAGTGTAATAAATACCCTAGCGGTACACAAAGTTGTTGATCTTTATAAAAAATTTGCAACCTGTGACTGCGAAAAAACCATGGCAATTTCAGCAACATATGAACCATATATAAGACAGTATTGACATTTCAATGTTATTCATCTGAATACCTTTCTCCTCATAGAGTGGGGTCAACACTGAGCATTCAAACAAAAGAGATGTGCAGAAATGTTTTCTCTGCATACACAAGAAATACCATGAAATATTTAGTGTTCCAAGCATTCAACCTTAATTTATGAATTAATCTAACAATGTGCCTTGGGCACAACGGTAAAAGTAGCCATTTTTTGACTAGAATTCTGCTTATGCATACATTTTTCCATAATTTGGATTAATTCACAAGAGGATAGATCTAAGGGATTGTTTAGTAAATTTTCCGTCTTTCTGTTTGCTCCTTCTTTTGCAAGACTGTCTGCTATTTCATTCCACTTTATACCACAGTGAGATGGGACCCAACAAAAATCAATTCTTATGCCTTGTGTAATGAAACAATGCAGGAAAATGTTTTATTTCAAAAAGCAAATTCTTTTCTAGCTTTGCAGTCCCAACGCTCTAATGACTGTAAAAACTGATTTGGAATCAACACAAAGTAAAATTTGATAGAAAGCAATTGATGTATCAATATATGTAAGTCAAAGCCTTCAGTATTGCATATAATTCTGAGGTATAGATTGAAAACCCCTTTCCTACATAATATGATTTCCTGACATTTAAGGTTGGTATTATAAAGCCTGAACCACTGTCAGAGGATTCCATTACCGACCCATCTGTAAACACTTTTAGATGATTTGGATAGCTGTTTTCTAGATGTTCACGAACTTCAGTTGTTAAATATTTACATTATCACTTTTCTTTACCAAAGTGTATTTGTAATCAAAAGAAGCATTTAGGTGCTCCCAAGGAGGCATTGGAGGTACTGCAGGAAATTCTGGTATAGCAGTAATATCAATATTACAATGTGACATAAAGTCAGATGTGTAGTTTCTAATTGGTTGAATGTAAGATATGTTTTTAGACCTCCTAGGAAAATCTTTACTGGAATCAATCAGTATTTCTTCAGTAACTGAATTTTCAACAGAAAGACTTCTGACAATATATTTGGATACATCTAATATTCGCTTCTCATTAGAGGTAATATATTTGTTTCTTTACAACATCTATATAGTGTTGTTGTGTTACTGGGACTCCCAGGGCTAATTTCATGGCCTTACTATCCAAGCTTTGCAATCTCTTTAAAAGATAATTAGGTGCAGAGAAATACACTTCCTGCCCATAAGTCAATTTCGATCGGACTAAAGAGATGTATAGATGTAAAAGGGTATGACAGTCCTGACCCCATGGTTGACAACATATAATTTTAAGAATGTTTAATCTTTTTCTTGTTTTATCAATTATTTTTCAATATGTGTTTTCCAGTTCAGCTTAGGAGTAAAAAATACCCCCAGGAACTTAAGTTTTTGTTTATATTCCAGAATCTGACCATCCAGCAAAGCGAGGGTAGAGTCTTTGGGTTCTCACCATTGTTAAACAACATAAGACATGTTTTTTCTCCAGATAGTTCTAATCTATTGTTCTTCATATATGAAGATAAGTTATCCAATTCCTTTTGGTACATCTTCTGTACAAAATTTATTGTTCTTTTATTAGAATGCTTCCTTAATGTACAATTAATCCACATAGCAATATCATCTGCATATTGTACTACATGCATTGCTTTTGACATAGATTTGGGAAGATCATGGATTAGGATTGTGAACAACATGGGAGCAATAACTGATCCCTGAGGAATACCCATGTCTACATTCCTAAAGGATGAATAAGTTACTCCAATCCGCGTACATATGCTTCTTCTGTTAGGAAGCTTTAATGTAATCAAACATTCTCCCATAAACGCCAACATTTTTAATTTGTACAATAGCCTTGCGTGCCAAAATACGCAGTCATAGGCTTTTTTAACGTCAAAAAATGTAGCCAAAGTACTTTTTCTACGGAGGATTGCTTTTTAATGTGACTGGTCAGTTTTACTAAATGGTCTGTGGTACAACGACCTTTTCGAAAGCCCGCTTGCTGAACAGGAATCACACCACCTTTTTCACAGAAATATAACAATCGTTTTTGAATAATTTTTTCTAAAAGTTTACCAACATGAGATGTTAGAGCTATGGGTCTGTAACTATGCACAGATGTCCTCGGTTTACCATCCTTGAGTACTGGGACTACTACTGAACTTTTCCAGATTCTTGGAATAGTGCCATTAATCCAACATTTTTGGAATAATGAATGCAGTAGTACTTTCCACGAAGAAGGTAAGTGTCTGATAAGTTGATAGGACACGCCATCAAGGCCAACAGCTGAATCATGTGAAGGGATAGAATCTAGTGCTTCTGATAGTTCTGATAACAGTAAAGGCGAGTTTAGAAAATGTTCGTTTTCTTGTGGAGGAGCCATGTATTCGTCTTTTTGTTCCTCATTGTTTCTGTGACGACTGTTTTCTGGCTGAAGATTTTTAGATTGACTACAAGCTGAAAATAAATCTGAAAAAGCTTCAGCTTTATCCAAAGCAGTGGGAAATCGGTTTTTAACTTTACTGGGTATGACTGAGTTTTATAGCAATTTTTCATTTCTTTTACTTTTTTCCAAACTTTAAATAAATCTTTTGATTCTGATACCTCAGCTTCACAAAACTCAACCCAATACTTCTTTTTTGCTTGAGCAATAACTTTAGTACATTTATTCTTTCTTGTTTCATGATTATAAAGTTTTCATCTGACTTATTTCTTATCCATGTTTTGTAGCTTTTTCGCTTTGACTGTACAGCGAGTCTGCATTCTTCTGTCCACCATACGTTGCCTACATATTTTCCAATCTTTTTGTATTTATATTTTGGGATAGTATTTTCAGCTGCTAGTAATACTACTTTTGAGAAATTTGCATAAAAAGTATCTAGATCGTCATTCTCAATTGGTGATATATTTTGCGACACAAGAAAAGTTTGAAAGGCTTCCCAGTTGGCCAGTTTATAGTTAAATTTTGGAATTTTGCATTCAGAGACAGACGGTTCATCAAGTATGTTTTCATTAAAAAGTATTGCAATGGGAAGATGATCACTCCCTAAACAATCTTCTATTGTGGACCAGCTATAGTTTACTGCTATGTTTGGGGAAACAAGTGATAGATCTATTGCACTCGACTTGTGAGTAACTACATCAGGAATTCTCGTAATTCTACCGTCGTTTAACAAAATTAGATTCGAATCAACAATATTTTCAACAAATCTATTAGATGTCACTTTACTACAACTTGTATCCCAAAAGGGCGCATGAGCATTAAAGTCGCCCATGACAATCCACTTCCTCTTTGTAAAATCAGTTTTGTTTTAACCAATCTGTGTCACCCCCTTCAGGACCATTAGGATAGTACACAGACAGAACATTATAAACTGATTCCTTATTTACTTTGATGGCAGCACCTGTGGCAAACACATCTTGTTTATCTATAGGCACTGGTAGTGGGCTTATATTTGTAAACTCAAGGTCAAGTCTAATATAGATAGCTGTTTGCACCTTTTTATTTACCCCATTGATGCTGCAAAGAGGAGGATAGTAATAGTTCTTAAGTTTGGGAAGCTTTTTCTTTTCCACGTTCAATGATTGGAGCGCTAACACGCAATAGTTTTTCTCCAAAACATGACTCTCAAAAGATAACAGGTTAGTGGAAATAGATCTCGCGTTCCACTGAAACACTGTAAAATGGTTATTTGGATCTAACTCCATAGTAGACTGTATTTACAGGCATAACTGTAGTTATGCAGATTATTATCGTTCCTGGTATATTTAAACACATTTATTGTCATGCACGCATATTTAATCATAAATGTCATTGGTAAATCCGTGCGGAAGTAGGTGGGTGGTAATAACCAGGAATGTCAGGCAAATTGTTGCTGTTAACCTTAAGAAATTGGAATAATAAAACATAAACATTTTTAGTCATCAAATACTGATTTAAATACGAAGTATATCTAACAATAGAACCACAGTTCCATTGCAAAATGTTGTTTAGATATTTGAACATTTTCATGAAAATCTAACTAAACAAAGGTCTGTTTCAAAAGTTTTAAACATCAAAAGTAAATCAAACATTAATTATGGAAGATGGAAGGGGGGAGAGGGGAACACAGAGTCCAGCCGGTGATGACAGCACAGTCAGTAGAACCATGGGGGCGGGAAAGGCGGGAGGTAGAACCCTGGGCTGTGATGGTGAAGAGAGGGGCTGATCTCCTCCGTGGCTTCTCCCAGAACAGGCGGTGCAGATGCCTCCCAAGGGTACTGGCCAGCACGCTCGCTCCTCTGGCTGTTGGATGGATCTCATCTGCAGTCAGGTGCCTGTAGTCTGTAGCATGCAGATTGTGGTAGCTTACAAAACTGATGTTTTTCTCAGACAAGAGTCTGGATTTTGTCAAGGCATTAAATAATTCTCTCTTTGTGTCAAGGGCTTCATTTCTCACTGGCGCAGCCTGACTCACTACTATTTTTGCTGTTGGAAATGATTCTCTGACCGTTTTAATGCCCTTTTCCATGTTGATGCTGCATTTTGTTGGTTCTTTTGATCTGACATCTTTTATTCCAGCGTGGAGAACAATGCAGTCCGGTTCTGGAAACAGATTTTCTTTGACGTCTTTAAGAACTGTGCTGCATTGCTCGATGGCATGGAGCTTCCTTGTCGCCACCTGCAAACCGTAGGATCGTCCCAGTCGCTTCCGTCCACTTGTTCATGACAGAATCATGTAGAATAAGAACTCGTGGTAAATCTTTAGAAGCCTGGGTCTTCTTGTGATCCCTTGTTTTTAAAGTTGCGTCATGATGTTGAATGACGTCATTCTTTGAAACATTTTTTCTTTTTTAACAGGGCTGGGTTTTTCTTTATGTACCTTTACGCATTCGGCGTAGGTTGAATATTTTGCCGTCGGTGAACAGATGGTAGCATCACCGTGGCCGCCGGCATCAGTCTGGCATCCAGAACTCGTGGTGGAAGGTGAGTTCTTTCTTTGATGCCGGGCCCGTTGCTAGTTTTCCTCTCGCCGTGCAGATCTTTTCGTCTCCGTCAGGTGATTTTCCAGACTGGCTACCGTGGCACTAAGGTTCTGAATGATTTGTTTTAGATTATTTATTTCTGTTAGGCCCTAGTGCCCCCTGACAACAGCAGCCAGCATGAGATGTTGACATTTTCTTTAGGCCCATTTCTTTATCAATGGTACCGACAGACGACGGTTTATCATAAGCTGTTCGATTGACATCAGCAAGGCAGTTAGCTCGATCTTCTGAAGGCTCGACTGACGGGTTTTCCGATATGGTTGATTGTGCATTCTTTTTACCTACCACTGTAGGTTTCCCACTTGACTTTGCACTCTTCGATCTCGTCATTTTGGTGTTTTCCTTGCCACCGTTAACACTTCCTGGTGGTCTCGTCGCCATCTTGATGACGTGTCCGGCTGATATCAAGTTTGTCCATGTCTGTGTGTTTGGCTGATATCACGTTTGTCTATGTCTGTGTGTTTGGCTGATATCAAGTTTGTCCATGTCTGTGTGTTTGGCTGATATCAAGTTTGCCCATGTCTGTTTAATTGGCTGATTATAAAATAAAACTACAAAGCTGATTTCTATCAAACTTGGACCACAGATGAAATGTTGCAAAGGACGGTCCCGTTAAATTTCGGTTTGGGTGTGTTGTGTAATGCGGACTCAAATCAAACACTGGATCCAGCATCGCTCAGCAACACACACACACACACACACACACACACACACACACACACACACACACACACACACACACACACACACACACATATTATACAGATAGATAGATAGATATTGATACTGATATCCTTGGAGTGGAGGGTTTATTATTTTCAACATATTTTCCTTATTTTTGTTCTCATTTTCTTTTTTTTCCCCGTTCCTTTACCCCCCTCCACCCCTTTTTTGTCAAAAAAAATCTTTGCCAAGTCATTAATGTAATGACGGAGGAATTGCTCGTCTGCACTTGTTTCTCCCAGCACTAAATTTTTCAACATAATTTATATACATATATCTATATGTACACCACACACACACACACACACACACACACACACACACACCACACACACACACACATTGTTGCTGTCTAAGCTGTCTCAGCTGTCCCGTCAACTGATTTTTCTGCCACGCTGTTCATTCCAGGGCCCTCATGCACAGCCGTCGCCAAACTTCTCATGTCACAGCCCTTCCAGCAGCACTTCACAGAGAGACTTATCAACGTAGGGTCGCTGTGGAGGGAACCCACCAAAGGAGACACTCCACTGCCATTAGTATTTGGTCAAAACCCACTACGTTAACGCAGAAGAGACGGCACGGTTAACTATCAATACCGCTGGAAAGTCATTATGGGTTAACGTACGTATGTTTTGCCTTCGTCCTGTGCCTCCAATCCACTTCTCTGCTTTTTCCTGTTTTATGTCTGGCAATACAACTGTGAACAGATGAGAAACCTTGCTTCGTTCATCACCCGAGATTCGTCGACTCCAGGAGCTAAGCAAACAGGTGGTTGAATTAGTGGGATCAATGTAGAAGGGGGGGGGGGGGGTGCATAAGAAGCCTGCCATGGAAGCAAGGTAGACGAATCAAGAGAGAGGAGAGGGGGGGGGGGGGGGGGCGGGGGGGGGGGGGGGGGATCCAGTGTCAGGAGCAGGAGTGCTGTTGTATTGGTGGATGGGAGAGGGGAAACAAAATTTCTGACATGAAAAAAGATCAAAGAAGACCATCTAGAACGGCTGCCTTTAAGGTCAGGCCTCTGGGAAATGAACCCACAACACTGGGAATGCTAACAAGACATTCAGTCAAAGGAGCAACGAAGATGCTTCTTACGGAGACATTTTTCGTCATTCAATTTAATAAAACACTCTGTGTGTGTGTGTGTGCGTGCGTGCGTGCGTGCGTGCGTGCGTGCGTGCGTGCGTGCGTGCTGTGCGTTGCGTGCGTGCGTGCGTGCGCGCGCGCGCGGTGCGCGCGCGCGCGTGTGTGGTGTGTGTGTGTGTGTGTGTGTGTGTGCGTGTGCGTTTGTGTCTGCGTGTGAGCGCGCGCAGGCGTATCTATGTGTGCGTGCGCATGTGTATGTAAAGAGAAGAGAGACAGACAGACAGCGACACAAAGAGACAGAGAGAAAGTTAGAGAGGTGGGGTGGGTTGGCGTTTCTTTTCTTCGGCAGAGAAAAGGTTCACATCTGCATAGGAGCCACTTTCCTAATCAGCTAACATCTTCACCGAACCTTGTCATTGAAGACGTTTTGCCTCTGCCATTCTGTAATATCCGAAGATGCAAGATTTAAAATAAAAAAGCATATTTCTGATGCATCAGCAAATTGTCGCATAATCTGATTTTAGGAGCACAGATTTCCACAATCTCTCTGGCCTCCACCCATCTCCTCCCTCTTCTCTCCCTAGCCCGACTCCTGAATTAAAGCCAGCTTATTCAAGAAATGAAAATCATATATTATCTGGATTCCAGAAAGATCTCTGTTTGATTAACTACATTTTTTGTTTGTTTGTTTGTTTGTTTTATCTTCACAAGAAACGTTTTTGATTTTTGTTTTGTTTGTTTGTTTAAAATGTTAATGTCACTCTATTCAGTTTTCACTGATATTATGTTTCACTACTTTATCACTTTAGAATATTTATTGACCGACTTTGTCAACTAAAGGAAAGCCATGTCTAAAACGTTTCTGGTCTCTTATCCAAAAATCGAACCTTAAATCACGAAGACCCACCGTACGGGGAAATGGTTTCCCCGCTGCATTATATGGAGCTCTGACTCCCCGAGCACACTGTATCAGCATACACACACACACACACACACACACACACACACACACACACACACACACACCACACACACACACACACACACCAGATATGTAGCAAATTTCTAAAACGTTGCCAAGTCTTTTGATAATGCAAGACTGACTAAAAAACTATTTTTCGTTGTAAGTTTAAAAACTGATCAACAGTTGATGATCGCAATTCCTTTTGGTACGTCTGGGCGTGGATTTAAAATTCATGCTTTCACTAACACAGCTGCGTTTGAAATTCGTTGAATCTGATGAACTCACTGCAATAAATTGTGGAGAGTGAATTTACTTTCTGTGTCAACTTCTTATCTCCAGGCATGTGTAGTGCATGATTTTCTTCTCAGTGTACCACCAGAAGTCTAGAAAATACACATGATCTTATGTTTCTTCAAACGTAATAGATGGCCTCAAGGAACCATCAAACAGGAATATGCTGGAAATCAGCAATTCCAGTCGTTTTCTTCTCAGTGACTCTATAAGATGATTCTCAGTAGCCCCTACACGATTGCATCACTCAACAGGTTGGAATGAAACAAAACTTTAAAATACGTATTTGAACTAGGTTAATAATTTTCAAAACAAATTACCCAACCTGTATTCTAACTTGACAAGTCAGAAGAACGGTTTACCTAAAGCTTTCTTTCATTGAGCTAAAATTAAAGATTAAAAGAACTGTTATATGGGACCTTTCGATAATTTTTGAATGTGTTTTAGTATTACCGTTCTGCATAGTACTTAGACAACCTATTGGTTGCATAGGATAGCAGATGTTTGCTGTAGAATCTGTGCATTGTTACTGCAGCTGGAAGATCGAATCAACAATAAGCTAATTACTGTTGCTAAAATGCAATGCACTGGCAGAGTCATGTGTGTGTGTGTGTGTGTGTGTGTGTGTGTGTGTGTGTGTGTGTGTGTGTGTGTGTGTGTGTGTGCGTGTGTGTGAGGGAGAGAGTAAGAAGAGCGGCCAACTGTGCTGCATAATGTCAATCTTAATAGTTTTCCCCATAACCCATACATACACTCTACAGAACCACATCTGTAATCACAAGGATTTCCCCAGCACACAGTGGTGCTATCATCCCAGATGGTCACACCATCATTAATCATCCACTGATAACGCCCGTTTCCCCCTTCCTCACCTCCAATGATGTGTACACGTTGTCCACCCACCAGTGATAGCCACTCAAAGCACCACGTATCTTGTTATCCTACACAGTCACGGCCATCTTATGAGACTGCTGGGTCCTTACCGCAGACCATTCTTCAAGCACTAACGATTATAGAGAAACCCTTCTCTTTGTTTTTCCGGTAGAACTGCAGGAAAAAACCGATGGTGTCGTCATTGATTCATGGCTCTTTCTTTTACTCTGATGCGACATGTTACTGGCATCTTTTCCACTACAGATCACAAAGGCGATGGGAGAGAGAAAGACGAAGACAAAATACAGATGCGTGCGTGGAGAGAGAGAGGAGAGAGAGAGAGAGATGAGAGAGAGAGAGAGAGAGAGAGGAGAGAGAGAGAAGACAGACAGACAGACAGACACAGACAGACAGAGACAGACAGACAGACAGACAGACAGACAGACAGACAAACAAACAGCAGACAGAGACAGACAAAGAAACAGACTGACAGACAGACTGACAGGCAGACAGAGAGAAGTCATTACGCGTCGCACCGGAAATGAAAGCTGGGTCGTAAAGCTGACACAGGAAGAAGAAAACAGGATGATCTGCCTGTCTCTCTCTCTCTGAGAACACACAAACACGCAAATACACGCATGCGCTCGCGCGCACACACATACACACACGCGCGCGCGCGCGCGCTCACGCCCACACATGCACAAACGCATGCGCGCGCGCACACACACACACACACACACACACACATACACACAAACACATGCATGAGCATCGGTGGCTTTGTACATATTTGCAGTCAGATAACTGCATGCACCACTATACACATACATATGCACATTCACTCTCTCTCTCTCTCTCTCTCTCTCTCTCTCTCTCTCTCTCTCTCTCTCTCTCTCTGTGTGTGTGTGTGTGTGTGTGTGTGTGTGTGTGTGTGTGTGTGGTGTGTGTGTGTATTTATATCCACCCCCACCTTTCTCCCTGTGTTCCTGTGTCATAAAAAACCCAAATCGGCACGTGGTAGCTTGATTCCTTCTGTGAGACGGGAAAGAAAAGCGTGAATCAATGAATCGAGGACAGTGCATTTCCCTTCGTCCCGATCCGGCAGGAAACGAAAAGAACGGTTCTCTGTAATCACGACTGGTTCCAGACTGTTCCGCGGCAAAAACCAAGCAGCCTCAGAGAGCGACCTTGATCTGCATGGATCATAAGTCACGTGACGCTTTGAGCTGCTGTCATTAGCTGAGTGGACCAGTCGATAACGTCATCAGGGATATGATAAGTAGATGACTGGTGATGGGGTGTTAGGGAGTTGGGAGAGCAGTATTGCTGAGCGCTCGGGAAGCGATGATGATATAGTGATTGTTCTTACAACTGTGGTTCTGTGGGTTAAAGTATAACACGGACGGAAACTGAAATATCTCAAGTGAACGCAACAGACCTCTCTCTCTCTCTCTCTCTCTCTCTCTCTCTCTCTCTCTCTCTCTCTCTCTCTCTCTCTCTCTCTCTCATTTTGCACACTTGTCACTGGAAGCAAATTAATCTTATTCTCCCCACCCAACCCTACTCCAACATTTCAAAAGGCCCGTTTAGCTAATCGCAAAATATCAGAGTCAAGAACGTCATAACTTCTGTCTGTCTGTCTGTCTGTCTGTCTGTCTGTCTGTCACTCACTCACTCACTCACTCACTCACTCACTCACTCACTCACTCACTCTCACTCTCTCTCTCTCTCTCTCTCTCTCTCTCTCTCTCTCTCTCTCTTACCCTTGCCCTTGCTCTCTTCTCTCCTTCTGGCTCTGCCTTCGCTTCCTTTTGCTCCCAAGATCCAGAGCTGAAAGGATGCTAATACAATGCCGGATCAGGAATGAAATACCTCACCCTTTTCTATGAAATAAGAACAAAAAAAAGCACTCATCGATAATGACAGCTACCATCTTCGTTTCATTTCCCTACACAAGGCATGCAATAGACCTCTCTCTCTCTCATACGCACATTCTCTCTCTCTCTCTCTCT
>CM031604.1:27659753-27664753 GCA_018398815.1 Conus ventricosus
TAAGAATGCGATCACGAATATTTCTCATTGAAAATAAAATTAATTAATTGAAATTAAAATTAATTTGTACACCGAGTTCTGAACAACAAACAAACAAACAAACAAAACACACACACACACACACACACACACACACACACACACACACACACACACACACACACACACACACACACACTTGAAGGGAGAGAGAGAGAGAGAGGGAGAGGGAAAGAGACAGACAGACAGACGGATAGACAAACAGACAGATAGACAGACAGACAGACAGACAGACAGACATAGACAGACAGAAAGACAGACAAACAGACAGGCAGAAATACAGACAGAGAGACGGACAACGACACAGAGACAGAGTACAATGATAGAAGGAAAAGGAACCGACACATTGCGGAGGAAAAAAACAAACAAAACAAAAACATGTACAGTACTGTGGCGACTTGATCGCTATTCACTCGCCTCCTCGAAATGTCGTTGGCACCTGTCACGAATGTGATTCATTAAAAAATAAAAAATAAAAAAATAAAAAAAACAGTCTATGCCGGACGCCGGACCAACACAAAAGGGCCAGTCTTCTTTTAGGGAAATGAAAAAGGCCGCAAATCCATTTCATTCATTCAAGTTCTCTTCGTCGATAGTTTCAGCTCCATTTGGATGAGGTTGCTCGTCAGTTAAGGCTGACTTCTCCACCAAAGTTAAAAGCCCACATCAACACAGTCCCATCTTTCTCCGCTATTGATTTACTCTCTTGCAGTAACTTTCTTTTAGCAGACAGCTTTTTTTTTAAAATATTAACCAAAGTTTAATACATGGGGACTATCAAATGCCTATTGATATTTTAGTTTCAATATTAGTCTCTATGTGATTTGTACAGTCTGACTTGTACCATTTCCCTATGTCTCTTTATTTGGTGCGTGCGTGCGTGCGTGCGTGCGTGCGTGTGTGTGTGTGTGTGTGTGTGTGTGCATGGTTTCGCAAAATCTGCCGAAAGTTTAGAACATAGACGAAAGGCTGCCGAAGTACGGGCCCATTAAAGTTTGAGGTGCGTTCATGGTGTCGTGCGGATTCAAATCAAACAGCAGATCCAAGATCGCTCAACAAGAATAAGTTGAATACGAGGAGTAAATCCTTTAGACCACACCAACTGTTACCAGGAATTATTTCCCTTGGCAAGTGTTTTCGTGTTGCAGAGGTCTGTGCTCTCCCGACGACCCCTTTGGTGGTTGTTTTTTGGTGTGTTTTTTTTCGGAACAATGGTAAAATGAAGTAAAAAGAACTACAATGATGTCGATGACACGCTCATCATTTCTACCGTTCGATTCTCTGGGTCTGGTCAGTACCATGACTGTCATGCACCTAGTTTCAGCATCCTCACGCACAGCCACGCCCGGGATTAACCTTGTCACAACCCTATCGACAGCAGCGCACAGTGATCGATCGATGTTGGATCGCTATGAAGACACGCACCAGAGGAGACACTGTACTGACCTTATGGACATGGCGCGATTAATTACCCATTCTGCTAAAAAAAAAAGTGCTGTTTTACCATTTTGTCCCTTTCTTCCTACCCCCCCCCCCCCTCCCCATCTCACCCCTAACCTGAAGCCTTCCTCTTTTTTGTTCTTTCTCTGACATCACAATCATGAACAGACGAAAAAAAATGGCTTTATTCACAAGGTTGAGACTCGTCACTCCAGATGCGTAGCACCAGGGACTGAATAAATAGGAGGAAAAAAAAAAGAGGAGAAGGGCACAGAAGGTGTAATAGTAAATGGTGGGGGGGGGGGGGGGGGGGGGGGGGGGGGGGGGGTAAGGGAAAAGGGACATGGCCTTGGAAGCAAGGCGAATCAGAAGGTAGGAGAGACAATAGTGTCCGGGGGATCAGAGGAAGAAAGTGCATTGTGTCAGTAGGTGGGCGGGGGAAGCAGAGGGGTGCTTTCGGTGTTAGGCAAATCGAACCCACAACTGTGGGCTTGCTTAAAGGACGTGCCCACCAAAGGAGCAATGGAGATGCCTCCTATGGAGACTATTTTTTCCGTGTGAGCAAGTGGTGAGTAAGTTAGTGAGTGAGTGAGTGTGTGTGTGTGTGTGTGTGTGTGTGTGTGTGTGTGTACGCGTGCACCATGTGCGAGCGTACGGGAATATATGTGCACGTGCGTGAGCGTACGGACGCACATATGCGTGTTTGTGTGTGTGTGGGGGGGTGGGGTTGTATATGTGTGCGCACGCGCGTGCGTGCGTGCGTGGGTGTGCATTAGAGAAAGAGGGGGGAGAGAGAGAAAGAGCACTTCCTTTCTTCAACACGTAAAAGTCCAATATCCACATCTGCATAGAAGCCATTTTCCTAATCAGCTGACACGTCTACCCAGCCCTATCACTAAAGATGTTTTGCATCTGCCATTACATACATCTGCCATTACATACATCTGCCATTACATACATCTGCCATTACATACATCTGCCATTACATACATCTGCCATTACATAATGTCGAGAAATGCAATATGAAGTAAAACTTTGACGCATCAGCAAACTGTTGCAAATACTGGGAGGGCCGATCACCCCTCCGTATCCCTCCCCTCCTTCCAAGTCCGTTTCCTGATAAACTCATTAAAGAAATGGAAACATGTTTCTGGATGCTCGAACAATCTTGATTAAATGCAAGTATTTAGTTAGTTTCATCTTTACAAAGAATGCGTTGTTTATTTCGTGTTTTGTTGATTTGTTTTGATGTTCAAAATGTTCATTCTATTCTGTTTCTGTTTATATAATGTTACGTTCGATTTATTTCTTTATAACTTTGTTCCATTAATCGACCGACTTCCTACGACTGAGGGAAAGCTATTTATAAACCGTTCCTCTCTTTTTATCCAAAGAGCCGAATCTTGATCAGATCTGTCATGAGGGGATATCACCGTCTCAAATGTTGTCTCCCTTTATATTATAGGAAGCTGCGTGTCCATAGGCACACTTTATTAGCAGGCTGTCCACTTATAAAAAAAAATATCTATACCTTTCTCTCTTGACACCAAATCTCCGAAACTGTGTCAAGTCTTTCGATAATGTAATACAGATTTATACATTATTCGGGTTTTTTTTTTCAGTTTATAAACTTGTCAACAGTCGATGACTATAATTTCTTTTGATGCGTCCAAGCGTGGTTTTAAAATCCGCGCTTTAGCTGATATTCTTGGTTTTGAAATTCAGAGAACCTGACCTGCTCACTAAGATAAGTGACACTTTAAGAGTGAACTCCTTTTCTGTGTCGATCTTTTTTTTTTATATCCCCAGGCATGCGTTTTGTGTTCATTACATCCCTCTATACTTTCAGAAGTATAGAAAATATGTAGGATCTTACGTTTCTATTAACTTATATATTTTACTCTTTATGAATGACCTCAAGGTTTATATCAAACAGAAATGTGTTGAAACTTAACACTTCCAGTCATTTACTTCGTAATGTCTGCATATGGTGATTGTCAGTAGCCCCTACAAAAACGTGTTAGTGAATACGCCTGCTGAAGATAAACAAAAAACGTCGAAAAACGTGATCAAACTACGCTTATAGTTTAAAAGAACGGCTACCAACGCGTGTTCTACTTAATAAGTCAGAAGAATTTTTACTAGACCTTAGAAGTTTTGTTGGCACACACTAGTAAGTTGAAAGAACAGTTCTTTAAAGTATGGAACCTTTCAACGATTCACGAACGTGTTTTAGTGTTAAGGGATCTGCGTGGTACAGAGAGGAGCTATTGGCTGGGTACAAAATCCTATGTTCGTTGTATAGTATATTCACTGCTATTGCATCACTACGGTAAAATACCATTAAACTGGTTTCTACTGGTATGAAAGAATGTGCATGTGCAGGCACATGCGTGTAACGATGAGAGTGGGACGAATGGCTATCTCTAAATCATTATGTCAGTTTTTCCAATTTTATTCATATTATACTTTAATCCTTATCACAAATACATCTGACTAGGATTTCCCGACCACACAGTGATACTATCTTCCCAACTGGTAACACCCATTATTAATCATCCACTGATAACCATCCCTCCCATCCCCCAAACTCAACCGACAATGTCAGCGTTTCGCTCACTCAGGCAATGATAGCCACTTCACGTTGCTTGTTATCCACACAGAGTTATGGCCATCGTATGAAACCGCTGGGTCTTTACCGCAGGCCATTCTTCAAGCGTTAACGATCATGGAGACTGTCCTCTTCGTTTTCTGGTGGACTGGGAGGGGAACAAATGCTGTCGTCATTAATTCATGGCTTTTTCCCCTCATCTAATGGAGGGGATCGAGCTATATTCTGCTCTGATGTGGCGTTATATTGGCATCCTGTCGACTTGATATCACAAAGGCGTTGGGAAAGAAGAAGATGAAGACAAGATACAGATGTGTGTGTGGAGAGAGAGAGAGAGAGAGAGAGAGAGAGAGAGAGAGAGAGAGAGAGAGAGAGAGAGGGGAGAAAGAAAGAGAGAGAGAGAAAGAGAGACAAACAGACAGACAGAGAGTCATCGCGCCTCTCACCAGAAATGGAAGCTGGGTCGTAAGGCTGACACAGGAAGACAATACCAAAATGATCCACGCACACACACACACACACACACACACACACACACACACACACACACACACACACACACGCACACACACATGTACATAAATATGTGCGTGCACACACAGTGCATTTGCAGTTACACACACACATGCATATATTCATTCTGTTGTGTGTGTGTGTGTGTGTGTGTGTGTGTGTGTGTGTGTGTGTGTGTGTGTGTGTGTGTTTACATCCATACCTATTTCTCCCTATGTCTCCTGTCACCTGTGTGAATAAAATACACAAACAGCCGCTGATAGCTTGATTCTTTCCATGAGATGGGACAGAAAAGCAAACGAACCAATGGCGTGTACATTTTCCTTCTTGCCAGTCCGGCAAGAAATAAACAGAAAGGTTCTCTGTGATCGCGAGCAATTCTAGAATATTCTGCAGC
>CM031604.1:27669753-27672253 GCA_018398815.1 Conus ventricosus
CTCGTGAATCTTTCATGAAATCTTCATTTTTTTTCTTCGTAGTTACTTAGTCACTTTAAATAAACTAACTAAATAACTAAGAAGGGAAAAAATGAAGATTTCATGAAAGATTCACGAGGTGCATGGCTTTGTTTTAGTTATAAAAAAAGAAACATTACACACTTTCTGTGCTCCTGATGTTGCCATGGACTTTTTTTCTTTTTTTTATGAGAAAGCATATGGATGCCAGGAGATACTGCAACAGTCCTTGTTCACTCTGATTTCCGTTTTTTCTTTTTAATCTTCCGTCTCCACGCCAGAACTCGTTCCTGTTACCTCCCGTCCATCTTTGTCTAAAGTACAACTTGTCATAGTTATTTTGTAACCGACCCGTTCCACACCTAAACTAATTTCTGTTATTTCGGTTGCCCTCTCTTTGCGTACGTAACGCCTTCTCGTAGTCTTCTGACCAGCTTTGTCTAAATCAAAACCTCTGTCAAGGGAGTGAAACCTCTTACAAAGGGCCTTAAGCGCTTAGAGGCAAAGAAAGCCATGAGTGGTAGAGAAATAGGTAATGGGCCGATTAGCAATACGTCCTCACCTAGTGCACACGGTGGAACTGTGTCAAGGAGGTCGAAGTGGTCAGGTGACAGATGGGTGACTTAGGTAGTAAGGACCCTCCCGAGTTCGAACCTTCCCGATAGCGAAAGTGTGTGTGTGTGTGGGGGGGGGGGGGGGGTGTTAACCACTAGGACCTCGGAGCATCGAGTAGGCGCCAAATACTCAGTCAGCTGAAGTTGCTTTGTAAACAGCCCTTGAAGAGCAGGAGTCCTGCGCTCGTTCAGATGGTATTGCCGTGGGGCACTCTGTTGATACTTTGTCAGGCTGGTTGAGCGCGTGTGGACGTTGTTGTCGTAGCTTTCTCTAGGATAATTACTGTGTATAGTGGGTCCCGGAGTCGGCGGGAATTTTGGATGCCCATTTGGTGCCAAGTGGCTGTTTGCTAAGCAATTAGGTAGGGATGTGTGTAAATGCTGATGTGTGGAAGAATGTAGCGAAAGGAGAATTCAATGTACTTGTGAACAAGGTGGTGGAGAAGCAACAGGGGCGAAGGCATGGCCCAAAGGGGAATCCTTTGTGTCCATCCCTATATAAACTGAGGGAGAAAAACGTGACAGGAGGAGGAGAAGAACACCACAAGGGAGAGAAGAAAAGAGGAGAGAGAGGAGAGAAGAGTGAGCAGGACAGAGTAGGGTTGAGAAACACGTGGTCTGGGAGACAGAAAAGACAGCAAGGTCTTAGGGTAAAAGACAAGCTGAAAAAGAAAAGACTGAGTTTGACACCCAGAGGTGGGTGAAAGAGATGGAGAAGATTTCTACGTCGAGTTCCAAGAGACGACCACGAAGACCCAGTCCTGAAACCTGGAGCAAGTCAACCAAGGGCGTCACCATCATCCAGTGCAGAAGAAAACTTAAATTGACTCGTTCAATAACTGTGGTGTGGTGTGAAAGTGGTTGTGTGTGTGTGGAAACCTTGCCAGGTAAGAAGCCATTTTATTATAACCCGGGATTAGGAAGTATTGATCTTTTACAAATTTATTATTCCATTTTGTGTGATTGGATTGTTTATGCGTAATCATAAGTAGCAAAGAAATTGTATTTCTTGTTCTCGGTCGTGTTAGGAAAGAAACGAATGCGTGACATCCCATTCCCAGAGAGAGGTGAATGTTTGGTGGATGCATGAGTGTGCATATGCATGTAAGAGTGCAGAGATAACCTTGGTGTGTTAAGCCTGACTAATAATACATCAACTTAGTGCACGTAAGCAATACCATCACGATTTCCCCGTCCTGGACAACCTCATTTCTGTTATATCCTAGCCATCAATGTCCATACCAAACCACATCCCTGTTATGTCTTTCTCTGAACCGAAGCTCGTTCCTTTTGCATCCAATCATCTTTATCAAAGCTAAAACATGTTCTTGTCATTTCTTAGCTACCTCAGTCTACTCTACTGAGCTTTGTTAGTTCAGTGGCACACAGCAGAACCTATTCCCTTTGTTTTACTCTCCTAATGAAGAAGTAGTATTTTTTGCCACAAACAGATATATCTTTTAAAATCTGATTTGACGACAGAGCATTAAAGATTCAGAAAAGAGGGGAGAGACGTAAACACTGCCTGAACGCTTAAATGAAATCATCTTTTACCCACTGGCTCTCCGTTCGGTCAGTCTTCAGATGACGTAATGAGATACACAAAGAAGAAACCTGGTGTTACGTTCCCAAGTTTTAGCTCTTGATATGCCGGTGGCAGTTAGCTTTTTTGTCAATAAAAACCTCTTTATCGCAGCCCCACGTTCAGTGCACCGTTCATTGCAATGCCCTAGCGATGTCGATTTTACGTCATAGAATTCTTTTTAAACTCAGCAGCGACGTCATCAGTCAGTGCCATTCGCCCCTTGGACGTCGAGGACTGAAGCAATCTGTCTTCAGCTAAGAAAAAAACACTGCGTTGTTAATGA
>CM031604.1:27684753-27696892 GCA_018398815.1 Conus ventricosus
AAATGTCAGACATCTTGCACTTAGCGCGAAACTCTTCATCTGTGTACTTGCGACCCTCACTGAACACCGACTGGAACTGCTTGTTGAGAGCCTCCGCCTTTGCGGTGGGATCCGTCACAAGCTTTCCATCAACTTTCAGGGGTGCGACGCCAGAGTTGGAGCTGCACTGGTGCTTGAGGAAGGTGTAGAATCGCTTGTTCGGGGGTGAACCTTCTGCCATCTCAGGGTCACCTGCGACTGACCTATGGACATATTCCCAGTACCAGCGTCTTATCATGCGCTGCTTCTGTCTTCTGAGTTGTTTATGTTTTTCTTCTAGTTGAGGAATACCTTGTTTTTTCTTTCTATTGTAGACTCTGACATGGCGCTTGGCAATCTTACGGATGTCAGCTGTGATCCATGGTTTACAGACCCTGGTACGCGCTGTTTTGTGGGGACATTGGTCTGGACTGTTGCGATGAGGGTGTCCTTGAACTTGGTCCAAAGATCCTCTGTGGTGAGGTTGTTTTCATCGCTCACCAGCGCCAAGTGCAGGTCCTTCATGTCCTTTCTCATCGCCTCCCAGTAGGCCTTATCGTAGAGGGGGATCTGCCTTGGAGACTGCTTGATACGTGGTGGGCGTAAGGAGAATTCACATAGGGATGTCATGATCCGACAAGCCAGGAATGTCTTCAACCCTAGGGATGAGATGCGGGCAGTTGGTAATAAGAAGATCTAGGGTGCTATGGGTTCCTTTCTTTTGTCTATTCTTGTGGTTTCTAGCACTAGTTGTTGCATACCATGGTCATGCAGTATGTCTCTGAATTTTCTGTGGAGTTCAACACAATTAGTACCAGGTTTGAGTGTCAAAGTGTTCCAGTCCCAATCAGGGAAGTTGAAATCCCCTCCCATAAGGATGTATGCATTCGGGATCCTAGCCACCCTGTCTAGTGACTCGCACAGTTTCGCAAGGCTGGGTACATCTGCGGTCTTGGGGCGGTAAAACGCGCACAGGTAGAGAGTTTTCCTGCCAAGCAGCTTAACACCAACCCATACAATCTCGCAGTCTGTAGACAGTTCTGGGACGATAAAACTATCCAGGTTGGATCTGACAGCCACCAGGACACAGCCTCCGTGTTTATCTCTGTCTTTGGGGTATAAAGTGTACATGTCAGGGATGACTTCACTGTCGGAGATTGAGCTATCTAACCAAGTTTCACAGGCTATAATAATGTCCGGTTTGGTACTGTCGATAAGATGAATTGTTTCTGCTCGTTTTCCTCTACTGGACTGAACGTTGATGTTTAGGACACGTAAAGGTCTATTTTGGGATTTGTTCTGTTGGTTTGCTCTCGTGGGAGTAGACATGTGGTTGGGCTTGAAGGTGATTTCTCTCTGTGCATGCCGGTATCTGTATGTTTGACATCGTCTTCATGTCTCTTATCGCCTCTGTGTTCCAAATTCGAAAGAATGCCAATAAGAAACATCATATCACTTTTAAAATAATAACTCGATTCCTTCCATTAAATCAGAAAAAAAGCCACGAATAAAAAACGACAACAGTTTGTTTCCAGTCCCATCCCCCAGGAAACGAAGACAACTGTTTCTCACCAACGGTTCCAGGGCGCCCCGCGGCAAAATGCACGGCAGTCTCAGAGAGAGAGAGAGAGACCATTCCCCCGCGCGGATAACAAGGTAAATACGTGACGCTTTGAGTGGCTCCTATTGGCTGAGTGGACCAAGCGATGACATCATCGGGCTGAGGAGATGGAGGGGCGTCATCAGTGGATGATTAGTAGTGGGGTGTCACGAGCTGAGGTGGCGCTTAGCAGTGAGAGAATCGTGGTGAAGGAGTACTTGTAGTTACAGCGGTAATGCTATAAACTATGACATCGTGCAAAACTGCAACGAATGACGTCATGCGGCAGAGTTGGCTACTGTCTTCACTCTCTTCTCCTCTTCTCCCCTTCCCCCCCCCCCCCCCCCCCCCAACCCCACACATACGTACCTGCACACGCTATTTCGCCGACTGAAAGCCAGCTTATTGTTAATTTAACCTACGGCTGCGGCAGCAACGCACGTACGCTACTGCGTTTGGGTGAACGTTCTTCTGACGTGTTAGTCTAGTCTGAACACGAGCTTTGAAGTTTTCTTCCTCTTTGGAAGACACGTTGAGTGACATAATTTTGTAGAGGCAACTGAAAATCATCATACACAGTCATTAAGAAGAAAAGACCTGACCTGTTACTTTTCAATGCACTTCTGTATGACGTTTCGTTTAAGGCAATCGATTATAAGTGAAATGTAACAGTTTCGTAGAAACATCAGACCTGACATTTTTTTTTCTAGAATTCTGAAAAAAAATGAACACAACACATAACTGCGGATTAAAAGAAACAAAGACAGAGGGTGAGTTTGCTCTGTTAATGTCATTTGATCAATGATTTGGTCGGGTCAACCGAATTTCCAACTCAAGTGAAAAAGCATGAAATAAAAACCATGCGTTGACCTACCGAAGGAATTGCAGTCATCGACCATTGACCCGTTTATAAGCTGAACGACCGAATAGTGTATAAATGAGTCCTTCGTTATTGAAAAACTTGGTAATGCTCTAGAAATTCGGTGTAAAAGAGACAAAAAATGCACAGATCTGGGTTTGTTTTTATGTGGATAGCTTGCTAATAATGTGTGTTTGAGGATTCACGGTTTCATATAATGTGAACTGAGGCGACAACTGAGACAATCATTTCTCTTCATGGCGCGCCGGGTCTTTATGACCACATGGTTAAACTTTGACTCTGGATGAAAGGACAGGAACGTTTTAGATATGGCTTTCCTTTATGTAATCAATCAACAAATGTAATACAGCGATAATGTAATCAAACGCAAAATCAGGAAACAGAAACGGAATAGCATTAAGATTTTTTTTTCAAATCAAAGCAAAGAAAACAAAACAAACAAAAGAAAAGAAACTGCATCTTTGTAAAAAAAAAAAAATCTTAAAATCTCCCCCAAATGCATTAATCAAACTAAGATTTTAGGGAACACAGAAATATAGTTTCTATTTCTTTAATGAGTTGCATTTAAATCAGGAAACGGACTCGTGAAGACAGGAAGAGGATATGGGGAGGGGGGTGGGGAAGAGGAGGGAGGATCGGGGGGAAGATGCCCTAAAACCAGATTTCGCGACAATTTACTGATGCATCAGAAATGTGTTTTTTTTTATCTTCGATTTTCGGACATTATGGAATGGCAGACGCAGAACATCTTCAATGAAAGGGTTGGGTAAACATGTCAGCTGATTAGGAAAGTAGCTTCTACGTTGATGTGAATTTCTATCTTCTGAAAAAAGGAAATCTCTCTCTCTCTCTCTCTCTCTCTCTCTCTCTCTCTCTCTCTCTCTCTCTCTCTCTCTCTCTCTCCACACACACACACACACACACACACACACACACACACACACACACACACACACACACACACACACACACGCACACACACACGCACGCGCGATTGCGTACACACACACATACACTCTCATTTATTCACTCACTCGCAAAGAATTTGGCATTACATTAACTTAGAAAAAAAATCCATAGGAAGCACGTCCGTTGTTCCTTTGTTGGCATATCATTTGGCATTCCCAGAGTTGTGGGTTCGATTCCCACAGGCCTAGCCTCTAAAGAACCCGTCCCCGCGTCTTCTTTGATTATTTTTTTTAAGGTCAAAGCTCTTGTCCCCCCTCCCCATCCACTGGCACCCTTCCTTCCCCTATCTTTTGATCCGTTCACGTTATTCCCATGGCCATGCTCCTTCTCCCTCTTCCTTCAACCCCTCTTACACACACACGCGCGCGCACGCTTGAGAGAGAGAGAGAGAGAGAGAGAGAGAGAAGAGAGAGAGAGAGAGAGAGAGAGAGAGAGAGAGAGAACACACAGAGAGAGAGAGAGAGAGAGAGAGAGAGAGAGAGAGAGAGAATATCATATGGTAACACAAGCTAGTGTTTGATAACCAAAGATTTAGCAAGTCGTTTTTATTCTGTATGGTCCATAAACGTGGTGACTTAAAAAAGAACTACTTCCTCACTGACAAAACTAATTTAGTGATTACTGATAAATGGATGGACGGATCGATGGACTGAGAGACTAATTTTCACCCTTGCAGATACTATGACTGAAATAATTATGGTTACGGTAGTTGACTGGCTCATTTATAAATACATTTTTTCAGAAAGAGGAAACAGAGCTGCCAAAATTCTTTTATTATAATAGTTTTTAATGTATCTCCTTCTTCGTCTGCATTATATTTTATATATTTCCTTTTTCGCATGCATAATTTTTGTTTTGAACGGTGGGAGGGGGGAGCAAAGGGGGACAAAGGAAGGAATGGCATCGTAGCCCTCTTGACACTGGGGTCAGTTGTATTTGTTACGAACTAAGAGAGAATAAAGTGCGTCAAACAATCCGAACGTTCTTCCGTACAACGTTCCTCCCTACCCACGCTAGGGGCCCTTGACTACACTCTCGCTTACCGTTCTTGTTTACTTCCAGTCAACACTGATCCCTCCTGCCAAAGAGAGGAGCACGAAAGGGGCTGAACTCTTCCGGACCACTCTAAAGGAGGAATCTGTAATGATCCTCCACGTGGAAGTCAGACAAGGAAGAGGAAGGGGGTTGGGTGGATGGGGGTAAGGGGGGGGGGGGGGGCGGTTCATTGCAAGACTGATGGCGCTTCCTTTATTATGCAGCTGTCATTAATGGTCTCGGCTATTGCCGTCTTCAGCGGAACAACTCGCTTGTCTCCTGGTCAGAGATGAATTTGTTCCAATCTTTGGCGCCTAAGTCTGACCCCATTGGTCAGACTGTTGACGTTGCTGCTGGGTGTAAAGTTGAATCGTAAGACGTCAATTCAAAGTCGCGCAGGCAAGGGCATTGACTGAGGAATTATACGAAAGGAGGTTTACAACGCAGAAGCTAGGCGCCATCAGCGGAAAAAAAGTCAAACACTGAGGAATGTATAAGCAGAGTTCTATTTTTTCCCTACATCTCATCACCTCAGGCTCAGCATGGACGCAGAGGACAGCAACTAGCGAGGGGAGGATGATGATTCTGTTTCGGAGTTCATCCCTCATCAAAGTCTGCTTTGTCCTCTTTGCTTGTTGAGTGTTGTTTTCCATCGTCCCCAAATGAAAAGATACATTTCCTCATGAAGGCAAGTTATGCTGTTTGATCAGGTGAGGAAAGGCTGGCAATGAAATCTGGTGAGGTCAGAGCTTTTTAGGAAACCGTGACAATCCGTTTTGGTGTGGGCACAGGTGTACAAACTAAGGGGAATGACTTTTGATGTGAGTAGAGATGGCTAGGAAATACCAAGAATAAGTTTTGGTGTGCATTTAGAAACATAGGAAATAACGGGAATGTGTTTTGCTCTCGACACTGCATGGACTCAAATAATGGGAATGGTTTTCTGTGTGGACATGGTGAAGAAATCAACCATCTTTGGCGACGTTTGCAGCGTTGGGACATCAATACGATTTGTTATGTGTTCATTCGAGTTTTAAACTGATACAATGCCATGCATATTGTAAATCTTGCATTAAATAGATCATGCATCTTTTCTTTTGTGAAAAGAATCGTCTTAAATTTAACTTTGTGCTGCACTAGGATGTGTCGATTGTTTCACAAGATGGTACTTTGAGCCACATATGGACACAACATACTGAAGATCATATAGGCGAGGTGATAAATTAATGGCTGTGGGAAACCTTAACAATAGTGATTGCGAGCTTGCCGATGTCGCAACTTAGAGTGATGACAATTAGCCTGTTTTTCATCGGAAGCTCCGGGTGGCATCACATCATGAAAACACAATTCAAGCATACGCACGCACGCACGAACGTAAGCATACACCCACGCACGCACACACACACACACACACACACACACACACACACACACACTCACACTCACACACACACACACACACACACACACACACTGTAACATAGATGAGCATGGAAAGGGAAAAGTGAAATTTTTTCAAATGAAATCATATATTTTCAATCTTTACCCTCTTACATCCACACGCATTGCAACTTCACCAACAGGGACACACGGTTTTACATAGAAAAATTGAATAAACAAATCAATCAATCAATCCATAAATATGTAAGCACTACACAAACGACTTGTAATCGTTGCAACCGAAAATGGCTGCCAGGTTTTATGTGACAGGAACAACCTGGGTGTGGCTACGTGTGCGAGGGGGGAGGGGTTAAGGGGGAGGGGGGGGGGGGGGGCAGAAATGAGCGGCGTGGGGAGTAATACCACTGAGGGGGCACAAAAAAACATAAGACACAAAAAACAATCCAAAGTTAAGACCTATCATTACTGTGTTTTGGCTCAAACACCAGACAGTGAAAGCTGACTTTCAAACGACGTTGTCGTCTCGTTTGTTCCGTAACAATTCAGGTCAAAAGACATCAACATACATAACTTAGTTCAGCAGTCGAAAATGAGGCCCGCGTGATCCTTTTCAAATATCAGACATTGCTTACTGGGTTTACCACATTTCCTCGCCGACTGGGAATAGCATCCCCCATCCAGTCACCACCCCAGCTCAGAACAGTTGATTTGTCTGGCCTTGGCAAATTTGTTTCCATTCTGCAAGTCTGATGAGCGAACCAGTCTGACTGCTTATTAGAATCCCACAAGATTGGGAACGGGGCCCTGGGATGTAAAGCAAACATTGCAAAGTCAGCGAGCATTGAAACAGTGGCTTTTGTCCAGCATTTTACGAAGCCATTCAAGTGGAACTGGAATTAAAGTGCAAGAGAGTTATCGGGTCGAGTCCTGGTTCAATTCTTGGCTGTTGCATATACATTGGAGCCGCTGTGCTGTTGGGATGAAGAGTAGAACTAGGATGATCGTGTGAAATGCATGTCCACGCTGTTTTACAAGGGCCCCCTTTTACCGTCTTCTTCTTCTTCTTCTTCTTCTTCTTCTCTTCTTCTTCTTCTTCGTGTTTTATGAACATTTCTGACTCTCTTCATTTTATTCTCCTTGTTTTTTCTTCAGTTTGTTGCACCTCCGTACCTTCTGTTTCGCGCTGTTCTTGTGTTTGATAATTGTTCAATTTTCGTCTTCTCTTCGTTCTTGAATTTATTTTCTTGCTGGTGTTATTATCTGTACTCTTATTCCACTTCCTTCTTCAATTTATAGTCGTCTTCTTCTTCTTTTTGTTTTGGTTTCTGAACCTGGTTTTCTTGTTGTTGTTCCCAGTACTTTTTTTCGACGTCATATTCTATTTGACAGTCAGGTATGAACTTCTTGCAGAAGAAAGGAGAACATTGTTTTAGAATAATATAGAGCATTAATCGTGAAACAACGTAATTTTCTTTCTCTCAAATCTATTTCCACTCCATCATCATACGGACTCAAGTGTAAGGGTATTGAAAAAGCCATCTCCCCCCCCCCCCCCCTCTCCATACACACACCTCCTAACTCTTCACGTCATTCTCTCTCAACAGTCTACCTTCAAATGCTTAATAAACTTCTTTCCAACAGCCCCTGCTTTCAGTCCACTGCCTCAGTTATGTTGATTTTACGTTCCACGCTCAGATCTTTAATCTCAGCAAAAACGTCATCAGTAGCCAGACCAATTTATCCCTCTAGACGCCGAGAACTGGAGCAAATTGTCTTCCCTCCGAGAAAAACAAATTGTTTTGCTGCAGACGACAAGAGCCAAGATCGATAATGACAGCAACAGAATAATGGGACTGTCATCTATCTCGCAAGCAAATGTCAACGCCCAGTCTTCAAGAAGAGGATACTTGCAGATTCAGTCTTCAGGAATTGTCCGGAAGAGGTCAGCCCACGTCGTGCCCTCTTCCAGAACAGGGGAGATCAGTGTTGACCACATGTAGACAAGAACGGTAATTGACGAGTGCAGAATAAGTGTGGGAAGGGAGGACGGTGTTTGAAAAAAAAGACAGTAGGATGCTGAAAAACACAAGTGACCTCCCTGTTCAGAGGACCAAAGAGATTACTTTTGACTTTGGCTATACGGATTTTAGCTTAATTTGTGAATTTCACAAACAAATTAGTAAATACTCAAAACCAGAAATAAGGGAATGTCATTCATTCGGTTAATCTATCAGTCAGACGCTCAGTGATCCAATCTGTCTGTCCGTCCGTCTACGAACTGAAGAGCCGTATCACTTTCACTCCACAAATTTTATGTGTAAGCACAGTAATCGAAAAGTGTGTGTGTGTGTGTGTGTGTGTGTGTGTGTGTGTGTGTGCGTGCGTGCGTGCGTGCGTGCGTGCGTGCGTGCGTGCGTGCGTGTGTGTGTGCGCATGCGTGTGTGCGTGCGTACGTGCGTGCGTGAGCGCGCGCACGCGCTTGTTCTCTCTCTCTCTCTCTCTCTCTCTCTCTCTCTCTCTCTCTCTCTCTCTGTTTCTTTCTCTCTCATATACTTGTGGTTTTGTATTATGTGTCCTTACACTCTGTCCACCGTCAGTTCTTCCTGGCCAAACCTTTTCCTCGACATTGAAAGAAATAAGTGGCCATTTAATGTAACTCGTGGCATCATTTATGACCCGCTGATATATAAAAAGAATCTGCTGTCAAAAAGGTAATGTCTACATGCTTCTGACTTCCAATTTCCAAAGGTTGAATCTGTAATCATCTTCGACTTGGAGGCTGGGCCGGAGAGGTTTCCTAGAGGACGGAATCCGCTTCCATTGCTCTGCATCTGCCGTTACTTGTTTTGGCTCAAAACAGTTTTTCTGTCTCCTGGTCGAATTCAAATTAGTTCTGAGTTTCGGATTCTGAAGAACGAATTCATCTGGTCCCTTATTTCGCTACTGGGTGTTGAAAACGAACTCTGTGACGTAACATCAGCATCACTGACGCAGAGGCATAAAATGTAGGAATGTTACATAAAGGGTTCTAGTCACCCAAAGCCTGGCAGCTATGTGCAAGGACAGGGCACAGACTGAGGAATGTATAACCAGGGTTCCCTTTGTTTCAGGGCTCTGTATCTTCAGTCTGACAGGACAGAAAGAAACTGGCATGAGGAGAAAGATCATTTTGTGCCGGCGTTCAGCGTTTTCAAGAACTGCCCCATCCTCTTTGCATCTGGAATATCGTCTTGGAAGGTCCCCCCAGTTAGAGATAGATTTTCTTGTGACAGAAAGCATTTTTTTTCTTGACCAGGATAAGAAACTACAGTCATGAACTTTCGTGTGGACGTAGATCACAAAGGAAAGCGCGGGAATGCGTTTAGGTGTGGACATGTATGATTTGCCAACAAAGGAATGAGTTTTGATGTTGACTTCAGTGATTTTGAAACAAAACAAAGAAGTTCTGATGTGAACGTACATGGTTAAGAACCAACAGGGATAAGTATGAAGACATACTCTGACAATATTCAATGGCACCATGTGGAGTCATCCGCAGCACAGGACACATTCATGCTTTCATTTAATTTTTTTTTCGCGAACGACACCATGAATAGCATGAAGCGTTAAAGACATCAGCATATTTTTGAATGAGGGTGTTCATAGCGGTAGAGAGGTGAATACAACCAGATCAACATTTCATCGTCGTCGAAGGTGTATACATTTGGGGAGAGAGAGGAGGACTGGGGACTTGGTTCACATCCAGTCATTAACCCTATCAGTCACAGTCACTGCGTTGGTGGAGAAATTGGATTTACAACACCACCCTCTTGGTATCACAGACCTAAATCATGCCTGGGAATCCCAAAGGGTATTGACTTAATAGTAAGGTCACCCCGCTGTGCACAACTGGAAAGAACTCACTTAGCTGTAGCCTCGCCATACGCACATGCAGGTATAGAATTGTTTAAGCTATTAATGTGCGCGCGCGCGCGCACACACAAGCACGCACGCACACACACACACACACACACACACACACACACACACACACACACACACACACACACACACCGCGCGCACAGAGAGAGAGCGAGAGAGAGAGAGAGACAGAGACAGAAACACAGAGAGAGAGAGAGAGAGAGAGAGAGAGAGAGAGAGAGAGAGAGAGAGAGAGAGAGAGAGAGAGAGAGAGAGAGAGATCATATGGGAACACAAACTGATGCGTCAGAAGGAAATGTTCGGAAAGAAATATTCGATTCAATAAAAAATAAATTGTGGTCACCACGCGTGGTCCATAAATTGTGTGGCTTATTGAATCACCTATGTGATACACTAATTTACTTATTTCTGAGAAATTGATGATGAATAGACAGAGTGACTTATTTCCAGCCACCCAGACTGATTTAATGAGCGTGAAGGTATCAGATTGACAGATTGATAAACATTTTAAAACGCTGCCATAATCTTTTAGTCATTAATATTTTAAATATATTTCCTTTTTTGGAATGTATGCTTAATCGTTTTTCCTCAAAAATTTAAAAGAAAAAGCATTTAGCAGCCCTCATGACATACAGGCTAGCTTGCGTTTGTTCCCAGCCGAGAGGGGGTAAAAACCAACAAAACAAAATAAAACAAAAAGCACGGCAAAATAATCCCCACAAATTTGTATAAAATGTTCTCTTTGCCATGTTAAGGGTCCTTAACTCTACACTCCTCGCTAGCCGATCTTGTTTACATCCAGTCAATGCTGATCCCTCCTTCACGAGAGAGGAGTACGAAAGGGGCTGAACTCTTCCGGACAGCTTCTGAAGGAGGAATACGAACTTATCATCAGGAGGAGGATGGTGGTCGGAGGGAGATGCCGCTTCCATTATTCTGCTACTGTCATTAACGGCCTCGGCTGCTGCCGTCTTTCACGGAACAACTTGCTTGTCTCCCGGTCGAAGACAAATTTGTTCCAATCTTCGGCGCCAAAGGGACGAGCTGGCCAGACTGGTGATGATGCTGATGGGTTTGAACATGTTTGTAGGATGTCGCCGAGGCCATGGCAGTGTGTGTATGTGTGTGTGTGTGTGTGTGTGTGTGTGTGTGTGTGTGTGTGTGTGTGTGTGTGTGTGTGTGCGCGCGCGCGTGCGCGAGCGCGTACGTGCATGCGTGCGAGCGTGGGTCCGTGCGCGCGTGCGTGTGTGTGAGTGTGTGTGCAAATGCCTTTTTTTTCAGTTATCATTAGCTCTTCGTGGAAAGAACTTTTCATCAACAAAACGGAAACAAAACGTGCAATAACTGAAATTAAGAACAAAACCTATGACAGACCATTTCGAAATAAGTGTGATGTCAACATTGTAACATTTTAATGTTTTTCATCCGCTTCCAACACACAAGACAAAGTATTCACATCGGCAGATAGTATCAAAGCTCTAGATCATTGAAAAGGATGCCCTCTCCACAAAACATTCTAGAGAAAAAATAACTATTTCTATTTTTAACACGTCGTCAAGGTAAGACTTTTAAAAAGTCACTTTCAGTCAATTTCAATACAGATGGAGTTTTTTAAAAGTCACTTTTTCAGTCAATCTCAATACTGTCTGTGCCTAAAGTGTTCAACGTCAAGGAAGGAGCCAAAGAGATGGCTGAAACAACTGAAAGATATTCTAGATGGATCCGATCAAGGTGTTACAAAATAAGTTAAAGAGGTGAAGTCATCCGTTGATCTGTTCCAGTTTATCTTGCTGATGAGGCAATCCACCTTGCTGGAGGTACCAGCTTCGTAACCAGGCAGCGGTAAACAGAAAAGGCGATAGCAGACAGGGATCTAGGAAACATGATCTGAAGGGGGGCCCGACCCCTCAAGAGTTTACTTAGATAGGGTCAGAGCACTTGTAGGTGGGAAGGAGAAGAGGAAAAGAAAGGGAGGGTGAGGTGGAGCTTCTTCTATGAGGACTTGCTGTCCAGCTCTCTCCAGAGTCTCAGCCTGTATCGTGACAAGAACTGACCAAAGAATCAAGACCTACCAGGTCTCTCCAGAGTTTCAGCCTGTATCGTGACAAGAACTGACCAAAGAATCAAGACCTACCAGGTCTCTCCAGAGTTTCAGCCTGTATCGTGACAAGAACTGACCAAAGAATCAAGATCTATCAGCTCTCTCCAGAGTTTCAGCCTATAATCGTCACAAGAACAGACCAAAGAATCAAGTTTCTATCAGCTCTCTCCAGAGTTTCAGCCTATATCGTCACAAGAACTGACCAAAGAATCAA
>CM031604.1:27697892-27717892 GCA_018398815.1 Conus ventricosus
TCTAGCCGTGGACCGCCCCGGGTTTTGGGGGTCTTGACGGTCCCGTGAACTACAGGGGAGAGAGGCGACGAGGAAAGACTTGGGAGAATCTTTCGGTGGATTTTAAGCTGAGTGAAAAACCTTTTAAGACTATCCCATTCTTTTCTGTTCTAACACCTCGGAATTCTGAGTGTAGAAATTTCTTAGTAATTCAATAAAGAAGGGGTGGTATTTTTTTTCAAAAGTCTAAGTGTTATATCCCTGGGTAAGAACGCGTATGGAGGTAAGATTGTGTGTGATGTGAGATATTTATTTCTGTCTCGTCTGTGCTTTACAACATACAACTGCTCTTTGTTCACTCTGCATACAAATGTTATAAATAAATAGCTGTGACAAGTCAGCATGTGCCCTAAGACTGTGATATCAATCTGTGCAGGTCCTTGCAAGTGAAAAAGGTGGAGGTCAGCCAGCCTAGTGTATCACTGCTGTTCCTGGTTTCCAGACTGTTTGCCTTGACCCTGATGTGTTGGAAACTGCCTGTCATCAGTACAAACAGGAGCATGGGCAGATGAGGGCTTCTACAGAAGAGTAAGCTTGCACAATTTGCTTGTATGTGCCAGTGATTTACCGAGTGAAAGGAGCGTTAAAGGGACACCTAGGGAGTAATAAATGACACATCCAGCTATGACAGGGATGAAAGTGGGAAGGACATAGGATGGCACACGATATCAAATGGTGTACTCTAGTAAGGGGCCCCCCTTATCACAGGTTTCAGTGGTTAGATTTTAAATATTCTACTAGTCAGCTTCTTGTTTTGCCTTCTAAGACTTACCAAGACATGATGGACACACAATAGAGAACACTGATATCGAAAAAATCCTTGAGTACTAATTCTGATTGTGTGTGTGTTTTGTGTCTACATGTGCATGTTTACTTGTTTTAAAGCCATGTGAAGTCCATTCTATTCAGTGAATGACTATGGCTTGTGTTCTCATTGTGTTTAGGTAGCCGCTTTCTAACTTTAGGGAAATTTGAATGAAGGCGTCTATGTCAGGAGCTTACTCATTACTGCTTCCAATATTATCTCCCTACAACATCTTTTTGCTCTTCCTCAGATACTCAGAAGTAAAAAGCTACAAGCAGTCTTTGATATGGACAGGATATATCCTTCTAGATTCACATCTTTCATGTCTCTTGCTTTGTGTACTCTAAGGTTATAATATACACTGTACAGTAGTTATTCATACTTGGTCATACAGCAAGATAAACTGTTTTAAGAGCTTAAGGTGAACTGAAATGGACCTACATATGTTTCTTGCCACTGTTTTTCTCCATCATGGACCAAATGCAACTTTCTCCAACAGGAAATTACCGGTACATTGGCTACAGGCAGCTTGTGAGGTGGTGCTTTGGAATTCTGGGCAGAAACATCCGTGTTCCCCTCCATCTTGCTGTGTTCACAAGATCCGTGAACATTTCCAGTCAGAAAAATATCGTGGATTCCAGTGGCCTGAACACACAGTGTGTACGTGTGTGTGTGTGTGTGTGTGTGTGTGTTTGTGTGTGTGTGGTGTGTACTATTATATTTTTATTTATAGGATTTGTATGACTTCTTCCCTAGTGTAGCAATGTACTTCCTGCTTTCTTTGTGTGTGTGGTGTGTTGTGTGTATTTCTTTTTTTTTTTTCTTTTTTTTTTCTCGTTTCGTCATCTTTGACCCAAGTTGCATTACTCTGAAACAACTTGAAGTTGCTACACTCATGAAGAAGACTGATGTGGTGGTTATTCTGTCTGCTAAACAGTATGAAAAAACATTGTCAACAGATAGAAATGGTTTTCCTCCCCGCTACCACCCTGTCCCCTTGCACCGTTTGTCCTCTTTAAGAACTTTTAGATAAAAAAAAAATTGGGTATTGGAATAAAAAAAAGAATAGAACCTAAGTGTTCACCCATAATGTTTGCATCTTGGTGCTGTTGATTCAGTTGAAATGTCCTGAATAATTTTGTTTACCAAATCTACTTGCCTATGAATGTCAGCCTTGCATGCAAGCGACTCGCACCTTTTTAAGTGATTTATCAGAAAGGATGACTTCTGTATGGTGGGAGAAATTTGGGATTTCCGCAGTTTCTTTCTCTTTGTGTGTGTGTTTGTAAAAAGTAAAAATGTTCAGTACTCTCGGGACTGTAAGGCACTTCATTGTATTACTATTAGGCACAAGAGTAACTGAGGATCAAGTAAATGTTTACAACCAGAATCCAATCTTGAGCCAGGTTCATTCGGTATATTGAATCACTTATCACAGTATCTTGCCATGTAAGTAGCCAGTCCTCGTGTTTGCTTGGATGGGCATATTGTGCTGTCAGGGGTCTGGTTTTTCTCTGAACTTTCCTGGAAGGGAACTCCTCAGTGCAGATGGCTCTCTCCATACATTTGAAAGAGGTGGTGAAGCAGCTTGGACACATAACCTGTAACGGTGGTAAGACAGTTTTGTTAGTAAGTAAAGTATACACTTTTAATTGGACTGTTCTTGTGATTATCCAGACAAAGAAGAAAAGGGAACATTGTATATCAGCATCCATCTACCCTACACACTTTCCTCTCCCCCCCCCCCCCCCCCACACACACACACTCCCCCTCCACCACCTCCCACACCAAAAATGAAAACAGCAACTCGTCACTTGTAAAAAACATGAACAGACTAATTGTAGGCCATTTGACAGTAGTTTTAACCTTTGCCAAACATAGTCATAATGCTTGCGAGTGGATGGGAAAGACTAATAATGATAATAATGACTGTGTGTTTCTTAAGAATGCAAACCATCACAAACATGAAAAAATGCAGAAAAGAAAATTTGATAGAGAATTTGAGATAGACATTTGACATGTGAGTAATGTGCCACATAAATAGCATGATCTATAGATGACTACTTGAAACTTGTAATATATATTGGGGAATGTGGTTTGGTCTACCTTCAACTCCCTGTGTCTTATCAAACCTCAACACACTCCATAGTCAGTAATGTTATTTTACAAGAACAGGAGGAAGCACAAGAAAATTTAAAGCACCACATCAGTATGTAGGCTTTATACTCACCATAGGTTGGATCAGACTTCAGCCTGCGTATGCTGTATTCCCCCTTCTTGGCCTTGGGAAAGTAGATGGCCATTTTCAACACTGCCATCCTCCTCCTGAAGATATCCCCTCTCACAATTTTCATTGTAATGCATGGCAGCCAGGAACAGCCTGCAAAAATGTTCAACATGCTGGTTAAGCCATCATCAATATATATAAATATTGTGTGTAACCCCTTCATAAATTCATATGAATAATGTGTTTTAAAAACCCATTCTCTTCAGTGCCAGCGTGCATGCACAACCCCCCCCCCCCAAAAAAAAAAGTGCCTCCGCAGTGCTATAGAACTGCATCCACTCTACCTTGCCACCCCACCTTCACGCTACCCCTTGCCTCTCCCATGCTTGCCGCAAGCATCCCTTCCATGCGTGTTCATCTCTAATCCACACAGACCACAGGCTGTTGTCTTGTGTTGTGTCAGTCACCATATACACACTGGTGATCCACACAGACCACAGGCCTGTTGTCTTCTGTTGTCAGTCACCACATGTACACTGGTGATCCACACAGACCACAGGCCTGTTGTCTTCTGTTGTGTCAGTCACCACATGTACAACTGGTGATCCACACAGACCTCAGGCCTGTTGTCTTCTGTTGTCAGTCACCACATGTACACTGGTGATCCACACAGACCACAGGCCTGTTTTCTTGTGTTGTGTCAGTCACCTCATACACACTGGTGATCCACACAGACCACAGACCTGTTGTCAGCCACCACATGTACACTGGTGACCCACACAGGCCTGTTGTCTTGTGTTGTGTCAGTCACCTCATACACACTGGCTGCTCACATGGTTTGGAAAAGTGTGAACAAAGTCCATCCCCTTGGCCTGTTGGCTTCACACTTTCAAAGGCATGGAACTTCACACAATGTGATTAGCGTCAGCTGAGTGGGGGAATCCTTTAACTTTTGTCACAAAGCCAAGTCCTTGGTAAAAACCTCTGGGGTACACTAGCTTAAGATGGGATAGGCAACCAACAGAATATTTGGTTGGTGGCACCAAAGCCACACTATGATCCAACGGAATATTCAGTCAGTAGCACTTGAAGGGTTAATTGTGTTTGAGAAGCAGAACATTTTCCCTTTTACATGTATAGTCTTTAAACTGGTTCTGCCAAGCTTATTGATAGTTGCTGATGGTTGGACTGTGGCTATAGATCAACAGAATATAAATAGTTCTTTATCAAGAACAGTTTACAAGGAAATCACTTTGTACAAGTAAAATGCAACTTTGTAACCAACCTGGTGTACATTCCTAGCCAAGAAAAGGCTGTGTGCTTCGGACAGAATGACAACACCAGACTGTAAAATGCCTCCAGCTGTGAGGTTTGGTGAGAGGGTGACAGCTTCTTGACATCATTGAGAAGGTATTTATTTTCAATGATGTTGAGGAGAGCAAGGTAATCCTCAGAGTCTGTAACAATATATATAGGAAATGAAGGCTTTCATATCTTTATTGAAAACAAAATACATTATCATCACAAAAAAAAGAAACAGCAAGGACATTTGACCTTTGTATGTGGAACACTAACACAGAAAAATTGCAACCACTATGACAATATTGAAGGCAACCAGACTATTACAATCAGTACATCTTCTAGAAAAATGGTTTGAGACCAGTATGAAAAAAATGCTCCAGTAAAGTCACCATTGTCCGTACGTTCATGGTTCTGTCGTTGGATGGACGTGTGGCGTCGTCCCGAGGAGCAACGTTTACTTCAGTTTGGCTCCATGATAAGCAATCACTGTCGTCAGTGGAGGGATGGGAGAGGGGGAGTTGGGATAGACGGATGGGGAGGAGAGCTTTAAACGGCAATACCCTTTCGTATGTTGAATCTTGATCGGCATCACAGAAGCCACTGAAGAAGTAGCTCAGCAGCCGCACAGAGCCTATTCTGGTGGATTTTCTGGTGATGATCAGATATTGATTGCTTCCTGTGACTGCCGGTGATGGAGCTGTGACAGGATAAGACTGAATGCAGCTGTGGTATGTGCGACGCACAGAATGAGTGTGGTGTGTGTGTGGGTGGGTGGGGAGGGGGATGCCACTGAGGGGCATAAAAGATAGGACGTAAGAACGATACAAAGACAACCACTATCACTACCTGCTTCTTTTGCCTCTATACCACTGTGTAAAACTGTGTTCCAAATGATGACATCTCTCTACTTCCTTAACAATGCCTGAAAGGAAAAAGACATCAACAGACGTAATTAAATTTGGCAATCAAAAAGGACAGTGAATTATCCCTTTCAAATATCTCCTCTCACTAATTGAGAATAATGTCTTCTTGCCCAATTACTATCCTGGTTCAGAACAGTTGATTTGTCTAGCCGAGGCAAACTGTTTCAATTCTGCAAGTCTGATGAACGAATCAGTCTGACTGCTTATTAGATTCTTACATGGTTAGGAGCCGGGCCCTGGGATCTAAAGCAAGCATTGCAGAGTCAGCAGGTATTGAAACCGCCGCTTTAGTCGCGGGTTTATGAAGCCAGTAAACTGAGGCTGGAAGCAAGTGCAAGAGAATCTTTACAAGATTATCCCTTCACTTCTCGGCTTTCACATATACATGGAGCCATGGTGTTGATAGGATAAATAGTAATGCTAGGATGATTGTGCAAAATGCAACATCACGCTGTTTTACATGCGCTCCCTTGTTGCTCTTCTTCTGTCGTACGACGTTCATTCTTCTCTTCTCTTCGTACTTGTTTATTTTCTTGCTGCTGTTATGGTTCGTCCTCCTTCTCTTTTGTTTTGTCTTCCTCCTCCTCTATCCCTTCGTGCCTCTTCTTTTCATTCTTCGTTTTATTCTCCTTTCCACACTTGTTTTTTTCTCTCCTTGTTTCTTTTCCTCTTCTCCCTTGTTTTACCTCCTCTCCTGTCCTTCTCCTCCTCCGCCTTCTCTCCTCTTCCTTCTTCTTCTTCTCTCCTCCTCCTTCTCCTTCCTCATATTCCTTTTCTCGTTCTCCTGCTCTTCCTCTTTCTTCTCTTCTCCTCCCCTCTTCTTCTTCTTCTCCTTCTCCTTCCTTGTACACCTCCTCCTCTTCTTCTCCGTCTTTCTTTCTCTTCCTCCTCCTATTTCTCATCTCTCTATTTCCTACACCTCCTCCTCCTCCTCCCCCCACCTCCTCCTCCTCCTCCTCCTCCTCCTCCTCCTTCTTCTTCTTCTACTTCCCGTTCTCATTCCCAAACTCCCTTTTCTTCTTGTGTTGGTTTCAGTTTAGGGTTTTCTTGCCGTTGTTATATTTCATTTTTTCGACGTCATATTCCAGTTGTTAATAGGATTTTTTTTTTTTTTTTTTTTTTTTTGCAGAAGAAAGGAAAACACGTTTTACAGAATGTCAATCGTTTACACAAAATCGTTTTGTTTCTCTTCCATCTCTCTCTTCTCCATCATCCCACAGACGCAACTTTTATTGAAATAGCCATCCCCTCCCACCTCCTAACTCTTCACGTCATTCTCTCTCGGCGGTCTACCTTAAAAATAATGGCTTCACACAGGCCTTTTCAATAGCCCTGCTTTCAATTCCGCTATCTCAGTAATGTTGATTTTACGTTCCAGTATCAGATCTTTAAACTCAGCAAAAACGTCTTCAGTTGCCAGACACATTCATCACAGTAGACGCCGGGAACTGAAACAAATTGTCTCCCCTTACGAGAAAAAAACAAACTGTTTTGCTGCAGACGACAAGAGCCAAAATCAATAATGACAGCCACAGAATAATGAAACCGTCACCTATTTCTCAAAAACAAAAACATCCCCGGCCAGTCTCAGATGCATTCTTCAGAAATTGTCAGTGAGAGTTCAGCCCACTTCTCTCCCTCCCCCTAGGACAAGGGAGATTATTGTTGGCCGCATGTAGACAAGAACGGTAATCGACGAGTGCAGAATGAGTGGCCATTGGTTTGGAAAGGGAGGACGTTTTTTGAAAACGTTGGGATCATTGGGTGTGGTTCTTGCTACACTGCTGACAAACAAAAGTGACCGTTTTGTTAAGAGGGCCATAGAGGTTTCTTAATTACCTTTCAACTTTTGTTGTACAGAGTTTTGCTTATTTTATAAATTTCATAAACAGCTAAGTAAATGCGTAAAAACAGAAATAAGGGAATGTCACTCATTCAATTTCTCTGTCTACGAGTTAGCCGGTGAATGGCCCAATCTGTCTGTCATCCCGCTGATGTAGTTTTGCCATGAAACTGTAGGCCTACGTTTCAGCTCGATTGAAAAAGAAAAAAAGTCAAGGATTATTAAGTTCGTTTTATTAAACACTGTTCCTTCTTGTCATTTTTTTTTTTTTTTTGCAATGACGGTTATACGTATTTTTTCTTCTTTTCCCCCTACCGAAAAGCCGTATCGCTACCACGGCACAAATCCTTTTGTGTGTGTGTGTGTGTGTGTGTGTGTGTGTGTGTGTGTGCGCGTGCGTGCGCGCGCGCGCGCGCGCGCGTGTTTTGTATTATGTGATCTTGCACTCAGTTCAACATTAGCTTTTCTTGGCCAAGCTTTCCCCTCAACAAAACAAGAAATAAGTGTGCACTTAGTGAACTTGGTGACATAATTTGTGAGCTTCTTGTTATGATGAAAAGTCTTCTGTTAACATCGTATCGTATAGATTATTATAGACGCTAAGCCAGACGTTCTACCCACAAATCCCCACCTATTTACCACTGGAGGACAGAATCACCGACAATAATAATAATAATAATAATGAATACTTATATAGCGCCTATTCTCGGCTAGAGGCCGAGCTCTAAGCGCTTTACAATCAACACTCGTTTACACAGCGGGCTGCCTACCTGGGTAGTGCCGACTGAAGAGCTGCCAGCTGGCGCTTCATTCAGTCGTTTCCCGTGTCATCCATACAATTTACACAATAAAAACAGCAAGCCACATGCTGAGGATTTCATTTGCGCAGTTGGTACTCAAGGGCTGTGAGAAAACAGAGTTATAAAGATGTGGGATCTTAGAGATACCACACTGTGGTGCAACGACGATTCTCCTGTATCTCCCGCGAAGCTCTATGCGCCATCACATAAAAGAACACGTTTCAACACTATATAAGCACACACACACACACACAAATTGAAAATTATGTTAGCATCGAGGGACATGCATGCGAGTGTGTGAACGCACTCAGGAAAACGTGATGGAGATATACGGTGCTCGAGGTGTGTGTATGCGTGCGCGCATAATCTTAAAGTTATTGTCTATTCACGTTATGTAGTCCTAGACAAAAGAAAAGAACGCAGTATCAATTGAAAATAAGCCAAGTAACATCTAATACAAAGATACAAAATATATATATATATATAAACAAAGCTTGCTCCTATGTCTTAGACTGAGAAAATAGTGGGAGATAAGCATTCATATCTGCAGTGGTAGATAATTCTGCCTAACTAACAGTATGTGCTTGAGTGGGTGAATGGGGAAAAACAAACTGGAATAAATGCTTCTCAAAATGAGCCTTCAGCACGCTTATAGTCTCTAATGGGGAGACAATCTCCAATAGCCAGGAAACTCACTAATATATAACACCTGGTCAGATACCGATATTTCGAAACCTGACTGTTTTTCCTCAGTGACCGCGGAAAATGGTAAATTGACTCCTCTGCCTTTTCAGTTTTAAGAAGAATGCTATCCCAGAAAGGGCTGGTGTGCAATACCGTAGTATGTTTGTTGAGTTAAAAAACAAAACAAAACAAAGGTGCCACCTAAGAAGCAAAAGAAAATCATGAAAGAGCAAAACAAGCTACACTTTCTTGTGAAAAGTAGAAAATATAAAAAAGATAACTTCTTAAGACACAAGTGCTGAGGCCAGTTCTTGGAATGAATCCGCAAGGGACTAAATTACAACAAACTAATAAATTCCAAGGATAAGTACTGAGCACCATTCCAGCAACTTACAGAGCAGCTTGGTGTTGCAATGACTGCAAGAAATATTGAATTATAAACAAAGCTTGCTCTTATATCTTAGATTGAAGAAATAGTGGGAGATACGCATTCATATCTGCAGTGGTAGATAATTCTGCCTGACTAACAGTGTGTGCTTGAGTGGGTGAATGGGGAAAAACAAATTACCACTTTCCGCGGTCACTGAGGAGAAACAATCAGGTTTCGAAATATCGGTATCTGACCAGGAGTTATATGTTAGTGAGTTTCCTCCCTATTGGAGATTGTGTCCCCCTTGGAGACGATAAGCTTGCTGAAGGCTCATTTTTAGAAGCATGTATTTCACTTTGTTTTCCCCCATTCACCCACTCAAGCACATACTGCTAGTTAGGCAGAATTATCTAACCACTGCAGATATGAATGCTTATCTCCCACTATTTCTTCAATCAAAGACATAAGAGCAAGCTTTGTTTATAATTCAATATTTCTTGCAGTCATTGCAACGCCAAGCTGCTCTGTAAGTTGCTGGAATGGTGCTCGGTACTTATCCTTGGAATTTATTAGTTTGTTTTATATATATATATATATATATCTGTGTATGTGTGTGTGTGTGGTGTGTGTGTGTGTGTGCGCGCGCGCGCGTGTGCGCGCGTGTGTGTGTGTGTGCGTTCACCAGTAAGTATAAATATTTTAATAAATATTGATTGAATAGGTAAATCTCCCCTAAATAAATAAGCACCACATAAACGACTTACAGTTGATGTAATATGAAATACAGGAAAGAGAGAGAGAGAGAGAGAGAGAGAGAGAGAGAGAGAGAGAGAGAGAGAGACAGACAGAGACAGAGACAGAGAGACAGACAGACAGACAGAAAGACAGACAGACAGACAGTCAGACAGACAGACAGACAGACAGACAGACAGACAGAGGAGCACAAATTTCATTCATCCAATGACTTGCATATTAGATGTATAACCAATCACTTACAACACAGGTATGGGAGAGGAAAATCATCAATCTGATTTCAAATCTGATAGACTTTACATTTCAAAGGGTGGCGATCAGTGTGCCAGACAGTGGTACATCTAAAAGAACAAAAGTTTACTGTATGTCTCCTGCCCAGCCCAGTGAAACTAAATGATCAGCAGTGAAAGAAGAAAGGCAGCGAAACGGTTGTGCGTATGAGTACGTCTCATGAGCATAAGTTGTGAACATCATGGAGCTGGCAGGTGCAGATGGTGACCATATTGTGCTCTATACGAGCGCGAGCCGGCAGCCAGTCAAGTTATCTGAGAAGTTTCGTGTGGTCAAACTGGCGCTTTCAAAGGACTATGCATGCTGCCTGATTCTGTGTCCTTTGAAGCCTTGTATACAGCGTGTTTTGGGAAATCAACGAACAAAGAAATACTGTAATCCGATTGTCGTAAGAAAGTCTGTGAGAACAAAGACATGTAAAGCAAAAAGAACACGGGACAAAGACGCACAGGAGTGTATAGGTGTTGGATCATGAATGAAACAGATATAGAAGTCCAGAGGCTATATTATGCGAGTATTACAACGTGAATCGAAGAGATGTAAAGCGGTTTGAGTATGGAACTAGTGTAACAGCCTTTAGCCGTGGTGATGAAATTGCTAGAGGGAAAAGATTCCATCCAATATCCATGCTGATCAAAGAAGTGTGAAAAGCTATAAGCGAGGGACTCAATTTGCTGCAAGAGTGTTGTCATCAAAGAGATGGAAAGCAATAAAGATAGAAGACATAAACGCCGCAAATGGTCAACACAGGATCAAAGGGAGGAAAAGCAATAAAGATGGAAGACACAGATGCCGCAGATTGTCAACATATAGTCAAGGTGGTCTGAATTCCTTCGGATACTAAGAGCTATAACAATATAATCTGCTGATCAGTACATTTTCATCAGTTGATTATTGCTTCCTCTTGCCTTTATGACAGGAGCATTAAATTATCTGACTGAATCCTAAGAAGATTAAAAACAGTTCATATTTTGTGTCTATAGCCTTGACCTGAATCTTATTGAGTACATAGTTGGGTTTTTTTTTATATTTGTCATAACAAAAATGTACCCAACAATACTTAATCGCTGAAAAGATCATTGGTGATCTTAACAGTATGTCTGTGAACTCGTGACAATATTTCTGCATCCCTTTGGTTCCGTATAAAATGAATCATTGCAAAGTCATATTCAGTCGATTAGAATATATGTCCTTTTGTTGTTTCTGAAGTTGCCTGCCTACTTCATTGATTCTTTTTCTCAGCTGTGGTAATCCAGATAACAAATGGTATCCTCTTCCCTTTCTACTGTCTCCATTTCCAAAATCTCTCTCTCTCTCTCTCTCTCTCTCCTCTCTCTCTCTCTCTCTCTCTCTCTCTCTCTCTCTCTCAACATTTCTCCCTTTAAGAAAGTTTATTTTCATTTAGCAGCCACATGATCACGTGTTAAAAGTCACTCATATTTTATCATCATCATCATCATCATCATCATCATCATCATCATCATGATCGTCATCATCGTCATCATCATCATCATCATCGTCATTAGTAGTAGTAGTAGTAGTAGAAGTAGTAGTAGTTGTTGTTGTTTTTGTTGCTGTTGTAGTAGTAGCAGCATTGTCATTCATTAGTATTATTTCTATTTCATTATCATATTATTATTATTATTTTCTTTATTATGATCATTATTATTATTATTATTATCGTCATTATCATAATTGTTATTATTCTTATTATTATTACTATCATTATTGTTATAAGTATTATTATTACTATTATCATCACCATCAGTATGATGATGAGATGATGATGACTGTTTTTATATTATCATCATCATTATTATCATTATTGTTTTGCATTTGTTGCCCCAATCCCTCTGTCACAAGACATCTTTCGTCATGACAAAGAACATCTGTGTCTCTGTCTCCCCCTGTCTCTCTCTGCCTGCCTGCCTGACTCATTTCATCATTACCTGTTTGTGGCCCGACCTTTCCATCAACAATACAAGAGACATTGACTGAAATTCGTAACAACATTTGTGGCATCCCATCATGAAAGGAGTCTGCTTTCAACACTGTAACATTCAAATACTTTTTCCCATACCCTTCCAACATACGAAAACTGTTTTAAAATCAGAAAAAAATAGTACCAGAGGCGCAGATTGTTGAGAGAGAAAACCAACAACAATCTCTCCACAAACCGTCTTGAAAAATCTATTTCAATTTTTATGACGTCGTCAAAGATAGAAAGTTTTCTTAAAGCCACACGTTAGTCGGTCTCAATATACATTGTATCATACAGCGCTCGACTTCTAGAAAAGAGGACCTGAGCCCAAGAAGCAATGGCTGGAGGAGCTGAGAAGTTTTCCAGTTGGATCCGACAAGGCGATAGCAGAAAGTAATCCAGGAATCATGACCTAAAAGCGGCCTGACTCCTTTAGGAGCGTACTGGGGACCAAACTACTTGTGGGGAGGAGGGAAGAGAGTAGGGGGATAGGGGAGGACAGAAGGCTTCTTTTGTGAATACTGCCTGCTGTCCAGTTCAGTATGCTCATGGGTTTTGTCACTGGATGGACGTGGTGGCGCCATCCAGAAGGGCGACGTTTGCTTCGGATGGCTCCACGACAAGGCAATCGTTGTCGTTATTGGAGGATACAGTAGAGGGGAGTTAGGGATGGATGGATGGGAGAGGAGGGGGTGCCCTAACCGGCAATGTCCGCCATATGTTGAACCTTTATCGCCATCACTCAACACTATTGAAATAACTCAGCAGCAGAACTGAGCTTCCTCTGGTGGGTTGCCAGATGATGGTAAATTGATTGCTCCCTGTGGCCTGCCGGTGCTGGAGCTGTGACAGCAAGAGCCTGGGTGTGGCTGAGTAAGTCGGGTGGCTGGAATGAGTGGTGTGGGGGCAGTGCCGGTGAGGGGCACAAAAGATAGGACATAAAAACCGGACTCGTGAATCTGGTGATCCTGGTGTTACAGTTTCGGTTCTCTGCCTGGGCGTTTCGAAATAAAGGATCTTTCGTTTATAGTGGACCTTGGCTCTGACTCCACTTCCGAAAGTCTTTCGAATGGGAATATTAACCGCGATTCTGTGTGTAACGCATGCTTAACATCTAGCGCATACATAAACTGTTGTCACCAGCTTCTGGAGGAATAGACCAGTTTGGCTGCTGGTATTGACAACACGCATGCACATAGCGTGCACCAAAAGAATGAAAAATATGAATGAAAATTTGAGTGACTGACAGACTGAATGACGCAGGAAACGACTGAAAAAATCGCCAGGAGACAGCTCTTCAGTCGGCTCAACCCAGATAGACAGCCCATTGTCTAACGGACAACATGGACTGCGATGTGCTTTGGGCTTGGTCTCCAATAAAAACTCTAATAAAAACAACAACAAAATCATAATCGCTATCAGGCTTTTTTTTCGGTTCTAATACCAGACGGTGAAAGCTGAATTCGAAATAATGCCGTCTCACTTATTCCCTAACAATGCATGAAAAAAGAAATCAGCAGACATAGCTTAATGCGGCCTTCAAAAAGGAGTCTGGATTATCCCTCTCAAATATCAGACATTGCTTATTTCCTTTACCATAACAGCCCCTAGCCGATTGAGAATAACATACCTTATCCAGACACTACCCCCCTTCAGAATAGTTGATTTATCTGGCCGAGGCAAATTTGTTTTAATTCTGCAAGTCTGATGAGCGAATCAGCCTGACTGCTTATTAGCTTTATACAAGGTTAGGAGCGGGACTGGACCTTGGGGTGTAAAGCAAACATTGCAGACTCAGCAGCGAGTATTGAAACCGCGTCGTTTGGCTAGGGTTTTATGAAGCCAGTAAACTGGAGCTGGAAGCAAAGTGCAAGAGAGTTATCGGCTCGAGCTTCTATTCAATACTTGGCTGTTGCATACACACTGGAGCCGCGGTGTTGATCGGATAAATAGTAGAACTAGGATGAATGTGTGAGATGCAAGTTCACGCTGTTTTCCTAAAGGCTTCTCTCTCTCTCTCTCTCTCTCTCTCTCTCTCTCTCTCTCTCTCTCTTCTGCCGTTTTGTAAATATTCCTGACACTCTGCACTTTGTTCTCCTCTTTGCTTGTCTTTATTTTATTGTTCTTCCTTATCTTCTGTTGCGTGCTGTTGCTCTTCTGTCTCACAATTGTTCATTCTTCCCCTCCCTTCGTCCTTTGGTTTAGTTTCTTGCGGTTGTTCTTGTTCGTACTTTTTATCCCGTTCCTTCTCCATCTCTCTTCTTCTTTTACTTCTTCTCTCCTAGTCGAACTCTTCCTCATTTATTCTTCTTTCTCTTCTTCTTTCCACTCCTGTTTTATGTTTTCCTCCTTGTTCCTCTCCCTCCTCCTCCCTCGCCCTAGATTTCCTCCCTCCTCTTCCTATCTTCCTTCTCCTCCTCCTCCTTTTCCTCTTCCTCCATCCTCCTCTATCTCTTCCTCCGTCCTCCTTCTCTTCTTCTTCTCCTTCTCCTTCTTCCGCTCTTCCTTCTTGTACTTCTTCTTTCGCCTCCTCCTAATCCTTTTCTTGTTTTGACCTTTGCTCTTGGTTTTCTTGTTGTCTTTCCCTTCCATTTGTTTCGACGTCATATTTTAATTAATTAGGTATTTTCTTGCAGAAGGAAATAGAACTAGTTCACGCACTTGTGTTTGTGTGTGTGTGTGTGTGTGTGTGTGTGTGTGTGTGTGTGTGTGTGTGTGTGTGTGTGTGTGTGGTTTTGCCCTCGGGCAAGTGGTGTTTTTTTTTTGTTTTTTTTTTTCGTGTGTGTGTGTGGGGGGGGGGGGGGGGGGGGTGAGCCTTGCAGCTCTTAGCTGCGTCTGGCTAGTGGGTTTTTTCTCGGGGTTCTCCCGTTTTCCCTCTCACCCCTTGGTGCTTGGGTAGGGCAACCTACCCTTGGGTCAGACTTGGGTCGGATGCTTTAGGCGGCTGACCCCCTTCTCTCCCCCCCCCCCCCCCTCCCTCCCCTTGTCATTTAAAATGCTTTTTCGAGTATATTGTATCTTATTTATTGTGCTTTCTTTTGTTCATTTCATTCATATGCAACACACCCACTACATACCATCACACCCTCCTCCTCCACTCACTCTCCTTCCCCTCCTCTTCTCTCTCTCATTCTCCACTCTTCCTCTACTTCCATTCTCTCTCTGTCTCTCCCCTCTCTTTCTCCCCCCCCCCCCCTCTCTCTCTCTCTCTCTCCTTTTCCTCCTCCTCCTCACTTTACTCTACCCTCTTTCCTCGTGCCCTATTCCTCGAACTCTACTCACCCTCTCTTCCACTGTCCCTCTGTCTACTTCATTCACCACTTTGGCTTCACAAGGGGAGTATTGTGCATGTTTATGTCTGTATTTTTTTTGTCGCTGAGGAAGGCATATTGCCGAAAATTTCTTGTCCTGTTTTGTGTCGTGCATTAAATCTGCGTTACTTCACACTTTGTTTTGTGTGCTCTTCTGCTTTTTCGTCGTAGTTCACAGAAAATCAATGTTTTGAAACAACATAATTTCATTTCTCTCTCGACTCTTGTCTCGCCATCATCCTATAGACATAAGTGTTGAGCCAGTGAAAAAGCCACCCCACCCTCTAACACTTCACCTCATTCTCTATTGGCAAACTACGTTTAGTGGCTTCATAAACTCCTTCCCAACAGCCCATGCTTTCAATTCCGCAGAGTTGTTGATTTGACGTTCAATACTTATATCTTTAAATTCAGCAAACACCTCATCAATAGCCAGGCCCATTCACCCGTTTAGACGCTGGAGAACAGAAGCAAATTGTCTCCCTACAATAAAAACAAACTGTTTTGCTGCAGACGACAAGGGCCAAGATCGATACTGACAGCCACAGAATAATGGAACCGTCATCTGTTCCGCAACGAAATGTCCCCGCCCAGTCTCCAAGTAGAGGATGATTGCAGATTCATTCTTCAGGAATTGTCCGGAAGAGTTCAGCCCACTTGGTGCCCTCCCCCTACGACAGGGGAGATCAGTGTTGACTGCATGTAGACAAGAACGGTAAGCGTCGAGTTCAGAATGAACGGTCATTGGTGTGAGAAGGGAGGACGATTTTTAAAAGACGTTGAGACAAATCTGTGTATCTGTCTTGACCTCTGACGAACACAACTGACATTTCTGTCAAGGACCATACAAATTTCATAATTACTTTTCAACTTTGGTTGTAGACATTTTTGTTTTGTTTTGTGTATTTTACAAACAAATCAGTGAATACGTATAAACAGAAACAAGGGGATGTAATTCAGTCGATTTCTTTGTCTGTCAAACAGCCACTCAGCTAGCCAGTCTGCCTGTCCATCCGTTTATGGAATGATCGGTCACATCACATTCACTCAGCAAATTCTGTAAGTCTGTTGAGCGAATCGTCTTGCTGCTTTTTAGCTTCCAACAAGGATAGAAGCAAGGCCCTAGGGTGTAAAGAAAACATTGCAGAGTCAGCTGGTTTTGAAACTGGGCCTTTATCGCCCCCCCCCCCCCCCCCCCCGCCCCCGGTTTTATGAAGCCAATAACCGGGAGCTGGAAAACAGTACGACAAAAACATTGGCTCTTCATGGCTATTATATATACAATAAGGCCAGAGTGATGGTGGGATGAAAAGTAGAACTGGAGTGGTTGCGGACAAAGCAATATCACGATGTTTTACTAGCGCTGTCTTTATTCTGTTCTTTCTACCTTTTGTTGCTCTTCACTTTTGCTGTTTAACAAATATTCTTTCTGTCTTAATATTTTCCACTTTTGTTTTACATATTTTTGCCGTTTCTCCTCTCCTGATAGATCTACTGGCTTTTCTGCTTCGTTCATGAAGATTTTCGTGTTTATCTTCTTTGTCTTTTTTGTACTTTTTTAATTCCTTCTACTGTCGTCCCCTTTTTCTCTTCTTCTTCTTCTTCCCTATCTTCAAATCGCTTAGTCTTTTTCCATTTATTCTTGTTTTGGTCTTCTCATTATCCCATTTACTTCTCTCTACGTAATATTCTCTCTGATACTCAGAGACTCCCTTTCCATGAAGAAGAAGCGAGGAGGAAAATTACAACATCAATTTCTCTCACATTTCTTTCCATTCCATCACCCTACAGGTTCAAGTGTTTAGGTACTGAAAAAAGGAATCCCCAATCTTCACCTTAATTTCTATCGGCAGCTACGTTTAGTGGCTTCATTATCTCCTTCCCAACAGCCATTGTTTTCAACACCACTCTGACTTTAAACTCAGCCAAAACGTCATCACCTGCCAGTCAAATTTGGCCTTGAGACGTCGGGAACTGAAGTATATTTTCCAGGAGAAAAACGAAGCGTATTGCTTCATGAAGAGCCGAGATGGCTAAAAACAAGTGCAAAAAATAGAACCGTCACCCATCTGGTGAGGAAATGTTTCCGCCCAATCTCCAAGTCTGGGATAATCGCAAATTCATACTTCAAGAATTGTCAGGAAGTGTTCAGTCCGTTTTGTACCTTCCCTCTCAGACAGGATGGCTTAGTGTTGACTGAATGTTAAGTAGAAGGGTAACCGACGAGAACAAAGTCAATCACCCTCAGTGTGTGAACAGAGGACGGTTTATGAAAAGAGCTGGCATTATTTCGTATGTTTTTATTTAGCATTGCTTACAACCACACGTGACCTTTCCTTCATTTAAAGCCATATTCAATTCAGAGTTCAAAACTGTAGAAAACACACGCTCTTATTAAATAAGAAGTCTACAAAAATCGTTTTTTGTTGTTGTTGTTTTTATCCATCTCCACAGAGTTTTTTTTATCACGCTGTTTTCTATGTGAAAGAAGAGGGGGGCTGGAGTCTTAAAACCAAATAGCGGAAACTATGGGAAGAATCCTAGCTGGATCTAGTCGAGGAGGGATGAAGGTAAACATCATAAGGCTGACATTTCCTACCTTGAATTGACCTTGTAAGGCTTCACCGTTCTGGAAGTAGCAGGTTTGAATCCAAGCGGTGGCAAAAAGGAAACGATGAGAGCATAACATTATGGAGTTGTGACACGGATAAACCCCATCTCGGCGTAAGGAGCTGAAGGTTGAAACACTTGCTGAAGGAACTTTTCTGAAGACCATCTGGTGCCCACTTCTTCATACAGTGTCATAACAACCTAGTATGATTTTCTTGCAGGAACAAGGAAAACATGTTTTATAGATGTAAATCGTGAACTAAACTCATTTTCTTTCTCTCCCACTACTTCCCTGTCCGTCGTCCTACAGACTCAAGTGCCGGAGTATGGAAAAAGCCATCCCCTGACCCCCTCACCCCCAAACTCTTCAAGTCACTCTCTATTGGCAGCATACGTTTACTGGCTTAAGTAACTCTTTTTCAATAGCCCCTGCTTTCAATTCCGCATGACTTCTGTCAAGTTGATTCTACATCCCATGCTCAGATCTTAAAACTCACCAAAAACGTCATCAGCTGCCAAACTCATTTGTCCCTCCAGACACCGAAAACTGAAACAAACTGTGTTCCCTACGAGAGCTTTTGAACAGTAATTGATTCACTTACATGGGGTGAAAGCGTGTGCTTGTGTGCGCGCATGTGTGTGAATGTGTGTGTTTGTGTTTGTGTGTGATCAATGAACAAAGGTCTCCCAGAGTTCTGAACATCTAAAAAATATAGCCATAGTGAAAGGAAGCGCACAGCAGAGTCATATCAGTACAGACAAGAGCAGATTCCATAGCATCATCTTAATCCTGCCTATTATCACTGATCATCACAAAAAAGAAAAAAAAGCCTGATATTCTACGGCTGTGTGTAATGCCCGCCGTCTGGATTCTCTCTCCAGGTCCATGCGCGTGTCGGGTTTGTGTCACGGTCGTTGGACTAGAAGGTCATGGGGAATGTTGCTGGATGGCTATGATGGCGCCCTCCAGAGAGGGAAGTTTGTTCATGGTGGCGCCACGATTATGCCAAAAAAATGTAAGGCTACAGATGAGAGAGGGAAGCGCGTCCGTGCGTGCGTGCGTGCGTGCGTGCGCGTGCGTGTGTGCGTGCGTGTGTGTGTGTGTGTGTGTGTGTGTGTGTGTGTGTGTGTGTGTGTGTGTGTGTGTGTGTGTGTGTGTGTGTGTGTGTGAAGATAAGCGAGGTAGTCTTGGTAGTCTTGCATTGGCTGGATCATGGCAGGCACCACTGAAAGCCTGAAGTGACTCAGCAGCAGCGCAGAGACTCACTCCTCTGAGGGGTTGCCTGATAATGACCTGATACTTATTGCTCTCTGTGAACTGGCAGTGGTGGAGCTGCATTATATCTAGAAAGTCTTGGGTGTGGCTGTGTCTTTGAGGTGAACGGAATAAGCAGTGTAATACCACTCTGGGGGGCACAGAAAACGGCAAAAAGAATCCAAGTATAAGAGCTATCATTACCTTTATTTTATTTCATTTTATCCTATTTTATTTTTGGGTGTGTTCTGACAACAACCGCTTAGTACCACGTCATGTCGTCCTCTTTTGTTCTTTTGCAATTCCCGAAAGAAAAAAGACATCAGCTGACATAACTCAATTTTGCTTTTGGAGAGAAGATTGAATTTCCCCTTCCAAATAACAGACAATACTTATTTTGTTTCCATGACAACTTCTTACCAATTGAGATTAACGCCTCTTACCCAGACACCACCCCGGTTCTGAACAGTGGATTTGTCTGGCCGAGACAAATTTGTTTCCGTTCTGCAATTCTGATGAGCGAATTCCTCTGACTGCTTATTAGATTCCTACAAGGTTGGATGTGGGGCCCTGGGATCTAAAGCGAGCATTGCGGAGTCAGCAGATGTTGAAACCCCGGCTTTTTGCCCAGACATTTGCGAAGCCAATAAAGTGAAGCTGGAAGTAAATGCAAGAGAAGTATCGGCTCGAGTCTCAATTCTTGGCTGTTGCATATACATTGGAGCCACGGTGTTTGTTGGATATAAAGTAGAACACTGTTATGTGAAATGTATTTACACGGTGTCTTACAAGTTCACCGTTTTCTT
>CM031604.1:27722892-27745072 GCA_018398815.1 Conus ventricosus
CTTTTCTTCCACAAAACAAGAAATAAATGCACCATCGGTGAAACTCGTGACATGATTTGTGACCTTCTAGTGTGGAAAGAGTCTGCTGTCAACACGGTATTATCCAAATCCTTTTAACCCACATTCGATCATGAAAAACTAATTTCAGTTCAAACAGCGCCAGAGTTCCAGACTGTAGGAAACATATCTTCTCTTCAAATGAAAAGTCCACCAAAAATGATTTTTGATCCATCTCTTAAGAGTCTGTATCACGCAGTTTTCTACTGGAAAGAAAAGGAGAGCTGGAATCTAAAATTCAAACAGCAGGAGAGTACCAGCCGGATCTTGTCAAGGAAAACGAAAAGTAAACAACCTAAGGCTGAAACTTCTGAACTAACAGAGGGTGATTAAACCTTGAGATAGGCTACTCGACCGTTCTGGAAGAAGCAGGTCTGAATCCAGGCAGAGACAAAAAGGAAAAGGGGACAGCATAAGCCCATCAAGGAGTCATGACCTGGATGCGGCTAAAGCCCCTGACGGCGTAGGGAGCTGAAGGCTGCACTCTCATAGGAGCGGGGGGGGGGGGGGGGGTACCTCTCTGAAGACCATCTGGTGCCCGCTCTCCAAAGAGTTTCACAACAACCAAGAGTAATCAAAGATCTCTCAAAGTTCCAAACATGTAAAGCACTTATTATGAAAGGAAGTGCACAGCAGAGTCCTGTCACGTAGTGTTAGAAAGTATAGATTTCCAGGGCACCATCTTAATCGTGTCTATTATCACTGATCATCAGAAACAAGATTTTTTAAAATCCGAAATTCTAAGGCACCTTCAAACCTTTCTATCTTAAAGGCTTCCGATTCTCTCTCTCTCTCTCTCTCTCTCTCTCTCTCTCTTCTCTCTCTCTCCTCTCTCTCTCTCCTCTCTCTCTCTCTCTCCTCTTCACGTCCATGCCTGTGTCGAGTTCGTGTCACAGTCGTCAGGTTCAGCACGGTCACGATCTGTCACTGGATGGCTATGGTGGTGACCGCCACAGGGGGCCGTTCATTCACACTGGCGCCATGATTATGCCATAATGTGTATAAACAGATGGGAGAGGGAAGGGAAAAAAGTGTGTGTGTGTGTGTGTGTGTGTGTGTGTGTTGTGCGTGCGTGCGTGCGTGCGTGTGTGTGTGTGTGTGTGTGTGTGTGTATCCAGGCATATGTGCGTGTGTGTGTGTGTGTGTGTGTGTGTGTGTGTGTGTGTGTGTGTGTGTGTGTGTGAGTGTGTGTGTGTGTGTGTGTGTGTGTGTGTGTGTGTGTGTGTGTGTGATATTTATATATATATATTATATATATATATATATATTTTATATATGTGTGTGTGTGTTAAAAGGTAAGGTTTAAAACTATCTACAGCGCTGTTTCATGCGGATGCATCATCAGGATTTTTTTAAAAATCTCTGCTGGTATTTACTACCATTGTCTTTTATATATATAATATATATATATATATATATAATATATATATATATTAAATATATATATATATATATGTGTGTGTGTGTGTGTGTGTGTGTGTGTGTGTGTGTGTGTGTGTGTGTGTGTGTGTGTGTGTGTGTGTGTGTGTGTGCATGGGAGGATGAGGGAGGTAGTATGTGTTGATTTCCATGTGTTGTATCAGCGTAGGCACCGCTGAAAACCACTGAAGTAACTCAGCAGCGCCGAGCCTCCTCTAGGGGTTGCTTGATGATGATCTGATACCGACTCTCCTTGTGGACTGCCAGTGGTGGAGCTGCAACAGGAAGTCTTGGATGTGGTGGTCTATACGGGGTGGTCAGAATGATCGGCTTGGGGGCGATACCACATGAGCTCACATAAAATGGCAAAAGAATCCAAGCGCTTTCCTTACCTCTTTTTTGCCTAAGTTTCCGACAACAACTGCCGAGTTCCAAATTATTGTCGTTGTCTCCGTTGTTCCTTAACAGTGCCCGAAAGACATCAACAGACACAATTTAATTTGGTATCTGAAAAGAAGACCAAATTTTTCCCTTCAAATGTCAGACACTGCTTATTTCGCTTACCAAAACAACTCAAGTGATTGAAAACAAAATCCCGCATCCAGTCACCACCCAGTGAAGAATAGAAGAATAGCTGATTTGTCTGACCAAGGCAACTTGGTTTCAATTCTACAAATCTGATGAGCGAATCAGTCTGACAACTTTTTAGCTTCCAACAAAGTTGGAGCCGGGTCCTGGAATGTAAAGCAAACACTGCAGAGTCAGCGAGCATTGAAACCAAGTCTTTTGCTCAACGTTTTATGAAGATGATAAAGTGGGGCTGGAAACAAAGTGCAAGAAACTCACTGGCTCCTCTTGGCTGTTGCATATGCATTACAGCCACGGTGGTGGTGGAATAAAACGCAGAACTAGATTGGTTGTGGAAAAAGTAATTTTACGCTGTTTTACAAGTGCTTTCCTCTGTACTGCTCTTTCTATTTTTTTTATTGTGTTTGTGCTTTTTGTTGCTCTTCTTTTTCTGTTTTATATGTATTCCTTGCTATCGTTTTCTCCTTTTTGTTTCGCTGTCACTCCCTCTTCGGATTGAACTCGTTGCTGTTCTTCTTCCATTATGCAACGTTCGCTGTTATCTTTTTCTCCTTTTTTCTTCTTTTTTCTTGATTTGTCTTTTTGCTACATCCTCCTGCTCCTCCTTTTTCTCCGCCTCCTCCTCCTCCTCCTCCTTCTCCTTCTTCTTCTTCGTCTGCAATTCCTCTTCCTTTTCTTCATTTCATTCTTCTCTCTTTTAGTCTTTTCCCTTTATCTTGATCGTCCTCTACGTTTCTTCTTCAATATCTTGTTCTTCGTTTTCCTCCTCAACCTCCTCTTCTTCTTCTTCTTCTTCTTCTTCTCCGTCTTCTTCACTTAGCCTTTTTTCTGTGTATTCTTGCTTTGGTTTTTATTTTTGCCCCATTTAGTTCCTTCAGCGGTAAATTCGTTTGGATGCTCAGACGCCCTTTCCACGCAGAAGAAACGAGGACAAATTAACTTTATAGCGAAACCTCCTCTCTCTCCCGTCTCTTTCCTCTCCACCACTCTATAGACTCAAGCATCGAGGTACTGCGAAAAAAAGAATCCCCCACTCTTCACCTCAGTTTTCCTTGGCAGCCATGTTTAGCGGCTTCATAAACTCCTTCCCAATAGCCCCTGCTTTCAATATTGCTGTCCAAGCAATGCTGACTATTTTCTATGATGTGCTTTTACACTCAGAACCAGGCCCATTCGTCCTTCAGATGCCAAAAATAAAAAAATAGCCTTTTCCTGGAGGAAAACTGTTTTACTACAAGAGTTGAACATTGATGACAGTCACAGAATAATGGAACCGTCATCTATCTCGGAAGGAAATGTCTCCACTTAGTCTCCGAGTCAGTGATAATTGCAGATTCATCCTTTAGGAATTGTTCGGAAGAGTCCATCCCACTTCATGCCCTGCTCCTTGGACAGGGAGATCAATATTGCAGCGTGAGTGGGGTGACTCCTCTGGTGAGTTGTCTGATGATACACCTATATTTATTGCACTCAGTGTTGGAACTGTGATAGGACAAGCTTGGGGATTGCTGTGCACACTGGTTTAATAGAATGAGCAGCGTGGATTCAATGCCGATGATGGAGAACAAAAACGTTGCAAAATGACCCGTAGACGAGAGTTTTCATTACGTTTTTTTACTCCAATACAAAACTACGATAGCTGTTTCAAATTATATTGTTGCTGCATTTGTTACTTAAAGAATTCCTGAAAAAGACATCAGCAGCTTTTTTTTCACTTGGACATTAGACTGAATTATCCCGCTAAAATATCAGACGTGGCTGGTCTTTTTTTTACCATGACCATCACTGCTAACGGGAAACAAGTCTTCATCGTGTCACCACCAATTTCAGAACAGTAGCTGTTGATTTGTCTGACCAAGGCAGATTTGTTTCAATCAGCAAGTCTAATGAGCGAATCAGTCTGACTGCTTATTAGCTTCCTACAAGATTAGGAGGGGGTACTTGAGACGTAGACCAAACATCACAGAATCAGTGGGTATTGAAACCGTGGCTTTTGCCAATGGTTTTATAAAGCCAATAAACGTGATCTGGGAGCAAAGTGCCAGAAAAGTATCGGCTCGAGTCTCTTAGATTCTTGTCTGTTGCATGTACACTAAACCCAGGGTGGTGGTGGGATAGATTCTTGTCTGTTGCATGTACACGAAACCCAGGGTGGTGGTGGGATAGATTCTTGTCTGTTGCATGTACACTAAACCCAGGGCGGTGGTGGGATGACAAGAAGACCCAGACTGGTTGGAGAAAATATATATTTCACGCTGTTACACATATCTATTCTATTCTATTCTCTCTATTTTCCTTCATTTCTGTTTTTGCTCTTTGCTTTTACCCATTCGCAAGTATTCCATGCTGTAGTTAGTTTTGTCTGTCAGTCCTGTTGTTCCTCCTTCCCCTCTACTAGGTGTTATTGCTTCTCTTTTTCCGTCAAACAAACGAACATTTTTACCTTCCATTTTCCCTTGAGTTTGTCTTTTACTCTTTATTCCTCCTCCTTCCTCCTCTTCGTTCTCTCCCTTTTCTTTCTCTTCTTTTTCTCCATCTTTTCCTTTTTTTTTTCTCTTGTTCTGTGTTTTTTTCTTTCTTTCTCCTTCTTCCACTCCATTTTCAACTTCTTCAAATTCTCGTTCTTTGTTTGTTTTTATTTTATCCTCTCCCTCATCATCATTTTCTTCTGTTTCTTAGTCTTCCTCGTTTTCATCTTTTGCTTATTCTTGTTTATGTTCTGTCTTTTGTTGCATTTAGTTTTTTCAACGGCATATTCTCTTGAACATTCAGATGCCCTTTCCTTGCAGAAAAAAAGAACGAGTTTTACAGATTCATTTTCTTTCTCTTTCATTTGTTTCCTCTCCATCATCCCCATGAGCTCCAGTGTAGAGGTATTTAAAAAGGGACATCCTACTTTACACCACTTCCCCCTTGCCAGCCATGTTTAGTGGCTTCGTAAACTCTTTCCCAACCGCCGCTGCTTTCAGTATTGCTATCCCAGCAATGTTGATTTTACATTCCACGGCGAGATGTTAAAGTCCAACAGCAACGACGTTAGCAGCCAGACTTATTCGTTTCTCAGACACCAAGACTTGAAACCAATTGTCTTCCTTTGGAGAAAAACAAACTGTTTTGCTACGCACGACGCAGCCCAGTTCGATAATGACTGCCGCAGAATAATGGAACCGTCATCTGTCTCGGAAGGAAATGTCCCCGCCTAGTCTCCTAGTCAGGGATAATTGAAGATTCATCCTTCAGGAATTGTCCAGAAGAGTTTAGCCCACTTCATGCCGTGCCCCTCGGACGGTGGAGATAAGTGTTGACCGGATGTAGACCAGAACGGTAAGAGACGAGTGCAAAATGAACAGCCCTCGGTCTGGGAAGAGTGGACGGTTTGTGAAAAGACATTGGGATCATTTGGCGTGTTTTTCCACGCTACTGACAAAGCGCCGCAAGAGGTTTGCTAATGAGGTTTTCAACCTTGAATGTACAAATGGTTCTTGTTTTATATCTTTCAGACATAAATGAAAACGGAAAAACATGAATAAGTAAAAGTAACACAATTTGGGACCTTTATGGACAGAATCTGCTGTCAGGATGGTAACAATTCAATGCTTTCAACCGCACTTTCAATACTAAAAACAGCTTCCAAATCAGACATGTTGTAGCAAAATTTCAGACGTTGAAAACAGTTACCCTCTCCTGAAAGACAGGTCTGCTGGAAGTCATTTTTCAATACATTTCTTTGTATGGAGAGGAGGGCCAGATCCCTAAAAGCAATGGTGATGGCATACGTGGAAAAATGAGAGTTGGAAGTGGTCAAGCAGAATCAAAAGTAAACTCCATAAGGCTTAAATTTCTTAGCTTGCAAGCGTGTTACAGCTAAGTGGTTACAATGTCCTTCTCTAAATGACTCGCCCTTGAGATATATGACATTCCTGGATGGAACATGTCGAAATCCTGGCAGTGTAAAACAGAAAAGTCGATAGCAGAAGGACATCGAGGAGTCATGATCTCTCTGCGGCCCGACCCCCTCAATGTGTAAAGAGTTAGGCGCAGAAGCACTTACTTGAACGGCAACTCTCTGAAGGCCATCTGCTACCTGACTCCCCCTTGGGTTACATTATAACTGTGATCAAGAATAAACATCTACCAGAATTCCAAATATCTCCAGAATATGTTATGAAAGGAAGCCTAGAGTAAAATCCTGACCATCCTGCAATCTCAGCAGAACAGAACTCTAATAAAAAAAATTTTTAAAAAGAGTTCTAAATCATAGATTTTGTCTTTCCATATATTACTTAACAATAACAAAAAAAAAGATATCAACTGTCATATTTGAATTCAGCATTAGGCTACTTTATCTCTTTTTAATAACAGACGTGGATGACTTTTTTTTTTAAACTATCACAGCTCTTGTATATTCAAAACAACATTCTACATTCAGTCCAACCCAAGTGCAGAAAAGCAGGTGTTGATTTGTGCGGCCGAGGTCGAGGCCAACTTGTTTGCCTGATGAACGGATACTGGTCTGACTGCATATTAGCTTCCAACCAAGTCAGGAGCGGGGCCCAAAGACGTAAAGGAAGCACTGCAGAGTCAGCAGCCACTGCAAACACAAATCTGGCTCAGGGATTTATGAAGCCAGTAAAATGAGGCTAGAAGCAAAGTGCCAAGCTTGTCTGTCACATATGCCTTGGGGCCAGGGTGGTGATGGGATGTATGGTGGAACTAGGTTGGTTGTCAGAATGTAGTATCACTCTGGGTAACAAATGCTCCCTTTTTGCTTCCTTTATTTTTCATCTATTTAGACTTTTGTCGCGCTTTGTTTTCAGCTGTTTCATCAGTATTCTTCACTCTTCTTTTTGCTTTTTTGTTTCGTTTTATTGCCCCATCTCCTCTTCTGCTTATATTCTTCCGTCACACAAACGCTCGTTTTTATCATATTTTCGTTTTTCCCATTGATTTTGTCCTTCTTTCCATTCTTCCTCCTCTTTGTTTTTCGTTCCTTTCTTTCATTCATTCTTTCTTCTTCTCCTCCTTCTCTTCATATTCCTTTTCATTCTCTTCATCATCTTCTTTCTATTTTCTTCCTCCTTTCTTCTTCATCTTCCTCGCTTTCTTTTTCTTCAACGTCTCGTTCTTCTTTCTCTTTCTCATCATCCCTCTTCTTCTTCATCTTCTTCCTCTCCTTCACTTTTTTTCTTTCATTCCTGTTTTCGTTCTTGTGCAATTCAGTTCTTTTGACGTCATATTCTCTTCCATACCTAGATACCTTTTCTTTACAAAAGAAACGAGAGCAAGTTTTACTGAATAATTTTCTTTCTCTCCCATTTCTTTTCTGTCCATCATCCTACAGACTCTCTGGTTGGAGCCCCACAAAAAGAAGAAAAAAAATCATCCTACAGACTGAAGTGTTGGAGTGTTCAAAAGGAACCCACAACTCTTAACCTCATTTTTATTGGTAGCCACTTTTAGTGGCTTTATAAACTCCTCCTTGATTGCCCCGGCTTTTTGATACTGCTGTCTCAGCAACCCTGATTTTACATTCCAAAGTTTTTAACACAACAGCAGCGTCATCAGCAGCCAGACTAATTCGTCCCTCCGACGCCCAGAACTAAAAAAAAAAGTGGTCTCTTCCAGGCCAAAAACAAACTGTTTTGCCACAGACGACAAGATCGATAATGGCGGCTGTGAAATAATGGATCGTCGTCCATCTGGCAAAGAAACGTCCTCGCCTAGTCTCCAAGTCAGGGATAATTGCAAAGTCATCCTTCAATATTGTCCAGAAGAGTTCAGCCACCTCTCGCCCCCTCTTCTCGGATAACAGCATCAAGTGTTCACCGGAAGTAGACAAGAACGGCAAATGAGAAGAGCACAGTTAAAGGCCCTGAGCGTGGGAAGGGATAGGATTACAAAATGGCGTTTGGATCATTTGATGTGGTTTATTTACACTCCGACAAACACAAGTGGTCACATATATTTTCTTATTACCTTTTCAACTTTGACTATAGATGGGGTGTGTTTTTTTCACGAATAAGTAAGTATAAACATCAGTAAATGATGTAGCACAAGTTCTGCCTTTCAAAGTTGAAAAGAAACTGCTATCAAGATGGCATCATTTCAATGCTTTTAACCACTCTTCCAACATGGAAAGAAAATTTCAAAGCGATTTACTCCAGAATTTCAGACTGCTAGAAAAGACAAACGCTTTCGTCAAAGATTCAAAGTTTATCCTGAGTCTTCTTTCTAATGAGTTGATATTATACAGTTCTTGGTTTTTCACAAGGGTTAGAGCCCTAAAAGTGATGGCAAAAGCGTACGAGGAAAGTCTCAGTCGCAGATCGTCGAGGAGAATCAAAAGCAGATTTCGTAAGGACTGAATTTCTCAACTTAAAACAAGCGTGCGATAGCTAAGTGATTAAGACATCCAGCTTAAGCAGACCTGACCTTGAGGTGTTCATCATTCCTGGAGATCACAGGTCTGAATCCAGAGAGTGGCACACAGATAAGGCGATAGCAGAAGGAGATTATGGAGTCATGACTTCGATGCGGCCCGACCCCCTGACAGCGTAAGGAGTTAAGGACAGAGACACACAAGCGGGACTTCTCTGAAGGCCAAGTGCTACCCGGCTCTCCACAGACTTTCATCACAAGCAAGTGGGATCAAATAATCAAATCTAATAGAATTCCAGATATCATCAGGATATATTATGAAAGGAAGCGCACAGTAGAAGCATGTCACATGATCTCAGACAAGAACAGAATTCCAAATGAAAGCTGAGTTCATGATCATATTGTGTTTCCATTAGTTACTTAATAACGCCTGAGAAAAGCATTAGCAGTCATACTTTAGTTTGATATTTGACAAAATTATATTGTTTTTCCATTAGTTACCTAATGATGCCTAAAAAACATTATCAGTCATACTTCAGTTTGATATTTGACTAAATCAACCATCTATTAATATCAAACGTAGCTGATGTGTTTTCAATTATCACAACTCTTGCGGATTTAAAACAACACGCTACATCCAGTCACCACTGAAGTCCAGAACAGTTATGTTGATTTGTCTGGCCAAAGCAACTTTCTTTCCATTCTACAAGTCTGAAGGAACTGGTCTGACTGCTTATAAGCCTCCAAAAAGGTCACAAGTGCGGCCCAGAGAAGTAAAGCAAGCATCACAGTGTCAGCAGGTATTGAAACCATGGCTTTGACTTGGGGTTTTATGAAGCCAATAAGTGGGGCTGGAAGCAGAGTGCAAGAAAGTTATTGGTTCGACTCTCCCCTTCAGTTCTCTGTTGCACACACACACACACACACACACACACACACACACACACACACACACACACACACACATACACACACACACACACACACACACGCGCGCGCGCGCACACACACACATACACGCACACACATACACGCACACACGCACGCACGCACGCACGCACACATATTTTATATATATATATATATATATATATATATATATATATATATATATATATATAGAGAGAGAGAGAGAGAGAGAGAGAGAGAGAGAGAGATTACTACTGCTGCTGCTACTACTACTACCACCACCACTACTACTACTACTACTACCGCCACCACCACCACCACCACCACTACTATTACTCCTACAACTACTACTATACCACATTCCATAACGCAGAAGCACTGGCATTTTCACACCCGTACATACATTTGCAACTACCTTCATCCCTCCTCCCCCCCCCCCCCTCCCCCGCCGCTTTCGCGTACGTACTCATTCACTCAATCAATGGTGCAAATACACACCATTCACATATTCTGTTGATGCACACGCCTGTGAGTGTGTGTTCCGATTTTGTAAATTGTTTTCCAAGCTTTTCACTTTCCTACTTCATTTTTTTTGGTTTCTTTTTTTGTTGTTTAACTGAGTGATTGTCGGAATAGTTTGTAATACCTGTGTGAGCATAAGACAATTAAAAGTCTCCTGAGGAAGGCGAGCTGTGCTCGCCGAAAATTTGGGATAACGAAGAGCCAACGTGTTTTTGTGTGTGTGCTCTCTCTCTCTCTCTCTCTCTCTCTCTCTCTTCTCTCTCTCTCTCTCTCTCTCTCTCTCTCTCTCTCTCTCTCTCTGTCTGTCTTTTAATCACTCTTCGTCTTCTGCTGTTGTACAAGCATTATTTGTAGTCTTTCTTATTCTTTTTTGTTTTGCTTCATTGTGCTGTTCCTCTTTTTTTCAGCTAGGTTTTCCTGCTTTTCTTCTTGCGTCATACAAACGATTGCTCTTTTGTTATCGTTCTTTCCTGTTCTTCTTCTTTCTTGATATTGCCTTTTTCTAGTGTTTATTATTCCTCGTCGTCGTCTTCTTCTCCGTCTCCTCCAGCTTTTACTCCTCCTCCTCCTACTCTTTATTCTTCCTCTCCTCTTCTTCTTCTTCTTCTTCTGCTTCTCCGATACTTCTTCCTTTATAGCTTCTCCTCCTCCTCCTCCTCCCCTTCCTCCTCCCTCTTCTTCTTCTTCTTCTTCTTCTTCTTTTTCTTCATCAACATTATCATCATCATCATCATTCTTATCTATTAATTCTTGTTTTGTTGACTTGGTTTCATTTGTTTCCACATTAAATTTCCTCGGATATTCAGAAACCTTTTCCTTGCAGAGAAACAACCAATCATTTTCTTCCACTATATCACTTTGTGGCCTTAAGTGTTGCGGTACTGGAAAAAGAAATCCCTACTCTACACCTCGATGTTCCTTGCTAGCTAAGTTTAATGGCTTCGTAAGCTCCTTCCAAAAATCCCCTGCTTTCAGTTCCCCGGCCTCAGCAATGATGATTTTATGTTCAGGCCTAGATTTTTGACTCAACAGCAACGTCGTCAGCAGCCATACCAATTCGTCCATCAGGCGCAAAACTGAAACAAATTATCGTTTCCAAGAGGAAAGAAATTGGTTCGCCACAGACGACAAGAGCCAGGATCGATAATGACGGTCACAGAATAATGGAACCGTCGTACTTCTGGCAAGGAAATGTCCCCGTCCAGTCTCCAACTCGGCAATCATTGCAGATTCATCATTCACGAATTGTCCAGAAGAGTTCAGCCCCGCTTCGTGCCTTTTCTCGGACAGGGAGTATCAGTGTTGATCGGAAGTAAACAAGAACGGTAAGTGAGAAGAGTAAAGTGCCCTTAGCGCGTGAAGAGAGGACGGTTTATGAAAAGGGCTTTGGATCTCATGATGTGGTTTTTTTACATTTCTGACAAACGTAAATGACCACAGAGATTTCCTGATAATCTTTTTCAACTTTGAGTGGGGACACTTTCATATTTCACAAATACGTAAATCCATGAATACACAAGTCATTGAATGCAACACGATTTATGTCCTTCCAGTATGAAAAGAATCTGCTATCAAGCTGGTAACATTTCAATGCCTTTAACTACTCTTCCAAAACGGCAAACAAATTCCAGAGTTTCAAACTGTATGAAAACGGACTCTGTACTCAAGGACGGGAGGTCTATTAAAAGTCATTTTCCTGACCCACCTCTAAAGACCTTGTGTTATACAATTGGCTGTTTGCATTATACAGTTGTCTGTTTGGACGTAAAGGAAGGCAAAAGCCCTCAAAGTGATGGCAGAAGACTTCGAGAAAAAAATCCAGCTGGATCTGGTTGCGGAAAATCAAAAGTGAACTTCATAAGGCTCAGCTTTCTTAATTTGCAACAGGTGTGCGACAGTTAAGAGGTTAAGACGTCAGTCTTTGTGTGACTTGACCTTGAGCATGAGGTACTCGACCTGTGCAGGTGTGAATCCAGGCAGCAGAGAAAAGGAAAAGCTGACAGCAACACATCAAGGGCGAATAACCTGGATGCAGCCAGACCCTCCTCCTCAAACAGTGTAAGGAGCTAAGGGCTGAAATAATTGCCTAAGGGGGACTTCTCCGAAGACCATCTGCTGCCTGACTGTCCTAGGAGTTTTATCACAACCAGATGATCAAAGAATAAAAGTTTCCCAGAGTTTCAAACGATGCCAGGATATATTATGAAAGGAAGCGTGCAGTCGAGTCCTGTCACATAGTCTCAAACAAGAAGAGAGCTCCAATGAAAACCGAGTTCCAGATCATATTGTCGTTCCATTTGTTACTTAATGCCTGTAAAAAAAAAGGTGTCAGCTGGTACACCTTAGTTTGGCACTGAAATAAATAATTCTTTTTTCAATATCAGACGTGGCTGAATTTTTTAACCATCACAGCCCTTGCTGATTGGAAACAATAATCCTACATCCAGTCACCATCCTAATTCAGTACAGTTGACTCGTCTGGCCAAGGCAAATGTGTTTTAGTTCTGCAAGTCTGATAAGCGAACCAGTCTGACTGCTTATTAGCTTCCTACCGAGGTAGAGGCGGTAGCAGGGATGTAAAGCACACATTGCAGAGACAGTGGGTATAGGAACCACGTGGCTTTGGCCCATGGTTTTATGAAGCCAATAAAGTGCAGCTGGAAGCAAAGCACAGGAACGTTATTAGCTTGGCGATTCCCTTCAATGCCTGGCTGCTGCATGCACATTAAAGCCAGGTGGTGATGGGAAGATGGGTAGAACTAGGTTGGCTGAAAGAAATGCAATTTCATGTTTTACAAACACCCCCTTTTTGCATCTTCTTTAATTTTTCTTCTTTTCGCTCTTTTGTTTGCGCTTTCCTTTCCTAAGTTTTATCAGTATTTATCACTGCTTTCAATTTGTGGTCCTTTTTTGTTTTGCTTCGTTTTACTGTTTTTATTGTTTCAAGTTTTCCTCTACTTTTCTGTTCCACTTAAATAAATGCTAGTCTTTATCCTCTTTTTGGAATTTCAAAAATTGATTTCGTCTTTTTTCTGTTCTTATCTTCTGCGTCTTCTTCTGCTTTTCCTCTTCAAACTCCTCTTCTTTTTTCTGTCTTCTTTTTCTTTTTTCCCTTTCTTCTTTTTTTCTTCTTCATTTTCTCCCCCTTCAACTTCTTTTTCTTCTTTTGATTTCTCCTTCTCCCTTCTCTTCGCTGTCTACTTCGTCACCCTCATCTTTCTCTCCTTTTTATTCTTCTCTTTGTTCCATTTAGTCCTTCTGATACTACATTTTCTTCAGTACTCCAATATTCTTTCCTCGCAGATGAAACAACAGAATATTCTTAGAATCATTATCTTTCCCTCCTATTCCTTTCCTCTGCATCACCCTACGCAATGAAGCGCTGAGGTATTCGAAAAGTAACCACCCACTTTTAATCTGAATTTCCGTTGGCAGCCACATTTAGTGGCTTCATAATTTCCTTCCCAACTCCGTTGCTTACAACACCGCTGTACCAGCAATGCTGATTTTTATGTTCCAGAAGGATCTTCAACACAAGAGCAACGTCGTCAGCAGCCAGACCAATTCGTCCGACGGACAGAACTAAAACAAATTGTCTTTCCCTGGAGAAAAAACAAATTGTTTCGCCACAGACGACAATCGCCAAGGTCGATAGAGACGGTCGCAGAAAAATGGAACCGTCGTCTGTCCGGCAGGAAATGTCCCCGTCCAGTCTCCAAGTCTAGGATAATTGCATATTCATCTTTCACAAACTGTCCGGAAGAGTTCAGTCCCGCTTCGTGCTATCTCGTTGGACAGGAAGGATGAGTGTTGACCGGTAGCGGTCAAGAACAGTAAGCGGGAAGAGCAGAATGAACGGCCCTTAGTGTGGGATTGGATGACACTTTAGGAAAAGAGACTGGAATCATTTGATGTTTGTCTGCACTTCTGACAAACACAAGTGACTACAAAGATTTCCTTATTACCTTTCTAGCTTCTAATGTAGATCTTGTATTTGTATATTCCCAAAAAGAAACACAAACACAAGAAAATGAATGTAGCACAGTTTGCACTCTTTCAATATGAAAAGAATCTACTGTGATAATTACATTTCAATGTTTTTAACCACTCTTCCAGCATGGAAAACAGTTTCCAATCAAATTGCAGCAGAGCTTCAGATTGTTTGGAAAAAAACATTCTTTTAAAAGTAATTTTCCAATCCACCACCAAAGAGTTTGTGTTATAGTTCTCTCTTTGTAAGAGAAGTGCCAAAGCACAAAAGCATATGAAGAAACGTCCAAGTTGGAGCTGGTCGTGGAGGATGATAAGCAAACTTCATTCGGCTTGAATTTCTCAGCTCACCACAGGTGGTGTGCAATAGCTAAATAATTGAGACGTACATCTCAACATGACTTGACCCTGAGGTACTTGACACTCTCGGACGTAACAAGCTCGAATTCAGGCAGTGGCAAACAGAAAAGACAATAATTAAAGGGCATTGAGGACACATGACCTGTTGCGACCTGACCCCTTAACGGTATGAGGAGCTCAGGCTGAAACACTTCCATTTGAAGGCTGTCCGTCTGCTGCCGGCTCCCTTGAGTTTCATTATACCCAGGTGTAATCAAAGGAGAAATATCTACCAGAAATTCAAACATCTCCAGGATATAATCGTGCCCTCTTCATGGACAGGGAAGATCAGTATTGATCTGAAGGAGACAAGAACGGTAAGTGAGAAGAGCCGAGTCAAGGGCCTTTGGCGTGGGATGGGAGTGCAGTATATGAAAAGTCGTTGGGATCATTTCATGCGTTTTTCTACATTTCTGACAAACACACGTGACCACAGAGATTTCATAGTTACCTTTTCAACTATGAATGCAGATAATATGTTTCTACTTCACAAGTAAGTAAATCAGTAAACTATATAAATAAATGAATGTAACACAAGTTGTGCCCTTCCAGAGTGAAAAGAAACTGCTGTAGAGGTGGTAACTTTTCAGTGCTTTTAACCGCACCTCCAACGTCGAAACCAGATTTCAAATCAGGAAAATTACACCAAACCTTCGGATAGCTGGGGAAAAAAAACACTCACTCCTCAAAGATAGAAAGTCTAACAAAAGTCATTTTCTGATCCACCTTTAAAGAGTTTGTGCTATACAGTTTTTGTAAGAAGAGTAGGAACAGCGTCCTACAAGCGATTGCAAAAGCGTGCGAGAAAAGTCACGATATAGTTGGTCTACAAGAATTAAAATTAAACTTCATGAAGGTGAATTTAGTAACTTACAACAGGTGTGTGATAGCTAAGTGGTTAAGACGTCCGTTTTAAGCGACTTGACCAAGAGGTGTTTGACACTCCTGGATGAAACAGGTTCGAATCCAGACACTGACAAACAGAAAAGGCGATAACAGAAGGACAGCAATGAATCATGATCCGGGTCCGGCCCAACCCCTATGGGGTGTGAGAAGTCAAGGGCAGAAACACGTACATAAACGAGAATTCTCTTAAGGCCATCTGCTGCCCTGCCCTCCCTAAAGTTTTATCAAAACCAAGCGTGAACACAGAACAAAGGTCAGAATTCCAAACATCGCCAGAATGTATTATGAAAGGTAGCGTGCACAAGAATCCTGTCACGTAATCTCAGACAAGACTAGAAATCCAATGAAATCTAAGTTCCAAATGATATTGTCATTCTATGTGTTATATAACAATACCTGAAAAAAGACATCATAACTGATACTTTAGTTCGGCATTTTACCAAAAAATGCCTTTTTTCCCATCAGGCGTGGCTGTTATTTTCTTACAATAAGAACCTTTGCTGATTAGAAATAGCATCCTTCTCTAGTCACCACCCAAGGCCGGAACAGTTGGTTTTGTCTGGCCAAGGCAATTCGTCACAATTCTGCAAGCCTGATCAGCGAATACGTCTGACTGCTTATTAGCTTCCAACGAGGTAGGGAGCGAGGCCCAGTGATGTAAAGCAAAAATTGCTGGCTCAGCGGGTATTGAAAATGTGGCTTTGGCCCTTGGTTTTACGAAGCCAATAAACTGGAGCTGGAAGCAAAGACTAAGAAAGTTATCGGCTCGCGTCTTCCTTCAACGTCTGGCCTCTGCATGTACATTAAAGCCAGGATGGTAATAAAATAAAAAGGAGAACAAGGCTAATCATGAGAAATGCAGCTTTACGCAGATTTACAACACTGTCTTTTCGTTCTTTATGTAATTGTTGTTCTTTTTGTTATTTTTGTTGAGGTTTGCTGTTTGCTGTTTTATCACTATTCCTCACTGTCTTCATTTTGCTGTCCTTGTTTCATTTTTGTTTCGTATTAGTGTTCCTCCCTTTCATCGGTTTTTCTTCTTCTATCATCAAAAGACTCGCTTTTATCTTCTTTTCCTTTGTTTTTCATCGCTCCTCCTCCTCCTTGTCTTCTTCTTCTTGACTTCTTCTCTTAAACTCCTCTTCCTTTTCTTCATCTTCTTTCTTGTCTTGCTTTTCTTCCTCCTCCTCCTTCTTCTTCTTCTTCTTCTTCTTCTTCTTCTTCTTCATCTCCTCCTCCTCCTCCTCCTTCTTCTTCTCTTTCAAAGTCTTGTTCTTCGTTTGTCTCTCTTCCTCCCTCCTTTTCTCTATCTTCTTCTTTATCCTCACATTAATTCTTGTGTTTGTGTTCTCCTTATTGTTCCATTTAGTTCATTCGACGTTATATTTACTTGGATATTCAGTAACCCTTTCTTCCAGAAAAAAACCTGACGCAAGTTGCACAGAATCGTTGTTTTTCCCTCCCATTCCTTCCATCTCATCAACCTACACAGTGAAGTGTTGAGTATTCCAAAACGCGCCCCCAACTCTTCACCTGAATTTTCCTTAAAAGCTACGTTTAGTGGCTTCATAAACTGCTTCCCAACAGTCCCTGCTTTCAGTACTGCTGTCTCAGCAATGTTGATTTACCTTCCAGGGCGAGGTTTTCACTCAACAGCGACGACATCAGCAGCAAGACCAATTCATACCTCAGACGCTGAGAATTGAAACAAATGGTCTTTTCCGGGAGAAAAAGAAACAAAAACAAAACAACAACAAATTGTTTCGCCACAGACGACAAGATCGATAAGGGCGGTCGCAGTGTAATGGAACCATCATTTGTCTGGCTGGGGAATGTCTCCGCCCAGCCTCCAAGTCGGGGATAATTGCAGATTCATCCTTCACGAATTGTCCGGAAGAGTTCAGCCCCGCTTCATGCCCTCTCCGTGGAGAGGAGGAATCAGTGTTGACCAGAGGTAGACAAGAACGGTAAGCGAGAAGAGCAAAGTCAAGCGCACTTAGCGTAGGAAGGAAGGACAGTTTATGAAAAGACGTTGGAATCATTTTTTATGTGTTTTTCTACACTTCTGACAAACACAAGTGACTGCGGTTATTTCTCTATTACGTTTTCAAACTTTGAGTGTAGATATTTTGTTATACTTCACAAGTATGTAAATATTTAAAACGCAAGTAAATGAATGTGACGTAAGTTGCGCCCTTCCAATATGAAAAGTATCTGCTCTCAAGATGGTAACATTTCATTGCTTGTGTGTGTGTGTGTGCGTGTGTGTGTGTGTGTGTGTGTGTGTGTGTGTGTGTGTGTGTGTGTGTGTGTGTGTGTGTGTGTGTGTGTGTCCTGTCCTTTCTCATGTGCCATCTCAGTGGCAGTGCACCCACGCCGCTCATTCCGACACCCTGTCCACAGCCGCAGCCCGGTCCGGCCCAATACAGCCCTGGCACCAGCAATCAAGGGAGCAGTCAGTGTCAAGTCAAGAGGCAACCCACAGCAGGAGACATTGCACTGCTGCCGAGTCATCACTTCGGTGGTGTTCAGTGGCGCCTGTTCTAATCCATCATATGCAGGACACCACCTACTGAGCCCCCTACTGACAACAGTAACTGCAAAGTCGCCGAGTCGTGAGCTCTCCCTCCAGAGGGCGCCACCACGTCTGTCCAACGACATCCTCTGTGGGCTCGCCGATACCGATAACCTCGATGGAATCAAAGCAAGGCCACAGACGTGGAGAGAACAGTAAAACTGAGGTCACCATGAGGGCTGGGTATGAAGGGCCACAAAATTTGAGACTTTCTTTTTCATACTGATCGATGAGAATGGGGCTGATGAAGATGATGCTATGGATTTTCATTCTGGTCTGAGACTGCACGTCAGGGCTGGACTCTACGCTTACTTTCATAAGATATCCTGGAGCTAAGGACTCAAGCACTTGCCTGAGCTGAAGTTTCTGAAGGCCATCTGCTGCCTGGTTGTCTCTATGAGTTTATTTCAATCAAGTGTGATCAAAGAATAATGGTCTCCCAGCGCTCCAAACATCTCCAGGATATATCATAAAAGGAAGCGTACAATAGAGGCTTGTCGTGTGGATTCAGAGAAGAACTGAACTGTTATGAAAGCAGATATCCCAATCATTATTGTTGTTCCATTTGTTACTTAGCAATGCCCGAAAAAAGACATCAGCAAGTCAAGCAAAATTTGGCGCTGGACTAGATTATTCCTTTTTCAATATCACTCGTGACAGACTTCTTAAACCATCACGACCCTTGCTGGGTGGAAACAACAACCTACATCCAGTCACCACCCCATTTCAGAACAGTTGATTCTGCGAGTCTAGTCTTATAAGTGAATTGGTCTGACTGCCAAGTTAGAAGTGGCGCAGGGATGTAAAGCAAACATTGCGGAGTCAGTGAGTATTCAAACCACGGTTTGATCAAGGGTTCCATGAAACCAGTAAACTGGTGTTGGATGTAAAGTGCAAAAAAGATGTCGATTCAGCTCTTCCTTCAACTGCTGGCTATTGCGTGTACATAAAAGCCAGGGTGGTGATAGGGTGAAAAGTAGAACTAAGCTGCTTGTGAGAAATGCAATTTCACGATGTTTTACTAACGCTTTCTTTTCGTTTCTTTTATTTTTCTTGTGTTTGCTCTTTTGGTTGCACTTTGTATTCTGCACTTTTGTCAGTATTTCTGATTGTCTTCATTTTGATTTTTTTTCTTTTGTTTAATGTTCTTGTTCTTCATGTTCCTGTGCTTTTGGTTTTCCGTCATACAAATGCTCGTTTTTATCACCTTTTGGGTTAAAAAAAATCTGATTGTCGTCGTCGTCGTCGTTGTCGTTGGCGTCGTCGTCTTCGTCGTCGTCTCATCGTCGTCGTCGTCGTCGTCGTCTTTTTCGTCTTCTTCTTCTTCTTCCTTTTCCTCCTCTTACTCCTTACTCTTCTTCTCCCCGTCCTCTCTTGCTCCTCCATCTCCTCTTCCCTCTTCTCCTTCTCCTCCTCCTTCATCTCCTCCTCCTCCTCGTCCTGCTCCTCCTCCTCCTCTTCCTCCGTCTTCTACTTACACTCCTCTTTCTTTTGTTCATCTTCCTCTTTTGTTCCTTTCTTCTTCATTCTCCTCCCCCCTCTTCTCAATCTACTTCTTCTTCGTCCTTGCCTTTTTAGTTTCTATTCTTAATGATGTTTCTTTAGGTTCCTTTGACATTACATTCTCTTGGATACTTAGCCTCTCTTAGCGGAAGAAGCGACGCGAGTTTTGTAGAACTATCATCTCCTCTATCCCCTCCCCCCCCCCCCTCCGCCCCCGCCACTTCTTTCCTCTCCATCACCCTAAACACTGAAATGTTCAGATATTCAAACAGGACCCCCCCCCCCCCCCCCCCCCCTCTCCTGACCCCCTCACTCCTAACCTCATTTTCCCTTGGCAGACACTTTTATTGGCTTCATAAACTCTTTCCCCACAGCTCCTGTTTTGAATACCGCTGCCTTACCAACGCTGGGTTTTCGTTCCAGGTCGACAGTTTTCTTTTTAACTCAACAGCAGCATCAGTTACAGCCAGACCAGTTCGTCCCTCAGACGCCCAGAACCGCAACAGATGGTCTTTTTTAGGAGAGAGAAAAAAAATGTTTCGCCACAGACGACTAGAGCGGTGATGGCGGTTGCAGAACAATAAAACCGTCATCTTTCTGGCCAGGAAATGTCCCCGCCCTGTCTCCAAGTCGGGAAGGCGGAGGAGGGCGGGGGGAGGGGGGTGGGGGTGGGGTTAATCGCAGATCTGGCCATTTCAGCTTTATCAGCATGTTGACGTTGAGAATCCTTTTTTAATAGTCTTTCATGGAAGCAAGCCGCTCTTCTCAACACTGTTTATTGTTCTTGTGTCTCTTTTTTGAGACACAAAGCCTTTGGGAACAATTCATAGACTCACTCAAGAGGGAATCGAACAAATGAATAATCTTAAAATTGTTGTCTTCGAAGATTTAGATGGACCGACAGACAGACGACGTCGACCTCTGACACCCCCCCCCCCCCCCCCCCCCCCCACACACACACACACACACCTCACACCCTCCCCCGTCACTACTGTGGCGGGAGATCAAAATGCAGAGACTTTAGTCCTCATGAGGGTTTAGCTTTTTTTTTTTTTTTTTTTGGTTGTTTTTGCTGAACCGTTCGGTGATTGTCAAAATCGACGTAGGAATTATCCGCTACATTCCCACCCATACTCAAATATTGGGCCAGCTGTGCTCAGCATAGGAATGTTCTGCTGTCCCAAAATACGCAAAAATAGGTGTCTTAAGTAACTTGGCACCATCTGCAAATAAAAACGTTTACGTTCATGAAGCTGCCTCTAGAAGATGTGGATCTGGCAGCCTACCCTGCCTGCCTGCGTTGGGAAGACCGCAGATAGATACGGTTCATCGTTTCTTTTCCCTGGATGATCAGAAAGTACAAAATAGCCAATATTGAATATTTCAGCATTTCACATCAGATCAGACATGAAGACTGATCTCCCTTTCTGGCGGGAAACGAACCGAAGCATGTTCAACATTTTGCTCTGCGTATAAAATGTAATAGGTGAAGCGGCTCAATTTGAAAAGAGTACTCCCCTTGATAGAGAAAACATGCACACAGGCGATCATCTAAACTCCCTCACAAAATAAACCATACATTTAACATCGTTCTTTTTTCTGATTTTAACACGTTTATCTGTGACTGATCGTTAGCGAATTGTCTTAGAACAAATCACCGTTTTGAACTTCTTTTGTTTGACAAAGGACACGAGTGCACAAGGGTTTTACGAAGTTGTTGCCCATCTTTTGTGTACGTATTACGCATCCGTACCTCAGCAGCAACAGACGACAAGAGATCGAAAATGACAGTCGCAGAAAAATGTTACGCTCATTTATCTCGCAAAGAAAAGCCCCCCCCCCCCCCCCCCCACCCCTCCTCTCCCACCGTCTGGCCTACAAGTCGGGGAAAATTGCAGATTCATCCTTCAGCAATGGTTACGACGCTCTTAAGCAGTAGTCTAACAGCGTCTGAGAACCGGAGGAGGGGAGGAAGCTGGTTGCGAAGTCGTCTGTGACGCCCCGACGGTCTTCAAGACCCCGGGATAGGTAACACGTGAGAGATGACTGGTCAGGAAGAGGTCAGCCCGCCTGGCGTCCTCTCCTCGGACAGGAAGGACAAACATTGAGTGGACGTAGATAAAAACGGTAAGCGCCGAGAGCAGAGCTAAGGGAGGGAGAACGGTGTGTGAAATGACACTGGGGTCATTTGGCTTCTTTCTTTTTTCACGAGATAACTGACAAGCATAACGCATCTTCTGTCAGGAAAGCTTTTTTTATAACCAGTAATATAGTAGCTCTGTGGTTAAAGGCGAGTCGTAAACACACACACACACACACACACACACACACACACACACACACACACACACACACACACACAAAGTAATCTAAAATCATATCAGTTTGCCAATCCATCAGTCTCCCATTCTATCACTTATTCAATCCATTATTGAGACACTTCTTTCATCCACATGTCTGGCACCAAATCAGTCGGCCAGTCAGGTAACCAGTCAATCAGTCTGGCAGCTGAGTAATTAAAGTCCAAATCAAATTCACGTATTTCAGGATTCTGCCTAAATGTATCACTTAGTGACGTGTGTGTGTGTGTGTGTGTGTGTGTGTGTGTGTGTGTGCGTGCGTGCGTGCGTGCGTGCGTGCGTGCGTGCGTGCGTGCGTGCGTGCGTGTGTGTGTCTGTGTGTGTGTGTGTGTGTCTGTGTGTGTCTGTGTCTGTGTGTGTCTGTGTCTGTGTGTCGTGTGTGTGTCTGTGTGTGTCTGTGTCTGTGTGTCTGTGTGTGTCTGTGTGTGAATGTGTGTGTGTGCTTGTCTGTTGGTCCATATGTTTGTTTGTCTGTCTGTATGTCTGTCTGTATATCTGCGGTGGCAGCAAGTGTTGTGGAGCGCTACAATGGACGGACACCCTGGAATCCTGAGCGTCGAACCGACGAACCTCG
>CM031604.1:27750172-27765172 GCA_018398815.1 Conus ventricosus
CCTCAAACAGCATTACAGTGTGTTTTGAGGGATGAAGTGTTTTTGATCCTTTGTGTTGAGGGCCTTAGGCAAACTTTGTTGTTGTTTTTCTTGTTATGTTTTGTTGTTTTTTTGTCTTGTAATGGACCCAAGAAAACGATTAGACACAGATGTAAGAGTCGGGTAAAACGAATAATAACCCACAAAACATGTCTGCATCTGTTTAAAACTACGAACACAATGATCTCAGTCAGTTTATCTGGAGGCTAGTGCATAACGTATCATCTACGTGAACAGTGAACGAAAGTGTGCTGCTTTGGAATGATACCACCATTTTGATATGAAATTGTAATGACAGTAAGCAACTAAACTTACATTGGATTGACCTTTGAATATCAATGTGAACACTAAAGAGACAAAACTGGGATTCGAATAAATGAATTTTTTTCTTCAAAACTGCTAGTTAGGCTAAAGCCTCAGTATAGAATAAGCATTAGCACAGAATTAAAGAATTTCTTTTTTCTTTCTTTCTGCGTACGCAGGCTGATACTCCTGCGGACACTCCCTGTATAGCCAGGCAGTGGAGTTTTGTGTGTATGACCCTTTTTTTATCCCGCCATTAAGGCAGCCATACTCCATCTTCGGGGAAGGTGCATGCTATGTGTCACGTGTCATCCATACTAACGGCCAAACTGGCCTTCTCTTCCGAAAGTTGGTGATGGGATTTTACGTGTGTGCAAGATGTTATGCGTGCGTTCACACACGGAACCTCGGTTTATAGTCTCATTCGAAGGACTATATGGGGAGTGGAGTCAGAACCAATGTTAACTCCGAGGGAAAAATCCCCCTATACCGAAATTCGAACCCGCAACCCCAGGATCACGAGTCCGGCGCTCTACCAAATGAGCTATCCGGCCCCCGAATTAAAGAATAAATACAGGCATTAAACAGTTATACAGGATCGAAGGATTGATCCAGTTTTCAATACCTTGATATCTATGTTGGTTCAATACATGGCGGAAGATCTAATGTAGGTTTTAAGCAAAAGGACAAGAAAGAAATGTTGATACAGGTTGATGTATTAATATTGTGTTAACAATGGGTTCAAACATTAAAAGGATTAAAGCATTAGCATAAGATTAAAGCGCTCACATAGAATGCGAGCATCGTTAAATGACTGAAATACTTATACACGATTGAAAGATCAAAACAGAATTAAAGCAATTAACACAAAATCGACGTGTTCATACAGGATGGAAGCATTATCACAGGTTAAAGTACTAATGCAGGATTTGAAAATAAACCCGGGAGTGAAGCTTCTGACTCGAAAGAAGCGTCAATGCAAAATGGAAGCAACGACGGGGTATTTATTTATACAATTTCAAAACATTAGGACATGATTGAATTATTAACATATGATTGAAGCATCAATACAGGATAAAACTTTCATTCAGGGAAGTTGATATGTGCATGGCAAGTAATTCCCTATTCTGCAAAAAATATTACCAACAATTGTGTCCCTTGGTGAATGGCTAGAAGTTGTTTCCCTACGCCGCTTAAAGTGTATCGTACTTCCATGGTCTGTTCGTGCGTCATCAGGTTAAAAATAAATCCGAATATGCAGCTTCATAAACTTCTAACGCAAAGCACAAAAAAAACCTATCTGAATCAAAGATGCCAGTGAAATACTATCTGGCTGCAACAGGGCGTTAGTTCAACCAAAATAAGAGGAAAGACGAACAGATTAGAGACGGTTTTGTCGATCCATGCTCATACTTCACGTGTGGTGTCAAAGACGTCCGCAAACAAAGAGAGCCCGAAAGACACCCAGCTGTTGTGTGTGACAGAGAGAGTGTGAAGACTTCAAGCCTGGAGTCCTCTCACTGTCTTGTGACACAGGACTGCCTCCAGGCCCGAGTCTCTGTATTGATCCTAGTGATCGCAAAACGGTGCAAGAAGCTGTCTTTTCACCCCCCCTCACGTTCATGCCGGACCTCTACCCTCCCAACCTCCTCTGATATATAGGGGAAGGTCGCTTTTCGCAGGCGGCAATACACATCCAAGGGAAAGAATTCTCAGTTGCTGATGATAGTGCCTGGTGTGTACTGTCCCCTTTGAAGTGGCAAGATGGAAGCGCAAACGAGGGTGCAGATCTTGAGGGTCTACCGTCTGCTTATAACAGATTTTCATTCTTGTGGCTTCAAACAGCAATACAGAATGTATTGAGAGGGTCCGAGCGTTTTGGGTGCATTGTGTTGTGGGTCCTAGGCAAAGCTTTTGCATCTTTAAATGGACCAAAGAAAGCGATTAGAAACAGGGAGATTTAATTGTAGAATGAAAGGAATAATAAACCACAAAAGTCTGCATTTTTTTAAAACTTCATCTACAATAATCTATGTCAGTTTCTCTGGAGTTTGGTGGATCGTTTATTATCTACATAAGCAGTGAACAAAAGCATACGGTTTTGAAGTGATGATACCACCAGCATAACACAAAAACTGTTATGGGCAGTGAGCAATCAAACCTATACTGCCTTGACGTCATCAAGATGATTGAATATCAAAGTGAGCAGCAAAGGGAGAAAACTGGAATTGGACAGATCAATGCTCCATCGAACTGTCAGTAACAGTAATTCATCAGTTCAGGGTAAGTGTTAGCACAGAATTCATGTATGAAGACAGGAATGAAACAGTTACAGAGGATCGCAGGATTAGTCCAGGAATAAAGTACTTGGACGTTTTTAGAAGGATAACTACACAATTGAAGGAGTACTATGAAAGAAGTATTAAATTCAAGACTAGAAGATGAACAAAGTGTTCAGATATGAATGTATGGCTGATGCTTTGTACAAGATTAAGGTTTTAATACAGGATTGATTTATGAATCCAGGGATCAAGCATCACAGCAGAATTGAAGCGTGAATAAAGGATTGAATCATCGACACAGGCAAGATGCAGACAGGCAGATGGAAGCGTGACTAAAAAGTGGAAGCGTTTCTACCGAGATGGTGCAGTCACACGTGACTGACGTGCAGATACAAGATAGAAGTATCCATTAGGACTGAAGCATTGATACAAAATTAAGACGTGTTTTACAGGATTGGAGCATCAATACAGGATTTAAGCATTAAAACAGCATTAAAGCATTTGTCAACGATTTCAGGGTTAGTACAGGATTAAAAAGCATCAATACGGGACAGAAATTTTACGGCAGGTTTTAAGCAATAATACAAGCTTAATACAAGCTGATGCATTAATATTGATTTAAAAAGAAAACGGAATTGAAGCATTGATACAGGGTGGAAGCATCGTATTTTGACATATTGAAATATTTTTTTATACATATTTTGAAATAACAGCATAGGATTAAAACATGAATATTAACTTGGTGTGTTCCCAGGATGGGAAGCGTCACTACAAGGCTAGTATATTAATACAGGATTTGAAAACTAACACAGGATTGAGCGAAAACCTTGACTGCTAAGCAGTCCTGTAGGAGTGTGATCAGCTAATGTGTTGGACGACGCGGAAGCTTCTGACTCTGAAGAAGCGTCGATACAAGATGGAAGCAACAACATAGGATTTTTTTTTAATGTAGTCTTATAACATTAGCATATAACTGAAGTACTGATGATGGTGATAAGGTGATAATGATAATAATATTAGTAATTAAACTGATAAAAGCAATAATTGTAATAAAAGTAATTCCTATTACGCCCATCCTAACAGCACATACTGCTGAGGGGTCAATACAGGACTGAAGCTTTAATATAGATTTGAAGAAAGACCACTAGATTAAAGTGTCTACACAGGCTGATTTAACCCTTGGTTGAACCATTCGCACAGGTTTAAGCATTGACACAGGGTGCGAGCATCGTGATATGATCGAAGTGCTAATAGGGGCTTGAAATATTAGCACAGGATCTAAACGTTAAAGCAAGATTGAACCGTTCACGTACGATGCAAGAATCATTACAGAGCCGGGGTGTTAGTACCGGAACTGAAGACTAATACGGGATTGAAGAAGTCATGAAAACACCAACCGCTCAACAATCCTGCTGGCGAGTGATGACCTTAAGTATTGAACAATGACGAACTTCTAATCTCAATTAGCATCAATCCAAATCTACTGCGGTGGTTATTGGAAAGCTTCCAAACAGAAACTTCACGATGTTTGTTTCATCCAATACTTAATTTTACAAACCTTCAAGCTTCCTCCCACAGTCTCTCATAGTTACTTTTAGAAACCTTTAAGCTTCCCCCCACAGTCTCTGATAGTCCAATTTGTCTCCCTTACACCCCTTCCTTCCACCCCCTCCATCAATTGTACCCTATATTAACCACCAACATCTCACACACCTACAACTAGCCACACAATGGGTTTGGGTGAGGAAGGGAGAGGGTGGATAGTAGGAGAGGAGGTGTGATACCAGGACAATAGGATGAAGGTGGTTCTGCAGGAGAAAAGGAGATGGAAGGAGGGGTGGGTGAAGACGTCGGGAGAAAATGGTTCTGGTGGGGGTGAGTTGGGATGAGGGGAGGAAGGAGGTGTATGCTGTGCGTAGGCTTGCAGACAGAAGTCAGCGTGTCGATAAGGTTTCCGTTACCACAGCTGACACCAAGAGATGAGGGTCCGCTTTTTAATTTTATTTTTTCGATTTATTGTCCCTGACGTGTATCGCTTTGTATGTCTGTTTTTCCCACCTGGTTTCTCATTCGTCTGGTTCAGTCTCTCTCTCTCTCTCTCTCTCTCTCTCTCTCTCTCTCTCTCTCTCTCTCTCTTGAACTTAAGTGGAGGTTATGTTTTCACAATCATCTATTGTTGGTTGGTTTATTCTGTGTTTATCTCTGCATAAGATTACACACCAACTTCATAACCTATTAAAACAAAATGTTTTTAAAAAAACGATGGAATGGAGCAAAGGGTCAAACCCATTAAAGTTTTGGGATGGATCTGCGGTATGGAGTTCAATCGCACAGAAAATTCCAAATCGTTCAGGGAGACTAGTATGTACACGTCGAGCAACTCATTTATCATGCACCAGCTATTACCAACTATTTCCTCCAGCAAATGGCTGGAAGTTCCTCTCATCTTCTCAAACTGTGCCATACTTCCATAGTCTGTGCATACAGCAGCAGGTAAATGAACAGCAAGAGGTGTAAATCAATGAACTTCTAAAGCAAAGAAAACAAAATCGTCCGAACGAAGGATGCAAGCGAAACACATATCTGGCTGTGACAGTCCCACAGCCCTCCCTGTTGGCTGGCCACCCAAAACATTAAGTCAAGCAGAAGAGAAAAGGGGAACGGGGGTAGGGTGGGTGGTGAGGGGTGGGGGTGGGGCCTACGGATCAGAAGAGGTTTTGTCGATCTGCAAAACGTTCATACCTCACGTGCGGTGTCAAAGATACCCGGCAAACAAAAGAGACCCCCAAACACACCCAGACACTGCGTGTGACAGACAGAGTGTGGAGACTTCAAGCTTCAGCAACAAATACTCTTCGGGATCGTGGAGTCCTCTCTCCCTGTCTCCTCAGGGCCTGAATCTCGATATCCATCCCAGTGATGAGAAAACGCTGCAAGAAGCTGTCTTTTCATCCCCCTCACGTTCAGGCCAGTCCTCTACCCTCCTACCTCCTCTGATTTTCGGGAAGGTCGCGTTTCGCTGGCAGCAATACACATTCAAGGGGAAGAACCCTCACTTGCTGTCGACTGTGCCTGGTGGGTACCGTCCTCTTTGAAGCGGCAAGATGGAAGGGCAGACGAGGTGGAAGACCCTGAGGGTCTGCCGTCTGCTTTTGACAGATTTCCATTCTTGCGGTTTCAAACGGCGGTACAGCGTGTCCTCTGTCTCTCTGTGTGTTTTTGATTAGTTGTGTCCTGGGCTTTAGGCAAGTCATTCTGTCTTTTTTGGACGCCCCAAAAACACGATTAGTAACAAGAGGATAGAACAATGGGATAAAACTGACGAAAAAATGTGACTGGATTTTTTTAAAAATTGCATCTTCGATGATCTGAGACAAGGTTGTCTGGACTTGTTATACAACTCATGATAAACATAGTAGTAGAGAGAGAGTGAGAGCTCTGTGTGTGTGTGTGTGTGCGCGCGCGCGCATGTGTGTGTGTGTTTTGAGTGTGTGTGTGTGTGTGCGTGTGCGTGTGTGCGTGTGCGTGTACGTGTGCGTGTGCGTGTGTGTGTGTGTTTCTCTTTCTGTTTTAAACTTTTCATCTACTTCTTTATTTCAAAAATCTTTACGGCTTTTCCAACTGTTTCTCCTTCTACCTACTCTGCTCCTCCTCACCTTCATCCCCACCCCACCCCACCCCACTTTTTCAGACCCTTTCATCCACCGTACCGCCAGATCTAATAACCAGCATCATCTGCCCCTGCATTCATCTATACCACACTGTGGTGTTCGGTGAGTAGGAGGGTGGGGAGGAGTGCGAGAGGACAAGGGATAGTCATTTATCACAACATTAGGATATTGGGATGGTGTTTGTTCGGAAAAGGAAATGAGGTGGAAGAGAGTGTTGGGAGAAGGCATGGGCTGGGCAAAGAGGAATGGGTGGGCGGGGTGGAATTCGGGGAAAGGTGTGTGTGGGGTGGAGGTGGGGGTGAGGATGGGGGAGGGTAGCCGTACGTAGGCTTGCAGACAGAAGTCAGAGCATTGATAAGTTTTCAGATACCATGGCTGGCACCTAGAGATAGGAGTCTATTTCTTTTTTTTTTTTTTTTTTGTTCTTTCAGACTATTGTTTCTGACGTGTGTCGCTTCATGTATCTGTTTTTCATCTGATTTCTTTTCGCTTGTCTAAGCTGTCTGTCTGTCTGTCTGCCTGTCTCTATACTACTTGACTGTGGCTGTGTTTGCTGATCAAAGCGTGGCTTCGCGACCGAGTTAGTTTGTCTGTCTGTCTCTCTTCTTGTCACTGTCTATGTTCCCCCTTTTCTCTCTCTCTCCAGAGCATACTACATTACCGAGATACGACACTTGGGGGTTTTCCGTAAGACCGCGGACTAGGTTACGGCCCTTAGTCAGCACGTGTAAACTCAGCTCCAACATAGCGACGCGCAAGAAGCAAGGAGGCGAAGCCTGCAGCGCTATCGGTTGTTCAAACGCTCGCAACAAAATCGATTGTGAAGGGCTGGCATTTTTTCGTTTTCCAAAGGATGAAGAAAGGCATGTACAAACTTTATTGCATTTTATTAATTATTGGCAGAGTAAACCACGTAAGCAATACCGTATACGGTGTGGGACTATGCATCTGGTGCAACTTGAGTCTAGTCTAGATCAAGTTTATAGTATGACTATGAAGCCACATGGGCAGATTTTTAACAGTTTATATATATTTATGTAAGGAAAGAGCAATGCGCATACCTTGTTTCTTCTAGAAATCATTAAGCCTACTGGCTTATTTACAGTCCCGTTAGCTAAACAACTAGGCAGCGGGGGAAAACCAGACCACGCATACCGTGCCCTCACATGGCCAGTGATGTTTATGTTGATAATGACAGTGCCGACACACGTGTTTCATCACCGAATCTCTCTCTGTCTCTCTCTCTGTCTCTCTCTCTGTCTCTCTCTCTTCTCTGTCTCTCTCTCTCTCTCTGCGTGCAGTTGCATGGCTTGTGTGTGTACAACCTTGAGTTAATCTGACAATAAATTGGTTTCAGTCAGTGTGTGTGTGTGTGTGTGTGTGTGTGTGAGAGAGAGAGAGAGAGAGAGAGAGAGAGAGAGAGAGAGAGAGAGAGAGAGAGAGAGAGAAAACCATTACTAACCCCCCTCCACCCCCAGCATACTCGTGTGTAAACCTACATGTATCAATGACCGTTTCATGTCTAGGCCTATCTCGTCGCAATGTCTATTTTGAGGTTGATGTGTGTATTTGAAATTGTGTGCTTCTTCTTTGCTCGTATTTTAAAGAAGACATTTTTTGCAAATTTTTGCAGACTGTTTGGAAAATGCAACCAGTTTTGTTTTAATCCATCTTGTATTGATGGCAGAACTTTTTTCTATGTTTTGTGGGATGAGACGGACTGCATTACCCCCTCCCACCCCCCACCTCCACCCCTTTCATTATGCCATTGTTGGACGTTGTTATAAACTGACACAACACAATTTAAGTTTGATTTGGAGACAAATAAATGGTCTTTTTTTTAAAATTTAGAACAAGCCACAAACTCTCTCTCTCTCTCTCCCCACCCCACCTTCACCCATCTTACCACAGTCATGCACACACACACACACACACACACACACACACACACACACACACACACACACACACTATACATACATAAAAATACATGCGTATGCATGCACACATGCAGTGCACACACGTACCTACATGCACACGCACACAAACACAAGGAGGGCCAAAAAATGTGTAGAGGCATTTGAATCTGTCGTCACAAACTGCTGAAGCAGTTCAAGGTAAAGTTATGACAACAAATGCGGCCCGACGGGCGTCGTTGTTTTCATCACGGCAACGTTTTCACATAGCAGCCGCGAGCCTGCAGCCCGCGCCGACTAAGGGAGATAATCGACTGAACGGACTTGTAGGCTGTAAGAGGCAGTGTCGTATCTCGGTAATGTAGTATGCTCTGCTCTCTCTCTCTCTCTCTCTCTCTCTCTCTCTCTCTCTCTCTCTCTCTCTCCCTCTCTCTCTCTCTCTCTCTCTCTCTCTCTCTCTCTCTCTCTCTCTCTCCGAGATTCATTTAAATGAAAGAAAACAGAAAGAATATAATGATTCTCTTTTGAATGATCTTTTGTCTTCGGCCAAAAATCACCAGTTATTCTGGAATACTGTACACAAGATTTCTAAAAAGAAAATCCGACTTGCAAATAACATTCCGTTGCAGGATTGGTTCCCACACTTTAAAAACCTTTTGGATAAGGACGATGTGGAGTCCATTGAAACTGACAATGCGTTGAGTAATGAAGAACATACTTTCGACAGACCAATATCCAGGGAGGAAATATCATCTACTATTGAGAAATTAAGGAATGGTAAAACTGCCGGACCTGATGGCCTAATTGGGGAATTTTTTAAGAATTCTGGTGAGACTGTTTTAAGTTTTCTAGTTAAATTGTTTAATCATTTATTTGATACAGGGATTTATCCTGAAGATTGGAAAGAATCCATAATAGTACCGTTATTTAAGAAAGGGGAGGTAAACGATGTAAATAATCATAGATGTATTTCTTTGTATAATGTATGTAGTAAACTTCATAGTTCAGTTATTAATAATAGACTTCATGAATGGGTATCTCAGAATGGTATGACTGGTGAACATCAAGCAGGATTTAACAAAAGGTTTTCTACCATTGATCATATGTTTAGTTTACTAGCTGCAGTTCAAAAACAATTTGTAAATAACAAGAAGCTGTATGTGGCTTTTGTAGATTTTGAAAAAAGCTTTTGATTCAATTTCAAGGAATATATTGTGGCCTATTTTGTTAAAAAATGGAATTAAAGGTAAGTTGTATCGTTGCGTAAAAAGCATGTATAAAGAGGTAAAAGCAAGAATTAGAGCTGGAGCAAAATTATCAGATTTTGTTAAGTGTACAAGAGGGGTAAGCAAGGAGATGTTTGTAGTCCAGTTTTATTCTCTTTGTTCATAAATGAATTGGCCTTGGAGATTATTCAAAATGGACGACATGGTGTTACTTTTGATCTCTTGGAACTATCTGTATTAATTTTTGCTGACGACATTATTTTACTGTCTACAACTGTCGTTGGTCTGCAAAAGCAACTGAACAGCTTGCATACAGCTGCTACTAATTTATAATTAAGAGTAAATATGAATAAGACCAATATCATTTTGTTTCGTAAAGGTGGATATTTGGCACGTAATGAAAAATGGACCTACGGGGGTGAATTCATTGGGTAGTCAACGCATACAAATATCTTGGATTTTATTTTACTACCAGACTAAGTTTCACTTTTGCGTGTCAAGATATAGCAAATAGGGCAAGGAGAGCAGTCACAGTTATTCTTCATATTTTATATAAATTGAATAGCAGCGCATTTTCTATTTTTTCGAAGTTATTCGATTCGCAGGTGCAGCCAATCTTACAATATGGGGCTGAAATTTGGGCTCTCGAGAAAAATTTCGAAATGGAGAATGTTCACTTGTAAGCAATGAAAAGATTTTTGAATGTAGACAATCGAACACCAAATGATTTAGTTTATAGTGAACTCGGAAGGTATCCAATTTATATCCATTCTGTTTTTAGATGTATTAAGTATTGGCTGAAAATAACCAGAATGGAGGAAAGTAAGATACCATTTAAAGCTTATAAGACATTGCGACAGTTGGATGGTAATGGCAAGAAGACATGGGCGACCAATGTTCGTCAGTGCTTAAATTCTTATGGCTTTGCTTATGTTTGGGACAACCAGGGCGTTGAAAGTATATCGGGATTTTTGAAATGTTTTAAACAAAGAATGATCGATTGCAGATGGCAAGACTGGCATGACCATATCTATAGCAGTGCCAGATTTGCGCAATACAGACTCTTTAAAACAGCACATGTGGTTGAACCATACATTGAAATGAATATAAATAGGTATGTTAAGAGTGCATTGAGTAAGTTTAGATTTGGTGTCTCTGACATTGCTTGCCATCGGTTTAGATACAGTGTTCTGAAAGATAAGGAATTGATGTGTCGCTTGTGTAATCAGGCAAAGGTAGATGAAATACATTTTTTACTTTGCTGTCCTGCACTCAGTGACCTTAGAGTTAAATTTGTTAAGGCTAAGTATTATTGTGACCCCTGTAGTTTTAGAGTCAACTTGTTGTTAGCAACACGAAATGAAAATGACCTTTTTGATCTTGCTATGTATATGAAGCTCAAAAGCGAATACGAACAGTCTATTCATAATAGTTTGCGTAGTGCATGTACGTGTAATAGCTTTTTCTTTCCATTTTCTTACTGAGAATTTTCTTGTGTGTTGTATTACGGGTGTCACCCCTTCATTATGGGCTATGGCCTTTATCTGAATAAATCATTCGCATTCGCATTCGCATTCTCTCTCTCTCTCTCTCTCTCTCCTCTCTCTCTCTCTCTCTCTCTCTCTCTCTGCACTTATTAGACATATGCTATTTTTTCACCGGCGTCCACTGGATCGTTTGCTTGTTCTGTGTTTGGCTTGTGTGTCCGTTTTCCCATCTGATTTTACTTTCGTTTCTCTGTCTGTATGTCTGTCTCTGTCTAAGTATGGCTTCCAAAGTGTGTCAGTTTGGACTTTTGTCTCTCTCCCTATGTTTGCGACACCACCTCCCATCCCCCTCGCCTGTCTGTCTGTCTGCCCTCTCTCTCTCTCTCTCTCTCTCTCTCTCTCTCTCTCTCTCTCTCTCCTCCCTCCCTCTCTTCCTCCTTACGTCCCTCTCTCTCTCTCCATCCCTCCGTCTCTCTCTCTCTCTCTCTCTCTCTCTCTCTCTCTCTCTCTCTCTCTCTCTCCTCTCTCTCTCTCTCTCTCTCTCTCTCATAGTAATATTTCTACTGAAGAGTGGTACCAGCATTTTAAAAATTTGCTAGAGAACGATGTTTGCAGTGAAGCAGACACAGAAGAAATTGAAGAATCAGGTTACTTGGATAGCCCCATTTCAAAAGAGGAGATCCTATTTTCAGTAAGACATTTAAAGAATGGAAAATCTGCTGGTCCTGACGGTTTGATTGGTGAGTTATTCAAGAATGGTGGGACATCGTGATTGATTTCTTTCTTAAATTTTTCAATACTCTCTTTGATAAAGGACTATATCCAGAAAGCTGGACTGAATCGATTATCATTCCATTGTTTAAGAAAGGTGCTGCAAATGATCCTGGTAATTATAGAGGAATCTCATTGTCTGATATAAGCAGCAAATTGTATAGCTCCATTATCAATAACAGATTACAAAAATGGATCGATCAAAATAACATTACTGGTGAGTATCAAGCTGGTTTTAAAAAGAATCATTCCACTGTAGATCATATGTTTACTCTTCTGGCTCTCGTTCAAAAGCAGTTTTCGTGTAATCGTAAGTTATATGTAGCTTTCATTGATTTCGAGAAAGCGTTTGACTCCGTTTCTAGAAAATTACTGTGGCCAATACTGAAAAAGAACGGTATCAATGGCAAATTATATCAGTGTATTAAAAGTATGTACTATAACGTTAAAGCAAGAGTCAGTTCAGGTGGAGAACTTACTGACTGTATTTTATGTACACAGGGTGTAAAACAAGGTGATGCTTGCAGCTCTGTTCTTTTCTCATTATTCATAAATGAACTAGCTTTAGTAATAATAGCGAACGGAAGACATGGTGCAACGCTTTCTCCCGATTTTATTGAACTATTCATCTTGTTACGAGCTGATGATATTGTTTTATTATCTGAGACTCCAACTGGCCTCCAGACCCAGTTAAACAATTTGTGTCAAACAGCCTCTAAACTTAAGCTAAAGGTAAATTTGAAAAAGAGTAATATTGTGGTTTTTAGAAAAGGAGGTTACTTGGCAGCAAGCGAAAGATGGTTTTTCAATGGACAGATGATGGCTGTTGTAAATTGCTACAAGTACCTTGGCATTTATTTCTCTACACGCCTAAGCTTTACAGCTGCTTGTCAGGACCTGGCAAGCAGAGCAAAAAATGCCTTATTGTGTATTTTGAAAAAATTAAACATGTTAAATAATAACTCCTTGACAGTGTTTCTAAAACTCTTTGATGCACAGGTTCAACCAGTTGCCCAATATGGTGCTGAGATTTGGGGCTTAGATAAATCTGCTACTCATGTGGAAAAAGTTCATTCATTTGCTCTTAAGAAATTTCTGGGGGTTCACATGAAAACACCGAACGAATGTGTTTATGGGGAAACACACCGTTATCCTATTTATATTAATTCATATGTACGGTGTATTACATACTGGCTGAGGGTAGTACAAATGGATGACAATAGATTACCACTTAGAGCATATAATATGCTGTTGGGACTAGAATCGCGTGGTAAAAAGTCGTGGGTTACAGATGTTCGGGATTTTCTGTTTTTTAATGGATTTGGGTGTGTCTGGATGTGTCAAGGGGTTGGAAATGTAAATGTTTTTTTGAAACAACTCCGGCAAAGATTAATTGATAATCGTTGGCAAAACTTGCATGAAAATATCCAGAACAGTGAGCGATATTCGTTTTATAGAACTTTTAAGACATCCGCTGGTTGTGAAAAATATCTGTCACTTAATATTGACAGGCATATTAGAAGTTACCTAACAAGATTTAGATTAGGAATTACAGACATCAAAGCGCATCAGTATCGATATGCAAATACTAAAAACGTTGATATGCTATGTCCTTTATGCAAAAGCGCGAATGAAGATGAAGTGCATTTTCTGCTTTGTTGTCCTGTCCTGCAAGATTTAAGGTGTGAATACATGCCTCGGAAATTCTTTGAAAACCCCTGTTTGTTCCGAGCTGCTCTCCTCATGGCAAATCAAAAGGAAGACGTACTGAAGAGCATGTGCATTTATTTATATAAGGCCTTTAAAAGGCGCACTATTATGTTCAGTTAAAGGAATACAACTCTGGTATTTATTGTGTACATTTTGTATGCTTTTCTGTCTGTTTCTTGTTGTCAACTATGACATGCTACCTTGCTGTATGAATTATCATTATTGGTATTGTTGTATTGTATCCCCATCAGAAGGGGCCATGGCCTATACTGATTAAATGTTTCGTTCGTTCGTTCGTTCGTTCGTTCTCTCTCTCTCTCTCTCTCTCTCTCTCCTCTCGCTCTCTCTCTCTCTCTCTCTCTCTCTCTCTCTCTCTCTCTCTCTCTCTCTCTCTCTCTCTCTCTTCTCTCTTCCTTCCACCTTCTATCCCTGCATCTTTTGGTTTCTACCCCTCTCTCAACCCTAGCTTTATAAAGACAGACTACGTTGTAAAATCCGACGTTCTGATTTCTGTATGAAGCATCCATTATTGATGATGACAATCAGCAACAGCAGCCCTGTATCGTAGATTTTTTTTTTTGGTGGTGGCTTTTTTTGTTTGTTTGTTTGTTTGTTTTTTAATGCTGGAAGAAAGACATGAATAGACGAACAGAGATGAAATTAATGGATAATTGAGAACCCACTTTTGATGATACAAAAACATCCAAGCCAAATTTGTTTTTGTTTTTTCCACAACCACAGGTCCAACAACTTTCATGTTCGTTTACTGCCTGTGTATGCTTGAGTTTTCTACCATTTGGGAATAGAATGTGACCGAACTTATACTTGACGAAGTCCTGATATTGGCTGGAAGTGAAACAAAAGCCAAGTGAGTGCAAGTGATGTTGTGCGCCACACAATACACGGCAAGGGCTACATAAATAAAACGAATGCATAATCTCTTGATTCCAACAAAATACGATGGCAGATTCTGGCTTTGTCGGCTCAGCTGTTCGAAAGCGACATGTTGCAGCGGTGCAAGTGTTCCTCTTCCATTACTGTTTTACGCTGGTGTCTTGGTGGCGAAATCACGTGTTGACATTGCACGTGTCTTCTGCAAACCATCAGTCACCAGCCTCAGACAATGACTGAGAATCTGAACACATGAGAGAGAGAGAGTGAGAGAGAGAGAGAGAGAGAGGGAGGGAGGGAGAGAGACAGAGACAGGCAGACAGAGAATGGGGAGGAAGAGGGAGAGGAGGGGGCGGGGAGAGGAAAAGACTTGATGAGAGAGAGAGAGACAGACAGACAGACAGAAATGATAAACGAGTGAGTAAGCAAGCAAGCGTGCGTGTCTACATGCGTGCCCATGTGATATGCTGCTGATATCAAAGCTTGATAGTCTAAACAGGAACAGCTAGCAAAAATACTCGAAGGGGTGAGGGGTATTAATAAGAATCAACGCTTGGTAGTCTAAACAGGAACAGCTAGCAAAAATACTGGGAGGGGTGAGGGGTATTAATAAGCTTCATGACAGATGCAGAGAGACTTAACAAGCGAGCGACCGAGTACGTGCATGCTTGAGAGAGAGAGAGAGAGAGAGAGAGAGAGAGAGA
>CM031604.1:27767672-27812672 GCA_018398815.1 Conus ventricosus
AGATCGCAATAATGTGATGTGACAGAGATAATGCCAAAAGTACAATGATGTGATGTGATGAAAGTAATGCAAACAAATACGATGCTAATGAACAGAGATAATCCACTGACTGCAATGATTTAACGTGACTAATAAGTGTATAAAACACAATTATGTGATTCAACAGAAATAATGCTCTGAGTACAATGGTCTGGTGTGAAATGGGTAAAGCGTGGAGTACAAGGAAATGATGTGACTGAGATAATGCACACAAGCACGAGGATGTGTCGTGACAGAGATAATGCACTGAATACAATGAAACGATGTGAGCGAGACAATGCATAAGATATAGCAAGGTAATGTGACACAGTACAATGACGTGATGTGACAGACGGCCAGAATACGCCTGCCCTGAGGTCAGCCGACGAGATGCAAGAAGCCGCGGCCGCCAAGTGCATAACAGAATTGATTTCTGGTTCTTCTGATTACGTCGTCTTTATTCTCTCTCTCTCTCTCTCTCTCTCTCTCTCCTCTCTCTCTCTCTCTCCTCTCTCTCTCTCTCTCTCTCTCTCTCTCTCAAGATTAGAGTGTGTAAGTAACGAGGAATGCATTTAGCAAGCAAACAGTCTTTTCAGCAGCCTTGCAAGATCTTGCTAACGAGACCAAAATGAGTCGGTACAAAATGCTCTAAGCATACAAGCTTTATTTTTTAAATATGTAGGGTGTTCAGAGAGGGCCCATACCGACATTTGGTTTTAAATTTGGGATTTGCCACGGTACCAAAGTTCCATAAAAAGAATGTGTTAACTTAATGAAGGAATACCTGAACGTTAGCTGTAGACCTTCCAGGTACCTGATGTATAATGAAAACGATAGAATTTCCCTCTTTGTAAATGTATGTGTGAGGTGCATTGAACTCTTGCTTCTGATAGTGTTTGTGATCAAATTACCAGCTAGCCTGTCACACTTGACACTGAACATTGACCTTTTAGTTGCACATGCCTGTTGCGGCAGGGTTATGAAGCATTGGCCCGTAGGAACCGAGAAACATTGGTCACGAGGAACAAAAGAACAAATAAGTGTTAACAGAGGGAATGACGTGCTGAGACGCTTACAAAATTAGGTATTTCCAGCGCAAATTGTTGTCCGGGAGACAGTATATGATGCAGACGACAATTTGTGCCCCAAGCGTGTGGATGTGATCAACACGCACGCACGCACGCACGCACGCACGCACGCACGCACGCACGCACGCACGCACGCACGCACGCACACACACACACACACACACACACACACACACACACACACGCTGGTTGCCAAAGAAGAATTACAGATCACTAAAATAAAGCCAGACAGAGACAGACGTTGTGGCCACTCGAGAATAACAGATCACCCCAAAAATAATAATAACAAGTAGATAAATAAAAGAAGGAACACACACACACACACACACACACACACACACACACACACATCCACTCAGTACACGGGTTACTTGAGAATGAAACAACGCCAATTCAAAAGAATAAGAAGTACGAAGGAGCTGGCTGCTGGCTACATGAGAATCAAGCAGCACGAAAAGGCCAGACAGAACTGACAGCCACGCGAAAATTGAGTAGACTTTATTTAAGAATTAAAAACAAGACAGAGTTGCTGGATAGTCAAGAATTAAGGAACTAATAAAAGCCCCAAAGAACTGCTGGCTGGTTTAGAACTGAGGGTAATTCATCGAAAGCCAAACATCCACTGGAGAATTAATCGTCACCAAAAATAACATCCCTGCCTAACCTTGCCTTGCCTCGCCTTATCTTGCCATACCCTGCCTTGCCCCTACACATCACTGACTAAACTTGCCTTGCCTTGACTTATCTTGCCATACCCTGCCTTGCCCCCACACATCCCTGCCTAACCTTGCCTTGCCTCGCCTTATCTTGCCATACCCTGCCTTGCCCCACACATCCCTGACTAAACTTGCCTTGCCTTGACTTATCTTGCCACACCCTGCCTTGCCCCACACATCCCTGCCTAACCTTGCCTTGCCTTGCCTTATCTTGCCATACCCTGCCTTGCCCCACACATCCCTGCCTAACCTTGCCTTGCCTTGCCTTATCTTGCCATACCCTGCCTTGCCCCACACATCCCTGCCTAACCTTGCCTTGCCTTATCTTGCCATACCCTGCCTTTCCCCCACACATCCCTGCCTAACCTAACCTTGCCTTGCCTTATGTTGCCATACGCTGCCTTACCCTTCGATCAGCCTTGTCTGGCTTTGTCTTGACATGGCTTTGATATGCTAATGATCTCATCTTTTTGAAATTCCAGTGACAGAACTACCAGCTATCAAAATCAAAAACAGTAAAATATGAGGGACTGAGGTCTCAACGCAAGTTTAGGAGCGTATACAATTAAAGATATAGCATTTAACCAATGACGCACGATACTTTTCCTCATAAGGAAACATTACGTAGCCTTGTCATTCACATTTGTAAATAATTTCGATCCTTTTCCAGTCTCTCGTTACTCCGACAAGGACAAAAGCAATGGTTACCGGTAGCATAATGACTTGCTAATCACCAAGATCAATAAAGTCACGATACCGGGAATATCTCTTCCAAATAATAGGACTCATAACACACAGGATAACTGGAATGGGAGATTAAACGAAATCAATGATCTTATCCAGCTACCGAATGATATTCGGAGAAAAACACAGACGATAGATTACTGGGATGAGAAATGGACTAACCAATCTTATCAAACTATGAAGTCGTCGAAACTTAAACATTCCCAGCAAAATAGTCATCTTTGATTTTTGTTGTTGTTGTTATGTTCACCAATATTGGTAATGCAATCTATTAAACTGCCATACCCATGCACTCTAAACATTAATCAGATCTTTAACAAGTTTCGAGTGCAGAGAAAAACTCAGTGGAATACTGTTTAAAAAGATGAAAAGAATGATGATGGAAAGGAATTCTGATGATGGAGGAATTAAATGGTTAACATATACGTGCAATGTTCTTAAAACATGAATGGATTACTAGCTATACACATCAGAAGACACCAGCCCATGCATTACCAACTAGTACTTCTGTCATAAGAGAGGCGAGGGGTGGAATATAAAACATTATCCGTAGATCAGACAAAGTAGAAGCTCTCTGTCATATAAGCAGCTACTTCTGGAAAAAAAGTATTTTCAGCTTGTCTGGTTTCAAAAGTACTGAAAAGTTTCAAGACCTAAAGGATCACGACTTTCAAAATCAACTCTCCTCTCTCTCTCTCTCTCTCTCTCTCTCTCCTCTCTCTCTCTCTCTCTCCTCTCTCCTCTCTCTCTCTCTCTCTCTCTCTCTCTCTCTCTCACACGTGTTCAGATTCTCAGTCACTGTCTGGGACTGGTGACTGATGGTCTGCAGAAGACACGTGCACTGTCAGCACAGGATTCACCACCAAGACACCAGTGTAACACAGTAATGGAAGAGGAACACTCGCCCAGCTGCGCCTTGTCTCCTCCCCACAGCTGAGCCATGAAGGTGGCTGGCTCTGTGTGACCAGACCAGAATCAGTCTGTATATCCGATTGTTTTGTTTTACGTATTGCTTTTTTTCCTTATAATTGTCTGTTCCTCTCTCTCTCTCTCTCTCTCTCTCTCTCTCTCTCTCTCTCTCTCTCTCTCTCTCTCTCTCTCTCTCTCTCTCTCTCTCTCCTCTATCTATCTCCTACTTCTTCTTCTTCTTCTTCTTCTTCTTCTTCTTCTTTTTCTTCTTCCTTTCTTTACGTCTTTCTCTTCTTCCATTCCAACCTTCCTTCTTTTATTCCTACCAATTATCTTCTTGGTTTTCTCTTTTGTATGTCCTTCTTTCTATCAGTGTTTCTTTTCTTCCATTCTCTTTATTTCTGTTGTTCTCTTTTTGTCTCTCTCGTTTTCTCTCTTCAGATCATGTTAACATTTCGGGTAATTCCCCTAATATTTCTCTGTTTTATTCTCTCTTTTATTTTTCTTTCTTTCCATCTTTCTGTTCTTTTTCCCATACGCTTTGTGCTTGCGTTGCTCAAACCACTTCTCCCTTTCCTCCCCATGGAGCTTGCAGCCCCCTTCTCGCATCCTCCTCTCACCCCCTTTTTCATCTCTCTCTCTCTCTCTCTCTCTCTCTCGGGGGGCATGCGCAAGATGGCGGAACTGTAAACATCGCCTACAGCCAGCTGCAGCATTTTGTGAAAATATTGATAGCCAGTAGAAAGTTGAATTGATATTTAGTGACAGAACATGTGTGGAAGGTGAGCGGATAAGGAAGTCACGTTAAAATGATCGACCTGACCTTGTGGAGGGCCAGAATTGGCCATTTTTGTGGTGTCGTGAACCCAGCAAGAAATGCAGTGCGTGCAAAACAGGTGGGTGGCAGTGCTTCGCTTGTGTCACTCCGTGACTGTGTAACTGCGTATCTCCTGTGCCTGTTTGGGGTGTTGCTGGTATGGAGTCTGAAAACGAACATTGAGGTGATGCTGGAGTTAAGAAATGTGCTGTTGGATGAAGGAAACAGTGACAGTGGGACCATGCCGTGTGTCAGTGAACTGGGTCATGACAGTGTCAGTGGCGGAGTACACACCAACACAACAGTCACCGGTCTACAGGTTCCAGCACTTGTAGCAGCGTGTGTGATCAACGTGGTGTTCTCAGCCAGGAGACTGCTGCTAAGTGGCGACATTGAACAGAACCCCGGACCTACTGACAAACAACGCCATTCCGACACGACAACAGAAATGGGTGCCACCGCTAGTTCTCTTCCTGCTGACGCACTCAGCAAAATTCTCAGCGCTATTTCCGACTTAAAAGAAGAAATCACCCAGCAACGTGAACAGCAACATGAACAGAACGAGTCCATTAAAAGTGATCTTGTTGATATAAAATCGCAGTTAAACAGTGTCAATGAAAAATGTGAAGAAATAAACAGACGGTGTGACAGACTTGAGAATGACAATCAACGACTGGCAGACACTGTGTCGTCACTAACCAGAGACATGGATGAATTATTTACAGAGACGACAGGGCAGGGGGAGGAGACAAACACCTTGAAAACATCGGTCAGTGATTTGAAGGGAGAAGTTGAAAAGATGTCAGAAGAAATCGACCGATTAGAGGGATTCTCTAGAAGAGACAATTTAAGAATATATGGCCTCCCACAACAAAACCCCAGAGAGGACTACGACGCGTGTGCCAGGATAGTGTGTGACACACTGAACTCTGTGGACAGGACCAGGACATGGACACCACAGGAACACATTGACAGAGCACACAGAGTAGGACAGCCACGGGAAGGACAGACACAAACAATGATCGTTAAATTCACATACTGGAGGGACAAAATGTTTATTATTAGAGATCGTCAGCTTCGTTCTGAACTGGATAAGATTGGTGTCAGAGTAGCGAACGATCTGACGAGGAGACAGACGGAGACTGTGGCCAGAGCAAAGAATGAGGGGAAGTCAGCGTATTTTGTGCGAGGAAATTTATTATTGGTGCTAAAAGACCCGATCCTCGTAGTTATGCTGAGGTGACAGCCGATCTGCAGTGCCTGAAGTCAACAATTCGCACATGCAGAATGTAAACACAGGCGGCAGACCATCAGCCAATGACAGACGAGACTCCGTGTTTGACGTCGATGACGTCAGTCAGCGGGGTGACCGAGCGCAGGAACGGCAGCCAACCAGCGGCGCGGCCTCTTCACCTGCTGCTAAAAATAACTCCTCGCACAGCGGCACCAGTGGCAACGCGCGGCGGGTGACAACACAACAGAGGGGAATGCACGGGTATCTTAGGGGCTCAGCGTCTCGTGTCAGGTCTCCCCCTCACAGCCGCGGTAGCCATAGAGGCAGCCCCAGTGCTAGCGCCAGTGCCAGCTCCAGTGCCAGCGCCCGAACCTTGCGGTCAACGACTAAATAACATGAGGCGAACCATCAAGCTTCGGGATTGACTTTTTTGAATTACAATGTTGAAAATCTATTAAACAAATTGCATGAATGTTCTTTTATGAATTATATTAATTCCTTTGATGTTGTCTGTCTGACAGAAACCTTTGTTGGTGCAAGCTTCGATTATGAAACCATTTTTCCAGAGTTTACAAAATATTTTGCTCCAGCTAAAAAATTTACAGTGCACGGGAGAAACTCTGGAGGAGTGTTAGTGATGGTTAAGAAACATTTGGAACCATTTGTAAAACAACTTAAGGTTGACTGCAGTAATGTTATTGTACTAAAGATGGATAGTAGACTGTTCAACACTGGAAAAGATGTTATTTATGTGGGTTGCTATGTGGTGCCAGAAGGAGGACCAGCATACAACCATATGCAGGTAAAGGACGGAGTTGTTGCTCTTGAAGAAGCTCTGTCAGAGGTATTACGTGATGACGATGTTTGTCTCATGATATGTGGAGACCTCAATGCCAGAACGGGACGCAAACAACCAAGGCAGGAAAACATGCTTATTTATCAGGCACTTAACCCGGTGTGGAGCGATGAAAATGATGATGATGATGATGATGATGATGATGATGATGATGATGATGATGATTTAGAATTTCATAAAAGTCGTTGTTCAAAAGACCAGTCGATTAACAGTTTTGGGAGATCATTGTTAGATTTGTGTTATTTGTTTGATCTGTTTATATTGAATGGTTGTTGTGTTGATGACAAAGAAGGGAATTCACTTTTATTTCCCCACATGGGTGTAGTGTGATTGATTATTTTTTGGTCTCTTCTGAGCTGAAGGGATCTTGCAATATGAAAGTTGGGGACAGACTGTTTTCTTGGCACTTGCCTGTAGAAATGAAATGGAAGAATGGGTTTAACGAAACCAAAAAAGACAGGTCAGCACTGCAGAGTAATGAAGAAAAGATTGTATGGATTGATGAAAATGAACATTTGTTTAAAAATGAATTAGAATCAAATGATTTTAGAAACATTATGGAAAGAATTACTCAAAATTGTCATAACATTGATTTATGTATTGAACTTTTTGTGAATGCTTTGTGTGGTGCCGCAGCGTGCATGGTGAGAAAGGTTTATAACGTAAGGAAAAAGTGTGATGACTGGTTTGACATGGAATGTCGACAAAAACAACGTCTGGTAAAAAATCTGCTTCAGAGATTCAGGAGAGCTAAAACCGAGCCACATAAGACAGAGCGTAAAGGTGAGTACGTCAAAGAAAGAGTACAATACAGTAATCTGAGGAAAAAGAAAAAGGAAGAATTTGATGAGATTAGATTACAAAGATTAAAAGAGTCAGCCAATGATCCAAAGCGTTTCTGGTCAGCAGTAAGACAGGTGAACAGAAAGACAATGATAAATAATGATATTACATCTCAGCAATGGTATAATCATTTCTTTAATGTCTTTAACCATTCTAGTAACACAGCGGAAGGTAATGGAGTAGAAACACAAGAATTAGAAACAGAAATGACGGAAACATACGAGCCTTTATTCAACGAACCGATTACTAGACAAGAAGTGATCGACGGCATAAAACACTTGAAGGGTGGGAAAAGTGCGGGGCCAGATAAAATTGTAGGGGAAATGCTAAAGAGTTCTAATAATTTAGTAATTGATGTTCTAGTATTGATATTTAATAACTTGTTTCGGAGCGGGTCGTTTCCGGTTGAATGGGCTAAATCAATCATCGTTCCTATCCACAAAAAGGGAGATGTAAACACTCCTGACAACTACCGAGGTGTAGCACTGACAAGTGTTGTCAGCAAAGTTTACACATACATTTTAAACGTGAGATTAAAACGTTGGGCAGACTGGGAAGAGAAAATCGTGGAGGAGCAGGCAGGATTTAGATCTGGGTACAGTACAACTGATCATATATTTACGTTGTTTGCCCTTGTACAAAAATACATGCTTAAAAATACAAAATTGTTTGTCGCTTTTGTTGATTTCAGAAAAGCTTTTGATTCTGTAAACAGAAATATATTATGGAATGTTCTTAGAAAAAACGGAGTCAACGGAAAGTTATATATGGCATTACGTGGAATGTACGACTCGGTCTTGGCATGTGTGCGTGAGAAATGTGTTTATTCTGATTTTTTCAATTGCCCACGTGGAGTCAAACAAGGCTGCCTTTTAAGCCCACAGTTGTTTTCTTTCTTTATCAATGAGCTTGCTTTAGAACTCTCAAGAAATGGTAAACATGGTATTCAGATTATCCCAGGTGCTGTGGAGATTTTTATGATGCTGTTTGCCGATGATGTAATTCTGTTGTCTAGTACAGCAATAGGATTGCAAAACCAATTGAATGTTTTGAAACGGAAGCTGATAAACTACAGTTGACAGTAAACCTTGATAAAACCAACATTATTGTGTTTCGGAAAGGTGGATATTTAGCTAAGAATGAAGTTTGGTGGTATGGTAATTCTGAGGTTAAAGTAACCAATTCGTACAAATATTTAGGAATGTTTTTTACAACAAAACTAAGTTGGAATTTAGGCTGGTGTGAAACAAGTAGAAAAGGCAAAAAAGGAGTGATAGAAATTTTGAAAACGTTGAAGAAATTAAATACTACTGATCCACACATATTTTGGAAGCTATTTGATACCCAGATTGAACCGATTCTTACATATGGTGCTGAAATATGGGGACTTGAAGAAAATCTAAAAATAGAAAGAGTGCACACTTATGCAATCAAAAGGTTTCTGAATATTCCGATTCATTCGTCCAATAAGATAGCTTACGGTGAAACAGGAAGGTACCCTTTGTACATCAGATGTATTGTAAAGTGTGTTAGATACTGGTGTAAAGTAATACGATTACCAGTAGCTAGACTGAGCAGGCAAGCCTATGACATGATGCTGCGACAATGTGAGTTAGGAAATGTTAACTGGGCCTCTAAGGTTAAGAAAGTGCTGACAGAGAATGGGTTTGGAATAGTGTGGTTGAGCCAGGCAGTCGGAAACGAGACCGCTTTTATGTCTGAATTCAAAGATAGACTAATTTCCTCGTATAAACAAAACTGGCACAGCCAACTAGAAGAACATGATAGATATTCCTGGTTCCTATCCTTCAAAAGTAACTTGGAGGCAGAAAAGTATTTACATCTAGTATCTAATCGGTGGCAAAGAGGTATCCTTGCAAGATTTAGAAATAGAACACTGGGATTAAATGCTAATAAAAGATGGTATCTAAATAATGATGCTGTTGATTATTCATGTCCATTATGTAATGATATTGCAATTAGAGAAGATGAATTACATTTTTTGTTCACTTGCCCTGCTTATGGGAACATTAGAAAAAGATCAAGACTCTTTGATTATAACATAGTCAAGAGTCGAAACCTTAACAATATTTTGCAAACAAATGATGGAACATTGTTAAAGATGCTAGCAAAATATCTAACAGAAGCTGTAGACACGCGGAAGAAAATTATGAATGAATAAAAGTTCAAAGCACTGAGGGGATATCAATTTATTTCATTTTATTGTTCAGAATACTTATTTGACCTTGAAGCTTGATGGTTCAAGTGAATGTTTTTTATATCAAGCCAGATAAATCATCTGTACAGAGAATGTTTGTGAATGGGGAGAAGGGAGGATAAGGATACAAATGCGTGCGTGCAAGTCGATGGAAGATAGGATGGATAAGTGTGCGTATGTGAAGGGAATGGTTGTTGTGTGAGAATAATTTTGTACTAGAACATATACATGAAACGCAAATGAGTGATGGAAATGGAAATCATTTCTTAATTTTGATTAGTTGTGTAGACACCTAATTTGCAGTTCTCCTTTTGTTTTCTTTTCTTCTATGCATGAAAAAGACATTGTACCCCCTTGACAAAAAGGCTATAAGCCATTGTCAATAAAAGATGTCAGTGTCAGTGTCAGTGTCTCTCCTCTCTCTCTCTCTCTCTCTCCCCTCTCTCTCTTATTTACACACATATTCTTAATTTCAATTTTTATCAATAACATTTAATCTGATGGCAACGATGAATTAATGATTTAGACACCACTGTTGTGTTATACATAATCATCTTGTATCTCCCCATCGACATGTGGGGTGTGTTTTTTTTCTGCCCTTACACTACGAAATAAAACTGCTCTCAATTCTGGCTGTGCAGAAGGCTGGTCTGGTTTTTAAAAACAGATTCCAGACAAATGGTAAAGATTCCTCAGGTCTTCCTGCGCGCATGCACTTTTCTGGATAATGACTTTTCGAGCTCAAAGTGAGAGAAAAAGCGCCAAAACACCGGCGACAATACAAACCACACACAGACCTTAAACGAATCCCTGCAGCAGCAGTAAAACCACAAGAACTTCAGACCTTTCAAACGCAGACGATGGTTACCCCTAATGTTTTCGCCTTGTCGGTCCTTGACCTTACGACTCGAAAGGGGACGAACCCAACAGACACCGTCATACACAACAACGAAAATGTCCCCTTGAATACTTCATGCAGGTGGAAAAAAAACAACAGAGATTCAGGCTAGGTGCTCGAGTATACATAAACAGGAAGGACTGGTTCGTTATTGGAAATATGTGCGGATCTAGATACAGGCTAAGATGTTTCAATTAGGCAGTAAAGAAATGAAATGGGACTACCTGGGTAATCCCAGCTGGCACAGTCATAGATGAATCATAAGGCATATGAGTTGACGTCATATCGAGAAATGGCTCATGCATTGATAGCAAATGACCTCATCAGCAGGAATTTTTTTTTAAAATAGATGATCTTGGGGAGTGGGTGGCTTTGGTTTCACTGAGAGGTGTTTGAAAAACACGATTTATCTAAAAACTCTACCTCCAAACACTTAACTGGACAACAGTCGCATTTTTGATTGTGGTGTGGGACCTGGTGCCGTCACAGCCCTGGCTATACTGTAACCATGGGGATGTGGGAAGATAAAGGACCAAGCGTAAACATGTAGGGGTGAAAGGATTGCCTCCATTGCTGCTCTTTAAGGGGTTGTCTCAGTAACACATTTTGAAGTGGGGCGTGTCGAGATAGAGACACTGTGACAGAACTAGAGGGCACTGTTTCGAATACTGTCCTGAAGATTCCTATTTTTGTTTTTTGTTCTCTTCCATTCCCTTTCATCTCCCACTAGGACTTTTAATTCAATATCTCTCAAAACGGATGATTTGTGCAACAAAAACTATGAGAAAAATCCATTCAAAAATAAAGAACTTTGATGTTTATCAAAAAGATACAAAAAGAACGTAAATCAAATGAAAAACACATATTTCAAGCTGCTTAATATTTTTTGCCCTCAGTACACCACCTTTTTCTGGAGAAACACTGGTTGGTTTTGAACAGCAGAAGTTTTAATTGTGTTGTACTGCGTTGTACTGCATTGTACTGTGTTGCAATGTATAACCTTATTATCAGATCAGGCATCTCTACGTTAAATCAGGGCTGCTCTGCTCACGGGCTCAAATCAGTATACTTTGGGCAGTACTATATTTTTTAAGGACCCCCTGTTTTTCGCGCCAGGTTTCGCTGCTTAGGCACTTTTAACTTAACCCTGAAGTCTGCTGTAGCCCAGCGCCTTCAGCTACCAGATCAGTGTATTTGGAATCTACTTCACATAACTGACTGACATATCCCTCGTTCATTCTTCTCATATGTGTAGCTGATCGACCTTTCAGCACGCATGCAGCAAAAACCAGCTGGAAACGGCTGCAGTTTATTTCTCTTCCCTTTTATGTCACTCGGCGTAATTTCCCCATGGACATCTAAAGAAGGTCTAACTTACGATAATCCGGAAGTCGATAGAGCTACAGCACTGACGTTTCATGATGGTAGTTAAACCAACCAAGAAGCAAACGTTTTAAAAGAACAGGACCTAACAGCAACCCGTACCAGCACAAAAACTCTCCTAAACATGGCACAAACCAACTGCAGTCAACAGCCAGTAAAAGGTGAAAAGAGGCGCCGGTCAGCATAGCCATTGTGCAGGTTCTATCGCGTTCTGAAGAGGAGCTTAGGCAATATCAAAGAGTGTGTCAGATATCTCTCTCTCTCTCTCTCTCTCTCTCTCTCTCTCTCTCTCTCTCTCTCTCTCTCTCTCTCTCTCTGTGTGTGTGTGTGTGTGTGTGTGTGTGTGTGTGTGTGTGTGTGTGTGTGTGTGTCTCTCTCTCTCTCTCTCTTTCTCTCCCTCTCCCTCTCTCTATCTCCCGCTCACTCATTCTCTCTCTTTCTCTCTCTGTCTCTCTCTCTCTCTCTCTCTCTCTCTCTCTCTCTCTCTCTCTCTCTCTCTCTCGCTCGCTCTTTGTCTCTGTCTCTCTCTCTCTCTCTTTGCCTGTTTGTCTCTGTCTTTGTCTCTCTGTCTCTGTCTGTCTTTGTCTCTCTGTCTCTGTCTGTCTGTCTCTCTGTCTCTCTTTCTCCCTATCTCTCCCTCTCTCTCTCTCTCTTGCTGACTCTCCTGCCTCTTCTCTCTCTAAGTGCTGATCTCTGTGTCAGTTTCAATGGCTCTGTATCTAATTTGCTGTCACAAGCACAAAGGAAGAGGGAGCCAGAGGATGAGCGAGAGTGAGAGACAGAATGACAGACAGAAGCAGAGAGAGAGAGAGACAGACAGACAGATAGACAGACAGACAGAAGCACAGAGCAAAAGAGAGAGAGAGAGAGAGAGAGAGAGAGAGAGAGAGAGAGAACCGGTAGACAGTGAGACAGACAGATATAGGAAGAGTCAGAGACAGACAAACGCACTTTGTGTCAGTCCTCAAAACCCTGTTCTTAGCCAGAAGCTACCGTTGATCACAAAGCAGTGCACGAATGCACACTGATTTCCAGTCGTTGCTTGCATGAACACTCTATGCTCATTCGGTAAATATCTCAATCCTCACCGAGTCTAACCCTCTCCCTCCACACACACCTCACGCTTGACACCTTCTCATTTCTTTGTCATGAGCTGCCTTTCTCCGCACATTCCCACCAAGTTTTTCTCAGCATTCAGTGCAATAGCACGCGTACACAAGCCCATTAAACTGGGCACAAATCGTGAAACTAAGTCGTCTTCTAACCCAACATTCACAGAGGTGCCTGCCCCCCTTACCCGCTGTCTCCACCATGCACACACGCGCGCGCGCACGCACACACACACACACACACACACACACACACACACACAAGAGAGAGAGAGAGAGAGAGAGAGAGAGAGAGAGAGAGAGAGAGAGAGAGAGAGCATACATGCATAAATAAATCACACAGTCACTTACTGTTGCATGGAATTTTACTCGCAAAGACAAAAATACTAGGCATGAACAATAGCACAAGGTCAGGGGAAGATGAGAGACAGACAGACAGACAGACATTTAGATGGAGAGAAAGCGAGAGAGAGAGAGGGGGGGGGAGGGAAATACAGACAGACGGAAAGAGAGACATACAGGAGAGAGAGAGAGAGAGAGAGGAGAGAGAGAGAGAGAGAGAGAGAGAGAGAGAGAGTTTCATTCTCTATTTCAGTGTCAGCTGGCATTTCTACAAGCTCTGAAGTAAAATGTAGGAAAGGCAACTAACGAATAATCACTAAGAATGAAACCCCCCAAAACGCCTGTTTCGTGTATTTTTGTTCTCACTATGAAAACAATGTATGTGCTTATATAACATTTAGGATTCAGATGTAATCCACATGTTCAAAATTTCTTTCTTGTCCCACCCTCCCCCATAAATTGAAATTTCACGACGTGCGTACAGTCGTTCACATAGTTTTGGTCTCCTGTATATTGTTTTCCCATCAAGATTTTTCCTGCACTGTTTGGTTTCATTTTAAATTTCTTTTTGGCTCTTTGTGTAACAGTAATTATAGGCTGTGTGTCAAAGTTCATGTACGCCTGTTTCATTTCTAATTTGAAAATAAAGACGAAATTAAACTTTTTAGGTTAAACCCCGTGTTAAACCCCTTTAAACCATTTTAATGACTTTAAGTGTGGTAGGTTTGTTTTAGATACCTATGCACAGTTTGGCTTTATTGAATAGCTAGATATCCCTGCTTAATACCATTCTTCACATTCGTGTTACTCTGGTGGCATCTCTGTACCTCTAGGAGTTTCTTTACATGCCTATATGCGTCATAAATTATGAAGCAAAACTACAAACATGTCGGGTTTAAATAATAACACCAGACATTAATTTTGTTTGTGGATTTCCTTACTGCCAGCTCTTGCCCTTTCTAATTTCTTTTCCATTTTTACACAAATAAGGAGAACGTCTAAAGCCTGTCACTGTGAACTCTAACACTTTCTAATCGCTTTTCATGTTCCCAGAAAGAGAAAGAACGTCTAGAGCCAGTGAGACAACGGATCCCAAACACGGAGACCTTGAAAGGCTCCCTGCTGCCATCTGAAACCACAAGAATGGAAACCAGTCAAAAGCAGACGTCACATCCGGAAGATTTTCCGCTTCGTCTCTTCAACATCTTGCCGCTACAAAAGGGAGGGTACCCATCAGGCACCAACAGCGACAAAAGAGAATTCTTCCCCTTGAACACTTCCTGCTGCGAATAAAAACTTGATATTTCTCTGGTCTGAAGATACAGAGGGATAGAGTGTCTGAGCGTAAGGGGTTGCAAAGACCTCCTCTGACACTTTTCTTTCCATAGGATTGGTCACAGATTCCTGTCCTTAAGGCATCCACAAGTCAAGAAGTGAAGGAGGACTTCAGGACTGGTCCGTCAAACAAATGTGTGCACCAGCTGGGCTGACGTGATCCCCTGTGCAACGTTCAAGGGGGAGAATTCTCTTTGGTCACTGACGGTGCCTGGTGGGCACTGTTCCCCGATGAGAACCATCCCTTTGACAGTCCTCGTGTATGGCCTTGACGTCTTTCCTTTTGGCTTTTTATTCGTCTTCCCTCTCTCTGTCTTTTTTTTAAATTTAATATAAAGTGTCTGACTGTCTGTGCATGTCTTTGGTATATTGCACAACTTTGATTTCCTACGTAGGAACCAGAAAAGTTTGTGGACTGACAAAACAGCTTCTAATGGCCTACCATCCCACCCAAGCCTCCGTTTTCTATTCTTCGCTTTTTGTCCTCTTCAGTATTGTCTTGCTCTTCTTCCTTCCGCTATTTTCCACGTTTTGTAAAACTTGCCGTCTCAATACAAAAACAAAGCACCCAGTTAAATTAGTAGTTATTTTTTATACAGGATTCGAAGATAGTGGAACTTTAGTAAGACTTAAAGTAAACACTAAATCAAAAAATGAGTTATTATTTGGCTGTGTAATTTAAAATAGATAGCACCAAATGTTCTGTTCAATTCTATTTTGCTCAACGCGAAGAGTGTAGACGAGTTCAGGGAGTAGACGTTTAATTTGAAAGATATATGCAATTACAATGACTAATATCAATAACTGAAGTCGATTTGAAGTTATCATTTCATTTGTGATATACATGTAAAAGACAAATTTATAACCCATACAGAAATTTTGATTTTGGAAATTATGATATGCGATTAAGCGTCCTGTTTCACACCGTTTAATACTATGGCAATACATTCACAACAAAGGTCTTTTCAATAGATATCAAGTGACTGGAATAGCAAAGATTTATTATTCTTATCTTGCATGAAAATGAAATGAAAACATGGGAATACATATGGGATTAAATGTGTGTTTAATCATAGCGAAAATTATTTCTTATGAACATTAAAAACGATCAGCTCATAAATTTAGCTTTCAAGAGTCATTTTCTAAACAAACAAACAAAAAATAAAACAATGGTTGAAGTTAACTCGCGATTATCACAGTATGGTTTTCAAAACATCAGACTTTATCAACAAATCAGTGTCCTGCCACGATGACTTCTCTGACATTCAGGATTTTATCATGTAAACACAGACGAACATCGCACCCTTTGCATCGTGAACAACCTGATAGATGCTGAAATGTACTGTTAACAATATCCAAACACAACAAAAACAACATTCAGTTGTTATTGTAAACACGGAACAACACCCTGTGCATAATGAATACACCGACCAAAAGGGAAGCTTGAAACATGCATGCCAAACACCACCTAAAACAATGCACAACCAAAATAAAAACCGCTATGACACCTTTAAATGCCCCCCCCCCCCCCCCCCCCCCCCCCCCCCCTGGTTTTTATCTTAATGGGAAACTTTCCAGTATCTAAAATCAAAAACAGTAATGTAAGAGGAAGTCCCAACGCAATGTTAGGAACACAAATATAGATAAAACAGTCAACTGATGATACACAAAACTTTTGGCCTAGGGAGGAACATTATGTTGCCAGTGCATTCATAATTTCAGATGATTTCAGTGCTTTCTCAGGTCTGCAACCAATCCAACAAGGACAAATGCAATGTTGTTTGGGTTTGTTTGTTTTTTTAAAGAAAACGACAGAATGCCTATTGTCAAGACCAACAAAGTCAAGATCTGGGAATACATTTTCGAAATGATATTAGGGCACAAAACATACAGTGTGATTAGAAAGGAAGATTGCATAACATAATCAGTCTTATGGAACACTATTAGGGCTCAAAACATAAAAGATAACTGGAATGGAAACTATCTTGTCGATCTCTGTAATGACCGAGACTGAAACATTCCCAGGAAAATAGTCTTCTTTAATTGTTGTTGTCCTTGTTTTGTGTTGTCTGTCTGTCTGTCTGTCTGTCGCTCTCTCTCTCTCTCTCTCTCTCTCTCTCTCTCTCTCTCCTCTCTCTCTCTCTTATGTGTTCAGATTCTCACTCACTGTCGAAGACTGCTGACTGATGGTTTGCAGAGGACACCTGAATGGTCAGCACAGGATTCACCACCAAGACACAAGCGTTGTACAGTAATGGAAGAGGAACACGCGCCCAGCTGCGATTTGCCCCTCCTCACAGCTGAGCCATGAAAATACTTGGCCCCACGCCATGACCAAACCAAAATAAATCTGTGTGTCTGATTACATCTTTTCTTACGTGTCGTTTTTGTTTCCCTGATACATCTGTCTGCCTGTCTGTCTGTCTGCCTGTCTGTCTGTCTGTCTGTCTGTCTGCCTGTCTGTCTTTATCTTTCTTTATTTCGTTTGGTTTCCTCCTTTCCTTCCTTTCTTTCTTTCCTTCTTCCCTTTTTTTTGTCTTTCTCTCTTTCCTTAATTCCATCTAATTTTTTTTCATTCTGGCTATATATCAATGTTCTTATTTCTTTCTGACTGCCCTTTTTCCTTTCTTTTTCTGTCTGTCTTTCTTTTTCTTTTTTTTTTTTCTTTCCTTCCATCAATTTATCTTCCTTTTTCTGTCTTTCTCTTTTTTTCTTTCGTTTCTTTCTTTTCTTTTCTTTCACTCTTTCTTTCTTTTCTTTTTCCTTCCTTGCCTTCTTTTTCTTTAGTTATTTTCGACCTTTTCTCTTTCTTTACTTGACTTGCCTTAATCCTCTTCGCTCCAACGGGAGCATAGGGCCTTCACTGCAGATTTCCAGCGTGTGCGGTCTTGGGCTGCCCGCTTTGCCTCACCCCAGGACAGCTTGATGGTAATCAGCTCACTGTCCAGCGTCCTACGCCAAGTTGTCACTGGGCGGCTTCACTTTCTCTTTCCTTGAGGGTTCCAGTCTAGTGCCTGCCGTGTGGTGTTGTCCGGGCCTCGGCGTAGGATGTGTCCGATCCACTTCCACTTTCGGATTCTGATGGTGTCTCCGATTGGTCTACGATTTGTCCGGCGCCATAGCTCCTCATTGGCAATTCTGTCAGGCCACCTGATGCGGAGGATCCGCCGCATGTGTTGATGAAGACCTGCAACTTGTGCTCCAGCCCTTTGGTGAGTCTCCAGGTCTCCAAGCCATACAGCAGCACAGGTCTCACGCGAAACCAAAATAAATATGTGTGTCTGAATACATCTCACTCACTGTCGAAGACTGCTGACTGATGGTTTGCAGAGGACACCTGAATGGTCAGCACAGGATTCACCACCAAGACACAAGCGTTGTACAGTAATGGAAGAGGATGTCATGTCATGTTTTGACCTGTGCTGCTGTATGGCTCGGAGACCTGGAGACTCTTTCTTTACTTTTCTCTTTTTCTTCTGTGTCTTCTTTCCTTTTTTTTCTAGCTTTCTTCTTCCCTTTCTGTCTTTGGTATTTGTTTCATTTTTACCAGTCCTTCCTTCCCTTCTTTCTATATTTATTCCTTCCTTCTCTTCTTTTTCCTTTTCCTTTTTTTCTTCTTTCACTTTGTTTCCTTACTTTCCTCTTCCATTCGGTTCATTTTCCTTTTCAATATTCCCGTCATCGTTTCCTTCCTACTTGCTAACTTGCTTTCAATTCTTTTCTTCCGTCCCTCCCTCTTTCAGTCAGTTTTTCTTATCCCCTTCCTTCATTCCTTCTTCCTTTTTCTTTTCTCCCTTCTTCCCTCAGCCATCCATTTAAGCCATATAGTTCAATGTAATGTGATGATGATGATGATGATGATGATGATGATGATGATGATGATGATGATGGTGACGATGATGATAGCAGTGGTGGTGGTGATGATGATTATTGCAATGTTCAAAGAAAGAGATAATACAAAAAGAAAAAAAATTGCTAATTTTGTAGTGTTTGTGATGATAACCTGTCAGCGTTTAAAGGTGAATTTTTATTTATAATTCAGGCAATCACAAGCTGATCTGAGAGAGAGAGAGAGAGAGAGAGAAGAGAGAGAGAGAGAGAGAGAGAGGAGAGGAGAGAGAGAGAGAGAGAGAGAGAGAGAGAGAGAGGATGGAAGAAGGGAGAAAGGGTGGAGGGAGAGATATAGAAAGAGATGGAGAGACAGACAGACGGACAGAGACAAACAGATAGACAGAGAAACAGACAGGCAGACAGATAGACAGACAGACAGACACTCAGACATGCCGACATACAGAAACACAGACTTTGGCAGAAACAGAGAGAGTGAGGCAGAGACGAAGACGGAGACAGACAGACTGACAGACAGACAGACAGGCAGGCAGGCAGGCAGAAATATAGACAGACAGACAGACAGACAGACAGACACAGAGAATGAGACCATGACATGAAAGAAACTAACTATACATACAGACATACCGCCTGACACGAAGACACAGACAACCAGACGTGGGGGGGGGGGGGGGGGGGGGGGGGGGGGGGCGTGGACCGATGGAAAAAGACACGCAAAGAGACCCAAACGTCACAAACAATAAAGCGGAAGAAACAGGCCATCCCCCACCCCCCACCCCCACCCCCACTTTCCCGCCCATGCTGTACCTCGAGATACCTGAAACCTCACCAATGTCCTGACTCTTGTCTGCAAGCCTCTCCCCTTCTCTACACCCTCATCCTCCTCTCCTTCCTCCTCCCTCTCTTCCACCAGCCTCTCCAAACGGACCTCGATCCCGTCATTCCGCTCTATCAACAACAGCAACAACAACAACAAAAAACAACAAAAAAACAAAGAAGAAAAGAAAGACGAAAAGAAAGCTTCTCCCTCCCTCTCCTATTCCACCCTCCCTTTTTGTTCACTTCCTACTTTACCTCACCTCTCATGCTGGCCAGTTGGAAGGGGGTGGGGGTGGGGGGTGGTGGGGATAGTTCTATGAGTGAGAGATGAGGGGGGGGGGGGAAGATGGGAGAGACTGCAGAAGTTAGGTCTCCAGAGAGTGAACACAAGACTATGTTTTCTGTCTATCTTATTGCTTTACATCCTTCTGCCATCACGTACCCTAATTCCTGTCTGCTGTCTATCCATCCCCTCCCTCCCTTTATCTCCCCTCCGTCCTCTTCCTATACCTCTGTTATATCTGCTCCTCACCGACTTTCATATCTTCCTTCCACTTTGTTAACAACAACAAAAAGATCACCACCCACCTTCCTTCCGCCATTCCGCTCTCTCTTCTTATCTTTCTTTACATCTCAAAGTTTGGTTAGTTTGAGGTAAATAGGTGCTGCTGAAGATGAGAGAGACAGAGGCGGGAAATGAGGTTTATGAGACAAAGGGGTGTCTTCCGGGAGAAAGAAAAAGCATGAAATATGCATTTGTATGTATGCAGCTTAGTGCTGCATCCTTCTGGTTATGTATTCTTTCTGATGCATTCAAACCAATAGCACGCGTACACACGCACCATTCAAACGGACAAATATTCGTAGCAATATGTTGTATTCTAAATTAACACGCACAAAGGAGACTGGTGAGTTGATTTTAACGTGGTGACAGCCCTGATGTGGCCCTTAGCGGTCGGCGGGGCTATAAGCAACATTATCTTATTTTATCTTACGCACAAAGGACCCCTCATCCCCACCCCACCTCAACCCCGCTCTCCCCCCATACGCGCGCGCACGCACACACGCACGCACGCACGCACGCACGCACGCACGCACGCACGCACGCACACCACACACACACACACACACACACACACACACACACAGATCATATGCTCACTCATTGCTTTGCGGATTCTTTATTCACAAAGATAGTCATACTATACATTAACAGTAGCGAAAAGTGAGAGAGAACGAGAGAGCGAGAGGAGAGAGACAAACAGACAGACAGACAGAGACAGAGAGACAGAGATACAGATAGACAGAGACAGAGACAGAGACAGACAGAGACAGAGACAGACAGACAGAGACAGGGACGGAGAGAGTAAAACAGACAGAGAGAGGGGGGGGGGGGGAGATAGAGAGAGAGAGAGAGAGAGAGAGAGAGAGAGGACAGAGAGACAGACAGACAGACAGACAGACAGAATTTAACGATTCTCTACTTCAATGCCATCTGGCTTTTCCACAAGCTCTGAATGAAAATCTAAGAAACCCCACACATGTGGAGCCATTAAATAATTGCGATCTCTCTATTTCGCGCACTTTTGTTTTCATTATGAATACTTTGGGGGGGGGGGGGGGGGGGGGGGGCAGATGCGTGTGCTAATATTATATAACATTTACCCACCAGTTGAACGAAATTACACAACATATGTAAAGCCGCTTACTTCATTGCTGTTGGTTTCAGTCTCATTCTGTTTTTTGTTTCCCGTGTTGTCTTCCTGTATTGTTTGGTTTTACCTTGGAATTTTTTTTGGCTATTGATATGTTGCTTGTGTTAAACAGTTGCTGTGAGTTGAATTCCAACGTTTGTGCAAGTCTGTGTCTCATGTAATTTGAAATTAAAAAGAAAATTAAAAGGCGTATATTAACGCCGGTGTTGGCCTCTTTTAATTATTCTAACGCCTTTAGTGTGGTAGGATTACTAGATATCAATGCTCAGTTTCGGGAGCTTCTACCAGTTTCATCGGATGGTCAGATATCTCTACTTACTATCCGTCTTCCTATTTATGTTATTCTGGTGTCACCACTACAAACTATGAATTTCTTTACACTCTCTCTTTGCGTCGTAAACTATGAAACAAAATTACAAACAATCTGGTGAAGTAATAGCAGAACCATTGGAAAATATCAGCGCCAGGCACTTGTTTCAGTATTTCCCCTCGCAGAGCTCCAACTCTTTCTAATCGCTTTTCATGTTCGTAGGAAGTGAAAGAACGCCTAAAACTAGTAAAACAACAAGACCCCAACCACACAGAACTTGAAAGAATCCCCACTGCCCTTTGAAACCACAAACAATGGAAACTTGTCAAAAGCAGACCTCACACCCGCAGGATCTTCCGCTTTGTCTGGCCTCATTTTGCACTGCAGAGGTGCTGATACCAAGCAGGAACCGTCAGCAACAAAGAGTTCTTTCCTTGAACGTGTCTAGCTGTCAGTGAAACGTGGTCTTTTCCTGATTGAGGATGCAGAAGGATTGACAGTCTGAGCGCAAGTGGTTGCAAAGACTTCAAGCAACATTTTCCTCTTAATAAGGTTTTGGTCACACATACCTGGCCTTGAGACGGCCACAAATCAAGAGAGGCTTAAAAACTTCAGGACTGTACCATGAGACAAATGTATGCACCAGCTGGGCTTAATGGATCCCTATGTCAGATTCAGGGTGGAGAATTCTCTTTTGCTTGGTGGCTACCGTCCCTGATAAGTATTGTCCCTTTAACAGTCTCATGTTAGGCCTTGCATTTCTCTCTTGGCGTTTGATTTCGTCTTCCCTTTCTCTGCATTTGTCGCATAAGTGTCTAGGTGTCTGTCTATGTCTTTTCTTTACCACGCAAAGTTGACTTCTTATGAGGGTAGGGGTGGGGGTGGGTGGTGTAGCAGAAACGTTTGTGGATCGACAAAACAGCTTCTAACCTCCTACCATCAACTCCCTTTCAGAAACTCTTTTACCCCCCCCCCCCCATCCACCCCCTAATCCTCCTCTGCTGCCTCCCCCCTCTTCCCAGTCTTCCCTTCTTGCCTTCTGTTCTTATTCTTTTGCTTTTCCCACTTTATGTTAAAACTGGCGCCCTGAACATGTCCAGGACGGGGGAAATCGTGATGGTATTGCTTAAATGCACTAAGCTGATGTATTATTAGTTAGGCTTAACGCGCCAAAGTTATCTCTGCACTCATACACGCATATGTGCACTCATATATCCAGCAACATTCACCTCTTTCTGGAAATGGGATGTCACGCATTCGTTTCTCTCCTAACACGACTGAGAACAAGAAATACAATTTCTATGCTACTTATAATTGCACATTAAAAAAATCCAGTTATACAAAAAGAATAATCAAAGCACAACAGATCAATACTTCCTAATCCCGGGTTATAATAAAATGGCTTCTTACCTGGCCAGGTTTCCACACACACACACACACACACACACACACACACACACACCACACCACACACACACACACACACCACACCACAGTTCTCGAACAAGTCACTCAACTTTTCTTCACCACTGGGTGATGGTGACGCCCTTGGTTAACTGGCACCGGGTTCCAGGACTGGGTCTCCGTAGCCATCTCTGGGAACTCGACGTAGAAATCTTCTTTGTCTCTTTCACCACCTCTGGGTTTCAAACTCAGTCTTTCTTTTACAGCTTGTCTTTTACCCCCAGACCTTGCTGTCGTGTCTGTTTCCCAGACCATGTTTCTCTCAACTCTTCTCTGTCCTGCTCACTCTTCTTCCTCCCTCTCCTCTGTTCTTCGCTCCCTCGTGGTGTTCTCTCTTCTCTCCCTCGTGTTGTTCCCCCTCAGTTTATATAGGGATGGATACAAAGTATATCCCTGTGGGCCATGCCTTTGTCCATGCTGCTTCTCTGCCCTTGTTCACAAGTACACTGAATTCTCTCTCGCTACGTTCTTCCACACATAAACATTTATACACACCCTACCAAACTGCTTAGCAAACAACCACTTCGCACCAAATGGACATCGAAATTCCCACCAACTCCGGGAGCCACTTTAACACAGTAATTATCCCAGAGAAGCTACGACAACAACGTCCACACGCATTGAACTAGCCAGACAAAGCACCAACACAGTGCCCACAGCAATACTATCTTAACAAGCCCAAGACTCTGCTCTTCAAGGTCTGTTTACAAAGCAACTTCAGCTGACTCCGTCTTTAGCGCCAGCTCAACGCTCCGAGGTCCTAGTGGTTAAATTTTCCTCCCTTTCGCTATCGGGAGTTTCGAACTCGGGAGGGTCCTCACTACCTTAGGTGCCACCCATCACCTGACCACTTCAACCTCCTTGTCACAGTTCGGCCGTATGCGCTAGGTGAGGGCGTTACTGCTAATTGGCCCATTTCTCTATTTCTCCATCATGCGCGGCATTCTTTTCCTCTAAAGAACTTGAGGCCCTATGTGAGAGGTTTCCCTCCCTTGACAAAACATTAACATACAAAAACAAAGCATTAAGCTTTATTAGTTGTTATTTTAGACAGAAATTTGAATTTGATGATTCTGGAACTTTGATCGACTTAATAAAACACTCAGAAAGACGTTTCTGCTGTATTAAGCTACCTTGTTTATCATAATTTGCACCAAAAGTTGTGTTCGATTTTATTCAGTTTGTCATGAAGAGCACAACGGACTTCTGGGAGTATTCGTGTAATTAGAAAGACTATCGGATCAGACGATTAATATCAAGAACTATACTCGATTTAGAAATCATTGCTGTACTAATGACATCAATGTAATAGACAACTTTATTATCTAAGAATTTCCAGTTTTGAAACATAAATATCAGATGAAATGTCCTGCATCATTGTTAAATACTATGGCAATAGATGCAGCATAAAGACCTTCAAGTAGACACTTACTGAAATAATGTTAATGTGTTTTACCTTCTTTGCAAGAAAGCAAAATGAAATTAGTGGATTAGACACAGGATTAAAACGCGTGCTAAATTGCCGACATGTGAAAATTTGTTATGAAAATGAAAATGATCCGTTCATGGATTTTGGCTTTCAGAGTCATTAATTTTTTTTAAGCAAAAGCAAGCAAACACACAACAAACAAATACAAAAAAAAATAAGATAAAGTTATTTGACAATAATATCATCATGTATGTCAAAACTTCAGATTTTAGTAACAAATCAACATACGATGACGAAGATTTCTCTGATATAAATAATTGCATAATGTACACACGGACGAACACAACTACACCCTTTTCATCATGAATACACTGATGGACTAAAATACACTAACAATCAATATCCAAACAAAGCAAAACCAACACTTAATTGCACATAAATGCATGAAACAGCGCACTGTGCATAAATTATACACTGACCATCAGTATACTCAAAAAATATGTTCCGAATTCCACCTACACCAATGTCAATCAAGAAAAGATCTCTCTGATACTTTAAAATGCAAAGTTTTCCCGCTGATTTTATTTTAGCGGAAAACTACAGCATATTAAAATCCAAAACAGTGATTTAAGAGGGATTAATGTCATAACAGAATGTTACCAACTTAAACGAATAAAGACTAAACAGTAAGGCAACAACACACAATAATTTTCCAAAGGAGGAAAATCCACATAGCCAGTGCACTCCAATCGTTACATGGTTTCAGTGATGTTTTGTGTCTGTAACTACTTTAACAAGGACAAACGGAATGGTTGTCTGTAAGAAAGTGACGACCTGCCTATTACCAATACTTATCACGTGAAGATACTGGAAATATAATTTTGAAACGATAATAGTGCGCAAAACATACAGAACAATTGGATTGGAAGACTGAATGAAATGATTAATCTTATCAAATAAAAAATGATGCTAAGGCTCAATACATACAGGATAACTGGAATGGAAAATTGAATAAACCAATTAATCTTATCAATCTATGTAATGGCTATGTAAACATTCCTATGAAAATAGTCATCTTTAAATTGTTGTTGTCGTTGTATTTTTTAAGTTTATTGATATTCATAACCTAAAAATTAATAACGCAGAGAAAATTCTGGATACAAATCTTTTCAAAAAGTTTAAAAGAATGATGATAGAAGGATACGTCGACGAAAGTGGACTTAAAATGGAAAATGTAGCTTTGCTTGTTTTCTTCTTGTCAATAGATTAGCAAGTTATACACCCTTGAAGACACTTAGACAAGGTAACATTTTTCTAAGAGAGAAAAGTAGCAGAATACAAATGTTATCTACAGACTACACAAAGTAGAACCCCCTCACTTATGTAACCAGTGATCTCCGGGAAAACGTCCTCTCCACTTATCTAGAAAGTAGACATTCTGAAAACATAAAGTACATGCCTTTCCAAATCTCTCTCTCTCCTCTCTCTCTCCTCTCTCTCTCTCTCTCCTCTCCTCTCTCTCTCTCTCTCTCTCTCTCATGTGTTCAGATTCTCAGTCACTGTCTGGGACTGGTGACTGATGGTCTGCAGAAGACAACGTGCACTGTCAGCGCAGTATTCACCACCAAGGACACCAGTGTAACACAGTAATGGAAGAGGAACACTCGCCCAGCTGCGCCTTGTCTCCTCCCCACAGCTGAGCCATGAAAGTGGCTGGCTCGGTGCTGTGATGAAATCAGAGTTCACATGTGCATCCAGTTATATCTTCTTTGTTTTACGCATCGTTTTTCCCTCGATATTCTTTCTTTCTTTCTTTTTTTTCTTTCTCTCTTCCTGTTTGTCCGTCTGTCTTTCTTTCTTTCTTCCTTACCTCTTATTTCCTTCCTTCCTTCTTACTTTCCTTCCTTCCTTCCTTCCTTCCTCCCTTCCTTCCTTTGTTTTTATTTATTTCTTATCCCTTTTTTCACGTTTTGTTTTCTTCTTTTTTCTACAAACCCGCCCCGGGATTTTTTTAAAAGGGAGATATAAACGTTTATTATCCATAACGTAAAAAAAAGGGCGCCATACAATCTTTTGGGGCGAAAAGAAAGCTGGTCTGGTTAAAAAAAAAAAAAAATCCAGCCATGGTTAAAAAATTTTTCCAGGTCTTCTTTCACGCATGACCTTTTCTTGGGTAATGACTTTGGAGCCCCAAGTGAAAGAAAACCCCCCGAATTGGCGGGCCAAAAACAAAACCCCCCAGGGCCTTTAAAAAAAATTCCTTACGGCAAATTAAAAACCACAAGATTTCAAACCCGTCAAAGGGAGACGAAGGGGCACCGCCCCTATTTCCGCCTTTGTCTGGGCCCCGATCTTTTCCCGTCGAAAAAGGGACGGAAACCCCCCAGGCACCGTCATTTAACAACAAAGAAAACTTCCCTTGGATACGTCGTGCTTAAAAACAAAATAGAAATTCAGGGGGAAATGCGTAAATTTTTGAATATGTATACAAAAAGAAACAATGGGTTTTGGGTTTTTTTAAAGTGAGTTGGTTTTAAAATGTTTTTTTGTTTTATTTTGCACGTTAAAGAGAACTAAAAGGGAATATCCCGGAAAAAACCCCGCAGGCGCCCAAAAAAAGAACCCGGGGGAAATTAAAGCTTGAAAAATTTACCATATTGGGGGTGGCTTTGGGGAAAATGATTGACATGGCGTAATAAACAGAAATTTTTCAAAAAAATTGATGGGAAAAAGGGTTGGGGGTTTTGGTTGGGCTGGTGTGGCTGGGTTTTCTGTCTTTTAGGGGAATGTTTCGAGCACATTTATTTTAAAAACCCTTGTACTTCCAAATTTCCCAAAAATTGAAATTTTTTTAAAAAGTCATATTTGTTATTTTGGTGTGTGACTTTCTGCAGCACGACCCAGACTTTCCGAAAAAACTTGTGGGTGGGGAACCTGAAAGGCCGGGTTGAAAATTGGCTGAAAGGATCTCCTCCATCCATGCTTTATGAGAAATGGCCCCTGGTACGGAAAAAGTTTTAAAATTTGGGGTGTCCAGAAAGAGGGTTTTGGGGGGAAAAATTGATGGCATTGTTTCAGATAAAATTTGGAAGTCTCTTTTTCTTGTTTTTTCCCCCCTTTTTCCTTCGTTCTTCTCCCGCTTTGACTTTTTCCCATTGCTTCGGGGGGAAATGAAGATTGTGCGATGACCAAAAAGGGGGGGCATTGAGAATAAAAAGTTTATAAAGAATGAACGTTGTTCTGGGTTTAAAAAAGGGAAAAAAAAAAAAGGAAACCCAATGTTTTTGGGGAAACTTTTTTTCTAAGTGTCAAGTATTTTTTTAAATTTGTATCTTTTTTCGGAATTTTACGGTTTATTTCTGGCATTTGTATTTTTATTAAATTTGTTGTTTTTTAGGTTTCTTTTTGTATTGTAGAAAAACCCGTGAAAATTTTATTCGGGTAAAGCCCCGGTTTGCGTTGGCCCAGCTTAGGGGTTTTCTAAGGTTCAACCGATTTCCCCCCCCCCCAAAACTTTTTTTTATGCCAAAAAAGTCATTGCATAGGCATTCAATTTAATCCCGAGTCGGCAGTGGCTCGAACTTTCACCCCGACAAAAACAATGTGATGGGGCACGCCCGCCTTCACGCTCTTCGGTAAAAATCCGGTTTTTTTGTCTGTCAGTTTCAAAAAAAGAAAAAACCAGTTTGAAACCCGCCCCAGTCTAGTTCGTAACCCTTTAAAAACCAAAAAAACGCGTTTCCCGAAAATCCAAAAAAAAGAGGAAGGGGGCTGGGTTTAAAACCCGGTAGTCGAAAAGAGCTAGATCGCTGTGGCCCCTTTACGACAGTTACACGTTCAACAAAACCCAAAAAAAAACCCCTTAAAAAGAACGGACCTAACAATTTCAACCCCAACCAGGGAAAAAAGGCTTTGGGTAAAACGGGAAAAAACATCTCAAGAAACCAAGGCAAAAATGACATGAAAAGGAAATGGGGGACATAGAAGTGCCCGCCCCGCGTTTTGCCATTGTTTTTCCGTTTTTTATGGGGTTTGGAGAGGGGCTTTGTTTAACAAAAGGGCGTCTTTTTGCCCCTTCTCTCTCTACTTTCTCTCTCTATCTTTTCTCTCTCTTTTCTCCTCTTTTCTCTCTCCCGTTTCAATGGGTTTGTTATTAATTCTTACCTTTAAAAAAGGGGAGAGGAGAGAAGAGAGGAGGAGAGAAAAGGAGAGAGAGAGAGAGGGTGAAGGGAAAACGGGGCAGATTTTGAAAAAAAAAGGAAAAAGATGGGGGGAAAAGAGACAGATAGAAAAGAAAGGAAGCGGGTGAAGGAAAAAGAGACAGATAGAAAAAAAAAAGGGGTAAAAAGCGATGAAGGAAAAGAGCGTAGAAAAAAAAGGAAGCGTTTAAGGGGTTTAAGGGCGATAGAAAAAAAAGGGGAAACGATGAAGGAATGGACAGATAAAAAAGAAAGGGGAAACGATTTAAGGAATAGAGAAGATAGAAAAGAAAAGGGAAAAGGGTGAAGGAAAAAGAGAAAGATTGAAAGGAAAGGGGAGAAAATGAAGGAAAAAGAGACAAAATAAAAAGGGAAAAGGGGGAGATGAAGGAATAGAGACAGATAGAAAAAGGGAAAAGGGGGGATGAGGAATAGGGGACAGATAAAAAAGGAAAGGGGGGATGAAGGAATAAGGACAATAGAAAGGGGAAAAGGGGGGATGAAGGGGAAAAGAGGGGGATTGAAAGGAAAGGCCGGGGTGAAGGAATAGAGACAGATAGAAAAGAAAAAAAAGAGATGAAGGAAAAAGGGACAGATAGAAAAGAAAGGGGAAGGGATGAAGGAAAAAAAGCAGTTTAAAAGGAAAAGGGGGGAGATGAAAGGGAAAAGAGGGCAGAAAAAAAGGAAAGGGAAGATGAAGGAATTTGAGACAAAATAAAAAGGAAAGGGAGAGATGAAAGGGAATTTGGCAGAAAAAGGAAAGGGGGGATGAAGGAAAGGACAGAAGAAAGGAAAGGCAGGATAAGGAATAGATTCAGATGAAGGGGGAAAAAAAGAGATGAAGGGAAAAGAGGGAAAATAGAAAGGGGCAAGAAGAGGGTTTTTTAAGGAAAAACCAAGAAGGGGAAAAAATAAAAAGGGAAAAAGGGGAGGGGTGAAGGAAAAGAGAAGATAGAAGGAAAGAAAGGATGAAGGAAAAAGAGACAGTTTGAAGGGGCAAGAAGGATGAAGGGAAAAAGAGACCGATTGGGGGAAAAGAAGAGATGAAGGAATAGAGGGCAGATAGAAGGGGGAAAAAAAAAAGTTGAAAGGAAAAGAGACGCGTGGGAGAAACGACGATGCATTTAAGGCAAGGCAAAGGGGCCGAAAAAGGGAAAAACAAAGTTTTAGAGACAGAGAGAGGAGGGTGGGGGGGGGGGAGGTGGAAGGGAGGAAGGGAGAGAGAGAGAGAGACAGAGACAGAGGGATAGAGACACAGAGAGACTGAGAGACAGAGAGACAGAGACAGAGACACAGACACAGAAAGAGAGAGAAACAGACAGACAGACAGACAGACAGACAGACAGACATAAGGGCAGACACAGACATAAGGAAAATCAGAGGAAGACGAGCACAGTTTGCATGTGTGTGTGTTCAAGACACTGACTGAGAGCCAGAAGTTTAGCTGATCACAAAAGATACACGAATGCACATTGATCTTCAGTCGTTGCTTGCATCAAACTCCCACCCACTTCGTAATCACTCAGTCTTCACCCCCCGTCAGTCCACTCTAAATATACACACCTCTCTCTGGCCACCCTCACATTTCCATCCTATAAACTCCCTCTACCTGCGCGTTAACACCAAGCCTGCTTGGGATTCAAGCTCGCACACACACACACACACACACACACACACACACACACAACACACACACACACACACACACACACACACTTGAATGGACAAATGTTCATAGCAACATTGTCTATTCTAACTTGAACGCACACAAAGAGGCGTCCCCACCCCCTTCCTCCGCTCTTCTACAGCATGAGCGCGTGCGCGCGCGCACACTCACTACTACAACACACACACACACACACACACACACACACACACACACACACACACACACACACACACATACAATGTTGATGTATCACTAGCATATCTCTTTTCCGTATGTATTTTGGAAATGAATAAGTTAAAATAGTCAAAATCCTCTTAATCATTTTAATTACTTTTAGTGTGGTAGGCTTGTTAGATATATATGCACAGTTTCTGAAGGTTTTTTGGGGGTTTTTTTGGGAGGAGGGGGGGGGGGGGGGGCGGTTCAACGAATGGCATGGTATTTCTTGTCACCATCCATCTTCATATCTATGTTATACTGTTGACTGTAAATCATCATAAATCTTGAATTTCTCTGTACTGCCCATATACGTCGTTAATTATGAAACAAGTTACAAACAGTCTAGCCGAAGAAATGATAGAATTATTAGAAAATATTAACACCAGACCTTTGTTTCTGTGTTTTCCCACTGCGAGCTCTTGCCTTTGTAATTATTTTCCCTGTTTTGCATAAAGAAAAAGAACGCCTAAAGCCAGTGAAACAACAGACCCCAACACACAGACCTTGAGACTCCCTATGCTGTTTGAATCCACAAGAATGGAAACCTGTCAAAAGCAACTCACACCCGCAAAGATGTCCCGATCGTCCGTCTTCTACCATGTTGCTACACAGGGGACGCTACCACCAGGCACAGTCAGTGACAAAAGAGAGTTCTTTCCCTTGAACGTGTCTGCTGCCAGCAAAACGTGATCAGTCCCCTGCTCTGAATTGCAGAAGGACGGGGAGTCTGAGCTTAAGGGGTGCAAAGACTTTCTCCAACACTTTCTTTCAACAGGGTTGGTCACTGACAACTAGCCTTGAGGCGTCCACAAATAAAGAGGGGCTGAAGGAGGCTTCTCTGTGAAACAAATGCGTGCACCAACTGGGCTGAAGTGATCCGCTATGCGACATTGAAAGGGGGAGGAATTCCCTTTTGTCGCTGACGGTGCCTGGTGGGTACCTTGCCCATCAAGTACCGTCCCTTTGACAGTCTCATGTTACGCCTTGAGGTCTCTCCTCTCGGCTTTTCATTTCGTGTCCTCTCTCTTTCACCTCGTCGCATAATGTGTCGAGTGTCTGTCCATGTCTTTTGTTTAGTACGCAATGTTGATTTCTGCGTGTTGGGCAGATAACGTTGTGGATTGACAAAACATCTTTTAACCTCATACTACACCCCACCCACCCACCTTTTCCCTAACCTCTTCTTCCTCTTCCTTTGCCGCCTCCTACCTCCTCCCCCACCTTCCTCTTTACCCAGTTTTCCCTTCTTGCTCAGTCCAGTACTGTTCTGCCCCTTCTTTTTTCCGCCCCCCCCCCCAACTTTTTGTCAAAACTGGCACTTTGAAACATGAGTAATACAAAGACAAACACATCAAGCTTTGTTAATACTTATTTTCAACACAAAATGTAATGTTTCTGGAACTTTCGTCAATTACATTGAAACACTCACAGAATTATTGTCATTATGTGGCTGTATAATTCAAAATAGAGCATACTAAAACGTTCAGCTGTATTCTAATCAATTCATTATGAAGAGGGTGGACTGACTTCCAGGATTTTTCGTTTAACTAGAAAGACACTTGCGACTTTAAATGGTTAATGTCAACAACTGAAATCGATTTAGAAAAGATTACTTTCGTTGAAAACATATACTGAAATACAACTTTATATATACCTTTAAGATAATTTTGAGTCTTGAAATTAACCAGATGTCAGCAAAGCGTTCTGTTTCTTAAGTTAATCCTGTGGAAATAGATTCATCACACAGGCATTTAAACAGATATTTAAAATGTTTCTCCATGTTGCAAGAAAGCTAAATAAATACAACAAATATTGCAGCTCTTTAGAATATGATTGTTATAAATCATGTGGTTTTGAAGCTATCTCTTTCACCCCGCAAACGCTTGGCATGCAATAATGAAAGGTGGAAGAGCAGTAGTTTGCTAGCCATTTGAGAGAGAGAGAGAGAGAGAGAGAGAGAGAGAAGAGAGAGAGAGAGAGAGAGAACACAAATGTCAAAGTGATATAGAGAATACAACAAAACCTAAGATCAAAGGCAACTGTCACAGAATCGGCGTTGAACATGGTAAACGCCTCTCCAGAAACGCCAGCCAAATATCAGGAAAAAGAGAAAGGAGACAGAGCGGTGCCAGCATCCCATTGTGTCCCGTGCTGTGACAGTTCTGAGTGGAGCTTAACCAACATCAAAGACAATGTCGCCTCTCTCTCTCTCTCTCTCTCTCTCTCTCTCTCTCTCTCTCTCTCTCGATACATAGCAAACGTTAGAGGAGAGAGAGAGAGAGAGAGATGAGAGAGAGAGAGAGAGAGAGAGAGAGAGAGAGAATGAGAGTGAGAGAAACAGAGAGAGAGAGAAAAGAGAGAGAGAGAGAAAGAGAGAGAGAGAAGGGGAGAGAGAGAGAAGGAAAGAGAGAGAGAGAAAGGAGAGAGAGAGAGAGAGAAGAGAGAGAAGAGAGAGAGAGAGAGAGGAGAGAGAGAGAGAGAGAGAGAGAGAGAGAGAGAGAGGAGAGGAGAGAGAGAGAGAGAGAGAGAGATCTGACCCCTTTGATGTTGACAAAGCTCTTTTTCCAGAACATTATTGACGTAACACAATGGCCACGCTGGCCGGCGCAACTCTCCCTCCTTTGCCCTTTTTACCGACAACGACTGTGGTTTCTTGAGACGCTTGCATCGTGCTCAGGAAAGCATTCGTGTTAGTTCAGGTCATTCTTAGGTTTTGCCATTTTACAAGTTTTGTTTGTTTGTTCCACTGCCGTCATGGACACGCAGCGATTAGCTCTGTCGACTTCCAGGTTGTTCCAATCTACATCTGCTTCTTTTCACCTTGGAAAACTATGCTGACTGATCTTTAAGGCGACAGAGCCAGACTGCGGCTGTTACAAGCTGGTTGTTGCTGCATGCGTTCAGAAAGACCGATCGACCACGAACATTGAAGGAACTTTGCAGTTCAGCTTTTACTGCCGCTGCGAAGATTCTTTTGGGGTCTTTGTATAGTTTTATTTTCACCGGTTTCTTGCGGAGGTTTTTTTTTTTTTCATTTTGAACTCGAAAAAAACGTTTTCGAGAAAAACCCCATGCGTGAAGCAAGACCTGATGAAACTTTATCATAGGTCTGAATTCGGTTTTTAAAACCAGATCAGTCTTCCGTTCGATTAAGATTGTGTGGCGTTTTGTTTTTACAGGGGGTCAGCCCGCTATTGCGCGGCCCGCTATTGCGGGGCCCGCTATTGCGCGATTATTGCGCGATTGCGTGGGCCCGCTATTGCGCGGGCCCGCTATTGCGCGGACAGTTAGGGTTAGGGATAGGGTTAGGGTTAGGGTTAGCGTTAGGGTTAGGGTTAGGGATAGGGTTAGGGTTAGGGTTAGGGTTAGCCGCGCAATAGCGGGCCCGCGCAATAGCGGGTCCCGAAATAGCGGGCCGCGCAATAGCGGGCCGCGCAATAGCGGGCCCGCCCGTTTTACAGCGCATTAGCAACAATGAGCATAATTCAGTGTTATGTATTACCGACATGGTGGTTTGAAATGAACTAACAAAACGTGAAGATAGACAGAGACAACATGGTTACATCCCAACAACACTGGCGGCTGGTTCATTTGCTGGTTCCTATATTTATTGTATCCATCAGATTAATTGTTGTTGATTAAAACTAAGGTTATTTCAATGTGCCGAGAAACAGACAGACAGAAAGACAGACAGACAGACAGACACAGAGAGAGACAGGTAAACAGACAGACAGACTTTCTCTCTTTCTTTCTTTACTTCCTTCTTTCTTATTCTGTCACTTAAATGGAATTTCACAGCGTACGTAAAATCACTGCTGCTGATGTCTGTCTACTTTTGTATACTATATCCCGCCTTAATTCTTCTTGTATTGTGTGATTTCGTTTAGGGTTTTTTGTTGTTGTTGTTTTGGGGTGTTGGTGGGGTGAGGATGGGGGTGGGGTATGGTTGCTGATGCGCAGCTTTGTTTAATAGTAGTTTGGGGTTGAATGTCAAAGTTTGTGTGAATCGGCGCCTTGTATGAGTTGAAAATAAAGAGGAAATCAACATTCGTATGCGAGCCCCATTCAAACGTTTCAATAACGTTTAGTGTAGCAAGCTCAGTATATGTCTATTAACGGTTTCCAGAGCTTGTTACTGGTTTCATCGAATCGTCAGATGTCTCTATCTATCACCCATCTTCATGTTCATGTTGTTCTGGTGTCATCACTGTATTTCTACGAATATCTTTACACTGTCGTCGTAAATTATGAAACAAAATTATAAACAACGTCTGACTGAAGTGATAGTAGAATCATGAGCAAAAAATAGATACAGATGTTCGTTCCCACTTCTAGGTTGTTAATCACTCTTTATGTTTTTCAGAGAGACGCCTAAAGCCAGGAAAACAACAGACCCCAATCATGCAGACCTTGAATGACTCCTGCTGCCATTTAAAACCACAAGAAAGGAAACCTGTCAAAAGCAGACCTTACACCCGCAAGGTCCTTCCGCTTCGTCTGTCCATCTCTGCCGCCACGAAAGGGACGGTACCCACTAAACATTGTCAGCGACAAAAGAGTTCTTTCTCTTGAACGTGTCCTGCTGCCAGCGAAACGTGATCTTTCCACTGCTCTGATGATGCAGAATAACGGGGAGCCGGAGCGTAATAGGGGCAAAAAACGTCCCCCGACACTTTTCTTTCAACAGAGTTGGTCACTCATACCTGGCCTTGAGGCGGCCACAAGTCAAGAGAGGATGAAGAAGGACGGTTTTGCGGGGAAAAAAAGTATGCACAACTGAGCTGAAGTGATCCCCTATGTAACATTTAAGGGACAGGATTCTCTGTTGTCGTTGACTATGCCCGGTGGGTGCCGTCCCTGATGAGCACCGTCCCTTTGACAGTCTCATGTCAGGCCTTGAAGTCTCTCCTCTCCGCTTTGTATTTCGTTTCCTCTCTACCAGCCTTCGTCACATGAAGTGTCCGAGTGTCTGCCCGTTGTCTTTTCTTCACTGGGTAGCTTTGACCTCCTACATGTGGTGTAGAAAAGTTTGTGGGTCGGCCAAACCTCCACCACCTCCCTTCTTTCCCCACACCCTCTTCGTTCCCTCTCCTCTACCGTCTCCCTTCCCTTTCTCCAATCTTTCCTTCATTCTCAGTCCATCACTGTTCTGCTCTTCTTTCTTCCACCTTGGTTTTTCTCACCTTCTGTCAAAAACTGGCACCGTGAAACACGAACAACACGAAGACAACACATCAAGCAGTACCAGCATTATTTTCAACATGACGTGCGATGACTCGGGAACTTTGATTCACTAAAATCAAACATCAGAGAAAAAACGTTGTTACTGTTATTCGGATTTATAATTCAAAATAAACTACACTGACGTTCAGTTCATTTCCATTCAGTTCGAGAGCATGGACTCACTTTGTCGCATGTCCTTCTGATAACAAAGATACCTGCGATGGAAATGATTGATCTGAATAACGTCATTGATTCAATAAATAAGAATGATTGATCTTTCGAACTTAAATTGATTTGAAAGAATGTGAAACAACTTCATATCCATTGAAGAATGTTGAGTCTCGAAACTCAATTTTCTCGATTTTTGATGGAACGTTCTGTTTCCTTGTTTAGTTAGGATTCATCTAAACGTCTTTCAAATTTATATTTAGTTACTGCAATAATGAGAATATGTTGTTCCTATCTTGCAAATAAATAGAAATAAAATCATGCCATCATAAACAGAATTCTAAAGCTGTTCTGAAAATATAGTAAAAGATCATATTTTAATTCGAATGTTACTTTGCTTTTGTTAAGGAATAGCATGCATTAATAGATGAAGAAAAAGCCGTAGTGAAGATGGAAGAGCAGTGCAGTGTTTTTTAACCATTGGGGAGAGAAAGAGAGAGAGAGGAGAGAGTGAGAGAGAGGAGAGAGTGAGGAGAGAGAGAGAGAGAGAGGACAGAGTGAGAGAGAGACAGAGACAGACAGAGACAGAGAGAGAGAGAGAGAGAGAGAGAGAGATGAAGAGAGAGAGAGAGAGCACAAATGTCAAAGTGATATAGAGAATACAACAAAACCTATGATCAAAGACAACTGTCACAGAATCGGCGCTGAACATGGTAAACGCCTCTCCAGAAACGCGAGCAAATATCAGGAAAAGAGAAAAAGGGAAAGAGCGGTGCCAGCATCCCATTGTGTCACGTGCCGTGACAGTTCTGAGTGGAGCTTAACCAACATCAAAGACAATGTCACCTCTCTTCTCTCTCTCTCTCTCTCTCTCTCTCTCTCTCTCTCTCTCTCTCTCTCTCTCTCTCTCTCTCTCTCTCTCTTTCGTTTTGATATGCTGTATCCCTTATGAAAAGAGACAAATGAAGATGAATTACATTATTTACTTTGTTGTTCTGCACTTCAGGATTTACGGCGTGAATATATTCCAAGGAAATTGTATGAAGACCCTCGTTCATTTCGAGCTGCTTTACTTATGGCAAATCAAAAAGAAGGAGTTTTTAAAGAACATTTACATGTACATCTACAAAGCCTTTAAGAGGCAAACAATTTTGCTCAGTTGAATGAATTAGCTGTTACAGTTACTGTGTATATTGGATATGCTTATCTGTCAGCTGCCTGCTGTCAGACGATGTAAGATTGCCGTGTTGTATGAATGGTTATTCTATACTGTACCCCAATCAGAAGGGGCCATGGCCTACACTGATTAAGATTTTTCGTCCGCTCGTTCGTTCGTTCGTTCCCAGAGCTTCTCTGTTATATGTATCAGAATTATCTCGCTTTGAAAAGAAATGTGGACCAGCATACAAAGGCTGTAAAAGAACAATCCACTGCCAACACTCCAGCATATCACGACAGTGTGTTTTACAGCGTCCCTACCTCTATCTTTCGTCTGGTGACTGTCTGCCTGTTCCCCTCGCTCTCCTCCCTCCCTTCCTCTGTCTGTCTGTCTGTCTGTCTCTCTCTCTCTCTCTCTCTCTCTCTCTCTCTCTCTCTCTCTCTCTCTCCCTCTCTCCCTCTCTCTCTCTCTCTCTCTCTCTCTCTCTCTCTCTCTCTCTCTCTCTCTCTCTCTCTCTCTCTTTCTCTCTGCCTATGAGGGAACAGATGGGTTTGGATACTGGAGCTGTATGATAACTATCCACTGTCAACACTCCATCACATGATAATGGCCTCTCTCTCTCTCTCTCTCTCTCTCCTCTCTCTTCTCTCTCTCTCTCTCTCTCTCTCTCTCTCTCTCTCTCTCTCTCTCTCTCTCTCTCTCTCTCTCTGACATGGCAGAATATCCGTCACTTTCAAAGCAACAACCCCCCGCCTAGTCATGAACAGCTGATACAGCCTGCAGGAACTCAGGAACAGTCTGTGATGATGGTATTGTTGGGAGGGAAGCTGATCCAGAAGGCAACAGACTGGACAGATCCTGTGAAATTCTGTCCCCTCCCAGTGAGCAAATTGAGGTTCCGGCTTTCCTGACTGACGTCAAGATTCCTACCGGCCACCCGCTCGTGAATCAACCTGTCCATCTGTGGTGAACGATGCAGTCCCCCAGCTTCATCAGGACGGCACCAGTCAAGATGTTTCCGGCTTTCTGACTCATGAACTGTCACCTGTCTTGTCCCAGTCTGCACATGCTTCCTCCGGTCCTGACCATCCCGCTGACATCAGCCTGTTCGATGCCGAAAGTCAGACATTTGTAAAACAGAGATTCACTTTGGAAGGAGAACCATGTGACAAAACAAGTGAATTCTGGCTCCCACGAGCAGTGTACACAATAACAATGACAGTCAGGATAATCCATCAGTTTAACACTGAGAGAATCACACAGTCAGAGTCCTTCCTTGCCATTGAGAATGAACTCAAACAAAACGCCAGTTGTTGGCCCTCAAACACGCAGCAAGGTTAAATGCAGACAAACACAACTCACAGAATCATTTAGAAGCACTCCAAGAAATAAAGATGTTAATTGTAATGTCAACAGCTAGGGACTCGGCCGTGCCCATGTTCATAAAAGTAATGTCCAAAATTATCTGTCCTTCGTCACATACAATATAGAAGGACTGACTTGCCTGTATGACCCAAGCATTAGGTCATACCTGCGTACGTTTGATTTTGTCTTCCTTTCTGAAATTTTCTCTGCAAAATTTCCCACATTTTCTTTTCCCAGATTATAACGTCTTTCTTTCACCTCCAGTCAGACTGACAAGCTCTGTTACAGCAAGACTATCTGGAGGTGTTGCAATGCTTGTAAGAAAAACGGTTGAAAAATATGATATCTTTGATTCATGTGGAGTTTGACAACTGTATCGTACTTAAGTTGTGTAAGACACATACAGGTTTAAAGACAGACTGTATTTTGCTTGGTATGTATTTGCCTCCATCTCAGAGTGCGTATTATAATGAAACTGATATTTACAATGGCATGTCCTTGCTTGAACAATGTTTGTTAGATACCTTTGAATTACTGGTGATCTTCCTGTTTTAATATGTGGGGACGTAAACGCAAGAACAGGTGGAAAAAATGGGCGAGATGTTCTGCTTTTCGACATCGACCCTGACATTTCTTTTGACGATTCTGTCCATATACGGTCATCTAAAGATTCCATTGTTAACCAGTTCGGAAAATATTTACTGGATGTTTGTGATCAGTTTAGTTTAGTAATATTGAATGGTTTGTTATCTGGTGATGAAGAAGGGGACTTTACTTATATAGCTCACAATGGAGCAAGCATCATTGACTATTTCATTCTGTCTAGATGTTCCTGGACCTTGGACTCAGCATTTATGTTTCTCCCAGAGTGGAATCCAAACATATGCCTATTGAGTTGAAACTTAAATTATATCCACCAAATGAAACTGCTCCGAGTTCTAACAGACAAACAATAGTTAAAATACATTTGGAATGCTGAGAAAAGTTCCGAGTTTAAATCTAAATTTTATTCAGAAGAAGTATTGTCACTGATGGCAAGTGCATTGGGCTTGATTGACATCGATATCAATGATGCCTTGATAAAATTTAATGAAGCTATGCATAAAGCAGGCTCAGTATGCAAAAACAGATCACGTTGGGCGAAAAAAATAATAAAGCATGGTTTGATGGTGAATGCTGGATCAAACGTCGTTTTCTGAGACAAACTCTACGGAAGTTCCAAACATCTCAAAAGTCGCCAGAAAAGGCTTGTGGAAGACAGAATACAATATATAAATAAAAGGAAAGAATATAAGCATGTTCTTGCAGAGAAAAAAGAGAAAACACAAAGAAAAAGTTCTTAACGCACTTCACTCAAGTTCTAAAGAACCAAGCGTTTTTTGGAAAACGGTCAGATCTTTAACGAAGAAAGAATTTACACAAAGTAGCATTACTCCAGATTTGTGGTATAAGCACTTTAAGGATTTGTTTTCTTCCAGTGTCAACGATCACAATTTGGAGGAAAACCTCGTGGACGTGGATACAAATGATGATGGTTCTGTAGTGATTGAAAATCTAGATTGTGATATTACAGAAGACGAAATACTTGTCGCCCTTAGAGCTTTGAAAAATAACAAAGCTCCTGGGCCAGATGGTTTGATAAATGAATTTTGTAAATATTCTAGTTCGGACGTAGCACCATTCCTTGTTAAATACCTAAACAAACTTTTTGAATCGGAGTTTTTCCAGATGAATGGACAGAATCTGTATACATACTTTGCATAAAAAAGGGGATATTGATTGCCCCGATAACTACAGAGGCATTTCCTTGTTTAAACGTGTGTAGTAAGATTTACAGCTACATTTTGAATAAACGTCTCACTGCATGGGCAGAGGACAACGATATCATACATGAAGCGCAGGCTGGATTTCGTCGCAATTACAGTACAATAGACCATGTTTTCACTCTTTTAGCTTTAGTACAGAAGCAACTTCTTAGCCATTATAACTTTATGTCGCATTTATTCACTTTAAAAAGGCCTTCGATTTAGCAGATAGAAATTACTTGTGGACAGTCCTTAAGAAACACGGAATTAATGGTAGAATGTACAGAGCAATCAAGAGCATGTACAGTGTTGTGAAAGCTAGAGTAAGAGTAGGTAGTGATTTGACAGACGCGTTTTTATGTCCTCTTGGAGTAAAGCAAGGTGAAAATGTAGTCCCATTCTGTTCTATTTTCTGATCAATGAATTGGCTAATGATGTCCACACTTTAGGAAAACATGGCATCAAGTTGTCACAGATGACATTTTGGAAATCTTTATACTTCTTTTCGCTGACGATGTCATTCTTTTGTCTTATTCTGTGACTGGCCTTCAGCAGCAAACAGAATATTTTAAAAAATACAGCTAGCAGACTTGGTCTTCAAGTGAACTTTGACAAATCTAAAATAGTTATTTTTAGAAATGGTGGATACATTTCATCAAAAGAAAACTGGTGTTACAGCGATAGAAAGATTGAGATTGTTAACAGCTATGAATACCTTGGTGTTATTTTTTCTACTGGCCTGACATTTTCATACGCTTTGGAAGACATGGCTCTTAAAGCTAAGAAGGGTGTTCTTTTGCATTTTAAAAATTGCTGTGGACAGTTGGTGACAGTCTCCTTCATTGTTTTTTAACGTTATTTGACTGTCAGATCCAGCCAATGCTCACTTACGCTTCTGAAGTATGGGGTCTTATGGCGGATCATACAATTATTGAAAGGGTGCATATGTTTGCGCTTAAGAGATTCCTGAACGTCAGTATCAGGACGCCTAATGCCCTGATTTATGCTGAAACTGGGAGGTATTCCTCTTTACATATGTACTAAAACCAAATGTATAAAATTTTGGCTTAAATTAATAACAATGCCTGAAGGTCGACTCCCTTACAGGGCTTATAAAATGTTAAATAATCTTCATTGTAAAGACAAGAATAATGGGTTTCTAATGTTTGCTTCATATTGTACCGCTATGGATTCGGCCACGTTTGGGGAAAATCAAGGAGTATCTCATATTAATGTTTTTCTGTCTGAATTCAAACAGAGATTAATAGATTGTTTCCTGCAGAACTGGAATGGTGACGTTTCAGGAGAACGATTCTCTTTTTATACCTCTTTCAAGTCAGTTCCTTGTCTTCCGCAATCTGTGTTTAACATAAAGAACATTGCCGTTAGAAAAGTACTCTTACGTTTCAGACTAGGTGTGTCGCCATTGAAGAGTCATAAATATCGTTATACTGCCCGGTCACCTGACACAACGTTTTGCCCGTTTTGTAAAGATGTTCCAGAATCTGAACTTCACTTTTTACTTGTGTGTCCAAATTATCGTGACATCAGAGAAAAATATTTACCTCGCAAATTTTTCGCGCGACCATCAGCGTTTACAATGACCCTTTTAATTGCGAGTGAGAAATATTGTAATGTAGTTGGCTGGTACCTTTTTGAATCTTTGAAAAAGAGATTTCTCAATATGGAACGATCTTTAAACAATAATTAAGACTGAATATAACTTATAAAATATGTGTAAAAACCTTTCATCATATGTTGATAGAACAAATGAGTGCCAGAATCAGGTTGTTTTTTTTTTTTTTTTTTTTTTCAAATCGGCACCGGAACAACATAACGTACATAAACAATCGGAATTCTAATATCGTTTCTGTTTCATATATTCATACATACACACCGTCATAAATATTCTCATATTTGCAAATATTATGGTAATCTATACGATTTGCACATGCGTGCATGGTATGCGTATGTGAATATATGCACTTACATGTGTTAGTCAACGTTATTGTGCATCTGTGAAGTGTGTGTCCGGTTTGCGTATACATATGTGTGTGTATATATGTGTGTATATACTGAGCTGTACAACGGACAGACCTGCCTTGACAAAGCTCGTGTGAGCGAAAATTTGGCAAATATAAAATAAAAGTGGCAAGAGATGAACAACAAAGATTGTATTGACTTTATATATATATATATATATATATATATATATATATATATATATTATATATATATATATATTATATATATATATATTATATATATATATATACGAATGTATTGATATTTTGTTTTCTTTTTCTTTTTTTTTCAAGTTAGTTGCATTTCCCTTATTTTGAAGTGATCCACCTCTATGACATGGGCATATGTCCTAGTTCATTAAATGTTCTGGGTTCTGAGTTCTGAGTTCTCTCTCTCTCTCTCTCTCTCTCTCTCTCTCTCTTCACTGTGTAATCTGCAAGGTCCACTCACAGTGTACCACATCCTTGACCACTATAAACTGACCACAGGCCATCTGGCACTATTGATTTCACCCTGTGAAATAACCGTTTCGCCTGTAGCTTCAGTGCGATTTGCGATTCAATATTTTTCACCGACTTTGTGTCCCTATTTGTTTTTTTGTGACGCTTCAGAAAACCCCGCTTTTAGAAGTATACAAGGCGGTTAGCGTTTTAAAAATTTTTGAAAAAAAAAACGTCCTTGACCCAGTTGGAAATGTCTCTGTCTAAATCTTTCGTTTCTCGTCTGTTTTCTCTCTGTCTTTTATTGTCTGCCCCCTTATTCTCTCCCCCCCTCCCCCCCCCCCTCCCCCCCTCTCTCTTCCTTCTTCTCTCTCTTCTCTTCTCCTTCTCTCTCTCTCTCTCTCTTTTCTTTACACACCTCTCTTTTTATAACTAGTTTATTTTTGGTTTTTGCTATTTCCCCCTCTTTAGTTGTTTGCTCGTTGAAAAAAAAAGTGTCGAATACGAGTGTCGTCACACCCCCAAAAAAAAAAAACAGGGGGAAAACCCAAAAAGGGGAAGGGGAAGGTGGGGAGACGAGAGAAAGAGAAAAATAAAGATGGGAGAGGGAGGAATGAAGGGGGGAAGCAGCCCGGTGTGTGGGGAGGAAGCGGAGAGAGGGGGAGAAAGAGAGAGGAGGAGAGAGAGAGAGAGGGGGAGAAGAGAGGAGGGAGGAGAGAAGAGACAGAAAACAGACAGACGACAGACGGACAGACAAAAACCAACACACCACACACAACCACACACCAACACACACCAACAAAACAACAGAGAGAGAGAGAGAGAGGGGAAAAGGGAGGGAGAGAGGGAGGAGAAGAGGGAAAAGGGAGAGAGAGAGAGAGGGAGAGTGGGAGGCTTTACGAAAAGAACTAGGAACGAAACCCCAAGCAAAGACAAAAAAGTGACGGAAGACAAAACACACCCACAACACCAACACACACAACCACACACACCACACCACACACACACACTGCACGAAACACAGACGCGCACACAGATAGAACACACACCCCACAACACAGACACCAGTGCCACCCTAAAAAGGGAAAGTAACAGCCAAAAAACAGCGACATCAAGAGGCGGAAAACCATCTGAAAACTTGCTACGATTATTTTCCGGTTTCATTTTACCTTTTTCATGCCGGTTCATAAAAATGCGGACTGCGTGATGTAAAAGCACGTCTCTCTCTCTCCTCTCTCTCTCTCTCTGTGTGGGGTTTTGTGGGGGTGTGTGTGTGTGGGGTGTGTGTGTGTGTGTGCGCCGCGTGCGCATGCGCTGGTGCGTGGTGTGTGTGTGTGTAAATTGTGTGTGTGTTGTGTGGGTGTGTGTGTGTGTGTGTGTGTGTGTGTGTGTGTGTGGTTTTGTGTGTTTGCGTGCGCCCCTGGGCATGTGTAGTGTTTGGTGTGTGGGGGGTGTGTGTGTGTGTGTGTGGTGTGTGTGTGTGTGTGTGGTGTGTGTTGCGCGCGCTTTCGGGGTTGTGTTAAATTTGGTGTGCATGTAGTTTGTCTGTGTGCGTGTGTGTATGTGTGACGTGTGTGTGTGTGTGTGTGTGTGTGGTGGTGGTGGTGTGGTGTGTGTGTTGTGTTGTGTGTGGGGTGTTGGTGTGTGTCCCCGCGTTTCCCAGAGTCGAGCGTGCTAGGGTGTGTGTGTGTGTGTGTGTGTGTGTGTGTGTGGGTGTGTGTGTGTGTGTGTGTGTTGTGTGTATGTGTGTGTGTGTGTGTGTGTGTGTGTGTTTTTGGCTGGTATTTCTTTGTATTGATGTGTTTGTGGTGAGCGTGGTGCGCGCTAGCGCCACGCGCGTTCGTTGTGTGTGTGTGTGGGGGGGGGGGGGGGGGGGGGGGGGCGGCGCGAGCCGTGTTTTGGGGCGCGCGTGCGTGGTGCGTGCTTTTGGTGCGTGCGGGCGCGCGCGCGCGGCGCGTGCGTGGTGGGTGTGTGTGTGTGTGTGTGTGGGGGGTTGTTGTGTGTGGTGTGTGGAGAGAGGAGGAGAGGAGAGAGAAAGGGAGGGGGAGAGAGAGAGGGAGAGAGGGGAGACTCAAGACTAAAGATAAAAAAACTTTATTATCAAGGTTGAGATTTTTGGCGTCCCTATTCTTCCAATTGTCCTTGCTATTCTACAACTTTAACTAACGACTGCCCATTTTTAATATGACGAAAAAATGAAGAATATAGCAACATTAAATTTAAACCCAAAACATTGTAATAAGAATAATATTTAAAAAAAAAACCCATTACAAAATTCACAAACAAAATCGACAGTCGCGCGCGCGTACATGCTGCACACGCCCACCATACAGCACGCATTCGCTACCCCATCCACACCCATACCCCCAACCCCCACACCAAAACACACACCCAACACAACACACCACACACACACAAAAAATTTTCTTTTCTAATATGAGGCAAACATAACGAGGGCGTTGAGATATGATCAAAAGGTTAGATTTATTGTTCAAGTAATGTTTAAATATGTGATTTGAAGGACGGCGTGTTGAATGTTTTTTGGCAGTGGAGGAAAGAGAGTTCCCCCGATGGACCAAAAAATGCAAAAATAGATTTGAAAAAACAATGCGGGGAAAGTGGGAAAAAGTAA